>CM066032.1:120509303-121109303 GCA_033557465.1 Ichthyophis bannanicus | reverse complement strand
ACCGTGTATCCTATGCCTTCTGCCTTTACTGGCCCCATCATTTCCTTCAGCATGTCTGCTAGTGCTGTTGCATTGCCTGGTCTGGATGGAGCATGGGTCGGGTTTTCAATGCACAGATTATAAAGTACCTTAACCTACATAAACATATGCATAAAGGAAGAAACTGGAGCATAGTGGAATGCACCAGAAAACCCTGGCAAAAGTTGGAAGGACTGCCATCATTAAGACTGGGATTGGCTCAGTTGAGAGAACAGTGGAAATACTAGGGGGTATGTTTACTAAACCGTCCTAATGTGCGCCCGGCGCTAGTGTGCAGGATGCCATATAAGGAGTGGGCGTTTCAGTCTTAACAGCAAACTGGGATTATTGTGCGCTCTTGTGCGCTGTGCGCTAATGTGCGCCGCGCACATTAACGCACGAGAAACGCACACGGGAAGCATAAGCAGGCGCGCTGATGTGCAAACAGAGGAACAGGGCTGCAATACAATGGTGAAGACACTGACAGATGGTGCGGGGGTCATGGGTTCAATCCCCCACTGTGCCCAATGAATAAGGCTGCCTGAGGCACCACCTGTTATGTGTAATATTGCATTATGAGGCGTTTTAATTAGTGCTGCTAGCAAACACACTCTCAAAGTGCTGTAACATAAGGTGCCGCATCAACCGCCCTATAAGGCACTCCAGAGGGCATACTATAAAGTGCACTGTCCGCCCAGGCACCCTATAATGTCCCCTATAGGGCACCCTATAAGGCGCTCCATAGGACACCTTATACGGACTGTAACCATAAGGTGCCTCAGAAGGCGCTTTATAGGGTGCCCTATAGGGCGCCCTCTGAGGCACCTTATGGTTACAGTACCCCGAGGGTGTTATGCTGGCAGCACTAATGTACATTAAAAATAGACAATGCTTCAGACAGCCCTATCAAATAACCCCACTGTGGGTTTGAACCCATGACCTCTGGCTCCACAAGCAGTGAAGTAACCAGTGGGCTACAGCTCCATAGCTGCTAGCAAGCCCCTGGCTGGCTGCAGAAGGACTGCACGTCACCACACAAACAGTCTGCTGTGGTCACTAGGGTAGGGTTAACCCACCCATACCCATGATGCACTGCACATGCAAATCAGCAGTCTACAAATGATCACAAGATGGGGTAAGCACCCCCACAGCACCCCGGCCTGGTAGGGAGAACTGACTGTGTGTGGCACTGGCACAGAGTAGCTACACACCATCACATTGTGCAGATACGGTACTCACCCCAGCAGTGCTAATGTGTGGGATAGGTAGTGTCTGTAGACACACCTTGGATACATCTGTATTTCTTAGTCAAGGTTTAGCCCTTATGGACCCATAGGTGTATTATGTACCACCCCCCCCCCCCTCTCTGGGGCTGAGGGTGAGAAACAGGGTCTCCTACCAACAGATCCACATTCTACCTCCCTGCAATGGTGGCAGTAGGGGGGACTATCAACCCCAGTCCTGCTGGGGAACAGACACTCTACAGGGCAGTCAATGCAGCTCTGTACACATCCATAAAGCAATAGCAGACAGACATTAGGCCTGGATATGCTAAGCTGCACCCCACCACTATCTGATATTCTTCTGCAGCAAGCCTTCAGCCGCTGCACCCTGCAAGGTGTTCCAGCAAGATACATACTAGCTGCAGACAGTCTGTTAGCTAGTCCATAGTGCATGTTCCTGGTGGAAATGCATGCACCCAGAACTGCGATGTCAGCATACACACCAAGCAGATAAGTCAGTGACTAGGCCCCAAAAGGGAACCCATAAATATCACATGAAAGAAATGCTACATAGTACTATGGGGGAACCTAGCCATGCCGTGGTCACTGCTCAGTCAGGGTGAGAGTGATCTCCCAGCAGAACATGGTGTGGTTACCCTGTCGGTGCAGGTGGTGGCCGGGCACTACAATGTCCCAGCCATTGCCCTATGCCCTGTGCAGATGCATCCTGGCCAGGCCACCCTGTCCGGGCTATACCCATGGTACCTTGCTCCTCATTATGCACATTGGGAGGTCAATACTGGCAACAGTGCTGGCAGTGTGGGCTGTGGAGGGTGTTTGCAGCCACCACACACTGGATAGACAGACACACACTCCCGCACCTATGCCAGCATTGTGCAACTATAGAGGTGTTTGGCAGCCCTGGCCACCACACCAGTCCTGGGCACAGTGCAGGCATGGCTATGGTACGCAATACTGTTGGGGTCACTCTGTCAGACACCAGACCTGAGGCTCACTCCACAGACATCAGAAAGATTGCTATGATGCAGCTCAATCAGCCAATTGTGCTTAACGTAGGAATTGCAATCTGCCAGTAATCATAGCTACCTTTTGATAGCTGTGTACCATATTCCCAGGTTTAGGGTGGCATTGCTACGGTATGCAAGTGCTAGTATTGGGAGATGCACGCAGGGCCCAATGTCCTACCTCTCCAGGAGGCATTGGCTAATGGATCCTGTGGGTGTGGGTGTGTCTGCCCCTGTTGGCTGCTGCTTTACGGCAGAGGTTCCCAACTCCAGTCCTGGTGTGCCAAACACTGTTCAGGTTTTCATGCTGTCCCTCATAAATATGCATGAGATACATCTGCATACCATGGGGGCGGTGCATAGATATGCAGCACAGGCATCTTTATTAGAAGCAGCATGGAACCTGAATGGTGTTTGGCCCTCCAGAACTGCATTTGGGAGACTCTGCTCTAGGTAATGTGCCTGCTTATGGTGTCTGTGCTCTGTAGGGTTAAATGTAGGTGTTTTGGGCATGTTTACATCATCTGCAATAAAGGTTCTGTCTGTATTAGCACGTTTTAGTAGTGGGTAAAAAATGGGTGCTGGGTTGGCAGGAACCACAGCTGGGACTTGAACCTGTAACCTTCCACTCCTGAACATACTGGCTGTGTGCACTGCACCACCATGTTGCCACAGAGACAGTACATCCCCAGGGGATACCATGACTGTTCATCAGACGGGGCCTGTCTGCTGCAGTGCATGGCACCCACCTACACAGGGCTAGGCCATGGTCTACTCTGGGCAGCTGAGGAGGGAAACTGCCCCCTCCACCACCAGTGTCCCTCTGTCACCCTGCCCTTCTGCTGGTGGTGCTGGTGGAGCGCAGTCTCAGGCCATCCAGTGTGCGGGTAGGCGGCTGCCTATGGTGCGTGTTCTGGGGTAGGGGTGCCTGCATAGACGTCCACGCTTCCCCCCAACACCGCCTGCCAATGTTCTGTGCCCTTGGAGGTACCTGCTGGGTACTATCCCCTGTGACACTCTGATAAACACTCTCGTGCCCATGTTGGGCCCTCATCAGTTGCTGTCTGGCTGCTGTACAGTTTCAGCATTCCTAAGTGCCACATAGGCATCTGCCTAGTCCGCACTGTGCCCCAGCTGCACCACAGCATGTGCCGCCTGCAGCCCTCTGTATCCCCTTTCCCAGCATCTGTCCAGTTGCCCATTCCGACATGCCTGCCCTGCTGTTGTGAAACATGTGCATGCCATAGGAAACCTGTCCAATGGAGAGGGAAACCCTGATCAGTGCTATTTCACTGTGGGATCATTCACCTTGTATGGGGACGGAGCGTAGACCCTTCCAAAATTCATATCTTTTTTTTGGAGCTTTCTTGGGAGTGTTTTTTGCTGTATCCCATTACTATCACTATTGCCTAGCTTGGTTATGTTTTTTGTATATTTTGTTGGGGTCCTTTTCAACTTTTATTTGTACTTTTGTTCCGTGCACATGTATCACACTTATCACTTTTTTGTAGGTTTCCCTGGTTTTGCTGTACATTGCTGACATAAATGGTTTCTTTTCCCTTTAAATCAGCTCTAACGCGAGGTTTTCACTGGCGTTAGTTTTGGCCTCGGATTTCACAGCGTTAGTGTGCGGGGAGCCTCTCCCCTCCCACTCTCCACCCATTGACCCCTTCTCTCCGCCCCTGGGGAGCCTTCCTCCGCCCTCCGGGAGCCTTTACCCGCCTTCAGCGCTCGTTTGCGCCGCAGCGCGCGTTATCGCGCGATAAGGTACCTGTGCGCCTTGTAAAGCACCATTATCGCGCTATAAGGTACGTTATCGCGCGATAAGGTACTTTATCACGCGATAACATCACAGAGCGCACATTAAGACGGTTTAGTAAACATACCCCTAGGGGTCTGCATTTCTCGGCACATGTTTGTTTTATTTGGGCACCTAAACATATTTGTGTGCTCAAATCACTTGTGCATAAATATATCTACAAACTGATGTCTGAACAATCAATTTATATATGCAAAAATAGTTCTGGCACACATTGAAGATAAGTGTGTGCAAAAGCATGAAAAACAGACACCAAAATTAAAACAAAGACTGATTTGGCAATGCACATCCCTAGAATATATTCAAAAAAGATTATGGCGCACGACTACAGAGGACTCCAATGGGCCTCTTAAATCTACCTCTTGAAATTTCTTTGGCATATCCTGCTTAGTAATGTCTTGGGGCTACATAAGAAGCCTCTGCTGACCTTGGTAAATCTCTTTCTGGTCATGTAAAGAATATGTCCACTGAGCTTCAAGAAATCTCGGCTTTTAAAGCTAATCTTGAAACTCAGGAAGATAAGTTTGAGATGGTTACCACGAAAGGTAGAGGCTTTGGAAAATGTGGTGAGGGAATGAGGATGTGCAGTCTCTGTCTGATGTAGCTTCCAAGGCCTTCTTCAATTTTAAGCAGAGAACTGAACGAACAAGGAGGTTTCTCAGAATATGGAAGATTTCACTTAAGAAAGGGAACTCCATTTTAGCACTTCCCGTTGTCTTGCTGGTGGGTTTGGCACTGAAGTCCAGTTGAGATAGGCTGATGAACTTATGCGATGTTTCGTTTCCTAAGTGTAAGACAAGGATATTTTATGGAGTTACCAAAATGACTCAAAGGAAGTAAAGACAGTTTCTCCTCCACAACCGGGGGTATTACAGATAGGGGCTCTTTTTTCCCGACATTCTCTTCTGATGTATAGTTAGTTATCAGACTCTTAGACGAGGGCCGGTGCAAGGATGTGAGGCCCCCAATCCTACCGCCTCCCGCCCACCTGCTCCCACCCCTGCAGCCACCACCTCCGCCCCTCTCTGGGACCTGCAACGGGAACGGCAGTAAACAAGCAACACAGCACTTACTGAAAGCCTCCGATGCTGCGTTGTTGTTACTCCTTTGACAGCTGCTTCTGCCGCCTCTGATGCAGACTTCCTGTTGACGTGGGGGCAGAAGTGTCCCTGTGCAATCAGGAAGGGCACGGGAAATAGACATGTAAGCTCCAGCACATGCAGCGGGAGAACCTCTTTTAGAAAGAAATAAGTTGAAAACAAGAGCTGCACCACTCAGGGCTTTGCCTGTGTAAAATCCGGCAGCCGAATGTGTAAGTGGCAGATTTTGAAACCTTCCTCTTGCTCTTATAAATGCCGGATTTTGAAAAACTGGACGTCAAAGGGAGCCATTTATTCAATTCATGATATCCACCACACACCTTTCCAGTAGCAGTTCAAGGCAAGTTACCTTCTGTATTTCCTGTCCCCGGAGGACTCAATACCCAAGTTTGGATCTGAGGCAATGGAAGGTGAAGTGATGGGCTTCATACTGTGGTCGCCAGGCCACTACTCTAACCACTAGGCTGCTATCTTGATAAGAACGGTTGCCCCCTACTCCCTCCTCAAATGCCTGTGTTCAAACAAGCAGTTAGCAGGCCTGCAGGCCTCAGAGCAGCGTGAGGGCCAACGCCTAGATGTGCGCATTGCCATTGCAAAATCAGAAATCCATGCCTGCTTTACAGGACAGCCCAAGCCATACCCACAACATGCCCCCTTCAAAACTGCGCTTATTGTGGATAAATGCATGTTTGTACTTGTAAATGCCAGTATTTATCTGTGCAAACACTGTGCAAGCCTTCTAAAATGACCTGTTACGCCTGCTATTTGTCCAGCATCACTTCAATGGATACGTTATCCATCTAGCGGCTCAATATTAGCACATAGATGTCTAACCCCTTGTCAGTTGGGGGTCCCTTTCAATGGCTAATCAGACTGGATGGCAGACTAGGGGCACAGCTGCCAAGATCAAATGCTCTCCTTTCAGGGTTCTTGAAATGGGATCAGTAAATATTGGGAGGCCTTTGGCATCTACACTCCATTCACTTCAATTCCCTTTTTCTCAATAATAGAGTCCAAGGCAGAAAATTTGATGTACTGAATCAAAGAGTTTACTTAAAATTATTCAAGGGCCTCTGATAACACTAACAAAAACAGGTTTTGGCAGAGATTAGAAGAATATACATCATACAATATCAATCCTTTCTCCTCACTCTGTGGTTATCCTTTATAGGGGAAATGTTCCACCTACACCAGTGTACCTCTGAGCTGGAGGCTGCCATGTATTTATTTGACAGGATTGGGGGGTTTTTGTACCACTTTTTCATTTCAGTCAAAGCGATTTACATTGTAACTTAAATTTGGTAATGTACATGAAACAGGGACATTGATATTTTTCTGCGGCAGTGGAGGGTTAAGTGACTTGCCCAAGGCCACAAGGAGTACCATAAAAGTAGATCCCCGATGCAGCACCTTGGAAGCGCCTGGATCTGGTGTCACTTGGTTTCAGAGATGTTCCTTTGCATCCTCTTTGGTCCTTTGGACCAGCGGTTCCCAGATGTTCCATTGCTTTACTTCTTCTCTCCACTGGTAGGGCAGCTCCTCTTGTTCTGAATAGGGGGCTATGCAGATAATGTTCACCAGGATACAGTGGATAGTGGGTGCATGACCTCAGCAACCTGTGATACCCTCTAACATTCCAGTGCTTTGCCTAACAAGATGGATCCATCTTGATGAGACGATGGGTAGACCAGCAAAAGACAGAGGTCTGCCATTGGTTGGGATTTTTATAGTAGTTGAATTTTCCCTCTCAAAGGAGTCTCCTCCGAGGCTGATGACACAGAGAGAGTATCCTGTCCTCTTCTGAAAAATTACCAAATCTCTTTCAGATCATTGTACAATATTCATAAGTCCACTAGAGGTCTGTGCTGCTTAGAGGAACAGAACCTAAGGGGTCTCTACAGATGGATATCTTTTTGGCCACCCTGAAATGCCTCAAACCATGCTCAGCTTTTAAAGGATAATTTTGGCCAGTCAGTAATTTTAATGGCCTAAGTTATGTGTTCAATTAGCCTGGCTTTAACAAATTAAAAAAACAGGACTGACCCATCTGCTTCAGATGACTCAGAGCCATCCAGTGAACAAAGAGGTTCTGGCTATGCTTGTCTCCCTCTCCCTAGTTCCTAACACGCACTCACTGTTTGCTATCACTCCTCTTTCTATTCAGTGCTTTTCGCACGGAAAGGCCGGTCACCTGCTTCTTCAGTCCTTCGCTTCCTTTAATTAGCACTTCTCCACACTTCCATATCTAACATTCCTGTTCTTCACATTTAGCACTCCTCTGATTCTTCAACAGTTCTGTTCGGTACCTTTATCTTTTTGCTTATGATGAAAACAATATAAACTTTCAATGCAAACAGAGTGCGCTGCTTACACCAAGGAGAGGGATCCATTTGTATTTCTCTTGGTTTCTGTTTTCATCTGTCGCCTCAGATGTTGTTACGGGAATGATGATGGCAGCCATGCTGCCCAATCACTAAACTAACTTCGCTATCAGTGGCTGGAAACTAGCTTTCCTTCTTATTTTCCACCAAAAATACCCAAACAGTTCTATCACTGTCCTCAGCCCTCCGCAATACTCTAACCAGAATCACAGAACTTGCTTCACCCTTAGCTATGTCCCAGAGCTTTAACACCTGGAAATTCCAATGTTTTTTCCTATCTCTAATCAGTCTGACCTTGAACTATTCAATTAACCCTCATTGCTTGAACTGACATTTTATTTTGGAGGAGTGAGAGGGTCTGGATGCTGAATTAAGAATGAGAACTTCCATAGTCATTTATCCAGGATGATAAAGGATCAAAGAAAGGAAGCAGTAGCCTAGCGGCTAGAACAGTGGTCTTGAAAACTAGAAAAACTAGGTTTCAAGTTCCACTTACCTCAGTTGTGATCTTGTAAAATCATTTTATCCTCAGCTGTCTCAGGTACAGACTTAGATCGTAAGACCTCTGGAGCAGGGCCAGCAAGTGTATTGGAATTGTAACTGTCTTTGAGATTGTTTTTGGAAAGGCAAGTAATTAAAGAGCACGGCAAAGTCTGACTTAATTAACGACTGATAGTATATAAGCCTCCGTGGCTGGCACTTGGGATATTCGTATCCTTGCAGTACAGATAGCAGCCAAGTCAACCAGTCTCTATCTGCCATCAGCTGTTATATTTTGGCTTAAGTTTATCGGGAGACAAGGAATTTGGAGTGTATCTATCCTGACTCCGGGCAACCCAGCCTCCAGGCTTTCTTCACAAGATGTGACCAGAAGTAGATTGCCAGGTCATTCTTATCTGCAGTAAGTCCGTAGCACCTGGTATTCTAAGGTGGTCTCCCATCCAAATACTAGCCAGGCCCAACCCTGAGATCAGCCAGGATCAGGCTAAGAACAATTTAAATATGCACCAATGTGAACTAATATGAATCAGGATGATCACTGGGAGTCAGTTTAGAAACTAAGACAGAGGACATCCAAGCCTGACCAGGGGTATGGTGAATGCATTCCCAGGAGTCTGGACATCTCCGCCTGATCTTAGAAATGTCATGGACATCAAGCACTCCATCTAAGTTTAGACCCACTCCAGGCAGAAATAATGCTCATTTTGGCTGAAAAAAACAAAGGGTGTAGAGAAGGAAGCATACCATCTTCCCCAATACTCAGCAGAATGTCAGCCATAGCAGCAGTGGGATTCAAACCCCGGCTACCCTATTCCTACCTCACTACCTTAACTATTAGACTATCCTAGATGTTCAGGCTATGGAGCAATGCTCTGGAGATGTTTATTTAGTTGCCCCCACAGACATTCATGTCGGGCACGTCTACATTTTTGAAAACATGTCTGCACCTAGATGTTCCTGCTTTTTTAAAATTATCCAAACAAAAAGAACCAAAGTGAAACATCTGATCTCATTGCCAAATTAATCATAATGAGAAAGAAAATAGGGGACGGAAAACTAAGCAACCCCAGATAATTGGGCAGGCCTCAGCAAAGGGGGAGTGAGGCCTGCACTCGCGAAAATAATGCGGCAAAGACAACACTTTTTTTACACCCCACAATCTTAATTGTAGGCCACCAACTAATTCATAATTTTTAAATGCATTTAAAAAAACAACTTAGCTGGAAAAGGATAGTGCCCAACAAAAAGCACACCAAAGCTCCTATACTCACACACTGTCTTCTCGGGAAGCACGCAGTCCAGTCAACCTCTAGCAGGATTTGAACTCTCGGCCCTCTAGCATGAAATAACTTGCCCCAACCACAAGGCCACTCCTTTGAAATGATGCAGCTGCAGTCTGGAAAAACAAAAGATGCAGTCTTAAGGTACAAGGAGCAGAGGTGAGGGAATGTTGTAAGGTAAAGAAACCTTTATAAACACCCGTAGAGCACCTTAGAGATATACATGTTTTTCCCGAAGTGCATGGCATCCATGGCTACATTGCGGGGACGTCCAAAATGTTTACTTACATCCAAGGCACGGGGTCGGCTGGATAGTGCTTGTACATGCCTACCAAACATCTCTATCTCCCCAATTCTGGCCCCGTGAGTAAATCCAGACCCACAGATACGGAATTAGGTTCAAAGGGACCCACTTTTGAGTTAGACGTGTCCACCAGCTGGACTTGCACATTATAGAATTGTGAAGGAAATTAATTTAATTTCTGCATCAGAGCTCCCATCATACAATATAAGAATTCAAAGACTTATCCGAACTTGAAAATTCTTGTCCAATCCCAATGTCAAGGGCACCTTACTCCATTCTTCTTGACTTAGTGAGCGCTCCCGGCTTTATAAATGTCTACAGGAATAGATTTTGGTCACTGTGGTGGAACTGAAAATCCTGTATGAGATCCAGTCATGGAGATGTGTTAAAGTGTGTCAGAACGTTGTAAGTATTCTTTGTGCTCTGTAGTAAGAATTTGGGGAGTCTGATCAGACTCTCATTTGCAGTTTGAGGAGCATATCAAACAATTGGTTAAAGGGTTGCTTCTATAAATTAAAATTGTTGAGACACCTAAGGCGCCCGCATTTCTGTGAATTATTTTCGTACAGTTTCACAGTTGCTGGTTTTATCAAAAGTGGATTAGTGTAACTTGCTATTATCTGGACTTCCGATGACCTCTTTGAAAACTATTCAGATCATTATGAATTCTGCTGCCAGACTGGTTTTTCAATGTGTTAGAAGGCAGAGATCTGCGCCACTATTCAAAAAACCTGCATTGATTTTAAAATGGATTGTTTAGTATTTAAAGCTTGAGTTGGGGAAGCCTAGTTGAAGAATTGTCTTTGGACTGTCAGAATACGAAGAGATTGTGGTCATCAGGCACTAGATTATTGAAGGCTCCGTCTACGGCAGCATTTGACTTTCTTGGTGACTGCATCTGTTCTGTGGGATAAATTGCTGGTGGTTTTATGGACAGAACAAAGGGGCCCTTTTACTAAAGTTCACTAAGCAGTTAATGCACGCTATAGCATGCAGTAATTGTTAGCGTGTAGTCGTGGTAATTGCGCCTGCTTTAATTGTAAATGCTGTTGCCGCATGTTAGGATGTGTTTAAGTAGGGTAAGTGCCAGAAACATGCTGGACAAGCCCCCAACAGCTGGTGCAGGGTTGTTGCGCTTGCCACATGTTTTAATATTTAATTAAAATGCATGGTAAATGAAAGAGCTTATCACAGCTCCTTGGAGTTTCAAAAAAAATTTGAAAAACGTTTTCTTCTGTAAGGTTTTTAAAGAGAATTTGTAGTTTTACAGAAATATTGTTTTTCTTTTTATTTGATGTATATTGTTGTTTTTGTTTGTATTTATTGCTAATATTGTTTTATTTTTAGATTGTATTAATATTAAATGATTTTTTTAAATCCACTGAGATTGTGTGGAATATAAATTGCAATAAATAAAATAAATACTTAAGAAGCCTCCATCATAGACAATCCACCATTCCTCTTCCCTGGATGAGAATAGACAGCCTTGCAATATGTGTAGCAATAGTCTAGAGCAGTGGTTCTCAACCCAGTCCTCTCGGACCCCCGGGCCAATCAGGTTTTCAGGATATCCACCATGAATATGCATGAGATAGATCTGCATGCAGTTCTTCCATTGTAAGCAGATCTATCTCATGCACATTCATGGTGGATATCCTGAAAACCTGACTGGTCTGGGGGTCCCAGAGGACTGGGTTGAGACCCACTGGTCTAGAACATGGGAACCCTTGCATTAGGGTTGCCAACTGGCTCCAGATGCGCCCGACAAGCTTGATCCAGTCTTGGGTCTACCCCATTGCATGCAGGGACATGTAGTTCTGATTTCTCCATTGCACGTCATAAGAAAAACAAGACTACATGTCCCTGCATGCAATGGGGTAAACCCAGGACTTGATCAAGCCTGTCGGGCGCATCTGGAGCCAGTTGGTAACCCTACCTTGCATGCATCCAGTTTAGCCAATCCACTCTCCATAGAGACCAGTGGCTTCAAGCCCTTCCTGTTACCCTCCTCTTCCCTTACACCCTACTGCAATCAACCTTTCCCCCTCCCACCAGCTACCACATTTATGCTCACAAGCTCAGCCCCCTCACTTGCTACACATTAAGAATTATGCACAGTGAAGCAGCGAATTCCGGTATGCTGCCCACATGGTCTGAAAAGCCTTTCACTGATCTAACTTTCTCTTACTCACTTTTAATTGTTCCATAATCATTAGATTATATAAACAGATCCTCCAATGACTCATAGAAGGTGACTCACTGGCTCCAGATTTGCCCGACAGGTTGGATCCAGTCCTGGCTTTACCCCATAACATGCAGGGACTTGTAGTTCTGTTTTCTCTATTGCACTGTAGGTCCCTGCCTGCAGTGGAGTAAACCCACGGCTGGATCCAACCTGCCAGGTGAACCTGGAGCCAGTTGACAACCCTACTCTGATATCCTCCAGGTTACAGAAATACACTTATATTTCCCATTTTATACTAAAGTAAAAATTGAGTAATGTTCATGAAGACTTCCCCATCCCATACAGCTGACTGATTCCGCTCAGATTAATCCAGTCCTTGTTTTACCCCACAGCATGCCTAGGAAGGTATTTCTGATTTCCCTAAAAAGAACAGGAGTGCAAGTCCTAAGTACTCAGATGGGAAAAACCAGAACTGGTTCAACCCACATTCCTTTGCTAGTGAAGCATCATCCCAGAGAAACATGATGGGACGAGCCCTCACACTGCTGCCTAGCTGCAGGAGGGATATTTTGGGCCTGTTCTGAATTTCTGACAACTCTATCATGAGGCATTATGGGATCCAGAGTTGCCAAGTTCCCCAGTTCCAGGAGTGAGATTTTTTACCAGTTCTAGTTTTAAATTTGCATTGAAATGCAGTATGATATCTGTAGTTCCTGATTTTACCCATTGAAATCAGTGCTGCAGGTTCCATAATGCATTAGAATGAGATGATCAGAAATTAGGGTTGCCAACTGGCTCCAGATGCACCCGACAGGCTTGCTCCCATTGCATGCAGTTACTTATAGTTTTCCCATTCTCAGAACTACATATCCCTGCATGCAATGAGGTAAACCCAGGACTAGATCTGGAGTTAGTTGGCAACCCTATCAGAAATCCAGTACTGGTTTAAAATCTCACTCCTGGAACTGGGTAACTTGGCAACTCAGAGGATCTGCAGCACTGATTTCTATGGGTAAATGTATCTGTGCAGAGCTGCATACATCTTTTAGCACTATACAAATGTTCAGTAGTAGTAGTAATAGTAATAGATTTGGGGTTTACAAATCCCACACTGCTTTGGGATGTAAGTTGAAAACCAGGACTGGTCAATCAGTCTCCTTCCTGGGACTGGGTATCTTGACCTTTGCTCACAAAGTTCCACTTAAATATGGCACCTAGCAAATGTTATTATACAAGTGTAAACGATTTTCATAGGTTCAAACCTTAGAGCAGAGCCCCCATCTCACAGACGTGATACACACTTTGCACTTCTGATTGGAAGCCGTTTACATAGTGAGTCAGAAGGTCTTTCATATAAAGCTGCAAAAAATCAGTTTATTCTAGTACTACTAACGATTTTTAGAATTAGCAAGTGACCCCTGTTCAGGAAGTAGACTTTTAGGAAGGTGCTGGTTTAGAACTTACATCCCAAAGCAGTGCAGTATTTGTATTTCTTGATTCTACCTGCTGAAATCAGTGCTGCAGGTCCCATAATGTATCAGGATAGGATGCCAGAAAACTGGAACTGGCCCAAAGTGTCCTTCTTAAAACTGGGCAACTTGGCAGCACTAGATTTTGGATGGTGCTCCAGTGGCTACTAAACCCCTTTCTCCCTGTTTTCCTCTGTTCCCAGCAGAACAAAATGAATCCAGCCCTCACTCTGCAAGTCCATCACAGGCCAGACTCTGGTCGATATGAGAGGCAGAAATCTGCTCCAGCAGTTGAGCATGAGATGCTTGCACCCCTGCCAAATCCTAATTCTTGTTGCTCATATTTTCTGAAATACTCTCAGCCCAGAACTAGTGCACAGACCACAAACTAGCACGCAGTCATTAGTTCCAACAGGTAAAGCAGCCAAAGAGAGTATTTTCTCGATTTTGTTCCATATACCTTTTTCCTCAACATAAAATTTCAGAGCTGTGATCTGGACTGCTTTTATGCATTTTCTCACTGGCTTGTTTGCCTTTAGACAGTAAGAAGAAAACGACTGTAGTAAAAGCTCAGTGCATAAAACCAAGCTGAACAAATTTCAGTCTTAGGGCAGACATTTATGTCTTTCCTTCAGTCTAAGCCAAAGTAAACTTTTTTCTGAATGGAAACTGTATCAGGCCTGTGCCATACAATATCTCCCAGGCTCACATAGGAAGTAAGAGTACTCATCCTTCGTAAAATGGAAATTTGTTGCTGCTGCTTGAAATTCTGTAGCAATTCTCCCGCAAGTCGCCTGGCTCCCTTTTGAGCAGCCATGTTGGTAAGCTTGCCGGCAGTGACATGATAAAGACAGGATCTCATTGACTCAGATCAGCGCTGCTTTAGCTCATTATATTATACACACATGGGTCATTTGAACCAATCAAACATGAATAAGTGCATGATATTTGTAACATTCTTGTCTACGTGGATGGCCTCTACGGGAAAGCCTTCCAAATAAGATGCAAAATAATAAATTAAAAGTTGCATATGTATTGTTAATTCTAGAATTGGCAATGCTAGTTACAATATGAACTTGTGTACCAAGGAATGGCAAAGAGTATTCAATTATTATTTGGGACCTTTAGTCTCTACGGCTGCCCAAGTCTTGATTTCTCTAACCATCTCCAAAATATGGTAAGCATCTCTTAATTTTGTTCCAGAAGACAGAAAACTTTTTGTGGGCATGCTCAACAAACAACAGTCAGAGGACGATGTACGCAGGCTATTCGAGGCTTTTGGGAATATTGAGGAATGCACGATACTTCGGGGACCAGATGGCAACAGCAAAGGTAAGATGTCACCATAGTGCTGGAATCAAAAACGGATTAGTCTTGACATCCTGTTTTAAATTCTGAAGCCTATGTTATATCTCAGCAGATGGAATCTACATCCTCCTCTAAAGAGTCACTGGTAGACATGTTACAGAAACATAAAACGATTTTAAAAGACACTGCTACTCAATGCCAGACATGACTTATACTGAGAAACAGTCAACTGTTCAACAGTCACTGATGTTTCAATGTACAGCAAGCCACTGCTGTTTTATGACAGTTACATTGGGGAAGTGAGGGTAAAGCCAGACATCAAGTAGGATCTACAAAAGCGCAATAGAAAGGGAAATGGTAGACAAGATGGACTTTTATGGCCATGATATCATCTCCTATTCTACCTGGACTTCAGGAAAGCTTTTGACACTGTTTCACATAGGTTGGATCTCATAATTGTAGACCAGAAAGCTGTAAACTGGATAAGGAACTAATTAAGCAGGTGGGGAGTAATTTTATAAAGGTTGGCTAGAGTTATGTGCATTTTCACGTGTATATTCCATATCTATTTTATAAAGTAATATACATGTGTACTTGATATTATAGAATAGGGATGTAAGTGGTAAAAAAAAGTGTCTTAAATCTAGGCATTAGATTTGTCAAGAACATTCCTAAATTATAGTATTTTATAATTTACACACATACTTGTGCACTTTGCTCATCTTCTGGCCAAACTCCACCTGTGCACATGCCCACAGTGAATGTACACACATCAGCCCTACGTACGGATTTACAGAAGAGTGACTGGCTAAAGGACACACATTCATGCTCTTAAATCACTAAAATACCATGATTTATGAATGTTGATGGCACATAACTTTAGGTAGCTCCTCATAAAATTGCCCCCTAGGTGCAGAGAGTAAAGATAAATGGAGACTACTGTGGTAAGGGCAAAGTGGCCAATGGGATTCCTGAGGTTTGGTACTAGGATCGGTTCTTTTCAATCTCACATTGCTAAGGAAATTAAAGGGAAAATATGCTTGTTTGTAGACGGTACTAAAATCTTTAACGGAGTGGACAATCCTGAGGAGAAATGGAAGAAATGAAAGCAAACTTCAAAGAACTCAAAGTACGGTGGAGAGCTTAGAGGGTGAACTTCAGTGTGAAAATCAGTCATTCAAGGTGCAAAAATCCATCAACTGCTTATTAGTTAGAAGTATAAGAATAGGAAATAATCTAATAAGAAAGGAGATGCAAAATAATCTTCTCAGATAACATCAAGGTAGTCAATCAATGTTATAGAGCAACTGGAGAAGCCAACAACATGCTCAGATGCAGAAGAGGAAGTTGCATCAGCAGAAATAAAAGAGACCATAATGCCTCTGTAGAAGTCTTAAGATCCCTCCTTGAATACTGTTTTCAGTTCTGGAGGCTGAACCTTCCGAGGCCATTGTGAATATGAAGAGGATTTATGGAAGAGTCACTACCATGATGCAAGGCTTCTAACACAAACTCTACAGAGAAAGGCTTAGTCCTCTTTGACCACTCTCAAGTCTGGAGAAGCATTGAAAAGGTGAGACAGTGGAACTGCTAAAACTTCCCTAAATTCCTTCAGTACTCTCAGAGGTATCCCATCTGGCCCCATCGCTTTATCTTCTTTTTAGCTAGCTCCTCACAAACACTGTCTTCTGAAAATCATTTCAGATCCTCCTCACGTCTGTTCCTATTTGTATGTGTTTTCTGAGGTCCCAGTCCCAGTCATTTATCTGTGAACATAGATCAGAAATATTTGCTAAGCACTTCCTCTTTATCCCTATCAGTGTCTACATATTCCTCCCCTTCATCCTTCACTCTAAAAACCATCTGATGCCTCCATTTTACTCTATTTTTTTCCATTTATATTTTTGCTTTCCTGATTACTTTCTCAGCTTCTTTTAGCTTTTTCAAATACTGTCGCTAGTCTTCCCCTTTCTGTGATCTCCTGTACTTTATGAATGCAGACCTCTTTTTCCTTACCTTTCAGCTACCATAGCATCCTCCTTTCCCTCTTACTTGTATTTACTTTTCTAACAAAGAGGTTTGTGTTCTCTAAAATATCTCCTTTCAGTTTTGACCACTGCTTTAGCTTCCCCAAGATGTTTGCACTTAGCTAATGACTCCTAGAGATATTACCCCATCTTGACAATTCTGGAAGTCTAGGACCCTCAGTTTTGAATGAACCATCACCACCTGTGTTCTAATGCTAAACCACTGTATCCAATGATTATTGGATTGCAGATAATCACCCACTATAATATCAGACATATTCTCCCCATTCATGAGCACCGGGTCCAGAATGGCCCCTTCCCGCATTGGTTCCATTGCCAGTTGCCAGAATAGTTCTCCCTGTAGAGAATCTTCCACAGTAGGGATGTCCCTATCATCTGGCAAACTGAAATCACCAATCAGTAGCATTCCTCCTTTCATAGCAATATTGGGAATGCCTTCAAGCAAATCTCTGTCCAATTCTGCCTGTGAAGGAAGGGGCTGAATTTCAGTTGGGTGGTGCTATGCGCCATGCGTCATATGGGTCATATGGCCCCGGCATTGAAAATTCAGATGTCGCCGCACAGCCAGATAGCCAAAGGAGCTACCTGTGTAGCACCGATTTTTGATGCTACATGGTCAATCCCAGCGCCTTAAAGATAGGCAAGGTTTTCCCATGCCTATCTTTAAGGTGCAGAGCGTTAACCGTGTAGCATCAAAAATTGGTGCTACACGAGTAGGACCGTGGCCCGCCTCTGCTCCACCCTGGAAAGCCCCCAACATGCCCAGATGCTATCCACATAGGATCTGGGCATGTTAGGGATATATCCAGGATTTTTGAAGGGCACCACCCATGTAGGTATCCTTAAGAAATCACGGATAAGGCCTTTACATGGGTAACTAGGGAAGTTACCCGTATAAAGGCCTTCGAAAATTGGGCCCGAAGTCTATATATTTCACCAATGTAAATACATTTTCCATTCTCTTTTTCCAAATAACCCCCCAGTGCCTTCTCCCAACCTCACAAGCCCTGCAATTCTGTTGTTTTAATATTATTTTTTACATATAGCGCCGCTCTTCCTCCCTTTCTTCCCACCCTGTCCTTCCTTAATATATGATAGCCTAGCATAATTGTATCCCACTTATCTCATAATTGTATCCCACATCTCTGTGACTACCACTAAATCTAAGTCGGCCTCTCCTATTATAGCCTCTAGATCCAGAATCGTATTTCCCATACTACTTGCATCAGTCTACACAGCTTTCCAGACGCCTGCCCTTTTCCCCCATTTCTATACAGGTTTTACATGTTTTACTTAGCTGAGGGCTTTGACTCAATGGAAATCTAAAAGCACACATAGAGAAGGAAGCAGAAAGATTTATTTTTATTTTTTAATGTAATTTTTATTTAATTTTAAGAGTTCTACAGAACTGTTCACATGCAAAGCAGAGATAAAAATATACATCTTTTTTTTAAATCATTTTGCAAATAATTCCAAGCATAATACTTGTACAGAGATAAGGAAACTGGTTACATCAATAACATGGAAAAAACAATTAAGGAAATAGGTGGTTTTATAAAAGTAAAAAATAACCATATCCCAGCCTCTTCTCCAGCACACAATACTAAGGGGAATCACAAAGAAAAGAATAACTACACCCACAAAAGAGAAGCAATAAGGCAAGCTCAAACAGGCAGCATATATTTATATAGTGGAAAAAGTGGGGGGTCCTGGATCAATGGGTCTGCGTGCATTCAGAAAGGCCAGCAGTCGGGAAGGCTCAAAAAAATCAACGTGTTGGACTGAAATTTTACTATGCATTTGCACGGAAACTTAAGAAAGAAAGAAGCCCCCAACTGCTGACACCCTGGATGAAGCATCAGAAATGATTTCCTTCTATGTTGTGTTTTCTTAGATGAATTAGGAAAAACACGTCCTGCCATTCCTTTAAATAGACTACTTCTTTTACAAAAAATTGACTTAAGAGACCATTCTCGATCCATAGCAAGCGCAAACGTTACAAGTAAGGTAAATGGAGTAATAGGATCTAGATCAGACGATTCCAGGATAGCAGATACATCCAGGGCATCTGCTGTTTGAGCTCCAGGTGTTACCACCACCCAGAGATTTTTTTGTCACAGACAAATAATAGATCTTAATCATAGGAGGATAGGATTCCATTGGAACACCCCAAGACCTCTGTTAAATATAATTGAAACATACGGGGGCATCTTGGAAAATTTCTTAAATTTCAATTAAGAAATCTAGCAGAGTTTTCCAACATCTCCATTCTTATCTTCAAGGCAATAGAGTCCTTAATAGATGCATCCACTTGATTTTCTAAAGATGAGACCTTTACTTGTAAAGAAGATGTAACAGTCTGCAAATCTGAGATTTCTTCTGCTTGCTTTGGTATTATGAGAGAGTTACCTTGAGTTTGAGTAGCAAGTGACTGGATCTGAGATACCAAAGTTTCCCCAAGTTTCACAATAGCGGACCAAATACTTTCCAGCGTGACAGCTTCAGAGCAGATAAGTGAAAATGCTGTTGAACCTCCAACTGCTCCATTCCCTCCTCCAAAGTCGGTAGTTCCATTACCGGAGACCAACTTGCAGCCAAATCCACAGCTGTTCCCACACTAAACCTCTGTGGTACCTGGTTGTTGGGGAGATGACCAGGAACAGGAACAGCTTCTCCGAGTTTTTCACTATACCACGGAGTTGACCCTTGCGCAAGAGCCTGCTCACTGCCACCGGAGAAAAAAGACTTCTGCTGACTCTCAGGGTTGAGCACCAACAATACCGCTTTAGGAGGTCTTCACCGGCTCAGTGGCAAGATGTCAGGATCCAGGCTGACCGCCGAGACTCCTGACTCCGGCGAGCCAACAACGGGACTCACCGCTGCTGCCTGTTGCTGTGACCTGTCAAAGAAAGCATCCAAAGGATCGGACACCACCACAGATAAAGGGAAGGAAGCTGTCAGGGCAGAGAAGTTTCAAAAGTATGCTACTATTTTTTCTTAGGAGAACCATATGTACAAAATAGCAGGTACAAATGTGTGCAGGTAGTTTTCAGCGCAGTGTATGCTTTGTAGCTCTATACAAGTAGCTCTGTAGAAAACATTCTTCTACTTCCTGTTCCACAGCCCACAACCTTGGGGTTATCTTTGACTCCTCCCTCTTCCTCTTCTTCTCCATACACATCCAACAGATAGCTAAAGCCCATCGCTTCTTTCTCTAACATTAACAAAATTCACCCCTTCCTCTCTGAACACACTACTAAAACACTTATCCACTCTAGTCACCCCGTCTTGACTATTGCAACCTCCTCTTTGCTGGTCTCCCTCTGAGTAGTCTCTCCCCCCTTCAATCTGTTCAGAACTCTGCTGCACCTCTTGTCCTCCGCCGGCCCCAGTTTACTCATATAATCCCTCTTCTCGGGTCACTTCATTGGCTCCCCTTCCATTTCCTATAAATGCAATCATTCTACTGCTCTTCACTGCCTTTCCTCCCTCCTCTCTCCCTACACCCCTCCTCGTGTACTCCGCTCTTCTACTGGCTCGCTTCTCTCTGTGCCCTTCTCTTCCACTGCCAACTCTAGACTTCCAGCCCTTTACCTTGCCGCTCCTTATGCCTGGAACAAACTGCCTGAGTCTGTACGTCAGGCTTCATCTCTGCCCCTTTTCAAATCCATGCTAAAGGCTCACCTCTTTGAGGCTGCTTGTGGATCCTGATCCCTTGTTTTTTACTTTCCCTATTTATACCCCTGTTCTTAGCTACTGTATTGTCTGTCTTGATTAGATTGTAAGCTCTGTCGAGCAGGGACTGTTTTTTATGTGTATCTGTACAGCGCTGCGTTTGTCTTGTAGCGCTATATAAATGATTAATAGTAGTAATAGTAGAAGGACTTCTTGCTGGTTCTATCATTCCTCTTCCCCATTTAGCTAAAACAGTCAGAGCAGGCACGCCCTTTCGCCCAAGAAAAATATATTTATACGCCCATACATAGCGATCACTGAAATTGTTCTGTATGTATGTATACAGTGTGTTTGTGGAAGCAGAATAGTTTTAACAATTTCATAATTAAATGAATATTTGTGACGTAAGCATGGAGGAGTGTGTTTAATAATGAGCTGCTTAAAGCTACATGTCATGTACATGCATAAAGCATGGTAGTTATTTATTTTATTTAACAGTTTTTTTATACCGCTTTATCATTTCAGTCAAAGCGGTTTACATTGTAACTTAAACTTGGTAAACGCACATTAAACAGGGACATTGATAACTTGGAATTTTCTGAGCAATGGAGAGTTAAGTGACTTGCCCAAGGCCACAAGGCGTGCTAGTGGGAATTGAACCCTGGTCTCTTGGTGGCCAAGCCACATACCGCTTATTCTAGTATTTTATTTTTAAAAAGTAGGAGCCTACTTTCTTTATAAATGGGCTTGACATAGGCACATGACAACACATATTAACTAGATGGGATTTTTTTAAATTACTCTCTAAACATACCCAGCCTGCTTTAAGAAGTAAGGCCCTGGTCCACCCTAGCAGAGAAATGGCAGGAGAACCAGCAGTGATGGGTGAGGCCCAGGGGTGAGGTTATCTGATTCTTTTTTTCAGGCAAATCTGGGACACTTTTCTGAAGTGTATATGGGGAAGATGGGGGAAGAAGTGACAACTTGGCTCCAGATTTGAGCAACCAGTCGTGGAGGAGTTATTACCCTGCCCCCCCCCCCCCCATCCATCCCATGACAATAATATCACTTCCAAGCAAATGAACAGAGAAGTAGAAAAGTTTTGCATTTCCCCCATACTGTGCAAAATATAAAGATAAAACTGACATACTGTAATTCCAATCACTAAATCAAAAATCATTTTTTTTCTACCTCCTCTGTGCCCTTTGCTGGAATTGGGGACAGGAAGCTGCCAAACAGTTAAAGTCGGGGCACAGCTATAAATCAGGAACATCTAGTAATCTTACCCAGGGAAAAACCTAAAATCCCAAGCACAGAGAGAGGAGGGGACAAGGCCCAGACAGGAAGGAGGAAAGTCGACAGGCTGTGGTGTAGTGTGTACTTGTAGCATAGCTGAGCTGTTGCCTCTGAAGCCTGCAATTGATACTTTTGTTTGAAGTATTAAAGAATTGTTTTTGTTGAATACATTTTGACTAAATGTTTCTTTGTATGCAGGGCTTCCCTGGAGGCCTGGAACCCTGGTATTGCACAGATATTAGATAGTGAGGTTCCATCATTTTAAAATATCAATAGGAAATTATCAGTGATATTTGTTACATCATTTTGTGTCGCTTTCATATCCAAAAGAAAGACGAAAATAATATGTCCTACTAAGGAATAATATAAGGGAATAATTCTTTAACAAAAGGGTGGTGGAGTCATGCAGTGGAGATGGCAGAGATGAGAACAGAAAATTACAGAGGAATGCTGAGGGAGAGGACTGTAGAGCTTAGTGGTTGAGGTAGATGAGCAGACAGAAAAGGCCATATTGGGCCCAATCGATGAAGGTGAATAGCGGGGCTGGACATCCAGATAGGACTCCAGCCCCGCTATCCCTCTCAGCCTATGCTACCTCCCGGCCCTGCTGCACGTACAGAGCCACTGTGCATGCTGCGGGGAACGAGGTCGGCATGGGATTGGAGAGTGGGTAGAGCATGGGTGAGACTGACCCCCAGATGTATAGGGCCAATTCCAATGATGGCCTTGTATGTCCAGGGATCGTTGAGGGGACGCCCTACTTATCGCCTCACTACCTGTAAAAAGTTAGAAAATTCTGTTCAATATTATAATACAGAAATTTATAAAAGTATACAAAATGTAAAAAGTTCCGACAGTTTAATGCACTATTATCTTTATAAAGTTAGAAATCTCTGTTCCATGTAATATACTTATCTATTATCTGTATAAAGTTAGAAATCTCTGTTCCATGTAATGTATACAGTAGTATACAAAACTGTTAACTTGTTCCATGTAAACCGCCTCTGATCTCTGGAAGGGGCGGTATAGAAGAAATAGATAAATAAATAAATAAATAAATAAATTGCACCTCCAAGTGGAATAAGAGCTGGGCACCCCTCCGATCCTGGCCAGTATTCCCCACCGGAGCAACAGGACACTCATGGTGAGCCCCACCAACTGATCTGGGCCCCAGCGGCCCCCATCAGGGTCAGGCAGCAGGGACTCGGGGGTTGCAAAGGCAGTGGGCAGATTGTGCCATGGGGAGGATGTCCCCATGGAATGCGGGGGCAAGTTGAGCCATTCCAGGGCCCGATCCTGCACCCATGGAGCTTTCTTGCTCCCACAGTACAGAATCAGGTCCTAAAGGGCCCGTCCACCCTGGAGGTGCCCAGATGGCTCAGACATGCCCCTTTGGGGATCGGGCTCATTATCCTTATCTCCATCATTTTTAGGCATATTTTGCTTAGGTATAGTGCCTATTGTTGAGGATTTAGGTGGCGTGTTAATTATGTCTGTCTGTAGACATGTTTGCATATGCATATCCAAGTCTACCTTCCCCTACTGCATTTGGCTCTTCCCATGGTGGAGCCACATGATGCAGGAAGTTCAGGCTGATCTATCGACACTTGAAACCAGGATATCAGTCAGAACCCCCTGTACCACATGGCTCCACCATGGAAAAAGCTGATAGTGGTGGAAGAAGGTGAACCACAGACTTTTTAAGAGCTGCAGTCAGGAACTCGAATCAGTGAGTGAAGTAGGAACTGGCTGAAGGGGGGCAGATATGAGAGAGAGACAGAGAGAGTGAGAGAGACTGGTCGATGGCTGGTGGGGGGGGGGGGCGTATGAGAGAGACAGCCTGGGGGAAGGATGGAATGAGGCTCATTTGAGAGAGGCACACACACACACACACATACACACGCAACCCTTGACACTCCCCATGAGGTGCACACACACACATATATACACACACGCATGCAACCCCCGACACTCCCCATGGTGCACACACACACTCACACACAAAACCCTCAACACTCCCCATGGTGAGTGCACGCTCACACACACATGCAACCCTTGACACTCCCCATGAGGTGCACACACACACATATATACACACACGCATGCAACCCCCGACACTCCCCATGGTGCACACACACACTCACACACAAAACCCTCAACACTCCCCATGGTGAGTGCACGCTCACACACACATGCAACCCCATGACACTCCCCATGGCACGCACACACACACACACACACACACACACACATAGACTTATGCATGTCCACCTCTAAACCATTATAAAAAAGGACCGAGGAAATCCATTGCTTATCCATTGAACAAGCAGCATGGACTCTCCGTACCTTCTGGGAACCTGACAGGTACTTGTGACCTGAATTAGGCACTTTTGGAAACTGAGATACTGGGCTTGCTGGACCCTTGGTCTGACCCAATATGGTATATCTTATGCTCTTATGACACTCCCAGTGAGAAACACATACACACATGCACCCCTCGACACACAAATACACATACACACACACACACACATGCAGCCCCGATTGCCTCCTGACACACTCATACACCTCCCAACACTTCCTATAAGATACACATATGAACCCCCCATATGTCTGATTTTGGCAGGGGGGGAAATCCACCATTGTGTCACACTGCTAGAATACACTTTTCAACGTGTTCTATGTTTCTATCCGTTACAACTAGCACTACCAACACCTATCACCACCATGAAGGGGGCACCTTAGGAAGGGCCTGCAACATCACGAACAGGGTGAGGTAAAAAATATCCCTGTAGACCAAAACACATGCAAGGAGTAGAACTCATGAATACGGGGGCTATCTTAGAAGCCTTTTATGAATGAGGGGTGTCCGATATTAAAGGTATAGGCCAAAATTACACTAACATTTGTATTTAAAGAAATTATTCAATACATTCCACCAAAAACGACATACTTTTGTTTACTTCTCCACATAATCGCCGTAAACATTGAGACATTTATCCCAGCGTGACACTAGTTTGAACATCCCTTCACGGTACAGTTGTGTGTCAAGTTGCTTGAAGTAGTCCATAAAGGTGTCTTACAATTCCTCCTGATTCGCAAAGCATTTCCCCACCAAGACTTTCTTCAAAGGTCCGAATAAATGAAAATCCGAAGGGGCTAAGTCCGGACATTGCATACAGCCATAAGACGGAAAAGACCGGGACGATTACGCAAAGGAGTTAAACTTCTGCACGATGGCGCAAGACCACACACGTCAAAACAAACCAATCTGTGGTTGACACAGCGGAAGTGGGAGTTCCTGCTACATCCTCCATATAGTCCGGACTTAGCCCCTTTGGATTTTCATTTATTCGTACCTTTGAATAAATTCTTGGCGGGTAAACGCTTTGCGGATCAGGAGGAATTGCAAGACAATGTTTACGGTGATTATGTGGAGAAGTAAACAAAAGTATGTAGTTTTTGGTGGAATGTATTGAATAATTTCTTTAAATACAAATATTAATGCAATTTTGGCCTATACCTTTAATATCGGACACCCTTCGTATAAATACCGGCACTTAAGGTGAAAAGGGCTCCGTTTATACATGGATGTTATTCTATAAAGAAATTGCAAAGGGGAATGTCCTGAGTGTGGTTAGGGCAGGAGAAAAAATTTACATGTGTATT
Source organism: Ichthyophis bannanicus (assembly GCA_033557465.1). NCBI lineage: Eukaryota > Metazoa > Chordata > Amphibia > Gymnophiona > Ichthyophiidae > Ichthyophis > Ichthyophis bannanicus. Next base: position 121,084,002 of record CM066032.1, on the reverse strand, counting down.
CCCCTTGAGGAATACACATGTAAAATATCTCCCTGTCAGTTTTACAACTGCTCTGTGTAATGTTTAGGTTTTTAAAAATGCTCATTTCAACTGGTCCTTTACAGGGAAAGTAAGGGGTCATTCCGAGATGCGAATAGTGGGGTTCCACGTCTGGGTCAGATATGCAACCCCCACTATTCACTGGGGGTCCTATTGTGTGGCATCAGCTCCCCACACGTGCCATGCCGGTGTGTGGGGAGCCCTGGATGGGGGCGGGAGGGGAGGGTTGGAGGCGGAGTGTGGACAGAGCAAGGGTGGGTCTACGCACCCAAACGTACAGGGCCGACTCTGGTCACAGCCCTGTACGTCCACTGGAGACAGGAAGGACGGGGAACTTATTCCACCTCAGAGGTGGAATAGGTCCCAGGGGCAGCGGAGATTGGGCCATGCAGACTCCCCAATGTAGCACATCAGTGGCAAGGCAGGGCCCCGGGTGGCGGGGACAGAAGAGCGGGATGTCATGGCACCAGAGTTCCAGCAGGAGCATAGAGAGGGCTAGCCAGGGAATCTGATGAATGTCCAGCGCTGCGGAATCAAGGCAAGTGGGGCCCATCTAAGTACCTGATTCTTCACCCCCCGGAACATCTAGCTCCTGCGGATGCAGAACCGGGTACACGTTCGGGCTGTCCAGTTTTTGGACAGGCCCATGGTCCAGACATGCCCCACTTGAAATGAGGCTCTGTTACCCTCCTTAATCCCTGTTTTTTATTGAAATTAGAAAAAGAAAGCATTTTCACCTATAAGCTTGTAAAATGGCACACATACACGTATAAGTGCATGGCACCAACACATGTAGGTCACAAAATATCAGCTAATACAAACTGAAAGAGCCACCAGAACATTCTTTGACCTGCAGGGAGATCAGGCACACACATCTACAGGGCGACCCAACAAAAGTGAGAACATCTCGTAAATTAAAAGCTTAAATAGTTTACTTAGTTACCTTTTTTATCTATATAACATAGTAACTTAGTAAATGACGGCAGATAAAGACCAGTATGGTCCATCTAGTCTGCCCAGTATGATGGCAAGAGTAGGTGCACCTGCCGCTCCGTGCAGGCCACCCCTCCCCACCCTCCCCATGTCTTTGTTTAGGGGTGGACCCACCACTCCATGTAGAACACCCCTATTTGTTGAGAAATTAGATGGTTCCGTTTATTTAGATTTTATCCTGTTGCTGTAAAGGGATCCACTGTGTTTGTCCCATGCCCTTTTGAATTTCGTCACCGTGTTTGCCCCCACCACCTCCATCGGGAGGGCATTCCAAGCATCCACCACCCTATCTGTGAAAACGTATTTCCTGAGATTGCCTTTCAATTTACCACCTTGCAGCTTCCTGTTATGCCCTCCAGTTTTACAGCTTCCCCGTCTTTGGAAGAGGTTTGTTTGTTCATTATTTCCCTTTAAGTATTTAAAGGTCTGAATCATATCTCCTCTGTCCCTCCTCTACTCCAAAGTGTACATGTTTAGGTCTTCAAGTCTCTTCTCATAAGGCTTCTGACGCAGGCTCCAAATCATTTTGGTCACCTTCCTCTGAACAGTTTCCAGTCTTTTTACATCCTTTGCAAGATAAGGTCTCCAAAACTGAACACAGTATTCCAAGTGAGGCCTCACCAGTGACTTGTAGAGTGGCATAAGTACCTCTTCCTTTCTGCTGGTAATTCCTCTTTGTATGCAGTCCAACATCCTCCTGGCTTTTGCCACCACCTTGTCACACTGTTTTGCCACCTTGAGATCTTCACAAATAATCACACCAAGGTCTTTCTCCTGATCTGTGCACACCAACCTCTCGCCCCCTATCGCGTACATTTCCCGTGGATTTCTGCTACCCAACTGCATGACTCTGCACTTCTTTGCATTAAATCTTAATTGCCAAGCATTAGACCATTCTTCCAGCTTTTGTAGATCTTTCCTCATGGTTACCACTCCCTCGGGGGAGTCCACTCTATTGCAAATGTTCGTGTTATCTGCAAAAAGACAGACTTTTCAATTCAGTCCTTCAGCAATATCACTCACAAATACATTGAACAGTGCCAGGCCCAGGACCGACCCCTGGGGCACCCTGCTAATCACCTTCCCTTCATCCGAGTGAGATCCATTTACCATCACCTTCTGTCGTCTGTCAGTCAACCAATTTCTGATCCAATTTACCATCTTGCGATCCGTCCCCAAGCTACTGAGTTTATTGATAAGCCTCCCATGAGGAACAGTATCAAAGGCTTTGCTGAAATCCAGGTAGATGACATCCATCGCATGCCCCTGATCTAGTTCCCTGGTCACCCAGTCAAAGAACTCAATCAGATTTATTTGGCAAGATCGTCCTTTGGTAAAACCATGTTGCCTCGGGTCTTGCAACCTGTTGGTTTTGAGAAAGTTCACTATTCACTCTTTCAGAAGTGCTTCCATTACTTTTCCCGCCACCGAGGTAAGGCTCACAGGCCTGTAGTTTGACACTTCTTCCCTGTCACCACTTTTGTGTAGAGGTATGACATCAGCCATTCTCCATTCCTGAGGAACCTCTCCTGTTTCCAAGGATCTGTTGAAAACATCCTTTATCGGCCCTGCAAGAACCTCTCTGAGCTCTTTCAGTATCCTGGGATGTATCCCATTTGGTCCCATGGCCTTGTCCACTTTCAGTTTTGCAAGTTGTTCTAACACTTCATCTTCTGTGAATGGTGTGGTATCTACTTCATTCTCATTTTTATATTTGGGCGTCACAGGAGGTCCTTCTCCAGGAGTTTCTTTAGTAAAAACAGAGCAGAAGTATTCCTTTAGCAATTTCGCTTTTTCAATGTCACTTTCCACAAGTCCGTTCACAGCACTTCTGAGTCCTGCAGTTCTACCTCTGATCTTCTTCCTTTCCCGAATATACCTGAAGAAAGTTTTGTCGCCACACTTAACATCTTTAGCTATCTTTTCCTCTGCCTTTGATTTTGCTATCCTTATTTCTCTTTTTGTCTCTTTGAATTTGATCCTGTATTCATTTCTGTGTTCCTCTGTTTGTGAGCTTTTGAATTTTGCGAAAGCTGTGTTTTTTGCCTTTATTTGAGCAACCACTTCTTTGGAAAACAGGTTTTCTTCTCCTCTTGTTTTTGTTTACTTTTCTTACATATTTATCTGTTGCCCCTTTTATTGTCACCTTTAGTTTAGCCCATTGTAATTCCACTTCCCCTATCTCCTTCAACCCTGTCAGCTCCTCCTTTAGGTACTCGGCCATTTTATTGAAGTCGGTGTTTTTGAAGTTTAGGACTTTGAGCTTGCTATGATTGGCCTGTACCATGGCTTTTATCTCAAACCACACCATGTGATGATCGCTGCTGCTCACAGGGGCACTCATGCAGACATTCGACATGCTATCACCGTTGGTGAGCACTAAATCCAGCGTTGAGCTTTCCCTGATTGGTTCCATCACCATTTGTCTAAGTAACGCATCTTGGAGAGCATCCACAATTTTTTTTGCTTCTTTCCAGATTTGCAGAAAGAGTACTCCAATCCACATCCAGTAGATTAAAGTCACCCAATATTATCGCTTCCCCCTTTGTGGCTATCTTGGCAATATCTATAATCAGTTTATTATCTAACTCTTCAATTTGTGTCGGAGGTCTGTAGACTACAGCAGTATGGATGACAGTGCCATCTCCTCATTTCAACACAATCCAGAGCGCTTCTTCTTTTCCCCATGCCCCCTGCATTTCAGTAGCTTTAATACTGCTTTTGCCATACAAGGCTACTCCTCCTCCTCTTCCATTTTCTCTGTCTCTTCTGAATAGATTACAGCCAGGTATGGCTATATTCCAATCATGCGATTCATTTAGCCATGTTTCTGTAATGGCCACAATGTCCAAATCCATTTCTACCATTAGGGCTTCCAGGTCCGGAACTTTGTTGGCTAAGCTTCGAGCATTTGTGCTCATTGCTTTCCAGCATTTAACTAGCTTGTGTGTACTCGTATTTTGCATTGATTTTGTTCTGCCTACATCTTCCCACTTGTTTCTGATGTGTGGTTTAAAAGTATGGCTGTTTCTGATTTTAATCTGCTTTTGCAGAGGGTGACATCCAGAGCTTGACCTTCCACATCCGTCACCCCCTTTTTCTAGTTCAAATGCATATCCACATATTGCTTGAATTTTTCACTTAGGATTCTTTTCCCTGCGACAGAGAGGTGTAGTCCATCAGCACAGTATAGTCTCTTGTTGGTCCATCTGTTACCCCAGTCGCCAATAAATCTGAATTTTTCTTGTTTGCACCAGGTCTGGAGCCATGTATTAAAGCTGTTAATGTGATGCAGCCTTTTTGTCCCCTTACCAAGAAAAGGTAGAACCTTTGAGAATGCAACAGTGTTAACAATGGGTTTGAGTTTCTCTCCCAGAGATTGGAAGTCCTTTTGGACTGTAGAGGCACTGTTTATAGCCAGGTCATTTGTGCCCAAGTGGATAACAACATCAAGTTTGGAGTGTTCACATTCTGCGCTAAGTACTTCAACAATGTGGTTTGTATTCCTGCCGGCTGAAGAGCCTGGGAGGCACTTGACTATCTTCTCTCCTTTGAACTGTGTTCCCAAGTTGATGCCACTGATGATGGAATCACCAAGTACTAGTAGTTTGCTGTTTGGTGAGGTTTTCTTTATATTTGGTCCTTTAGCAGGAGATTGGGCATTGTGTGTCTCATTTAAGGGCCCTTCAGTTTCTTTAGACTGGGCATCCTCATTCGCCAAGGCAGAGAAGGCATTATGCAGGGATATCTCCTGATGCATAGGATGCCTCTGTGTCACAGGTCACAATATACCAGAACCCACTGTGATCCATTTGTTCCTGGGGTGTTTGATTCTTTGTGGCAGCGGTGGTGGACTTTGTTCAGTATGTATCCTAGAAGAGGTGTGCTTCATTGCAGCCAGTTCCTCCCTCAGTTCTTCATCCTCATTGGCCAAGGCAGAGAAGGCCTTATGAAGGGATATCTCTTGATGCATAGGATGTCTTTGCATTACAGGTCGCAATCTACCAGAACCCACTGTGATCCATTTGTTCCTAGGGTTTTTGATTCTTTGTGGGAGCAGTGGTGGACATTGTTCAGTTTGTATCCTAGAAGAGGTGTGCTTCATTGCAGCCAGTTCCTCCCTCAGTTCTTCGTCCTCATTGGCCAAGGCAGAGAAGACCTTATGCAGGGATATCTCTTGATGCGTAGGATGTCTGTGCGTTACAGGTCGCAATCTACCAGAATCCACTGTGATCCATTTGTTCCTGGGGTGTTTGATTCTTTGTGGGAGCGGTGGTGGACATTGTTCAGTTTGTATCCTAGAAGAGGTGCGCTTCATTGCAGCCAGTTCCTCCCTCAGTAGGGTCACCTCTTTATGCATGGCACCTAGATCTTCCCTTAGTAGAGTCAGTTCTTTAAGCATGGCAGCTGACCTGAGGCACAGAGGACAAGCTCTTAGGTTCCAAATGATTCATCTTGGAATGAATGTACTGCAGTTATTGCACTGAATACACAACATGCTGAATAAGCAGTCCTAGAAGGAGAAGAAGAAGAAAGGAAGAAGAAGATGTGGGCTTTAACCCAATTTAAAAGGATAGATGGCAACATATGTGATTACAATATAGGTAATGCAGCCCCTGGGGGGGAGGGATAGTGTGGGTGGGAACCTAAGTGTCTCTGACCAGAAGGTTGTTCCTGAACTGGAGGCACCCACAGATATCTGCTCCAAGGCTACCCAGAAAAGCAGTCAGTCAGTCAGATTATAATTATCCCCAAGCTTAATGTATAACCACAGTTAAACTTTATATTACCAATTTCCCCAAAACAGACAGTTAAACTCTATATTGGTAGCTAGAAACCAGCAGAGATAAGAAAGAAAATTATAGTTTTTGCAGGCTTTAGGGCTACACAGTCAGAATATTCCCAAAGTAAGTTATAACAGTTAAAATCTATATTAGCAACAAGCAAAAAGAAGATAGAAGCTGTAACTTAGCTCTTTGCAGGCTGTAGAAGCTGTGCAGACTGGAACAGACTGGAACTATGGCAGCCAGTAAGCTGATCTAATTAGCCCTTCCCCTGGGAGCTGGCTTGTACCAGAAAATTCAAACAATGGAAGCCAAATAGTTAAACTGAACTTTTTCTTTCTTTCCTGTATCACACACAGCTATCTGATTTAAGGGCTACACAGTCAGAATATTCCCAAAGTAAGGTATAACAGTTAAAATCTATATTAGCAACAAGAAAAAAGAAGATAACATCTTTATTTCGACAATTTCCAGTCGCCATCTTTTTTTTTTAATTTGTCAATCGTTTACATCTGTCTTTTTGAATTTTTAAATAACTTATATGCTACGAGATGTTCTCACTTTTTTGGGCCGCCCTGTATATGAAGCACAGTTTAATATTTAAATATGTGTTGTCCAATAACAGGACAGGAAGTGAAGGGAAAAAACTAACGTCTATAGCTAGGACCTCCTTCACATTTGTGTTGAGAAAGAGGCATCAGTTAAAATCATTAACCTCTGATCACAGAAGGAATCCTGTTTCTTCTTGAATGACAATTTCAATATTGATATTGTATCTATCTCATTAACAAAAGTTGCCACAAGTGTGGCCCTACCCAAGATCTCTTCAGAAGAAGACTCAAGGAAATTAGAGTGTTCAGGCTCGGGTATACTTATCTCTACCGTGGCAGCTTGCTCCACACGTTTTGCGGGAACATAGTAACAATCAGAGATAACTACCTGCTCCAGAATAGGAATACACACTATATCCTTGAAATATTTTCTGAGCAAAATCAAAGGTGACAAATAATGCAACTTGGGGAAATTCAGAAAACGGAGATTCTTGCTCCGTGACATATTTTCCAATGACTCCAATTGCCTATGCGCAAACATGCTATCTTTAATACTAGATGACACTGACTTTTACAAACTAGAAACCTGTCCAGTAAGTTTATACAAACAAGTCTGCATTGCCTTCAGCTGTTCTTCATGCACCTAGAAAATAGAAATAGTGTCCCTTGAAAATGCAGCAACCTGCTCCACAATACCTCAAAGCAGTGAGTTATTCTGAGTCACCATGTTCCAAACATCCTTTGGTCACATGCCCTGTCAGACAAATGCCCGCGGCCACACAGCCCACAGCATTGGGTGGTATTTCCTTATGACTTACTGGTTGTGGAGTCTGAGATGAGAGTCTGGAGGCAGGAAAAGAATTCTTGATGTAGGATTTAAAGATCATATGAGAGCTTTGTATTTAATTTTAGTGCTGATGGGAAGCCAATGCAGTTGTATTCACATTGGGGTGATGTGTGTTTAGCGGTGGGTCCTGGTGATTATTTGAAGTGCTGTGTTCTGGGCCATTTGTGAGGAGTGGAGGGTATGCTTGGGAAGTCCTGCTAAATGATATTGCAGTAGACCAGAACAGGTGTAATCATGGCTTGGCAGGAGGTTTGGAAAACTTACGCAGGGAGATGGGCGGAGGTGTTTAAGGGTCCTTTATTTATGGTAGACAGATGTGGTTGTTCTTTTTATATGTAGTTGAAAGTTTAGTTGTTAGTCTATTGTGATGCTCAGATAATTTATTTGGGTTTTGACTTTGATTTCCACATCGTCAAGTCTCAACGTTGCTGGTGAGGAAAAGGTCGTGTCAGTTGTTATATATAAGAACATAAGATATGCCATACTGGGTCAGACCAAGGTCCATCAAGCCCAGTATCCTGTTTCCAACAGTGGCCAATCTAGGTCATACGTACTTAGCAGTTTCCCCAAAAGACACAGGTTCCACAATGCTTGTACTCAGTCAAGCATTGATATCCTGGGTCCCTTCTTAATAATGGTTTATGGACCTTTCCTCCAGGAACTTGTCCAAACCTTTTTTAAACCCAGCTACACTAACAGCCTTTACTACATCCACCGGTAACAAATTCCAGAGTTTGATTACACGTTGAGTGAAAAAATATTTTCTTTTATTAGTCTTAAATAGTTTACCCTGTAGCTTCATTGCATGTCCCCTAGTCTTTCTATATTCTGATAACATAAACAATCGATCTACGTTTACCCGTTCCACTCCGTTCATTAATTTATAGACTTCTATCATATCTCCCCTCAGCTGTCCCTTTTCCAGGTTAAAGAGCCCTAACCTTTTTAGCCTTTCTTCATAGGAGTATCCTTCCATCCCCTTTACCATTTTGGTGGCTCTTCTCTGAATCTTTTCTAATAACGCTATATCCTTTTTAAGATACGGCAACCAGAATTGCACACAATATTCAAGGTGTGGTCTCACCATGGAACGATATAGAGGCATTATAATATCTTTTGTTTTATTATCCATTCCTTTCCTTATGATACCTAGCATTCTATTTGCTCTCTTGGCCGCCGCTGCACACTGGGCCAAGGGTTTTAACATGTTATCCACAATAACGCCTAAGTCTTTTTCCTGGGTGATGGTTCCTAATGTGGATCCTTGCATCTTGTAACCATAGTTTGGGTTGTTCTTCCCTAGGTGCATAACTTTACACTTGCCCACATTAAATTTCATCTGCCATTTTGATGCCCAGTCTTCCAATTTATCAAGATCGTCTTGCAATTTTCCACAATCCTCTTGGGTTTTAACAACTTTAAATAGTTTTGTGTCATCTGCAAATTTTATAAACTCACTCGTTATTCCACTTTCTAGATCATTTATGAATATGTCAAAAAGCAGCAGACCCAGCACAGATCCCTGGGGTACACCACTATTCACCTTTCTCCATTGGGAAAATTGGCCATTTAGCCCTACACTCTGCTTTCTATCTTTTAACCAGTTCCTGATCCACAATAGTACACTGCCTCCTATCCCATGACTCTTTAGTTTTGCCAAAAGTCTCTGATGTGGGACCTTGTCAAAGGCTTTCTGAAAGTCCAGATACACTATATCAACCGACTCACCTTTGTCCACCTGTTTATTCACACTTTCAACATAACAGATTAGTAAGACAAGATCTTCCTTGTCTAAAGCCATGTTGGCTGTCTCCCATTAGGCCATGACTATCTACATGCTGAGTAATTTTATTCTTTATGATGGTTTCTACCATGTTTCCCAGTACTGACGTCAGGCTCACCGGTCTGTAGTTTTCCGGATCACCCCTGGAACCCTTTTTAAAAATTGGTGTTACATTGGCGATCCTCCAATCTTCAGGTATTAGAGATGATTTTAATGATAGTTCACAGATTACTAATAGCAGGTCTGCAATTTCATATTTCAGTTCTTTCAACACCCTTGGATGAATACCATCCAGCCCAGGTGATTTGCTACTCTTCAGTTTATCTAATAGTTGTAATACATCTTCCCGATGTATCGATATTTCCTTCAATTCTTCTGCACCTTTAAATACCACTTCAGTCATGGGTAACATCCCTACATCTTCCTCAGTAAAGATGGAAGCAAAGAATTCATTCAATCTCTCTGCTATTGCCTTGTCACCTCTTAGTGCCACTTTAACCCCTCTATCATCTAATGGACCAACTGACTCTCTCACAAGTTTTTTGCTACAAATGTACTTGAAAAAGTCTTTATTTCGCATTTTTGCTTCCGCAGCAAGCTTCTTCTCAAATTCTCCCTTTGCCTGCCTTATGCCTTGCATTTGACTTGCCAGTGCTTGTGCTGTTTCCAGGTTTTGTCGTTTGTTTGTTTTTTTCCATTTCCTGAAAGATGCTTTTTTGGCAACAACAGCCTCTCTGACCTCACCTTTAAACCATGCTGGCAGTTTTTTGGACTTCCTTCCACTTTTCTTAAAGCGTGGAATACAGCTGGTCTGGACTTCCAAGATAGTATTTTTCAACAACACCCAAGCTTGATGTAAGTCTTTAACCTTTGCAACAGCTCCTTTTAGTTTTTTCTTAACTATTTTCCTCATTTTATCATAGTCTCCCTTTCAAAAGTTAAAAGGTAGTACTGTGGATTTCCTTACTATCCCTCCTCCACTAATTAAATCAAATACGATCATGCTATGATCACTATTGCCAAGTGGCTCCGGCACCCTTATCTCTTGCACTAGATCTGGTGTTCCACTAAGGACTAGGTCTAATATGGCTTCCCCTCTGGTTGGTTCATGAACCAGCTGCTCCAAGAAGAAGTCATTTATTTCATCTAGGAACTTTATCTCCTGATCCAGTTGATACCGGGGTAATTGAAATCACCCATTATTATTACTGTGCTGTAACTTTTATTAGCTTCCTTGATTTCTTTGAGCATTTCATCATCCATTTGTTCATTCTGGCCAGGCGGTCCATAGTACACCCCCACTGCCATCGCCTTCCCCTTTTTACATGGAATTTCAATCCATAGAGATTCTACAGCAAATTTTGTTTCCTGCAAAACTTTAATCCTTTCTGACTCAATGCCCTCTCTAACATAGAGAGCAACCCCTCCACCAATTTGATCTGCTCTATCATTATGATATCGTTTGTACCCAGGTATCACAGTGTCCCACTGGTTATCCTCCTTCCACCATGTCTTTGAGATTCCAATCATATCTAACCTCTCATTTAGTGCTATATCTTCTAACTATCCCATCTTATTTTTTAGACTTCTAGCATTTGCATACAAGCATTTTAGAGACCGTATTTTATTCATATTAATTTGGCTATTGGTAGGCATGGGTAATTTGGGATCTTTAAGCTCTGTCTGCTCCATACTCGAGGGCATTTGAGCTACTTTACTATTTTTTGGAACCTCTCTGCCTTTGGTAGTATCCTTCAAGGATACATTCTTCCGAACCATCCGCTCTTGGGAGTATAAGTTTAGATTATCAGTTTTCTCATTGTTGTGCATGTTGTGCAGAGTGAGCCATCTTTTTCCATCTTTGAAGCAGATTCGAAGGCTAGTGAGATCAGGAGAGAGAAGGTTGATGGGGGAGAAAAACATCATATCATCGGTGTAAATTTGGTTTGGATTTTGTGTATTCTGAATATTTGGCATAATGGCTGGATGTAGATATTGAAAAGGAGTGCTGAGAGGCCTTGAGGAACTCCTGTTTGTTGGGTGAATGGAATTGAGAACTTTTTGTTAACTCTGACTTGTTGTTTTCAGGAATCCAAGTAAGAGTGGAACCAGTTGAGTGTGGTGATCTGGATTTGCATCAAGCATGGACGTTGTTTAAAAATACTATCTTAGAATCCCCAAACAGATGCATTCTACACTTTAAGAAAAATGGTAGGAAGGCCAAAAAAATGTCAGCATGGTTTAAAGCCGAGGCCAGAGAGGCTGTTGTAGCCAAAAACATCTTTCAGGAAATGGAAAAAGGAGCCAAATGACAGAAATTGGAAACAACATAAGCACTGGCAAGGTAGATACGAGGCAAGCAAAGAGAGAATTTGAGAAAAAGCCTGCCAAGGAAGCAAAAAAGCATAATAAAAATATTTTCAAGTACATTCGTAGCAAAACGCCTGTGAGTCAAGTTGACCATTCGATGATAGAGGTGGAAAGGGGGCACTAAGGGAGGACAAGGCCATAGCAGAGATACTGAATGAATTATTTGCTTTAGTCTTTACTGAAGAAGATGTAGGGAAGTTACCCATGCCTAAAATGCTATTTAAAGGTGATGTATCGGAGGAATTGAAAGAAATATTGATACACCGGGAAGATGTATTACAACTATTTGATAAACTGAAGAATAGCAAATCACCTGGACTGGATAGTATACATACAAGGGTATTGAAAGAACTGAAATATGAGATTGCAGACATACTATTAGTAATCTGTGAACTATCATTAAAATCATCTGTAATACCTGAAGATTGGAGGATGGCCAATGTAAGGCCAATTTTTAAAAAAGGGTTCCAGGGGTGATCCGGCAAACTACAGACCGGTGAGCCTGACGTCATTACTGGGAAAAATGATGGAAACCATCATAAAGAATAAAATTACTGAACATGTAGATAGTAATGGTTTAATGGGAGACAGCCAACATGGATTTAGCCAAGGAAAGTCTTGCCTTACTAATCTGTTATATTTTTTTGAAGATGTGAATAAACAGGTAGACCAAGGTGAGCCAGTTGATATAAGAACATAAGAACATAAGATATGCCATACTGGGTCAGACCAAGGTCCATCAAGCCCAGTATTCTGTTTCCAACAGTGGCCAATCTAGGTCATACGTACCTAGCAGTTTCCCCAAGGGACACAGGTTCCACAATTCTTGTATTGGTTCAAGCATTGATATCCTGGGTCCCTTCTTAATAATGGTTTATGGACCTTTCCTCCAGGAACTTGTCCAAACCTTTTTTAAACCCAGCTACACTAACAGCCTTTACTACATCCTCCGGTAACAAATTCCAGAGTTTGATTACACGTTGAGTGAAAAAATATTTTCTTTTATTAGTCTTAAATAGTTTACCCTGTAGCTTCATTGCATGTCCCCTAGTCTTTCTATATTCTGATAAGGTAAACAATCGATCTACGTTTACCCGTTCCACTCCGTTCATTAATTTATAGACTTCTATCATATCTCCCCTCAGCCGTCTCTTTTCCAGGTTAAAGAGCCCCAACCTTTTTAGCCTTTCTTCATAGGAGTAGCCTTCCATCCCCTTTACCATTTTGGTGGCTCTTCTCTGAACCTTTTCTAAAATCGCTATATCCTTTTAAGATACGGCGACCAGAATTGCACACAATATTCAAGGTGCGGTCTCACCATGGAACGATATAGAGGCATTATAATATCTTTTGTTTTATTTTCCATTCCTTTCCTTATCCTTATAGTGTATCCAGATTTTCAGAAAGCCTTTGACCAGGTCTTTCATGAGAAACTCTTGGTGAAATTAAAAAGTCATGGGATAGGAGGCCATGTACTGTACTATTGTGGATCAGGAACTGGTTAAAAGATAGAAAGAGGAGAATAGGGCTAAATGGACAATTTTCTCAATGGAAAAAGGTGAATAGTGGTGTAACCCAGGGATCTGTGCTTGGCCCACTGCTTTGTAGCATCTTCATAAATGACCTGCAAATGGGAATAACAAGTGAGGTGATCAAATTTGTAGATGACACAATATTATTCAGTTGTTAAAACCCAAGAGGATTGTGAAAAATTGCAAGAGGACCCTGATAAACTGGAAGATGGGACACCCAAATGGCAGATGAAATTTAATTTAGATAAGTGCAAAGTTATGCACTTAGGAAAGAACAACCCAAACTATGGTTACACAATGCAAGCTTTCACATTATGAACCACCACCCAGGAAAAGGATTTAGGCATCATCGTGGATATGTTGAAACCCTACGCTCAGTGTGCAGCAGTGGACAAGAAAGCAAATAGAATGGAGAACAAAACCAAAATACTACAATGCCTCTGTTTCATTCCATGGTGCGATCACACCTTCCATATTGTGTGCAACTCTGATCACCATATCTTAAAAAGGATATAGCAGAATTAGAACAGGTACAGAGAAAAACCACCAAAATTGTAAAGGGGACGGAAGGATACCCCTATGAGGAAAGGCTTAAAAGGTTAGGGCTCTTCAACTTGGAAAAGAGACAGCTAAGGGGAGATATGATAAAAGTCAGTAATTAATGAATGGGGTAGAACAGGTAAATATAGAGCAGTTGTTTACACCATCAAAAAGTAGAAAGACCTAAGATCTCAAGGTGGCAAAACAGTGCGACAAGGCGGTGGCAAAAGCCAGGAGGATGCTGGGCTGCATACGAAGAGGAATTACCAGCAGAAAGGAAGAGGTACTTATGCCACTGTACAAGTCACTGGTGAGGCCTCTCTTGGAATACTGTGTTCAGTTTTGGAGACCATATCTTGCAAAAGATGTAAAAAGACTGGAAGCTGTTCAGAGGAAGGCCTGCGTCAGAAGCCTTATGAGAAGAGACTTGAAGACCTAAACATGTACACTTTGGGGGAGAGGAGGGACAGGGGAGATATGATTCAGACTTTTAAATACTTAAAGAGAAATAATGAACAAACAAACCTCTTCCAAAGACGGAGAAGCTGCAAAAGTAGAGGGAATAACGCAAAGCTGCAAGGTGGTAAATTTAAAGACGCTGTCTGCCCGTGCTATTCACTTTCCCTGCTGCTATTGTGCAAACAAATACCTGCTGTACCTTCCTCAGTTGTGCCCCGGAGGCTGTGCAGTTGTATTCATTGCAGCTGCGCACGCGCGCCGAGCAGGCCCTATTTAAAGACGCTGCCTGCCCGTGCTATTCACTTTCCCTGCTGCTATTGTGCAAACAAAGTACGCTGTGAGCTGGTCTCTTTGTAATCGGACTTGCGTTTTAACTTGCTCTTATATGATTTAAATTTTACCTCTGTATTCTTTATAATATTGTTTTACTACCCTGTGTTTTATTTTCTAAATTGTTATTGTTCCGTTTTATCGCTCTGTCTTATACCTGTCCTCTTATACCTGTCCTCTCCGTCTTTCTTTGTTTTTCTTGTTAGCTCACTTTCTTTTCTTTTCTTCTTTTATAGTACCTGCTGTTACCTGCTGTACCTTCCTCAGTTGTGCCCCGGAGGCTGTGCAGTTGTATTCATTGCAGCTGCGCACGCGCGCCGAGCAGGCCCTATTTAAAGACGCTGCCTGCGGCGTCTCGTGCCGTGGCGGCGCGCGCCATGGGCACGCTCCTTGGGGCGACGACGCGGGCGACCTTTCTCCCTCTTTGGTGTCTTGTTTTGTCTTTCCAGTGTTTCTAGGCTTCTGCACACTCCTTTCCTCAGCTTTTTCTGTCCGTCATGCTCAAAACCATACCTCGGCGTTTGCGAGCTATATCAACAAGGTCTCCGTGGCGTGTACGTCCCGGCCACTGCCTCAGCGCCCCTGGCTGTTCTGTGTTTTTTTCTTCTCTGCCTATTTTTCATGTCAGCCATCCCAGTTATTTGGGGCCGTCGGAGCTCAACTCCTCTCCTAGCCCCTCCCCGACCTCGCATATTATCTCGGGTTGCCTTGCTTCCATGTGCCTTGGCGCCGCCACCTCCTTTGCCTATCAGTACGCCTCTGCCCTTCCCCCCAGCCCCCCCCCCCCTTGCTGATCCATGTGCCCCCATCACCGTCCCCCGTCTTGGTGCCTACCCGATCCTTTAGTCTTGGTCTACTCAACTGCCGTTCTCTCCGATCCAAGACTACTCTCATTTATGACCTCATTGAGCGTGAAGGCCTCGACATTCTTTTTCTAGTCGACACATGGCTGAAGGAGGGCGAAGACCCTCTTTTAGCGCACTGCCTGCCCCCGAACTATCAAGCCTTCTCCCTTCACCGGAATACACGGTCAGGTTGGGGGGTGTTGCAGTCATTTTCCGCTCCTCGGTCCCATTGTCTCAACTCTCTTCTCCCTCTCTCCGTTATCCGGAAGCCTTATTTCTTCAGTTGGCTGGCCAGCCGGTTTTGCAATTTCTTCTCATCTATAATCCTCCTTCTTCCTCTTCCTCCACATGGGATTCCCTCCTTTCCACTGTTTCTGATCTCTCTCTCCAATTTCCTCACCTGCTCATTCTTGGTGACTTTAATGTTCATTTTGATTCTCCCACCTCCTCGAGGGATCTTGCTTTCTCCACGCTTCTTCACGATCTTTCCTTGCTGCAATATGTAGCTTCTCCCACCCATGTAGCTGGGCACACATTAGATTTGGTTATCTTCTCTCAAAATTCCTCTTTTCAGATCTCATCTCCCACGGTGGAAGTAGTCCCGTGGTCTGATCATGCCTGTATTATTTTCTCCCTCTTCTCTAGTCCACCACTCTCCCCTCCTCCTTCCCTACCCACTCGACTCTCTCGCCGGCTTAATTCTGCCTCCTTTCCCAACTTCTGTGCCGTCTACTGTCCACCCCCATTGGATTTCCACTCTTTATCGCCTTCTTCTCAAGTAACATCTTGGTCAACCGGTCTTTCCTCCGCCCTGGATCAAGTTGCTCCTCTTCGACCCTACAATCCTCGCCGTACCTTTTGTCACCCCTGGTTTCACCCAGGTCTTCGCCTGTTGCGCTCCCAACTAAGGAGAGCTGAGCACGCGTGGCGGAAATCCCACGATGTCACTTCATATCAACGATTTAAGCTCGCCCACGCTCATTACCGCTCCAGCACTCACCATGCCAAGTGCACCTTTTACTCCAAATCTATTGCCTCAGCTCCTAATCGCCCACGTCAACTCTTTGCCACCCTACACACTCTCTCCCAGCTTCAGGCACCTCCCAAACATGACTCTCCCCCTGTTTCACAAGCTCCCGACCCGTCCACTTTGGCCTCTTTCTTCTCCTCTAAAGTCCAAAACCTTCGCACTTCTCTTCCTTCCTGCCCCCAACCTCTGCCTCCACCGTTGCCCTCTTCGCCTTCAAGGTCCCCTTCTCTCTCTCATACATGGTCTCATTTTTCCCCAATCACCTCACCAGAACTCCTCCAGCTACTGTCCACTACTCACAAGACTACCTGTCCTCTAGATCCTATTCCCTCTTCGTGGTTTACTAATCCTCCTCCTGCACTCTTACATCCTCTTCTTACCATTGTGAACACTAGTTTATCCTGTGGTATTTTCCCTGACCCCTGGAAACACGCCCTGGTTTGTCCTCTCTTGAAACATCCCTCCCTTGACTCTTCTGTTCCTGCTAACTTCCGCCCAGTATCCAATCTTCCTTTTGCCTCTAAGCTCCTTGAAAAAGTCGTTTTTTCACAACTCTCCCATCACTTGGATTCTACACACTTTCTGCACTCCCGCCAATCTGGGTTTCAGTCTGGGTATAGCGTGGAAACCACCCTCATAGCGGTTCTCAATGAAGTACACACTTCCCATGATCAAGGCAACATTACCATCGCTGTGTCTCTTGACCTCTCAGCCGCCTTCGATCTTGTGGATCACTCCCTTCTTCTCTCTCGGCTACGGGATGCGGGTATTCGTGGTGTTATCTATCGATGGTTTCATTCCTTCCTGTTTTCTCGTACATTTGCAGTTACTTCTGGCGCTTCCACCTCAGATCACTTCCCCCTCACTTGCGGTGTCCCTCAGGGCTCTATTCTGGCTCCGTTGTTGTTCAATCTTTTCCTGGCCCCCCTCTCTCTCCTTGTCCAGCAATCGGGTATTTCGGGCTATTACTATGCTGACGATATCCTCCTGTTGCACCACACCTCCTCATCCCATCCTGATATTACTCCACTGGAGGACTGTTTATCCTTGGTTTCCTCCTGGCTATCCACAAATTGTTTGGCTCTGAACATTTCTAAGACGGCTGCTATCTGGTTCACTCATGGTTCCCCTACTCCGTCTCTTACTCCTATTCTTTCTGGTGTTCCTATTCTCACAGTGCCCAAACTTCGGTATCTTGGTGTTACTCTTGACAGTGCACTTACGTTCCATGACCACATTTCTTCTATCTCTCAACGCTCCTTTTACTGCCTTCGACAGATTCGGGCCATTCGACCTTTCCTATCTTCCCAAGCACTTACCACCCTTCTTCTTTCATTAGTCATAACTCGTTTAGATTTCTGTAATTTCATTTATGCCGGTATCCCTCAGTATCAGTTACATCGATTACAGTTGATTCAAAACACAGCTGCCCGGATGCTTCTACATGCCTCTCCGCGTGATCACATCACTCCCCTCCTCCAACACCTTCACTGGCTGCCATTACAATTCCGGATTCCTTTCAAGGTTCTCACTCTGGTCCATCGAGCCATCTATCTCCACAGGCCTCAATACCTTTCTGACTTGCTCACTTACCATGTCCCCTCTCGAAGTCTCCGGTCCATCCATATTAACCGCCTTCACCTTCCAGCCCCTTCCCATGCACACCTCCAATCCACCCGCAAATCAGCATTTTTCTTTCTCGGTCCTTCCCTCTGGAACTCACTACCCACTGCCCTCCATCTTGAAGAATCATACTCTAAATTTCGCTCCCTTCTTAAAACCCATCTGTTTTCCTGTGCCTTTCCTGGATCTAACTGACTTCCCTGACTCTATCTCTCTATCAATGCCCTATAAACAATAAACAATAAATTGAAAGGCAATGTCAGGAAATACTTTTTCACTGAAAGGGTGGTGGATGCTTGGAATGCGCTCCCGATGGAAGTGGTGGGGGCAAATACAGTGGCGGAGTTCAAAAGGGCATGGGACAGACACAGTGGATTCCTTTATAGCAACAAGAAAATATCAAAATAATCTGAACCATCTAAATCCTTAACATATAGGGGTATCCTACATGGAGTGGCGGGATCACCCCTGGAAAAGACATGGGGAGGGGGAGCCTGCACGGAGCGGCAGGTGTACCTA
The DNA here is from genome assembly GCA_033557465.1 of Ichthyophis bannanicus. Classification (NCBI taxonomy): domain Eukaryota; kingdom Metazoa; phylum Chordata; class Amphibia; order Gymnophiona; family Ichthyophiidae; genus Ichthyophis; species Ichthyophis bannanicus. Next base: position 121,065,757 of record CM066032.1, on the reverse strand, counting down.
CTCTTGACATCGTACTGGGCAGACTAGATGGACCATTTATCTGCCGTCATTTACTATGTTACTATGTTACTATATATGTTACTAGGGGACATGAAATGAATCTACAGTGATCTGACCCAGTATTGCATTTCTTATGTTCTTATGTTACACTAACCTTTGATCAAGAAAGGTAGGTTGAACATCTTCTCCCCTCCCTCCCTTGTTCTCCCCCTTCAAATCATAGGCTTCCAGAAAAAAACCTTGACTTTTCTCCAAACAAAAAGTGAGGCAAAGACAATTATCCCCTCGATTTGTTTTTCAAGCTAAAAGGAGGAAAAAAAATATACACCTCTTAACCTTTCCGTTGTCCAGCACCAGGATCCAGCTTCCTCGTGATCCATGGGCTCCATCTTGGCAACCTGACAGGAGGCAATGACTAAGTTCCCCCAAAACATCTCTATTTATGATTTCTATGACCTCACCCACTCCTCCCTTTTATATTCCCAGTAGGGACAATCAAATATAAAATCACTTCCATTATTATTCCTCCTACATATGCAAGGTCAAGCGATACCCCTCCATCTCAGTACCACAGAACGGGCCATCAGCGCTGAATTAACATTAAAACACATGTAGGAAGTATTAAGGAATTTCCTGACGTGGGTCACATCTGAATTAATTTTATGCACATCTAATAAAAGATGGCATAGTCTACACAGAATCCAGTTTTCTTCATGACTAGGATACGAGAGCCCTGCATTTTATATATCATTTATTAGGACTGGATATTAACTCCACATTAAATATTGCCATCGCCATCATAATGACAATAGAAAGTACAGATCACCCTTCTTGGCAGCAAGAGACCATCTCTATCACCTGCCAACTCATTTCTGACAATCTGCATTGTTTCCGGGGGACGGGGGAACGGGGGGCAGGGGAGGGGGGTTGAGCTTGATGGTGGCATTTTTGCTGCTTCTTGTGATGCCAAAATGGAAGGGGAAAACAAAGGATCATGTTTACTAAGCCATGTTGGCTTTTGCAGCCAGCGTGGCATATTAGTGCAAAGAGCATTGGGGGCTATTCTGAGACACAAATAGCAGGGGTGGACATCCATCCCCACTATTCGTGGTGGCTGCATGCCCCAAATAACTTCCCCGCTTGTTGTGTAGGGAAGTTAGTCGGGGGCAGGGAAGAGGCGGCCCGGGGAAGAGAGTGGGTGGGCAGTGGACAGTCGCCGGCCCTGGATGTACAGAGCCAATTCTAATGTTGGCCCTGTACGTCCAGGGCCAACGAAATGGCCGGGGAAGTTATTCCACTCCCAGGGTGGAATAATTTACCTGGACATTTCTTTTTGGCAGACTCGGGGCACAGAAGGGACTGAGGTGGGGCAAAGTTAATACCCCGCAGCCCGACCCTGACCTTAGGAGGCAGGATCGGGGTTTGGGCTGCAGGGAATTTTTAGCAACGGCCGGCATTGCGGCTTTGAAATAGAGCCATGGTGCCATGGCAACAGGATGCCATGGCGCTTCAGATCCATTTAAAAGCCTTGGCTGAGTTAGCCAGGCTATGGCTGTATGTGCAGGCTGGGACTGAATCGCAGTCCCAGCCTGCACGTACAGGCCTGTTTGCAAGTCTGATCCTGCAGGGCTAGGCATGCCCCAAGGATCAGAATCGCGATCTCCTTTGTACCTCCAGCTCAGCCCAGACATATAAAGGAGATGGACATTGGGATCAGAATCAGGCCCATTGTGTTCACTGCAACAGTCATGCGTTATCTGTCGGGAGGTGGGCACGGCATTTCCCCAGCAGATAACACAACGAAAAAGCAGAGGTCGCGGTGTAGCAAACACCACCCATTGAGGTGGCATTAACTGCACTCATGATGTCTGCAAAATGTGTGGTAACCACACACTGTCGACACTCATTACAAGTACACCTATACCCCGCCCACTTGTATGACTATCGCACAGTCTACAGATAGTGCAGGAAATCCCTGCGCACTCTGCAATTTCACCCACGTTAGCTGTTACCGTGGCATGCTTATCCCACGTCATCACCACGTTAACAGCTAACACAGCTTAGTAAGTTCATCCCAAGGGAGTCTTTTATGGAGATTCCTGTAATGGCTCCATTGGTCAATTTATTTATCCTTTGAGCTGAGATACCATCTTTCCTGAAGCTTGAGGCAGCTAACTGTACATAACGTAGACAAATTGTAACGTTGCAATAAAATAAGTGAACAAAACAAATTCTCAATGTATCATTGAGATTAACAGATAACAGGCAACATGATACACAAGTAACACATACGAAAAGCAATAATTGGTCAATAATAAATAAAACTGCCAACTGTACTATTGGGGTTTCCTCACTGATGCTGTGGGGACCCACAGGAGCTAAACTCTTCTCTATTCCTCCGATCTGGTTCAGCTGGCAAGTTTCCCCTCTGTGGATGTCATCTGCCTTCAGTAAGCTATGAAGGGCATTGTGTTATTGGCTGCTTCTATTGTGTTGGTCTTTGGGGAAACTGCTAGGTACTTTGGGGAAACTGCCAGGTACTTATGACCTAGATTGGCCACTGTTGGAAACAGGATACTGGGCTTGATGGACCTTATCTTATGTTCTAATGTTCTTATGATATTCAATCCTCCTCCATAAATGACATAGTAGATTCGGTAGGGAGAGAGACTGTGCTAACCTTCCATGGAGGAACAATATCCTGGCCTAAGGAAGAATTTAGAGCTGCTGTTGGGTCAACCTACTTAGGAGAACTGAAGATAGAGTTTAATTTTCAGCCTGTTAAGATAATCTTAGAGTTTGTGTGGACTGCCATTCATGATTCTGTCAGGATCTGAAGAAGGGGTTTTTAGCTCTCAGAAGCTAGTCAAAAATTGTATTAGGCTAGTCCAATACAAAAGGTATCACCATGTATTCCTCTTTTGCTTTGCCTTGATTTGTCAACTTTTATTTCTGTAGGATTTCAAAAAAGGTGCTGACCCTAGAAGCCATGTCCTTAAGGGTATTAGGAAGCTAAGGTTTATTATGGGATATGTAAGATTTTAGAAGTCATTTTAAAGACATTGAAACCCTCCACCAAGAAAGCAAATAGAATGCTAGAAATCATAAGGAAAGGAATGGAGAATAAAACAAGGGATATTATAATGCCTCTTTATCATTCCAGGGTGCGACTGCGCCTTGAATATTGTGTGCAATTATGGTCACTATATGTTTAAAAGGATATAGCGGAATTAGAAAAGGTACAGAGAAGAGCCACCAAAATTGTAAAGGGGGTGGAAGGTTACTCCTATGAGGAAAGGCTTAAAAGTTTAGGGCTCTTCAACTTGGAAAAGAGATGACTGAGGGGAGATATGATGGAGGTCTATAAATTAATGAATGGGTAGACATAGATTGGTTGTTTGCACCATCAAAAGGTATAAAGACTAAGGGACATGCAATAAAGCTACAATGCAACCAATTTAAGACCAATAAGAAAAAATATTTTTTTCACTCAATGCGTAATCAAACTCTGGAATTCGCTACCAGAGAATGTAGTAAAAGCTGTAACCGAGGTAGTTCGGACATGGTGCTCCAGGCCCCTCTAACCAAACACCCCTCATTCCCATCGCCCCACCTTTAGTTCCCCCTCTTTGCCCACAAACGCACACAGACAACCGCTCTTGGGAAATAACCGGTCGCAGCTTTATTAATCTTTATAACATACCGAACATTACAATCCAAGAATAATTCTGTCAACAATCCAAACAGCGGAGCAATGCCTCACCAGCCATGCTATTAGCAAGGTGACCCTGCCTCCGCTTCTGCCGTGGTCATGCCAACGGCAATCTTCCTAATCCCCTTTCCCCGACCTCGCCATGTAATCAGCAAAAGTCAGCCAGGTGTTGTCCGGGTCGGGGGCACCCCGCCCCCAGCCCAAGTATAGGCTAAGGCTCTGGACCGTGGACCTCCGGGATCCCGCCACCGGCACAGAGGACATTGATGTCAGGTCGAGGGCACCCTGCCCTCGACCCCGGTACCGCCTAGAGCTCCAGACCCCGGACTTCCGGGATCCCTCTACCGGCACCGGTGACATCAATGTCCCAAAGCTGCCCCCCCCCCACACAAACTGCGACCGGTGAGCCCCCCACCGAAGCACACATTTCACTAGTGGATACATGCTCACCGTCCTCTTAACAACCATGCCCCCGCACTCTCCACGCACAAATGTCAGATTAGCTAGCTGCCTTGTACATGGACCCCGACTGCCACCCATCCCCTTCCCCCCCCCCCCCTTTTTTTTTTTTTTATAAAGTCAGCCAGCCGGCCGTGACATGAAGTCCGCCTCAGAGACCCCACTGGGAAACCTGCACCGAAGTACAGCAAGATTTTTCGACACCACTCGTAGCACTCACCGTCCGCCCCCGACCCAATCGTTGCCCTACTGCAAATGTAACTCGATCCATGCCGGCGTGGTCCTCGATCCCAAGGGTGACCGATCAAAGGCATGAGGAGCGCACCAAATGCGACCGCGCTCCCCCAGCCATAACGACACCCTAGCCGGCTCCTGACCACAGGAGTCCACACCGGCTACCGATTCTCGCTCACCATCCCCCGCCACAATAGGACAACCATCAGCCTACCTACCCTAGGCCTTTCCCCCACAACTGAACCGCAACCGGTCAGAACAAAACCTCAACCGGTTAGCCTCCAACAATTGCGTGCCCGTTCGCCTCCCCGAAGCTGAAACCAGCCCGCAAGCCCAAGTCCCCCTCTGCCAATGCCTGTAGCTGCTAATACGGCACCTGTTAATCCGGCACCCCCACCACGACCCCCCCAGTCACTGCCCCCAAAATTGCACAAGCTGGCTGCGAACTGCCTCAGACATGCGGACACACCATCCTCAGCACCGCGGAACTTACCACAGCGTCCAGCCCTACGTTCTGCCGCCGCATCCTCAGCCCAGCTGCCTGACAACGCTTCCGATGCCCTGAATCCACATACTTGAAGATTCTCCCCCATGCGGGCATGAACGCCACCAACACCACAAGGGGTCCACAAGGTGTCCCAATGGGCTGAACACTAGCCCAGCGTACCTCCAAAATCCTGTCCCTTGCAGTCCATTTCAGATTGTGCTAGGAGGACCCGCAACAGCCCCGGTCCTGCCCGTACCTGCTGTCGCTGTATAGCCCCCCACAACCCCGCCTTGCCGGAATTTGCTACAGACCCACCCATATGGACTGCACCGAAATTACCCGGCATCAACGCCCAGAAAAGGGAGGCGTCATACTATAATCCTGCCACCCATGGTAAGGCAGAGCAGCGCTTCCCACATCAGCCCTTGTGTAATAGGCCCCCCCCCCCCAGCGTCAAGAGGCGTTTACCAGAACACTCCAACCCCTGCAGCTAATCGTACGCCCCGCATCCCCCCGGCCCACGTTCCATCCCTTCCACGGGACCCCGCCCCTTTCCAGGCCCTTTCAGGTCTACCACCGTACCCCTTCGGCAGGGGCAAACCCGTCCACCAGCCCTTTTGAGCCTGCAGGGGCATGCCGAGATAAATCCCCTGCTCGCTGATGCAACATGCCAATATCACCGCCCTGTCCCGACCACTGCGACAGTGTCGCCCCACTCCAGTAACCTGCGGTTGCGTGCTGATCGAGCAACAGCCCTCCCGCCCCTAACTGGAAGACCAATTCCTGGAATGCTATTGCTAGATAGGCAGGAGTCACGCCCAGCCTGCTAGGAGCTGACAACACGTCCACGCTCCCTTGGAAGAATTCCCGCACCCATAAACTGGCAATCCCAGCATAGCATGTCCCTCGGACCCGCAGCCCAAGCCGCCCGCAGCGCTCGGATTCCCAAATCCTGTGGTGCAGTACAAGCACTCCCGAAATTGCCGCCACCCACTGCCGCAGCAACCCTGCATCAGGGAGCCTGCATTTCCTTCAACGCTAATTACAATGCAACCGACCCGGTCACCACGAACACCTGCCGTATCGACGTCTTATCAAGAAAGAGAGGACCCGCCAACTCCCCGACATCCGAATCTCCGCATAACCGGCACTCCTCTACACCGGGCCTTCTGTCTTACACTATTCGGGCTGCCAATCCATTTGCCCAACCTACCTTCCGCTCCCACAAGTACTAAAAACGCAAGTAGGCAACCGCAACTGCACAGCCCATCGTCAGGCATTTTCGCACTAACCTCCATCGTCACCGCAGAAACCACGCCATTGACATCGACAGGTGTACTGTCCACAAATGCAAAATGATTCCGTAACCCCTGTGCCCCCCACGCCCCAAAACTAAAATGGCCAACCACTGCAACCGTCCGATCCACAAGTAGCAAGACCGTACCCCAAATTAGTGCAGTGGGCCGGCAACCCCCGCTGAATGCTCGAGGGGCCGGCACGGAGGCCTAACGGACCCCATTTCCACCTTTCCTGCCGCGCATCAGCCCCTAAAGACTGAGTCCACCTGACATTATTCCCAGCCACAAACGGGCAAAAGACTTTGGACCTCCCGTGCCACTCGCCTGCCCCACTGCCTCCTAACTGCCACCTCACCGCCACTTTCTCTGGGGTTTTTTTGGGTTTTTTTGACTGACTCCACTGACCCAACTACTGTCCTCTAGAAGGCGGAAAGCTCTACATATCGCCGCTGCCAAATCCTCCGGCCAGAGTCCTCAGACTCTATCCCAGAGCCCCTTCCCCTCGAAACACGGCTTCCCGCCCCTTCTGCAGAAACATCCGCCCCCCAACAACGCGGTCGAATAATTGGTGAACGCCGTGGGGAATGACTCCACACAGGGGAGCTGCCCCGACACCACTGCCCCATTTTTCACACACGTATGACCCTTGTGCCTCCCCACGATCTCCGCCGCTGACCCAGCCCCCCGGTCTGCCTGCAACTCACCTGCTGCCCCAGTCTCGGCCATCTTGCTGCCGCTGGCTGAAGCCTCAAGCGTCCGCCATCCTTGGTCATCTGATGCAGCCAGTCCTGGGCGCTCAGCTCGCTGTTGGCCACCTCCACTGCTCCTGCCAGTGTGCCAAGTTCCCATTGCACCTGTGGAGACAAAGAGAACAACAGAAGAAAACCAAGGAGGGGAGCCCCCCCCCCCGCCCGCAACCATTACGCCCCGCATGAACCGTGGCCCACCACCAAGCCATCTCTCCCGTCAACAAAGCCTCCAACTGGTTAATAGACTCCCGGACCGCGGCCAGCCCCCCCGGGAGAATCCTGCACCGACTTACCCCCACTCCCCCAAGCCTTGACACCTCCCTCCAAGCGAAGGCCCACAGTCCAACGCCCCTGGGGGGAAATACATACAGGCCGGTAAAACATCCACTACTAAGTCATACCCTTTCATTTACGAGGAACTAGGAACAGTCGATACTCGAAACATGAAACGGTTCATTTCAGCATTTTTCTGCACCATTCTGCACCCATTGGCTTTGTGCATTGTATCAAAAGTGGTTTCGCATTGTGTGAATCAGCCTTTGTGAACACAGTAGCCCCATAGATGAGAGAATTGCATGCTGTTAGTACTGCTGCTGATACCGCTAGCAATGAGGAGCTGCATAGGTTGTTCCCCCCTGGAGTCCCTCCAGATAGTCCTCCGTGCTCCCTTTATTCCTTCCACTGGATGAGGAGGAGTAGAGAGATTACATGGGTAAAATAAAGTATTAAAATAGAAGCACCACAGAAGCATCTGTTCCTCCTTCCCATTCCAAACCATGTGCGGTCTTCAAAACAAAGTCAGTGTGTACATGAGAGAAGCACAGACAGTAGTCAAGGCTATGGCACATGCACACTCACTCAGGACAAGAGCAAAGCCCTGGGCACTGTCCCTCGAACAATGCACAGGCATAATGCAGCAACCCATGAGAAAGAGGCCTGGCAATGAGATACACATAGGCAGCAGTGGAGGCTGTATTTACCAAAAGGCGCTACTGTGGTATTGCACGCCATCCACTGCAGGTCCCATTCTAGGTGATGGGGCATAGCAAACGCTAACAGCATTAGCATGCATTAATGAAGCAGCACAATTTCACAAAGCCAACCTGTATGCTGAACAAAGCACAACCGGACTGCACAACCAAAGCCTTTCCAGACTGCAGGAAATCCTCCACACCTCCCTTCCCCACTCCCAATCCCGAGCTACACTCCTAGGAGGAGAAATCCCAGGCCCTGCTGGTAATCCTAACAAAGGAAGACAGCAACATACTACATGACGGCAGATAAAGACCGGCACGGTCCATCCGGACCGCCCAGCAAAGGCAGCAAGAGCAGGCGCTCCCGCTGCTTCGTGCAGGCCACCCCTCCCCATGTCCCCGCCGAAGGCTGCACCCACCACAACGGGTCACCCCCACTTCCCGCGACACACAAGACACTGTAGTGAAGTTTAGTTTGATTTTATCCTGTGGCTATAAAGGGAGCCACCGTGTTTCTCCCCTGACATCATGAACTCCGACACCGCAGCCGCACCCCTCACCCCCAACGGCAGGGCATTGCAAGCATCCACCACCCCCCAGTGAAAAAGTACCTCCCGACGTTGCCCCCCAGCGCAACCCCCCTCAGCCTCATGCCATGCCCTCCAGCACCACCGGCCTCCCCTCCCTGGAAAAGGCTTGTCTGTTCACCCACCCTCCCAAGCACCTAAAGGGCTGCATCACATCTCCCCTGTCCCTCCCCCACTCCCGCACACACACATGCAGGCCTCAAAGTCTCCCCCCGCATTCCCCCAGGCACAGGCTCCAACCCACCCCGTGCGCCCTCCTCTGAACCACCTCCCATCCCCCATGACCTCCGCGAGACACGGTCTCCAAAATTGAATAAAATTAGTCCAAGCGAGGCCTCACCAGTGACCCAGAAAGCAGGCCCAGACCACGAGGAGACGCCTGAGTACAGGCAACCGCTGCCGACTCATGGCGCCTCCCCTTCACTGCCGCCCGCCTCCAGCTCCCAGGCTCCACCACGCTCCTGCACGCAGGTGGAGCCAATCACCCTCATAGGAGCCCTTCCCGTCATTGTGCCTCCGCCCCCTTCTGACAACGGCCGCGGGCCAGGGTCCTCTCACCGGCCGAACACCCGGTTACACGCGGCCACCGGGACCCTGCCCCGCGGCCTTTCATTTAGTGAGGCTGGGTTTAAAATTGGTTTGGACAAGTTACTGGAGGAAAGATCCATAAATCATTATTAAAGAGGACTTGGGAAATCCACTGCTTGCCCTGGGGAAAGCATTGTGGAACCTATGTGTCCTTTTGGGAACCTACTAGGTACTTGTGACCAGATTGGGACTCAGTATGGTAGGAGTGGAGAAATAGCCTAAAGGCTTAAGCCAGGGTTAGGCAATTCTAGACCTGGTGTACCACAATCCAGCCTGATTGTACCACAATCCAGTCTGATGCCCCTAATGAATATTCATGAGGTATATTTGCATCCACTGCCTCCCATTGTATGTAAATATATCTCATGAATGTTTATTAGCAACATCCTGAAAACCAGGCTAAAATGTGGTGCACTAGCACTGGATTGGCCACCCCTGGCTTAAGCTCTGGCTTGGGAACCAAGAGACAAGGGTTCAATTCCCACTAGCACTTCTTGTGGCCTTGGGGCAAGTCACTTAAACCTCCATTGCCTCAGAAAACAAGCCAAGTTATCAATGTCTCTATTCAATGTACATTACCAAGTTTAAGTTACAATGTAAACAGGTTTGATTGAAATGATAAAGTGGCATAAAAAGCCTGTTCTAAAAAGGGCATGGGGAATGAATTGATAGTAAAGATATCTAATTGATACTTGTTTTATGTTTATCATATGTCTTATGCTGAATTGAGCTTTTATGAATGTAAATTGTAACGCACTACAGACTTGGCAGGAAGTAAATGCATTAAAATAAAATAAAGAAATAAAACACAGCAAGTTAAAACTGACTCGATAGTCAATAAAATATCACAACCGGAAAATCAAGCCTGAGGTACTGGGGACTTGAAAGGGACGAGTGTTAAGAAAATGTCAGCTGAAAATGCCCAAAATGCCCACAGAATTAGAAATTAAAGAGCACCAAATGTTGCTAAATATTTGCTGATCTCAGGGCTTGAATTGTTTAAGTAATAATTAGTGTAATCCCTGCAGCTCCATAGCAAGGAGATTCCACTTATTATCAAGGCATAAGACTTTTCTTCCTCCATGTCACCCTGTCAACTAAGCCAGTGCTTCCAAACTCTCTCCTGACCACACTCCGGTTTGCAGAAAATCCATTGAGGGGGGCTAAATTTTCAACCATACTAAATTAAGCACCGTACTGGCACCGCTAGGCATATAAGTAGCAGTGTTGGATATACATGCTGAGTGGTGACCGCACCAGAACCATCCATTTCTTTCACGCTCACTATTCAACAGACAAATTAAAAGGATAACATATCCGTTTAGCAGCAGACTGGAACTGCCATCTTTACTCTACCCCTAACCCAGTCCACAGGTTATATGGATCGTATCGGGCCGCTTAGCAATTGAATGACCCAATACTATTTACATCATTTTTGAAAACATATGAATAAGCATATTATGAGTTCACCAGTTGCTGGCATCCTGAATGAATCTGCACGAGACAGATGTGCATGCATTGCAGGTCTAGTGCATGCAAATCTATCTCATGCATATGCATTGTGGCAATCCTGAAAAATCAACAGAGGATTGGGAAACACTGCACTAAGGCTGATGCATTAATGTAAAAGCCGGAATCTTCACAAATATACTTTAGATAAGCTATTTTGTTGATAACCTTTGTGCTGTAACCTGATAGAAATTCTAGAGCTCGCTTGTATTTAGGGGCATAACCTAAACTTTTATAGCAGGGTTTCTCAAGTCGGTCCTGGACTATCCCCTGGTTTCCAAGATAGCCACAAGAAATATGCATGAGAAAGATTTGCATACGCTGCCTTTCGTGAAAGCCAATCTCTCTCATGCATAATCATTGTAGCTATCCTGAAAACCAGACTGGCACAGGAGGTTTTCCAGGACCAGCTTGGGAAGCAAGGCTTTCAAAGCTGTAAAGTCATAACATTTGCAGATGCTTCCCATGCAAGCCAAGAGACAAGGAAAAAAAATTCCTTGCGGATAAGTTAGGTGCCACCCTCTCCTTCACGTACCATGCCTAGTGCAAGGATTTAGACTCTATCTTCCGGAACCCACAACAATTGCAGAAATGTGCTGCAAAACATCTTCAACAAGCTACCCCGCAGCTGCCCTCATTAAGTGAAATCATGTCCCAGAGTACCGAAGAGCTTTAGAGGAGCGTGGATGAAACTAATTACTCTGAATGGTTGCGCTCGTTTTATTGGAAGGACTGCAGTTAGTGCACCAGAGATGGCTTTGTCCTTATGGCTGCGGAAAATCTTTCTGTTATTCTTGTGGATTTTTATTGGTGCAAGTCTCAACCCGGAGGATGCTATCCAATAATTTTTTTTCTGGATACAAATACCGAAAGAGGTTTTTTAAAAAAAAAATCTCATTTTTTTCTATCGCTTTTGCCTGTCCCTGCTATTATTTGTGCTTTATGCAGAGCTGGATGGTTCATCTCGGGACCATTTTTCCAAGTGGGGTCATTTTGTGCATGTCACGAGAGCAATGAACCTCGCTCCAGGATATGTGGAGTATGTATGTATGGGGTTTCAGGTGAGGGCCAGCACAGTATTAAAACATGTATAACTGATCAAAAATTGCAATAGAAATTGGGGTGCTACCAGCATAGGAGTAGAGGAGTACCCTAATGGTTAGAGTACTGGTTTGGGAACTAAGGGACCAGAGTTTGATTCCCACTAGCTCTCCTTGAGACCTTGGGCAAGTCACCTGCCTCTCTATTGCCTCAGAAAAATCCAAGTTATCAATGTCCCCGTTTAATGTACACTACCAAGTTTAAGTTACAATGTGAACCACTTTGACTGAAATGATAAAGTGGTATAAAAGAAGCTGATAAATAATTGCTGACTGAACTGTCCACATGTATTTCACTAGTGCTGCTTCTTGAGTTCTATAAGATTCCTGAATAGCAGGTGAGACGTCTTATAATGTGTACTCCTATTTTAAACTTGCAGGATGGGCGGTCACCATTTAGCAGCATGCTATACAGGAAAAAAAATACTTTTGCCATACCTGAGCTAAAAAAAATAATTTGGGATGGTCACTATTGATTATTAAGCACAGAGGCTGGCCAGTCCATGACTCGGGCCATAATGCTCTTCACCGCTGCACTGCAAATCCTGGTTTGGCAGTAATCACGGGCCTGGGGAGAGAGGGTAGATGACTGTCTGTGCCTTCATGGCTGCTAATGGTCAATGAGTGGTGACAGACGTGCGCCTTGTGGGAGGCACCCTCGGGCTGCAAAGGTATCCCAAGCTACTTCCGCATCTTGTCTGTTAAAGAGGAGCGGCAGAGACAATGGAGGGAGAAAACTTGAGAAGATAGAAGAGCACTAAACAAAAAGCAGATACTAACCTTTAAAATGAAAAGTTATTGTTCTATAGCACAGAAAAGCAATGGAGCGCTGAGGCTGATGCGTTCTGTCTATTTATTTATTTATTTTATTTAACGCTTTTTTTATATCGTCTTTCTAAGAGTCAAGGCACTTGACAACAAACTCGGCACAATTGAACAACTCTTGGGTACATAGTAAGTCTTGCATATAACTAGCGGTGGTTAGGTGAATACATTTGTAAAGAAACTAGAAAAGCAACAATTTCCCTACATGACTATTTACAGGAGGGATATATACAGGTCCTCTGAGGATTTGTTTACAAGTAGGCTAGAATTATTTACACAAAGAGAGCCAATAGCTTATTTGAGTCAGGCCAGTGTCATGTGAGGACGCTGAATGTGCTGGCTGTTTGGCAGTATGCTGCCATGTAATGGTGAATTGCCAGACCTGGTAGGGTAGATAAGACGCTACTCTTGGTTTGGGTCTAGGCCAAAGGATTCTTGAATCAGGTGGGTCTTTAGCCTTTTTCGGAAGACCCTAGCTCTTCTATAGCCCTTACTTCGGTTGGTAAGGAGTTCCAGATAACTGGGGTGTAGAGGGCGAAGATGCAGTTGCATATATCCCGATTACTCGTAACTCTTTGAGGTGGTATGGTGAGAAGATTCAGAATAGCGTGCCTTCGTAACCTGTCGCTTCTGATTAGAGTTATTAGTGAAAGCAGGCATTCGGCTAGCTGCTTGTGACTCACCTTAAAAGTGGTGAGTATTGCCTTGTCTTTAATTCTGGTGAGAATGGGGAGTCAGTGTAGTTCTTTTAATATGGAGGTTGTATGGGAGTACCGTGATGTACCGACGATGATTCTGGCTGCAGTGTTCTGAGCTAGTTGAAGTGGGTACAGTGTGTGCTTAGGTAAACCATGATAAATCATATTGATATTATCTAATAGTGGGTTATTATTGTTTGGTATATGGTTCTGAAGGTGTCTGATTTTAGCAGGGGGCGTAGATTCTTCTGTGTTCATAGTTTGAAGTATGCTGACCTAACCATTTTTTTAAATCTGTGAATGTAGGTTTAGCTCTCGATCAATGGTGATTCCCAAGTATTTGACCTCACTTTTGACTTGTAGCTCCTTGTCCCAATCTGACTGTTTGTGGTGGGTTGAAGGATATGTCTTAAGTTACAAAGAGAACCTCTGTCTTCATGTATTTAATGGCAAGGTTGTGAAGATTTAGCCACTGTACTATTGCCCCAAAGCAGTCGGATAATCCTCTGTAGTTTGGAGTAGCTGTGCAGAATGAGGCATAGATCATAATATCAACAGCATATATCTGGTATTGAATGTTATAATCCTGAATTAGGGAGTACAGTGAATGGAGGAAGATGTTGAAAAGGAGGGCTGAGAAGGAAGACCCTTGCAGTATGCCTTGCTGCAAGGTGAAGGAGTGTGATTTCTTAGGTCCAATTTTGACCTGTTGGCTGCAATCCTTTAAGTGAAAATAGAACTAGTTGATTGTGGTGTTATATAGACCAATGTCATAGAGGCGGGTGAGGAGCTGGTAGTGAAGTATGGAATCAAATGCTGCAGAGATGTCAAGGAAAAGTAGGATGAAGCCTTGCTTGATGTTTTGTATTCCAAGGATAAGACTATCTAGTAGTGAGTTGAGAAGGATCTCCACATTGTGATTTGCTTTGAATCCATGTTGATGTTGATCAAGAGGAGTGTGATCATTTAAGTAAACTTGCAGCTGGGTTCAAACAACTTTTGCGATTATCTTTGTGATAAATGGGATGCTAGCGATGGGCCTGTAGGAGGATGGAATGGTGGAGTCCAGATTGGAGTTCTTCAGTAGTGGCCTAATTGATGTCTGTTTTAGTGTTGGGGGCATTCCTTAGGATGAATTGCATGAGATGTGATCTTGTAATTTTTATCGAGAGGGGAAGTTGTGTTTAAGTTGGTTATTATGTTGTCAAGCAGCTCAGAAAAGTGCATAGAATAATGGGTGCAACAGTTTAGTGAAAAGGTACATTGCCAGAACCAAAAAAATAAATGAAAAGTATATGGTTAAAGAAGGGCAAGGTTTTTGTACGTAAAGAAAAATCTCCAATCATTCAAAATGTACATGCATAAGATCTCTGTGTAAACGAAGACGTGAAACCATAAAAAAGATCTTATAAATCAGACTCCTTAAGAGGCCTTCCTAAGAGGAGTGAGAACATGAAGAAGATATTTCTCCTTTTCCCTTAACAATTTGATTAGTTTCCTGAGACTGAGCGGCAGTTCCATATTGCTAGATGCCTGCATTACTGATAGGATCAGACTGCTTCAGGTTTACTTTCTATGAAGCTGCTAAGGATCCATACAAAACCTTGCCAGAGGTAATATTCCAGTTTTTCTGGCACTATTTTCTGATTCTATGATGTCGCATTTCCCCGTCAAGCTCCCCTCCACCATCTTTCAACCCTTTTTTACTTATCATCCTCCTAAATCAGCACAGACAATAGGTTGTGCTAGGGTTTTTACTGAGGGGGTAGGCCTGCTAAAATTGACCTATGGTCAATGAAAGAGCCCTGTATATGAGTACTGGCATCTTTTGTGCTAGGAAAAATGCACTGGGTTATGCTCCACAGCCAGCAGGTGGAGACAGACCGGAGCTACTGTCAGTGATGTCATCACTTGCATATTTGCTGAGGCAGACCTGAGAGAAGCCACTACTGTCTGCCTCCATCAAGTGGCAAGATGTGTGGATTAGTGCAGCCATGCAGATAGGCCTATCTCACCTGCTACTAGCACTATTGCTAATCATTTGTATAGTGCTCTAAGGCATACGCAGCGCTGTACAGAGACGTGTAAGAGAGAGTTCCTGCTCATCATAGCTTACAGTCTAGTCAAGACAGACAACACAACAACTGGGTACTAGGATATATTTAGGGGAATGGCAAGGAAACACATAGGAGGTGAACAGGAGATAAAGCAGATCAGAATCCAAAAGCAGCATTGAAGAGGCGAGTTTTTAGCCTGGATTTCAAAAAGGCCAGAGATGAAGCCGGACGTACCAACTTGAGTAGTTTATTCCAGGCATAATGTTTGAAGTCTGTCCTCTGGTCCAGATCATGGTCTTGTGGCCTATGTGTTTGAGACCTTGGCCTAACTTGGAGCTTGGGTGTGCCCACTCTCTTCTTGAGCCAACAGTTGTCCCATGTTACCCAGCACTGGTGGGTCAGAGAGAGGACAGGAGGATCCCAAGGGGCCTCTGAGGGGAGTTGATAATTCTGGACCACGGCTCCCCTTCCCTCTCACTGTACTATTTCTGCATGTTCTGCTTATTTTTCCCTATTTTTACGTGTGTTTCGCATAAGTGAAATAGACTATTGTTGAGGATCAATCCATCTATCTGTCTGTCTGTACATATGCAAATAAAACTATGCCTGCAATGACGGAATGCTGTAGGCCACCTCCTTTCCCACCACACACATACACACACACAAACACACATCCCCCACACCACACATACACGCAAACAGTCCACCCCCATACCATACACACACAAAGATACCCACACCATTCCCACATAACACACACTCTACCCCCACATCACATATGCACACGCAAACACACATAAGAACATAAGATACAGTATGCCATACTGGGTCAGAACAAGGGTCCATCAAGCCTGGTATCCTGTTTCCAACAGTGGTCAGTCCAGGTCACAAGTACCTGTTGGGTTCCCAGGTTCCATGCTGCTTGTCCCAAGGGTAAGCATTGGATTTCCCCAGTCCATTTTAATAATAGTTTAGGACTTTTCCTCCATGAACTTGTCCAAACCTCTTTTAAACCCAGCTGTTCTAACAGCTTTTATTGCATCCTCTGGTAACAAATTTCAGAGTTTGATTATGGGTTAAGTGAAAAAATATTTTCTCAGATTAGTCTTAAATTTGCTACATTGTAGCTTCATTGCGTGTCCCCTAGTCTTTCTACTTTTTGAAGGAGTAAACAACCAATCTACTTTTACTACTTCTACTAATCATTTGCATAGCGTTACAAGGTGTACACAGCCACTCCATTCATTTTTTTATAGACCTCTATCATATCTCCTCTGAGCCGTCTCTTTTCCAAACATCCTACCCCCGCAACACACACTAATGTCCACTCAGCCAGAATCAACAGACAGATGATGAAATGTTAGCAGAAATTAGGGAAGCAAAGATATTTGACAACACAATAATAATGTGTCATTTCATTTACCACAAAATTGATGGGATAAATGTCACATCAGGAGGGGGATAAAGTTCCTAGATGAAATAAATGACTGCTTTTCGGAGCAACTGGTTCAGGAACCTGAAAGAGGGGGGCGGCAATATTCAAGACCTAGTCCTTAATGGAACACAAGATTTGGTGTGAGGGAGTCATTTGGCAATAGTGATCATAACATGATTCAATTAGATCAAATAAATGGATGGAGGACAGGGAGGAAATATTTTGCGCTAGCATTTAACTTTTAAAAGGGAGACTATGATAAAATGAGAAAAATGGTTAAACACAAACTAAATGGTTAAACAAAGGTTAAGACTGTTGTTGATGTTGTTGTTGTTAAGTGCTGTCGAGTTGGTGTCAACTTATGGTGACCCTCTGGATAGTTGTCCAAAACTGTATTCGGTCTTCAGTCAGGCAGCTCATTGTTGATAGCGTGGCACCCATAGCTGCTGTTATTGTATCCATCCATCTCATTGCTGGTCTTCTTCTTTTGCATTGACCTTCTACCTTGCCAAGCATGATGTTTTTCTCTAATGATCTCTCTCTTCGCATGATGTGCCCAAAGTATGAAAGTCGAAGTCTTATCATCTGAATTTCTAAAGAAAGCAGGTTTGATCTCTTCTAGTACTGACTTATTTGTTCTTCGGGCAGTCCATGGGATAAACAGTATTCATAGCCAAAACCATAATTCAAAGGCATCAATTTTCTTCCTGTCTATCTTTTTCACTGTCCAACTTTCGCATCCATATGACGTTATTGAAAATACCATGGTTTGAACAAGTCAAATCTTTGTATGGAGAGAGACATCTCTGCTCTTGAGAATCTTGTCTAAGTCCTTCATAGCCTTTGTGCCAAGAACAATGTGTCATTGGATTTCTTGACTGCTTGTTATTTCTTTATTGACAGTTGATCCAAGTAGGTTAAAGTTGACCGCTATTTCAAATTCTTCTCCATCAATGATGAACTTATTGATTTTTCCAACTGTCAGGATCTTTGTCTTCTTTATATTAAAGTGCAGGCCCATTTTAAGACTGTTCCTTGATCTTGAGAAGCAAATGTTTCAGATCGTCTTCACCTTCAGCCAGTAATGTGGTATCATCAGCATAGCGAAGGTTGTTGATAAGTGTCCCACCAATCTTCACACCTCTGTTGTCTTCATACAGTCCTGCTTCTCTGATGATTTGTTCTGCATATAAATTAAACAGGTAGGAGGAAAGTATGCAGCCTTGTCATACACCTTTGCTGATTTTAAACCATTCTGTTTCTCCTTGTTCCATTAAGACTAAAAGACCCTTTTACTACAGTATGTCTCAAGTGAAAATTAACACGCAGTAAGGGAAACATTCGTGCGCTGTCACGGTGATGCACAGCATGTTTCGGCAGTTACCACACTGAAATGTACCCTAACATGTTCCAGCAGCATTTGCAATTTTCAAGCATGTACTTAATGCCACCCATTCAGGTATCAAGTGCACCTGCACTAATTGCAACATTGAAGGCATGCAGTATGCGCCTCCATGCTAACCGCAATGTGCACTCTATACCCATTCTTCACCTGTCACCTGCCCATTTCCCAACCCATCAGACTATGAGCACTTAACTCAGCAGTTAGTGTGTGGCAATTATCAGGGCCCCAAACTACCAGTTACCGTGTGCTACAATGCACATTAATCACTTAGTGCACTTTAGTGAAAGGGCTCCTAATAGTTTATAGCAAGCATCAACAACTTGTAAGCCCGGATGTATTCCATGTATTAAAGAAGACGAAGGAAGCCCAAATGACAGATGGTATAGCTAAAAGATGAATTGGAAAAGGCTATTACAGACGAAAAAGCATCTTTCAAAAAATGGAAAAGGAATCTGAACAAAGAAATTAGGAAATGGCATATGCAAAGCATTGATAAGTAGTGCAAAAAATGTGAATTTGAAAAGAAGCTTGCTGCAGATGTAAAACAATAATAACAAAAGCTTGTGAGGATGTCAGATGAGCCACTAGATGATCAAGGGGTAAAAGGGTCACTTATAGAGAACATGGCTATAGCTGAGAGACTAAATGAATTCTTTGCTTCTGTCTTTACTGGGGAAGATGTGAAGGAACTAAGCATGCCAGAAATGGTATCTAATGGTATGATTTGAAGGAACTGAAATAAATTAAGTGAACCTGGAAGACGTAATATGGCAAACTGACAAATTAGAGAGTAGCAAATCACCTAGGTGGGATAATTTGTGACCTATCCATCAAAATCATCTATTCTGTCTGAAGACTAGAGTGTGACTAATGCAATGTTATTTTTTAAAAAGAATTTGAGGGGTTATCTGGGAAAATATAGACCAGTAATACAGACCTGTCATCAGTCCAAGAAAAATGTCAAAAACCATTATAAAGAAAAGGGGCAAAGCCAATATGGATTTCCAGTTGATATAGGGGTTATTTTAGAAGCCTTACCGGTAATTTTCACATGGAAAATCTGGCATTTACATTTGGAAATGGTGATTTAATAAAGGGCTACATTTATACTTGTACGCCCATAATACAGTGGTTCCCAAACCTGTCCTGGGGGCTCCCTAGCCAGTTGGGTTTTCAGAATATCCAAAATGAATATGCAGGAGGTAGATCCTGCCCACTCATTGTGGATATCCAACTGGCTGGGAAGCCCCCAGAACAGGTTTGGGAACCACTGCCATAATACATAGAAATTGCAAAGGGATGTGTCCGTGACATGCTTAGGGCGTAGCCTGGGTGGGTCAAAAATCTGCCCATGTATTCCCCATTTCATATAGAGGATGCATCCGTATGACCAAAAATGTCCATAGCAGGATTTACAGCTAACCCCTGGCACACAGAGACATTTCGGCCGGCCTTTATAGGAGGGATTAAAAGGGACGACCTTTCCAAACGGAAACGAATTAAAGACAGTAATTGGTAGCTATTAAATGTACTGTAAAGGTTTGCAAAATATCATTTTACATGGGTACGTTGTAAGGGACAAACTTAGCCGTATAAGTGTGGCACATACACATGTAAGTGGCCAAGATGCGTCTGCTGAGTTTTCCCATGCGTAGATTGTAAAGTGCATCCTGGCAGAGTCTTTTCTAACATGCCGTCGAACTTGTGTACCCCCCAACATTTACACCTTAATTCTGATCCCCACATACCAACTCAAATTTGCCCTCACGTGTGTCTGGGTTTCCAGAAAGCTTTGGACAAAATCCCTCATGAGAGACTCATGTGGAAATTAAAAAGTCACGGGATAGGAGGCAATTTGATTATCTGTATTTTTTTATTGTAAACTGATTTGGCATTGCAGTATATAAATGAAATGAAATACCTTATTGTGCATTGGGGACGTAACTGTCTCTGATATCTCAACCGTCTCTGATATCTCAATAAATAGAGGTGACCTGCACGGAGTAGTGGGTACATCCCTAAACAAAGGCATGGGGAGGGGTGACCCGCACGGAGCGGCGGGAGCACCTACTCTTGCCATCTTGTCGGGTAGACTAGATGGATCATGCTGGTCTTTATCTGCCATCATATACTATGCTACTATGTTACTATGGGAACTGGTTAAAAGAGAAAATAGGGAGGAGGGTTAAATGGCTAATTTTTTCAATGAAAAATGTGACTTGTGGCGTACCCCAGGGCTCTGTACAAAGGGCTGGTGCTTTTAAACATATTTATAAATAATCTGAAAATGGGAACAATGAGTGAGGTGATAAAATTTTCAGATGACACAAAATTATTCATAGTTTTTAAATCTCATGCATATTCTGAGAAATGGCAAGAGAACCTTACAAGACTGGGAGGCTGGGCGTGCAAATGGAAGATGAAATTTAATGCAGACAAGCGCAAAGTAACATAGTAACATAGTAAATGATGGCAGATAAAGACCAGTATGGTCCATCTAATCTGCCCAGCAAGATGGCAAGAGTAGGTGCACCTGCCGCTCCGTGCAGGCCACCCCTCCCCATGTCTTTGTTTTAGGGATGAACTCACCGCTCCGTGTAGGACACCCCTGCATGTTGAGAAATTAGTTAGTTAAGTTTATTTTGATTTTATCCTGTTGCTGTAAAGGGATCCACTGTCTCTGTCCCATGCCATTTTGAATTCTGTCACTGTATTTGCCCCCACCACTTCCATCGGGAGGGCATTCCAAGCTTCCACCACCCTTTCAGTGAAAAAGTATTTCCTGACATTGCCTTTCAATTTACCCCCTTGCAGCTTCATGTTATGCCCTCTAGTTTTACAGCTTCCCCGTCTTTGGAAGAGGTTTGTTTGTTCATTATTTCTCTTTAAGTATTTAAAGGTCTGAATCATATCTCCCCTGCCCTCCTCTCCTTCAGAGTGTACATATTTAGGTCTTCAAGTCTCTTCTCATAAGGCTTCTGACGCAGGCTCCAAATCATTTTGGTCGCCTTCCTCTGAACAGTTTCCAGTCTTTTTATATCCTTTGCAAGATATGGTCTCCAAAACTGAACACAGTATTCCAAGTGAGGCCTCACCAGTGACTTATACAGTGGCATTAGTACCTCTTCCTTTCTGCTGGTAATTCCTTTTTGTATGCAACCCAAAATCTTCCTGGCTTTTCCCACTGCCTTGTCGCACTGTTTTGCTACCTTGAGATCCGCAGAAATAATCACACCAAGGTCCTTCTCCTGGTCCATGCACACCAACCTCTCGCCCCCTATCGCGTACATTTCCCCTGGATTTCTGCTTCCCAAGTGCATGACACTGCACTTCTTCGCATTAAATCTTAACTGCTAAGCATTAGACCATTCTTCCAGCTTTTATAGATTTTTCCTCATGTTATCCCCTCCCTCAGGAGAGTCCACTCTGTTGCAAATTTTCGTGTCATCTGCAAAAAGACAGACATTTCCATGCAGTCCTTCAGCAATATCACTCACAAATGCATTGAACAGTGCCAGGCCCTGGAGCACCCCGCTAATCACCCACATACACATAGGAAATGCACATAGGAAAGAATAACCCAAATTACAGCTGCATGATGCTAGCTTCCTGTTTCAACATTTTCATTGAATTTTATGGAAACATGAAAGAAACAATACAAATCAAGAGAAGAAATAAAAACAAAAAAGTGCAGTACACAAACCAGTGCATGAATAAACAAAAGGAATAATAACGCTATTAACAGCATTAACTAAAGCAAAACAGTTGTACAATTAACATGAATTATGGATCGTAATACTATGTGGAGACACAATTATGAAAGATAGGAGTATCTAGTAATGATTAAATGAGGAGAACAAAAATAAACAGAATAATAAGTTTTGTATGCAAGTTAGTCATAATATAAAATCATGATATAATTGCAAGGGCATTAATGGAATAGTCATTAGAATAGGAGAGAAGAGACAGGTTCCCACAGTTTCTTAACCTTGGATACATTGTTAGTCTTTTCAGCCCCTTTAATTTCTTGCAGTTAAGGGTTTATCAATGTGAAACAGCTTTTGAATGGACTTTCAAACTTTTCGCCAAAAATGATTAATCACCTTGCATTTGAATAACATATGAAGAGTACCTTCATAGGTATCACAGTGCCAGCACTTATTGGTGGCCGATAAGCCAACTGTACATTTTTTTGTGAGGTCCAAAGAGCACAATGAAAAATAAAATATAATGATTGAAGTAAACTAGCCGATAATGTGGGACAATTAGCATGTAGCCAGAAGTGATGCCAGTCTATAGTAACTTCTTCAAGTAAATGAAGATCATTCCCCCAAACCTTATAAAGACCAGAAAATGTGGAAGCAGTAGATTTAGTTAGTACTTTATAAAAGGATGAGGCAATTTGACCTTTGCTAAAAATGTTGTCTAAGAGAGCATAGAGAGACAAGATGGGAACTAGTGTATCAAGTTTAATAGAGCTTTTTTTAAGAACATGTGTTAATTGAAGCCAAGTAAAAAAAATTGGTTGTAATTGTAATTTGTATTGGGACATTAAGGTATGAAAGGAGACAAGATTCGAACCATGAAGCAGATGCACAAGGCACCATATCCCTAATGACTGCCTTTCGACCAGGATAAGACTTTGTGATCTATTCTAAATTTGGGGTTATGCCATAAGGAAATTTCACAGGAACGCCAAATAGAGATATCAAGCTTATTATCTAATTGAAGAAGAGCAAATTGTGTATCTAGCATAAAGTAGTGTTATGTAAATCAATAGACAAAATATATTTTAGAAGGATAAATGATATTAGATCTAGTTCAACATCATAACACAATGGCAAAGGTTCCTCAGGTGGATCAGAGAGAAGCCAGAATGAACCAAAGCGAGCCAGGAAGGCCATATGATATAGCTGGAAATCAGGGAAGGCAAGGCCTCTAGTGCTTTTGGGTAATTTGAGGGTTGTCAAAGCGATACTAGGTGCTTTATTTTGCCATAAAAATTTTACCAGTTTGGATTCTATTATTTTATAAACATTTGGGGGGAAAATTCCAGGCATCATCACAAGAATATAATTAATTTGTGGCATCATAACCATTTTAATAGATTCCAGTCTACCCAACCATGAAATACGAAAGAGTCCATTTTTGAACTTTTGCATCTATAATAGCAAGACTATGTTCCATATTTATGTGTAGAGTCTGTTTGACATCCTTATTTAAAAGTAAACCTAAATATTTGAGTGGTACAGGAGACCATTTAAAGGGGCAATCCTATACATCTATTTGAGAAATATGAACATTAAGAGGCATTATTTCAGATTTATCTCAATTAATTCTGTAAGATAAAGGCCGCGTGGCCAAGTCCATGCCGGCCGCCTGTAACCGGGCGGCGCGGCGCGCGACGGAAGGCGTCGGGTAGCAAGAGATGGGGGGTGGAGGAGTCGACGGGGTGCATCCTTTGAATTCATTGGCTCCCTGCCCAATGTGAGCTTGGGGGAGCCAATGAGGTGAAAGGAAGGAGAAGGCAGGCGTATTATTATGCTCGCTGGGCCCTTAGCGAGCAGTCGCGGAGCCTGGCATTAACAGTGTCAATAAAATTAGACATAGAAATTTGAGGTTAGTTAAGAAAAGTAAAAGATCATCAGCACGTGCTGCAAGCTTAGTTTCAGTATGTCTGGTTTTGATATCAGTAATGTGAGGATGGGAATGTATTGCTATTAACAAGGGTTCAAGGGCTAAAATAAAACGTAGAGGTGATAAAGGATATCCTTGTCTGGTTCCACGATGAAGCTGTATTGGTTTAGAGATATTATTGTTGACTAAACATTGAGATGTGGGATTATAATATAATAACTTTATCCTTCGTAGGAAATCATTCCCAAATGAAACCATTCAATTATATTATAAAGATAAGACCATTCAATTCTATCACACGCCTTTTCTGTGTCTAATGATAAGGATGGAAATGGTTGTTTACTTGCAATATACTTAAGATCATAAAATAATCTTATATTATCGCTTATGTATCCTCTATTCATAAATCCAATTTGAGTTTTGTGAACTAAAGAAGGCAGGACTTTGTTAAGATGGGTTGCAAGAATTTGAAAATTTTGTAATCCAAGTTTAATAGTGAAATGGGTCTGTAATTTTGAGGATAATTAGAGTCTCTACCAGGTTTAGGCATAAGAACAATATGAGCTTGAGTGAGGTTCCATTGTTCTGGGTTAGTATATATGAAGTGATATAGATCTAAGAGGAAGGGATTAAGAATATCAGAAAAAGTTTTATAAAATTCTGCCGTGAATTCATCAGGGCCCGGAGTTTTACCAGATAGAAAGGATTTAATAGCTTCACTTATTTCATTTGCAGTAATTTCAGATCCTAATTAATTTTGTGCTGTGGGGTGTAGTTTAGGAGAATTCAAGGTACTGAGAAATCGATCACATAGATCATTATGTGTAAAGTATACAGAAGTTCACTGTTCCATGTAAACCGCCCTTGATCTCAGGAAGGGGCGGTATAGAAGAAACTGTTAAATAAATAAATAAATTATCTTTATCAGTATCTGGATAAAATAATTGTTCAAAAAAGGATTTGAAAATATTTTCCCTGTCAGATTGGTTCATATGAATATTGGAAGCGGTATCACATAATGATGTGATAATATAGTTTTTATATTTTCCTTTTAGGATTTACCTATTTTATTATCGCCAATATAATGTCCAGTTTTGTAAAAGAAATTGTCCAAATTGGCATGTAGATTAGTTAAGCAGTTGTATTTTTACTTAGCCTGGGTTAATGAATGTAGATTTTGTGGGGTAGGATGTTTAATATGCTTTTTTTCCAATTCTTGAATTTGAAGTTCTAGCTGAGTAAATTCCAATTTTACTTTTTTCTTCATCCAAGCAGAATAACTCATTAGTTCACCTCTGGGTATTGTTTTATAAGTTTCCCAAAGCAGTGGAGTCTCATATAAATCTGGAGGATTGCTTGTAAGGAAGTCTTGTGTAAAAAGTTTAATGTGTTCAATAAAATGAGGATCAGTAAGATGTGCATTATTGAATCTCCGTTGTCTGTGTTTGTCAGTTTCCATTTCAACATCAAGAGTAAGAGTGATGATTGCTGCGTGATCTGAAATAAGTATGGGTAAAATTTGAGAATGGGTCATTTTATAGGATAAATGTGACAAGAAAATAGTCAGTTCTTGAGTATGTATTGTGTGGGTCAGAGTACAATGTGTATTCTCTATCTAGAGGATGAAGTAATCTCCATGGGTCAATGAAATCAAAATTGGAGATCATAAGAACATAAGATATGCCATACTGGATCAGACCATGGTCCATCAAGCCCAGTATTCTGTTTCCTATAGTGACCAGTCTAAGTCACAAGTACCTAGCAGTTTCTCCTAAAGACACAGGCTCCACAATGCTTGTATTGGGAAAAGTAGTGGATTTCCCAAATCCCCTTTAATAATGATTTATGGACCTTTTCTCCAGGAACTTGTCCAAAATCCTTTTAAACCCAGCTATACTAACAGATTTTACTACATCTTCCAGTAACGAATTGCAGAGTTTGATTATGCATTGAGTAAAAAATATTTTCTATTAGTCTTAAATAGGTTACATTGTAGCTTCATTGTATGTCCCCTAGTCTTTCTATATTTTGATGTTTTACTCCATTCATTAATTTATAGACCTCTATCATATCTCCCCTCAGCCGTCTCTTTTCCAAGTTGGAGAGCCCTAACCTTTTTAGCCTCTCTTCATAGGTGTATCATTCCATCCCTTTTACTATTCTGGTGGCTCTTCTCTGTACCTTTTTTAATAACGCTATATCCTTTTTAAGATACGGCGACCAGAACTGCACACAATATTCAAGTTGCGGTCTCACCACGGAATGATACAGAGGCATTCTAATATCCTTTGTTTTATTCTCCATTCCTTTCCTTATGATTCCTAGCATTCTATTTGCTTTCTTGGTCGCCAATGCACACTGGCCAAAGGGTTTCAACATGTTATCCACGATGACGCCTAAATCTTTTTCCTGGGTGGTGGTTCCTAATGTGGGACTTTGCATTGTGTAACCATAGCTTGGGTTGCTCTTTCCTAGGTGCATAACTTTGCACTTGTCCACATTAAATTTCTTCTGCCATTTGGATGCACAGTCTTACAATTTATCAAGGTCTTCTTGCAATGTTTCACAATCCTCATGGGTTTTAAGAACTTTGAATAATTTTGTGTCATCTGCAAATTTGATTACCTCACTCATCCTCATTTCTGGGTCATTTACAAATATGATAAAAAGCAGCAGTCCCCAGCACAGATCCCTGGGGAACTCCTCTATTCACCTTTCTCCATTGGGAAAATTGGCCATTTATCCTTACCCTCTGTTTTCTATCTTTTAACCATTTCCTGATCCACAATAGTACACTGCCTCCTAGCCCATAACTTTTTAATTTCACCAAGACTCTTTCATGAGGGACCTTGTCAAAGGCTTTCTGAAAACAATAGATGTACTATATCAACCAACTCACCTTTGTCTACCTGTTTATTCACACCTTCAAAAAGCTTAACAGATTAGTAAGACAACACCTTCCTTTGCTAAAACCATGTTGGCTGTCTCCCATTAGGCCATGACTATCTATGTTTAGCAATTTTGTTCTTTATAATGTTTCTTCCATTTTTCCCAGTACTGACATCAGGCTCAGTGGTCTATAGTTTCCTGGATCACCCTGGAACACTTTGTAAAAATTGGTGTTACAACGGCCATCCTCTAATCTTCAGGTATTACAGATGATTGTAATGATAGTTCACACATTACTAATAGTAGGCCTGCAATCTCATATTTCAGTTTTTTCAACACCCTGGGATGTATACCATCCGGTCCAGGTGACTTGCTACACTTCAGTTTATCAAATAGTTGTAATACATCTTCCCAGTGTATCAATATTT
The DNA here is from genome assembly GCA_033557465.1 of Ichthyophis bannanicus. Taxonomy (NCBI): domain Eukaryota; kingdom Metazoa; phylum Chordata; class Amphibia; order Gymnophiona; family Ichthyophiidae; genus Ichthyophis; species Ichthyophis bannanicus. The sequence goes on along the minus strand of CM066032.1, from coordinate 121,038,686 downwards.
CTTTCAGTTCTTCTGTGGCATCACCTTTAAATACTATATCAGTTATGGGTAACATCCCTACATCTTCCTCAGTAAATACCAAATCAAAGAATTAATTCCGTTTTTCCCTACTATGGCCTTGTCCCCTCTTAGTGCCCCTTTTACCCCTCTATCATCTAATGGTCCAACTGACTCACAGGTTTTTTACTATGAATGTACTTGAAAAAGTCTTTGTTATGCGTTTTTGCTTTCACATCAAGCTTCTTCTCAAATTCTCTCTTTGCCTGCCTTATCAATGCCTTGCATCTAATTTGCTATTGCTTATGTTGTTTACAATTGTTGTCATTTGGCTCCTTTTTCCATTTCCTGAAAGATGCTTTTCTGGCAACAACAGCCTCTCTGACCTCACCTTTAAACCATACTGGCAGTTTTTTGGACTTTCTTCTACTTTTCTTAAAGCATGGAATACAGCTGGTCTGGGCTTCCAAGATAGTATTTTTAAACAACAACCATGTTTGATGTAAATCTTTAACCTTTGCAACTGCTCCTTTTAGTGTTTTCTTTTTCCTCATTTTATCATAGTCTCCCTTTTGAAAGTTAAAAGGTAGTACTATGGATTTCCTTGCCATTTTTCCTCAATTTATTAAATCAAACGCGATCATGCTATGATCACTCTTGCTAAGTGGGCCAAACACCTTAATCTCTTCCACCAGATTTTGTGTTCCACTAAGGATTAGGTCCAAAATGGCTTCCTCTCTGGTCGGTTCAAGAACCAGCTGCTCCAAAAATCAGTCATCTAGAAACTTTATCTCCCTAGCATGTGACCCAGTCAATACCTGGATAATTGAAATCACCCATTATTATTACTGTGCTGTAACTTTTGCTAGCTTCTGTGATTTCTTTGAGCATTTCATCATCCATTTGTTCATTCCGGCCAGGCGGTCGATAGTACACCCCCAATGTCATCTCCTTCCCCTTCCCCTTTTTACATGGAATTTCAACCCATAGAGATTCTACGGTGAATTTTGTTTCCTGCAAAACTTTAATCCTTTGTGACTCAATGCCCTCTCTAACATAGAGTGCAACCCCTCTACCAAGTTGATCTGCTCTATCATTATGATATAGTTTGTGCCCAGGTATCACAGTTGCCCACTGGTTGTCCTCCTTCCACCATGTCGCTGAGATACCAATCATATCTAACCTCTCATTTAGTGCTGTATATTCTAACTCTCCCATCTTATTTTTTAGACTTCTAGTATTTGAATATAAAGATTTTAGAGACTCTATTATATTCATTTTAATCTAGTTATGGATAGGCAGGGGAAATTTGGAATCTTTAAGCTCTGTCTGCTCTGTACTTAAGGGCATTTGGATTACTTTTGTCTTTATTGGAACCTCTCTGTCGATATGCCCTAAATTCAGTCTTTTGCTAGTATCCTTCAAGGATACATCCTTCTGAACTATGCGCTCTTGGGCTTTCCCCTATTATCTAGTTTAAAAGTTACTCTATCTCCTTTTTAAAGGTCAATGCTAGTAGCCTGGTTCCATCCCGGTTAAGGTGGAGCCCATCTCTTCAGAAAAGCCCCTCCTTTCCCCAGAACAAATCCAAATCCCTCTTCCTTGCACCATCATCTCATTCACGCATTGAGACTCTGGAGCTCTGCCTGCCTTTTGGGTCCTGTGCTTAGAACGGGAAGCATTTTGGAGAATGCTACCCTGGAAATTCTGGATTTCAACTTCCTACTTAAAAGCCTAAATTTGGCCTCCAGAACCTCCCTACTGCACTTTCCTATGTCATTGGTACCGACATGTACATGTACCATATCATGCAAAGTTTTCCATGAACTGGTTTTGGAAGGTTGACGGGTAGAATTTCTGTCTAAAGTGTAATTTAGTGGTACGTTAAAGTCACCTACAATGATTTTTTGATAGTCCCAAAATTTAAGAAGATTTTCATTAGGTGCATAAAGGTTTAATAGCATTATTTTCATATTAAGAAGATGGCCAGCAAGTATAAACCATCTTCCTTGAGTATCTGAAAGTTGTCTTTCCAATTGAAAGTGAATAGTATTGCATAAGAGGATTGAAACACCTGCTTTTTTATTAAGCGCAGGTGAAAAAAAAATGGTGAGCATAAAATGTATCTTTAAATTTAAGGCATTCTGTATGTGGTAAATGAGTTTCTTGTATAAAGGTAATGTCGATTTTTCTTTCTTAAGTTAAGATTTTTTTGCGTTTGATGGGTTGATTAATCACATTTACGTTCAGAGATAACAGTTTAAATGATATCAGAATAAGGAGGATACTGAGTTAATACTTTGAAAAAGTCTCCACAATAATAGCAATGCACTGTCTCACTATACGAGAAAGAGAAAACTGTAAGTAGGAAAAGGGGACCTACAGTAACCTCAAGGAAGGGACTGGAGCACCATATATAAGTCAAAGCAGAGAGAGCAAGCATTGAAAGAATTCTGATCATTAAACAATATGGGCCCAATTCTATCCTGGATGTCCCGGCCCTCAGTGCGCCTGGCCGGAACCGGACGCACAGAGTTAGATAGGATTCTGATATCACGGGGCACTTCTAGCCCCGCAGGATCAGAATCGAGTCCAGGATTGTACGTGCAGGCTAGAACCCCAATCCCGGTCGGCCTGCACATACAGGTCTAACCCGGCTAACTCATTCAAGGCTCCTGAATGGAATCACAGCACCATTGTGTCCAGTTGCCATGGCACCACAACTCCATTCAGGAGCTGCAATCCCTGGCTGCCAACAAGAATGTTCATTCCCCACAGCCTGACCCCCGATCTGGCTTCCCAAGGCCAGGATCAGGTTGTGGGGAATCTCCTCTACCCCCTCCTACCTCCTCCACCGACCAGGCCTGCCGTCCCCCGCCAACTAGGGGAACTTATTCCACCTCAAAGGTGGAATAAGTTCCCCATTCGGTCTGCCAGCCTCGAACATATAGGGCTGCCCTAATTCTGCCCTCGCAATGCCCCTTTCCCGCCCCCATCTAACCTCCCCATACAACATATGGGGAAGTTAGTCGGGGTTGGCAGAGGGGCTGGATAGTGAGGATGGACGTCCATCCCCGCTATTCATGGCTCAGAATGACCCCTTATGTGAAACTAAATCAGATAGCAATAGGGGCCTAAAAAGTTAAAGAAAGAAAAATTAAGTTAAAGAATGGATATTTAATATAATCAAAGCAAAACAAGATCCAAGGTTAATAAGAATATGTCAAACAAGCAGAAATTTTAACTAACATATCAGGCAGAACATGGCTGACTCATATAGAAAGTAACTATTGAGATATCTGTGACAACACAATGCTTAGTGAAAGTGATAAATTAAATGAAGTGCTTGAGTTCAGCATAAATTCTGAGCAAAAAATGATCAGTGAAATAGCCTTAGAAACGTAGAGTGCATGTGGTCAACTATAGTAGAGGGCCCTAATGGGCTACAGCAAACAGTCACAGCAGAGTGTGTTGGTCTGGTGTCATAAACTTGAAGAGTCAAAAGAAAAACAGAGTGTAAATCCGGTGGACAAAATCATGTAGCAAGGAGTCCACGAGTGATCATAGCAGATACTACAGCACACAAGGTCCACAAGAGCAAACATCTATGTCGCCAACCAGATCTATGCTTATTTACGGTTAGTAAGATAAATTTGTAGATGCAATATTAAAATTAATACTGAATAAATTGGTGTGGAGCTAAGGATATCGTTAAAGATGGAGTCACTGCATCTTGTACTTGTCTATGAAATCCTGAAGCTGGTCAGGATCAGTATAGGTAGTGGTTTTATTTGCATATGTGATATTCATTCTGGCTGGGTAAAGTAGGCTGAATTTCGCACCTATGTCTTTAAGGTCTTGTCTCATTTTAAGAAAAGATTTGCACTTAAGCGCAGTGGTTTTAGCAAGATCTGGCACAATCAATATTTTCTTACCTTCATAAAGAAGTTGCTTTTTGGCTTTGACAGTTGCCAGAATTTGCAAGACCTGTTGACAGCGCAGCAGTTTGATGACTACAGATCTTGGTTATTTGCTATTTGAGAAGGGTCTGGATGGTGTTCGATGACCTCTTTCGATTTCCAAAGCAGGTTGGAAAGAGAGGTCCAGAAGCTTGGTGAGGAAGCGAAGCATATCATAACCTTCAGCCCCTTCAGGTATCCCGAAAATATGAATATTATTTAGTCAATTCCTGTTGGAGAACTCCTCGGTCTTTGCAGTTTTTAAATTTCTGATTATTTTTGTTTAATAATGTTTACGTGAGTTTGAAAAGGAGATGTTCGGCATTCCAAGTCTGCCTTTTTCTCTTGTGAAAGGGTAAAGTTGTTGTTTAGGCTTTCAATCTCTCATTGAAGTTCTCTGGTAAGTTCCAGTTGAGTTTTAAGCACGTCTTTTAAGAGATGAATTTCATGCTTAATCAGATCCTGAAGAAAGGCCTTGTCCTGAGGTGAAGCCTTTTCTGGAATTGGAGGAGTTGTTTTTAGTCTTTTATTACCAGTTCCAACAGTCACAATCAATTCTGCTCTGTTGCCATTGTTTTCTGACATGGTATAGTTATTAAGCATTGAAGAATTATAGATCAGAAGTCAATATTTAGTAGTTTTATCCTGCTGAATGTAAGAGTTCTCACAGCATGTTTCTGATTCTGTGTAGCTCCAGGCACCACCCCCCACATGATGCTAGGTTCCACATTAGCAGCCATCACCCTGGAAAAGGATCTAGGCATCATCACGGTCAATATATTGAGATCTGCTCAGTATGCGTCATCAGCAAAAGAAGCAAACAGAATGTTAGGAATTATTAGGAAAGGAAGAGAATGAAACATATGAGATCATGGGATGCTTCTGTATCACTTGTGGTGCAACCATACCATGAGTATTATGTGCAATTCTGGTCACCTATCTCAAGCAATATATAATGTGAAAAGCTTTGATATTTTTGGTAAAGTACTATGCCAAATAAACTCTACACTACATAATGGAATGAGAGAAGGTCGAGAGAGGGGTGACCAAAATGATGATAAAGGGAACTCCCCTATGAGGAAAGGTCGAAGAGGTTAACTGAGGGGAGATATGATGGAGACCTATAAAATCTTGAGTGAATAGCATAAAGCAATTGTTTACCCTTTCAAAATATACAAACACTAGGGAACAAACCATGAAGTGATTTATCATGTGTAGGTAGAGCATTGGCTTATGGTAGAGTCGGGAGGGGTGGAGATTATGTGCTATATAATCTGTTTAATGCTACAAGGCACACACAGCACTGTACATAAAGATGTAAAAGACAGTCCCTGCTTATAATCTAATCAAGATGAAAAAACCTTGCAGAACTGGGGATTAGAGTATGGTAAGATACACATATGCAGTGAAAAGAGAGTGAGGGGCTCTGGATTTCATTGCCAAAGGATGGGGTACAGGCAGTTAGTGTAGCTGGGCTTAAAAATGTTTGGGTAATGAGTGAAGAAAAATCTATAAACCACTGCTTCTCCTTGGGAAAAAACAGCATGAAATTCTTACCACTTTCTGGGTTCTTGTCAGGTATTTATGACCTGGCGTGGCCACTGTTGGAACGGCCTGCTATGTCACAGAGGTATTTTGTATTCGTTGGTGGAGAAGGCCACCAATTCCATTTGTCTGGTTGAAAGGGAGATTTGGCAAGATAAGATTACATGAGCCATCCATCCTCGTTCCTCTGTAAACGGACGGTAGAAAGAATTGCACAATCAAAGGAAATATTTAACTTTCCCCATTGCTCGGGGTGTCAGTCATTCTTCGCTCACTGGAAAAAGGTTGAGTGTTCAGCATCCTCAAGAGTGAAGTTCTTCTAGTTGTTATTATGTAATAATTTTATTTCACATATTTACTGGTAAATAGAGGGTCCAATTATCAAAAAGACTGATATTCAAACGCCATAGAGCTTGGTTGTGGCACTTAAATATCAGCAGGATATTTAATGGCAATATCTGGATATGACTTGCCGTTGAACATCCAGGCTGAGCAGCGCTATCTAGGTAAGTGCTGGCACATATCCGGTTAGTGCGATTTTCAGCCAGCACTTATCTAGATAGTGCCAAAACTGATCTCGTTCCACCCATGGATTGCCTCTACTCTAACTGGATGTGCCGGGGCAGACTGTGGAGCTATTTAGCAGCACTATCTAGATAGTGCAGTTGAATATCTTGGTCGGCACCCTTATCTGGGCAGCTTCCCATTGGTTATCCAGCTAAATGATCTCAATATCAGCCCCAATAACAGTTGAGGGGCAATTTCTCCAAATGGGTTCGTTTTGCACATACTGTGACAGTCATGAACCTCAGCCAAGGTATGTGGGTATGATCTCAGTCTCTCAGATTTACTGCTAATGCTCAGCATAGTACTTGCATCGTGCCAAAGAGAGCTGGAGTTCATAAGATGTAACAGGTATAGGTAATTTGTCAAGATATGCTTGGAAAATCTTTATCAAGCCTGTGGCTCCCAATACAATGGGAAATATTTCTATATCTTTGTGCTACGTTTTCTGGGTCTCTGACTGCATTTCTTGGGACTTATTTATATATTTATTTATTTATATTTCTTATATACCGCACTATTTGCAATCAGCGCGGTTCACATGGAACAGAAACATCCGACAACTTAAATATGTCTGGTCATTACATTAAACAGGAAATGCAACTTGGAAAAAGGGTACACTATATACATATGAGGTGTACTGAGAAAGGATAATGTTTGGTGTTTACATTGTAGGGGACGCCTGTTGCGAGGGCTTGCCTAGTTGACTACTATTATTGTTGAGGTGCTCGTTATTCGAGTGGGACTGAGGATCTTCTGCCTCTCCACACGATTAACAGAATAATCACTTGTGTAAGAGTTGTGTAAGGAAAGCTATGTGCATTTATGGCCAGCTTTAGAGTTGAATTATCTTTAATGAAAGCTTTTCCTAAATATCATCCTTACTTTTGAGTAAGAGTCTTGATGACTATGTGAACAAATGGATTTTTTCCATCGTTTGTCATCTGAATTAAAGTTTATCTATGGTTTTCAAACCAGTACTTCTTTCATATTTGTGACAAGTCAAAAATGTCCCTCTATCCCAAGCAACATGCAATCTTGGTTTGGACATGGGAAGGCTAGGTGGCTTGCACAAGGTTGCACAGTGGGCTCATGTTTAACAGACTTCACACCATTATAAAATTTGTGTTGTTCTATAACGCAGTGTTGTCATATAGTTCAAGTCTTTGGTGGCAAACCAAGGGCAAGCATTGCATTGACTTTTCTTCTCTCACTTTTGTCTACAGGGTGTGCGTTTGTGAAATACTCGTCGCATGCAGAAGCCCAGGCAGCGATCAATGCCTTGCATGGCAGTCAAACAATGCCAGTGAGTATCAAGCCAATAGAGTCAAATAGAATGCTGTTGCATAATGCATCCTACAGTCAAGCACAGTGGTTTTCAAACCAGCCTTCGGGAACCTCAATGGGGGGGGGGGGGGGGGGGGGGGTATCATTAAATAAATAAGGCAAGGGGGCAAAAAAAATGTTGCAGTGGAGCCACACAGAGCTAGAGCAGCAGGCTGGCAGCAGTGTTCCTCTAAGGCAAAGGTGTCCAATTCCAGTCCTGGAGGGTCACCATATAGCCTGGTTTTCAGGATGTCCCCAATAAATATTCATGAGATATATTTGCATGCAATTTGAGACCTCCTGAAAACCAGGCTGGATTGTGGCCCTCTAGGACTGGAGTTGGACACCTGTGCTCTAAGATCCAGGTGTGTGCAGTCACATAGCATTCCTCCATTAGCTTTGCACTCAGCTCATTGTATAGGGCCCAGCAAGATGACCAACTGGAGTCAGTCCCAATACTCCCAACTGCTTTGCCTTATCCAAGCCAGCACTGCCAGAATATTCACGGCTCACAAGCCTGCGCTTCCTGCTGCAGATCTCATGAATTGTGAGATCAAAATGAGAAGGTGAGGCGGAACAATCCATAGTGACAGGAAAGGCTCCCACCACTCCGGTTACTTGAGAGAGGCAAGGAAGGAAATACAGATGATGGGGAATGGGAGAGATATGCAGGGGGATGGATGCTATGTATGGGACCTAGTCATGGCAGTGGTAGCTGATGGCACTAGAGCAGAAATTCTCATGGGGAAAGAGGGACAGGACACATACGAAGAGCACAAGATGAGGTGCCCCCTTTCCACCCCAAATAAAAATAAAACTGTGTGTACAACAGTGGTGCTGAGTTGGGGAGAAGAGAGTGAAAAGAGAAATGACAGTGGTGGGCAAGAGGTTAGAGAGAGAGAGTAGAGGGTGAAAGTGCTAGGAAGGGAGGAAGAGAGAAAGCAGAATGCTGAAAGCAAGAGAATACTGTGCTGACGTCACCACAGCTGCTGTGTCAGAACCATTGTCACAATGATGCCTGGGCCAGAACCAGTAGGCGATGTGTAGAAGGAATGCAAGACTGAGCATTTATGTAGGCCTCAGGTACATTTGCAACAACCCCAAGGACCCTCCTCGCCTATCAGGGCTTCAGAATATTCCTAATTAATCGGCATATATTTGCATATATGGGCTCCAAGAGCCAGGCTGATGCCATACATTCAAGTATCTCGTGCATCTTCATTCCAGAAAACTCAACTGGCTAGGAGGATCTGGTGGGCTGGTTGGAAAGTCACTGTTTCATAGGCCTGGTGAACATCCCACACATCTGCAATAACAAGCACATTCTTTTTAAGTATTTTGAGCATACTCAATGCCGTATGAGGTGGGAACCTAACAGAATAAGACCCGTAAAGCACTTGAAAAAATCAGTACTATGGAAGTGAGAATTTGTGGAGTTTGTAGCTGGACGTTTGAGGCTTCTAAAGTTTCAATACCAGATTAACGTGGAAAGAGACTAAGGGCTAAAGATTCAGTAGCGCACATAAGTGCACAATTATACAGATAGTTCAAGCATGCACAAAAACCCGTCAATTCTCAAAACACAAGGTAAATGCACACATTGCTTTGCAAATTTGCAATCTGTGCCCAAAATATAAAAAAAATCAAGAAATAAGGTGAATTGTTATTCTTTTGATGTTATACTGAAAATCGTCTTATTTCTTGACTCCCTCTCATAAGTCTCTGCTGGAAAATGTGGCCCAAAGTTACACATTCCATGTTTTTTTATGCAGAATATATTTTAAAAATGTTTGATATGTGAATAAACTCTTCATATGCTTGTGAAATATACCTGGAGGGCCCTTTTTCTGCACCTGTGATGCTACATACGTGGAGGTTAATTTTGTAACAGGGTGCCTAGGTTTAGATGGCAAGAAGGCACCTATTTTCGCCTAATTTTATAAAGGCATCTAGACGCCTATGTGTCTTTATAAAATACTAGTTCGCCTAATTTTATAAAGGCATCTAGACGCCTATGTGTCTTTATAAAATACTAGTTCGCCTAATTTTATAAAGGCATCTAGACGCCTATGTGTCTTTATAAAATACTAGTTCGCCTAATTTTATAAAGGCATCTAGACGCCTATGTGTCTTTATAAAATACTAGTGCAAATTCTGCAGGTGGCTGCATTGAGGTTGCAAACATTTATGTCTAGTCAGGAGATGGTGTAAATGTCCACTCAAAGAATACACAAGTGTGTGTGTAGATCAGCATATTTTAAAATAAAAACACACAGATCGTGGCTCTGCCCATGGTCCACCAGGCGACGGCCCTGACCACACTTACAGTAAAACTATGGATATTTTTATGCTACCACCAGTCCTTCTGTAAAAGCCATTTTAAGTGCAGATATTGCCACATACGAGGTGTGACAAAAAAGAAATGAGACTGTCCCATAAATGTTTTATTACGAAATCTACAGAGAAATTATGCATTGTCCCCTTCAAAGAAATCCCCCATCCCACCCCCCCCCCCCCCCGAGTTAACGCACTTCTGAATTTGCTTCTGCCACGTACGGAAGCACTCGGCAAAGTCCTCCTCCTTGAGTTCGCTCAGCTCCCTCATCACAGTGGCCTCGATCTCTTCTACAGAGGCAAAATAAGTTCCTTTGAGCACAGTTCAGCCTGGGGAAGAGCCAGAAGTCACACAGTGCGAGATCTGGGGAATAAGGACGGTGGTTGAGAGCTGTGATCTGTTTGTTGGCCAAGAACTGCCTCACACTGAGCATGGTGTGTGTGGTCGTGTTGTCGTGGTGGAGCAGCCACGACTTGTCTCTCCACAGTGCCCGCCTACTGGTAGAAGTGCTGGTTGACTGTCTGACCCTCAGGCACAAACTCATGATGAACCACCTCCTTCTGGTCAAAGAATGCGATCAGCATGACCTTGATCCTTGATTTGGACATGCGTGCCTTCTTGGGTCTAGGTGACAGTCCAGTCTTCCACTGCAGGCTCTGTCTCTTGCTTTCAGGGTCGTACTGGAAGACCCAAGTCTCATCTCCTGTGATGACTCGGCCAACAAACTCTGGATCTTCTCTGATCTTCTCTAGCAAGTCTCGACAAAAATTGACCCGGTGCTCCTTCTGGTCGTCCGATAAAAGCTTGGGCACCATCTTGGCACACACCTTCCACGTTCCCGCTCCTGCACCAAGATGGTCTGCACTGACTCCCTGTTCAGGCTGAGCTCCTCAGCTATCATCCGCACCATCAATCTGCAATCACTCCGCACCAGCTGGTTCACTCTGTCAATGTTCTCTGCTGTCTTTGTTGTGGAAGGCCGTCCTGACTTGGGGTCATCCTCCACCTCCTTGTGACCAGTCTTGAAGTGTTTGTGCCACTCGAAGACTCGCAGCCTTGACATTGCATCTTCTCCATAAGCCTTTTGGAGAAGTTGGAGACACTCAGTTGGGCCCTTCTCTAACTTAACCAGAAATTTCAAGTTGATTCTTTGCTCCATATTTCTGCCACCTCCAGTTGCGTGACAAAGCGATGGAGCAGTGTCCTACAAAAAAAACAGAAAAAAAAAAACAGAGTGAGAGAGATAAAAAATATTATAGCAGAATAATGGTGAGATGTTGCACAACACAGTGACATAGGTGGTTAGCCAATTGGCAATGAGTCATGGGCGTGGCTGCCACAGTCTCATTTCTTTTTTGTCACACCTCGTACATGCATAAAATGATTTTATATATTTTATAACCATTTCTACAGGTAAAACATCATTACGAAGGAAATTTTAAAAGGGAGCGCCATTCAGATATGCACCATTTATGCCTATACGTTAGTATTTTCAAGGATTTGCGTGCATGAATGGACACTTCTGCCCATACTTTAGGTGGTCACTTTTCTGTAAATAGGCACATAAGATTTCTTGTGCATACTTTTATTCTGGGCATGCACATGGGCAGAGTATAAATTCATGCACGTAAATTATAAAATATTAGAACTTGCATGTGTTCCTGCAAAATCTAAGCTCGGGCATTTGCACCTGCCATCGGACAGGCATAAGTGTCTAGTCTGCACGGGTATTTTAGCCACTTATGCATCTATTTTTAAAGTAAGTATGCGCCTGCTTCATGTTATGAAACAGGTTCACACGGGAGTTACATAGTAACATAGTAAATGACAGCAGGTAAAGACCAGGATGGTCCATCTAGCCTGCCCAGTAAGGTGGCTAAGGTTGTAGAGCTGCATCTTTCGCTCTGTGCAGGTTACTCCCCTTCCACCCTTGCCTTTGCTCAAGGTTGTACCTGCCACGCCAGGCAAGTTACCCCTCTCTATAAAGTTATTTACATTTACTTTGATTCCATCCCCTTGCTGTGTAGTGATCCTCTGTGTCTGTCCCATGCCTTTTTGAATTCTGTCACTATTTTTGCTCCCAGCATCTCCTTCAGGGGGGCATTCCAGGCATCCACCACCCTTTTTGTGAAAAAGTATTTTCTGATATTGCTTTAAAGTTTACCTCCTTGAAGCTTCATTGTATGCCCTATAGTTTTACATATTCCCCATCTTCAACAAAGGTTCGTTTGTTCATTAATACCTCTTAAGTATTTAAACATCTGCATCATATCCTCTCTGTATCTCCTCTCCTCTACGGCAGGGGTTCTCAACCCAGTCCCGGGACACACCTAGACAGGTTTTCAGGATAACCACAATGGAAATGCATGAGAGAAATTTGTATGCACTGCTTCCACTGAATGCATATCTCTCTTGTGCATATTCTTTGCGGTTGGACAAGTTCCTGGAGGGAAAATCCATAAACCATTATTAAAGAGGACCTGGGAAATCCACTGCTTAACCCAGGATAAGCATTGTGGAACCTATGTACCTTTTTGGGAACCTGACAAGTACTCGTGACCTGGATTGGCCACTGTTGGAAACAAGATGCTGGGCTTGATGGACCTTGGTTTGACCCAGTATGGCATTTCATATGCTCTTATGTTATGTTCATATCATCTTGTTTGCCTTCCTTTGAACCGTTTCAAGTCTTTTTATATGCTTTGCAAGATATGATCTCAAAGATGAACATAGTACTCCAAGTGTGGCCTCATCAGCGACCTGTACAGGGGCACAAATACCTCCTTCTTCCTGCTGATAATTCCTGTCTCTATGTAGCCCAATATCCTCCTGTCGGCCACTGCTTTGTCACACTGCTTCGCCACCTTGAGATCCTCCAACACTATCACTCCGAGGTCCCTCTCTTGGATCATACATACCAGCTTCTTGTTCCCTATCGCGTTCAGCTCCTTTGGGTTTCTGCATCCCAAGTGCAACACTCTACACTTCTTTACATTAAATCTCAATTGCCAAGAATTTGACTATTCTAATTTATGTAGATCTTTTCTCATGTTTTCTACTCCCTCTGCTGCTAATCTTCATATCATCTGCAAAACGGCAAACCTTTCCTTTTAACCCTTCAGCAATATCACCCATGAAGACATTGAATATTACCCTCCATATGTGAGGAAGAAGACATTTATAACATTTCCTAGGGTATGTACTCATTAAAATATGCACAGATCACTTACCTGCACATATTTTGACTTGGCATAAGTATCAGTGTTGCCCAGAATTAGTTTAGACATAGGTACACATAAAATAAACCAGGACATTTGCATAAGTCTAAGAGCGGGTGTAAGTGTGGATGCTTTCTTTCTAGGGGTGGGGGTGGGGGATGGAGTATTTTATGAGGGCAGATATGCATATAAATTAATTTTTATTAAATAACTGTGTGCTTTTCTACCACGCAAGATAGGCAAGATAGGTCCTTCATGGAGGACACTTTTCAAAGGCATTTAAGTGGATAGAAGTGTTTTACTTGCAGAAATGAGGTATTTGAAAATGTCCCACCCTGCCTGGGATAAAAGCAATCACATTATTCAACACCACCTGCGTCCTTTCTCACCTCGAGCAGAGGCATTTCTGGACAGGAGAACTAGAGGGAGGATGGCAACAAGGCACATAGGGGCATGTTGACTAATGGGCACAGTGGTAACACACATTTGTGCTGCCAAATTAGTGCAGAGGCCCATGCTAATATTTAAGGGCACGTGTGTCCATCCCCCTGTCAACAGTGTGTTGCTAACATACAGAACCATGCTATTGAGAACACGAGTGAACTTAATGCCGTCGATCGAGGTGGTGGTAAATGAATCCACATTAATAACAACATTCAAGGTCAGCGTGCCCAAAATGCCCATGCTAACTGCAAAATGCTGGCAACACCCATGTTCTGCCCTGAGCCCATCCAGTCCCCTTCCAATTGCACACTAACCGGTATACAGGATTTTTATCACGGGGCTCTGTGCTGTTAGTGTGCAGCAAACCCCTCACTAATAATTAGCAAGATTCAGTAAACATGCACCAGAGTTTCACATTTCCAAAAACTACACTCGTTTTCAGCAGACAAATTACCTACAAAAAAAGCAAGAATAAGGGTCTGCAGGTACTTTTCCTTGGTCTATTTTCAAAAAGAAAGTCTGGATGTACTTTCACTTTGAAACTGATGCAAACTCTGTAAATAAAAAATACTCAGGGCTGTCGCCTCCATCAAACAGACGAGGCGGCCACCTTGAGCGCTGGCCCAATGGGGGCACCTATTGCTACTTCTACGGCAACCCTCTGGGGCCTGCCGCAGTGACAACAGCTCAGAATCCACGAAGCAGCTCCAGTGAGTTAAGATAAGTGCTGCCTTGCGGTTTCTGAGCTATTGCTGCTGCTGCAGGCCACAGAGATGGGCAGCAGCAGGGGAGGGGGAGGGCAGCAGGATGGTGGGGGTCCACCAAGGGTGCCTGCAATCTTTGCATCGGCCCCGAAAGTACTATGGACTTTGTGGCAAAACAGAGATGCTAAGGGTGAACCATCCCAAACTGTGATATTTACCACCCCAGAGAGTAAAATTGAACTCTAAAAAGTGAGATTTTTTTTCAGATGGTGCATCCAGGGTATAAATCGAGAAAGATGTAAATGTAGTGTTGCTTAGCCAATGAAGAAAGCAGCCTAAAATGATATTGCCTGTTCTGTGGAACTTCTGTAAGGATACGGACAGAGATGAAGCAATATGGGGATTGCCCTAAACTAGAAATGCAGCCTGTGTGACTCATCTACCTGGACCCCACCCCTCATCCCATGCAGCTGCATGTAGGAAGCCCAGTGAGGACAATAGTGCTCCTCCTTTGCTTGTACCCTGTGCGGTCGCACTGCTCACACAGTTCTCGGTACAGCACTGTAGGTAAATTCTCTGGGCTGAAAATTGCTCTCTATTCAGTGGCTAGAAGATTTCGGTGAACGTGCACTTGTAGGCACAGGGGAAAGGGGCGGAGCAGGAGGCGGCAGGAAACAGGAAGGTGAGCTCAGATTTCTTCCTACTGGCTGGGCTCCTTGGGTGTTCTTCTTTAAGGCCTGTCTCTTATAAAAGTAGCGAACAGGGTCAGTGCAGCGGCCCTGAGGCGCCAATGAGTTTTGAGAGCGAGAAAGCCTTCAAACAAGCGCGACGCAGTCTTAAGGAGTAAAACTCGCCATCTCCGGACAATGTGAGCAATGTGAAAACTGCCCTGGATATGAAATTACCTGCATGGTCTATGATCATTCAAAACCCACGCCATACGACTTATTTGCACACATAACTTTGTTTTACCTAGGCCTTGAATAAGTATTTGAAATTTTCCCCTAAAAGTCCACCGTACTTAACCTTCCGCGGCTGCCCCTCTATCATCTTCCCAGCTGGAATCCTAAAGAAAGAGCATTTTTCACAGTTTTATCTCCCAGTGGAAAGATTAATGGCACCTACCTGGTTCTGCACCGGAAATCTAAACAGATCATCATTCCTGCTGCTCTCTTTGTCCTCTAGGAATTCACTCAAGTTCACGTGTAAAAAATCTCCCTAGATGTAGCCAAGACAACTTCCTCCGGGCACTTTTTCTACAGCCTAACCATGCGCTGAGTACACTCCTTCTTGCGATAATGATATCTACATCTTTCTGCTGTTACAGGGTGACCTGCTCTGTGAGAGAATACTGTAGTATTATTACAAGAACCTTGTGCAACCCTTTCTTGTAAAGCATTTGTAAATGGGCCAGCCCATGGGGGGGGGGGGTGAAGAGGGATCGTGGACTCTGCGCAGAGACTCATTGTGGGGTTTCATTTGCATAATAAAAAGCGGTATAGACACCCTTTTAAATAAATAAATAACTCGATAGAGAAAAGAGGGACCATGTCTGAAGAGTGCATCTGCTCACTGATAGGGCCAATTCTGTTTGTGAAACAGATATAGGTAGTTAAAACATTGGGATGTTGGGGTTTGCAAAGCAATTTTGAGCCATGAAAACCTTTTTATGGCCATAAAATGTTCTTTTTCTATGGATATTATATAGAAAAGAATACATCGAGGTCCATTCTAATCAGGTCATGTCCGGCCCATCTGGACGTCCAAAATCTGGACGGGCCGGATTTGCACCCAATTCTGTACCTGTGAGAGCTAGATATTCCTGAAGAAGCAGAAGCAGGGCAAAGGGCTTGAACAGGCCGAACAGGCCCCTATTCTGTAGTGCTGCACATCCAGCAGCCTCCCCGAATAACCCTGCCAATGCTCCTGCATGGAGCCTCAGTTCCACAGTGACCCGTCGCCATGGCACCAGGATGCCATGCAGGAGACCTGCTTCCCCGCGGCACAATAAACTGCTGTTCTCCACCGCCCGACCCCCAAACAGGCCTGCCAAGGCCAGGATTGGGCTGCGGGGAAACTCCCGTTGCTCCTCACCTTGTCGGGGGAGGGGGTCCTCCATGGCCGGCCGCTGACATTGGTGGGACTTATTCCACCTCTGAGGTGGAATAAGTCCCCCGTCTATCTCTTCCAGCCTGGACGTACAGGGCCATGACCACAATCGGCCCTGTACACCCGGGGTCATGGGCCCGCCTTAGCCCCGCCCATGCGCCTCCTCTTGCCCACCTCCTCCCGCATCCAACCAGAGCTCTCTGCACATTTCCTCTCTATGTGCAGAGAGTTTTGGGATCAACATAAGCCCCAGACATTTGGCAGGGGATATACGTCCAAACCGGACAAATATATTCCTGCTAAACGCTGTTTGGAATGACCCCTATTATATATAAAATATTGAGGAGATCTAATATACCTCATATGACCAAATATCCTTTTGGTTTATAAATCTCATTCATCATCGCCATACACCACTGGTAAGGCTTCACGCTTCCCATGGTCAGGAATGAAGCCCAGGGGGCATGTTTGCTTGTTTACTAAAGCATGTTTGCTGTTAATGCGGCAATAAGGCGGGAAGCATGCCACGGTAGCAGCTAATGCGGGCCAAATGCAGATAGTGCAGCAATGTTCTGCAGCATCTTCAGATCGTGTGGTAAATGCGTGCCTGGCCGGGGTGTGGGCCGAGCGTGGGAGTGCCTGTAACTTGCAATTACCAGGAACATCGACACAGTGCAGTAACTGCAATTCTACTGAGATCGTGGGTGAAGCTAACACCGCTTCAATGGCTGGCGTTAGCTGCATCCGCGATGCTCTCACCCCACCATCCCTGCATTTTTGCTGAGCTATCTGCTTGGGAAATGCTGGGCAAACCCCCAACAGAAAACACCTGACTTTTGCAGCTATTGCAGCACACTGTTTGCACTGATGCCTGGCGTTAGTTGCAAAAGCCTAACACCCTTTAGTAACCATACCCCTAGTGTACTAGGGTCAAGAGTTAAGTTGGGGAGCTCTGGCAAGTGCAGAAAACCTGATCGTTGCTTCAACATAGCCAAATTATTTCAACATTCAGCATATAAGGAAATGAAGCAGTCCCTCTTGCTTTTCTTTTTACTTAACTGCCATTAGAGTGGATTAACACTGCAGTCACATTACTCTTTTTCAAAAGAGCTACACAGACCTTCTGGTCACCAAAATGCAGTTCCGTCTACGCAATTAATTCTTGTTGCTAAGAACATTTTTGTTTTATAAGACCACTTTATCACGTCTCAGATAGGATAAGTGAATAGTTAGAAGTCAAACGTGAACCCGATGGATTTCAGCCTGAGTTAAGCTCAATAGAATTTTCAGAATTCCTTCAGATCTGGAGAAATCTGCCGACTGCTCTGCAGGAAAACTGCTGCATGACATTGCTGGTGGACTTTCATCACCGTTACCTCATATTCATGAATCACCCCCAATAGCGTCAATGATACCAGCAAGAAGGCCCTCACCTTCCTCTTGACAGAGAAGATGTGGGACCTTCTGAAAAAGCAAAGATTAATTCTGGAGACATGGGATGATGGGACTTCGTGCACTGGGAGTTTGCCTTAGTCTAGGTGTTAGCACTGTGGCTGCAGTAGCCACTTGAGTACCCGAATATTAAGAAAACTCCTTCACTGTGTCCAGAGAGGGATAATTTGTATTGGGTTTAACACCCCCAATCCTTTTGAAATGTTGACTCGTATGCCTCAAGTCTGGATCTGAGTACTTTGTAAGAGGCCAGGTACTTCATGATATAGGAGGGGGATTCGGTCTTGCAGGGAGAGATTGGATGCAGCTGAGAGGGAAGTTTGTATGCTGCAACTGGGGCAGGGAGGTTGGATAGTTGAGAGACGGGGGGTATTAGTGCAGGAGGAGTTTCTAACCTTGATAGGGAAATGTGAACTCCCTTCTGTTAACAGTTCCTTTCAATTTGGACTGGTTGGCATGGAAGATTTTGAAAAGCAATTATGCGTCCTAAAAAAGTATTGCCTGATATTACATTTTCGGTGTTAACGAGCCTGCAGTAAACAATATGTGAGGAAAGCATATTGCACTGTTTACTATATGCATTGCAGTTTAAAGTATCAATTCTTTCATTTACTTATGCGAGGATGCTAATTTTAACATACTCCACTAACCTCCTCAAATGCTAAGGCTTATGTCATGACATGCTATTTGTATCACCCATAAAAGGTCCTTACTGTGCACTTTAAGCTTTATTGTATGCATCCTTTTGTGCCTCTGGAATACAAGCTTAGTATATTTGGCCCTTACAGTAGTATTGTGGTCATAAGTGCTTCTTACTATTCCCAGAGCAAAGGTCATTACCCCTTTACCTTAGAGGATATCTCTTCTTTTGCTTGTAGCTGCTTCCCTAAAATGATCGCCTATAAGATCTCGGTACATTCCACTGATATTTGTTCAAAGTAATTAGCTCTCCTCTTAAATTTCTCTTTTCATACATAAATAAGCCTTGATTGGACAGCCATTCAATAGATGTGAGCCCCTGTATCCCCTTTATTAGCATAGTGAGCCTTCCATGTGCCTTTTTCTGTAGAATAATTGGATATCCTTTTTGAAGGTGGATTCCCAAAACCGAAACCATATCCTCCAATTGTACTCTGACAAAAGCTTTGATATCCTTATCCCTTGCCCCCACTCCCACCTTGTCCCCACTTCTGCAGATGCTGTCTAGCTTTGTGCGCTCATCTTAACTTATCATTTACCAAAATCTTTTTCCTGGTTGGGTTGTAACTCCTTTTAATTATCAACAATAATTATCCAAGGGGGCTGTTCCCAGGGCCAACGCAAGGATATGAACAACCCTAAGCAAAACCTCAATTCTGCTACCCCTCTCCCAGACCTGGCAGCTGGGGCAATGCCATTAAAACAGTAATGCGGCGCTTACCCAACGTCTTCGATACCGCATTACTGATAGAGTGGAAGTGCCCCCATGCAAACAGGAAATCTGTGTTGGAGAGGGTGGAAGTGGCTGGTGAAAGCGAGCGCCAACATTAGCTCAAGGTCAGAAACGTTGGACAAGTCATGCATTGCTCTTTTAATGGCATTGCCACCATTGCGGGTCCCAGAGAGGGGCGGCTGTGCCGGCAATGGGCTGCTCTGGAAAGGTGGGCACTCTAGACGACTGCCTAGTTTGCCTGATGGGTGACTCACATTAACCTTTTAAACAGGTCACATTTTAGGTGTTGTCATCTGTGACTTAGGGGAATAGTTACTAAAAATAGCCCATTTTTACCGCAGCTTAGTTTATGGCAGGAGTCACTAACCTGCAGTAGCTCAGTATCACAGGGTAGTGACCCCCTGGTACAGGAATAACACAGTTTGCATTGAAGACCACAAGCTGTGTTATTCTGAGGGGAAAACATTGCCAGCTCAAAGCTGGTGTTATTTTTCCCGCCTGGGATCACTGGACTACTAACTCCACAGTCCAAGGGTCCCCCCCCCCCCAAGAGACACTCCTCCCCAAAGAGACCCTGTCCCCAAGTCACAGTAGGAGCCCCCTTTAAAAGACTCCCAACACTCCAAATCCTGAAACAGACCTCTTTTGCTTATGAAGACCTCCCCACCCTCCCCTCAAGAGGCCACCTGGATCTAACCCTAATGTTTAGGGGGAAGCTGGCTTCAGCAAACCCTCTCTATTCTGCACGGACGACAGGTTCAAAATGGCACCCACTACCCCTAGCAGGTAGGCTTGTTGTACTACCATTAGGAGTCAATGTGTCATTTTAAGGCAAAAGGCCCTTGTATGGCAGGTTGACCCCCTACTGTAATGCCACAAGACTACTGCTAGGGGAAATGGGCACCATTTTGAGCATGATGCTGGTGCCAGCAAGAGCAAGAAGAGATCACTCCTGCTCACCTCCCCCTAGATCAACAGGGACTCTTCTAGATAAGCCCAGGAGACCTTCAGGATGTGGAGTGGAGGTCTTTGGAGGTGGGGGCTTCTGCTTTGGGATTCGTAGGAGTAAAGCTCTTTTGGTAGGGGGCTTCTACTTTTTCTTAGGGGTGGGGTCTCTTCAGGGAGGGAATTCTTTTGGGGGGGTGGTGACCATATACTGGTGCTGGAGAGAGGGGACTCTTGTCCAAAGAGGTTTTTTTTTAAAACTAGCCAGTCCCTTTAATATGGTGCCCAGTAACATCGCCACGTGTTAGCGACCTGATGCTCATGGAAGGAAAAATACAATCAGCTTTGAGCTGGCATTATTTTTCTAAGAATAATACAGCTTGTGCTGTTCAATGCAAGCTGTATTAATCAATTTGAATAATCATGAGCTGCTTTGCATCTCATTATTACTCAATGTGAGGTGGGGTAAATAGCTCTGTTACAGTAAAATAACACACGTTATTGCTGTTTAATGTGCGTTAAGGAGAAAATATCTTGCATTATTCCCATAACACCATTTAATAACTACCTCGCTAGAGTTTAATAGGATATATGACACTGAAATAAAGCACGTTGTGCTCAACTACAAGATGAAACATGACTGAAAATGCAAGGAGCAGCTGACAAGTTGTCACAAAGGACAGTCACATCAACAGCGACTTGTGAGGACTTTCATAAAACTGCACGACTGACCAGAGGGCACATATCTCTATGCACATCGCATGTAGATGTTCCCAAGGCCATAGAAGGAATGGACTTGTGATGTACACACATATTTTACAAAATACATGAATACATGCAGAGAGGGTCATTTTTTAACTATTTTCTTGAGTAAAACAGAAGTTCTTATAAAATTAAGTCATGACTAAAAATATTTGCAGTGCAAGTTAGTGCAGCAGAAGAGGCTTAGAACAAGCTCCTTCGGCACCACCTGAATGCACTCATGGCCTGCCACTCCTAACCTCTCCAACAGGAAGTTTGCTTCGGAGGGACAGGTGTGACAGGCCTTGAGTGCAAGTGCAATTGGTGCTTCAAGGCCTGCCGTGGATCTGAAATGGCTTGCTATGAGCCTCTGCCACCACTTGAAAAATGATGGAAGTGTTGCCATGCCTCTCATCCCCCCAAGTGAGAGCAAAGGTAAGATGGTGGATGCCAAGGAGGGCGGCAGAAGCAGTGGCAGCGGGTGATCATGCAAAAACCCCTGGGCCAGCCCTGAGCACACAGACGCCTATGTTTCCTTCATAAACTAGGCTTAAAATAGATGTCTTTTTGGATTTTTCACTAAAGAGTCCCTTCATAAAATTTCACCATAAAGTATAATCCGAAACATTTCTAATGACCCAGAACCCCACAGGGATGACCCAGTGGCAGAAAGCAGGGCAGTACTAAGGAACCCATGGGAAGGTTGGGCAGAACTCTTTGACCCAATCGGTGTTTCTTTAATTGCCCAAAAGAGATAGGGCTTTTTAATCTGTTTTAAAAATAAATCCCAGAGCTGAATACATTATCAAATCAAAAAGCACCAGCCGGTTAAAAGTAAAGAGAGTGGAAGGGAAACAGCTGACCTGAAACGAAAAAGAAATGCTGCAGCTGATTATGAGGAGTAGAGCAGATCGCAAACTAGAGAAAAGAGTACGGTCTCCTGCAACTGTTCGCAATACAAAACCTGGAACCAGTTTAGTAGGTACAGACAGATCTGCAGGACAGGGCAAAGAAGACATAAAGCGACGGGCTCTAGATACCAGATCTGAGAGTTACAGAGATCAGGGAGTCTTGTCAGGAGAGAGGCTAAATAAGGATGCACAGATTCCAGCTTTAAGAGTAGCAAGGGGTTGTATTTTACCACCAAGAGGACTAAGGACCGAATCGCTAATCATCATGAGGTAATTAGTGTAGGAAAACCTGCAAAATGCAGTGAAGAAATTGGAGTGAAAGCAATGGGGGAAGGGTTTAATGTTTTCTCCTCCAGTTTCGGCAATCTGATGTTATGCCTCTAATGATGTATTGATGCCACTTGAGATCGGGGCTGTCTCGTTTTTTTTTTGCTCCATCACTTTAGAAATGCAGGCGTATTTAGTGCCACTTCTGATTACATGCTCTGTGCGCCATCTCCTGTAAGCTAATAACATGCTGTCATCAGGGCTCTTACTTTTGTAAGAGAGTCACCACATACGTTTTTGCTGTGAATACCATGAGATGAGTAAAATAGGGAGGAAAGGGGGGGGATACCTTATATTTTCACAAATACCTTGTATATGGACACTCAAATATGAAACAACTCATCCACTGGAAAGTGGAAATACTATCAGGCTGATAGTGAGCCAATGAGTCTGCGGGTTGGGGGGGGGTGTTTGGACTCTGTACGGCTAAATATGAGAAGCCCCTTGTGACATCGGAAGAGACTAATCGGGTGAAACATTCATCTTGCTGGGCCTTTTATACCTGCATGGGTGTATTTTGAGGTGGCTAGTAGGGATGTGCTTTCCTTTCTGAATGTAAGCTGCGTTTGAGGCGAAACGGGAAATGACACAAGAGCATGCACTAGTCTGCACTATTTGTGCATGCATGCAAAAGAACGCATGCTATTGCGCAATGCTGCATCTGCATACTCTTGCGAAAGCGTGCGCACTATTGAAGGAAAACGATACGAGACAAAAAAAAAACATGTAAAAATGAAATGAAATGAAAGAAAATAAACATGTTTTCGGCGGCATATCCCTAGTTGGTAGCATCTCATCAGAGAGTGAATGATTCTAACGGTTCTTCGGTCCAAATGGGTAGTGTGAGTGCTGAGTAAATATAGGGGTTTGGGATTTCGAGGATGGGCAAAGGAATACCTAGAGCCCAGTACCCACACTGGATAGACTTGGTCCTGGGGTCCTTTTTTTAGGACCACCCCTTCTTCTTTTAATGATGGGCTTGGGCGCATCCCTTCTATGTTTGGGGTATGTGGAATGGGGGGGGTGAATGGGTGGATAATCCAGTTTCGTTTTAGTTTGGAGGGGGTGGGCAATCCAGTTAGTTATAATTTTACTTATTCCAAACTTGTTTTCAAGCAATGTTTTGCCTGCAGCACTGAGAGACATACTTACTAAACTGTGTTGCTGGGTAGCATGGGCTTCAGTATGCGTGACGTGAGCTGTGGTAAGATTTAATGTGTGCCAAAAATGCAGCCATGCTAAAAATCCCACACTACCTGAGTAGCACGCATTGGGAGAGAGCCTGAGCAGTTCAAGGGCGGAGCACGCACCTCATAGATAGCATGAGCATTTTTTACAATGTTGCACTTAGTGCAGGAGCCATTGGGGGGCGATAAGTGCACCTGCACTGATTGTGCCAAACAGAAGGAGCATGGAGATGGTGCCAAACCCATACTAGCTCGATTGGGACATGCTGGTTGTGCCTCCTTTTTGAAGTGTGAGTTGGGAGCCACGCCCGCGCTCATTTTCAGGGGTGAAAGCAGGCTGCCAGCATAAATCTTTGTAAGCATGCCCCTTAGAGTACCTGGACTGTATTCCCAGCACTATTTCATTCATGATGATTAAATAGAACTTCCCCAGAGTTGATACACTTTTACATCGGTGTCTCAATTCTTTGATCCTAAGTGAGCCCCTGTCAGTGCTAAAGGATTAAACGCCCCTTCAAATAAAGTTCCACTCTACCAGGAGATTGCCTGCTTGCAAGCTACATTCTTTTATTGAGGACATTTTTTAAAAATCAAGAAATTGTACCTTACAGAACAGATTTAATGTATTTTGGGCTCTTTTTTTCACATCTAAGTAGAAAAACAGGGAAATAGGAAATCCTATTGGCTTTCTTGAATGGATATAGTCCTTGCCTGTACTATGTTGACTAGGAGACTATTCCATGCATCTATCACTCTTCCCATAAAGAAAAATGTCTACAAATTACTCCTGAATCTATCTTCACCTTCATCTTATTCCCTCTCATTATACTGCTTTCTTTTTACTGAAAGAGGCTCTCATCCTGTGCATTTATGCCATGGAGGTATTTAAACATCTCTATCATATCTCCTCTCTCCCGTCTTTCCTCCAAAGTAGACATATTGAGATCTTTAAGTCTGTCCCCATATGTCTTATGACAAAGCCCACTGGCCATTTTGGTAGCCACCCTCTTCGAGTCTTCAGTCAGGTTTTTTTTTCACACTGTAAAGTAAATATTGGCAATCCAGGTCTCTCCAGATTTGCAAGAGCAATTGTAAGATGCATTCTCATATTGATGGAATAGCTCTTCCTTGAGGTATCTTGGCATACTACTCATGGCTGGAGTTGCTCGTTTTTATGGCCTGAACTTTCCTCCTCTTTTGCAGGAAATTAGCATAGATTTAACACACTGCGTTTATCTTGGTTTGGTAGGACAGTAATGTTAAAATGAAGTTTTCCCCCGGCATAATTTTTCTGTTTGACATGTTGCCAATTTCTATTCCTCCTTCATTCTTTAGCAGGTTACAAAAATTAATTAACTCTTTTATCTAGAATACTAAGAAGCAGGCAAAATTCAGACTTGGTTTATGACACCAAGTTTCTGCCGGCACTTTCTTAGTTTATCATCTATCACAAGTGAGCTAAAACCCGGAATCAGTCATTACCATTCCAAGCACTAAACAGCACCGTTAGATCTGTCAGGGGTCGCAGGTTTGCTCATTGGATAAAGCTGTAAAGCCTTGAATGATCCCGCTGGCTCTGTTGGGTTGTATTCTGCCAAGTTCGGTTGTTCTTCTGCACCTTTAAGAAAGAGAGAGAGAGCAAATGAAAGCAAGTGTAAGGAAAGCAATTGAATGAAAAGGGGAGAAAGGTAGTGACAGGTTAGTTGCAAACCTGTCATGACATATTCTGTTGTTGCTATTTCAGCACAGCAAGATTTACCATGTCAAGAGCACCAATTTCCACTCAAGTCAGTTTTACACAGTATGCTAGGGAATGCTAAGCAGCTCTTTGCAATTAATGCCTGTCACTGTTGCGGAAGGGCCACACTAGCAACAGACGATCGCCACCACATAGCAGACTCTCAGTACTGTAGATGGCTAACTAAACAGGAGTGAAAATCTCTTTCCAGACGGCTGCACGGCTCGGCAGGAGACATGGCAAAAAGTAGCTCTGTGACATAATCTCCCTGCTGATTGGCTCATTGATGTTGGGTCTTGACCACAGTCCCCACCTATTGCCACCTCTTGACTGCCTGTGCATTTTTAGTGTCCTCGTTCTCCATTCCCTAAGCTTGACTCTTCAGCAGCAAAAGAAAATTATTTGAAAGTGAAACAATCTACTCTTCCTGCTTCTGGTGAAGCCCCGAACCTGTGTTTCTATCAGAGCTATTGAGAACGATTACAGCGGAGGCTGTCAGCCTGCTCCTTCGTACGAGGCTGATACAGCGCACTATTGAGTGGGGCTTAGAAAACCATAGATCAGCTCAGATATTTTCAACAATTATTTTGATATAAACAGCTCTGAACTTGAGTAGCTCCATGTAAATGGAAAGCATTGGGGCTTGTAATTAGATTTGTGTACACTTTCATAAATTGCCGGGAAACATCAGAGCTGTGATAGAAGGCTGCAGTGCACTCCTGTTAATTGAACAGTTGATGTGTGGATGGGATGTGTTGGCTTCTCGGAGAACTAGTTACAGACCCACTGACAGCTGTACTGTGAAAATTAACAGGAACAGAGCTGCTTCTGCCGTTAAGTCTTTCCCAGAAGGCAATCATTTCAGAGTGGATCTTTACCCCTTTCCCTTCCGTGGGACAAGTGTTTCCAAGACAATAGTTGCAGTCACTTTTGGGGGATTGTTTTTTTTTTGTGGGACAGGTGTCCCATTTATGGTGTTACTTCAGAGTGAAACAGGTAGTCATGTCAGCCTCATTTATCTCTTGTTTTTTCTTATTTCTTCTCATTTCCCCTCCTGGCTTTTTTGTATGTTTCCTTTTTGCTGTCATTTTCTTTTCTGTCTTTTTTTTTTATGGTCCCTCACTCCTTCTTCCGGTTTTCCTTCTTTAGTCTAGTTTCCTACCATACAATTATTATGGCTGTGAACAGGTGCTTGCATGTTCCACCTCCTCCCCACCATATCGCATTTAAACCATTCCTCCAATTTCAATGTATGTTTCTTCAATGTATGAACGTGCGGGACCTGGGGGGTGATTGTATTAGATGATCTTAAAGTGGCCAAACAAGTAGAAAAGACGATGGAAAAAGCCAGAAGGATGCTTGAGTGCATAGGGAGAGGAATGACCAGCAGGAGAATGGAGATGGTAGCACCTCTGAGAGGGGAGGTATTATAGAGACATTTATATAACCTCTTTGGTATAAATACATAGGAGGTGGCTCTCTTCCTTTTGAAACAAAGCTCGGGAAAGAGGGGGCATAGGATGAAGGTGAAAGGGGATGGACTAGTAATGGGCTATGAGGAGGCTAGGACTGGAAATGGGCTGAGTGGAAGGAGGGCTTGAACTGCAAATAGCTGATGGGGACGGGGGCTTGGAATGGAAATGGATTGTGAGGGGGAGGGAGCTAGGACTGGAAATGGGTGAGTGGGGGGGGGGCTAGGACAGGAAATGGGCTGATGGAGGGGCTAGAATAGGACTGGAAATTGGCTGTTGGGGGGGTGCTAAGATTGGAAATGGGCTGTGGTGGGGGTTTGGATTGAAATGGACTCATGAAGGGGATAGAACTGGAAGTAGGCTCATGGGGGGCTTGGATTGGAAATGGGCTGAGTGGAGGGGAGCTAGGATTTGACATGGGCTGATGGTGGGGCTAGGAAAGGACTAGAAATGGGCTCATGGGGGGCTGGGATTGGAAATGAGCTGATGGAGGGACTCGGATGGGACTGCAAATAGATGGGGGAGCTAGGACTGGAAATGGGCTTATGGGGGGCTAGGACTGGAAATGGGCTGATGCGGGGACTAGAAGGGAGCAGATGCTGTGTGGGACTGGAACTAGAATGGAGCTGATGTTGGGGGAGGATTAAAATGGGATGGAGCTGGGAGAGTGAAATTGAGAGGGAAAAAATATTTTGTGTGGGAGGGAAGACAAATCTACAATTGTCCGGATATTGGGAGAGTAAGTGGGGATTGAGGATGGAGGGGTAAAATTTGAGTGGATGAAATAGGAATGAGGAAAGAGCAAAAGGAGAAAGATTAGTATGTTAAAGCAGATGTAGAGAGAGAATGGAAAAAAACTAGAAGAGAGAAGAAAAGACAAATGGACAGCAGACGATGAAGAGTTAGCGGAAGACACGAAGAAACCAGAAGAAAGTGGCTGGAGCAATTGCAGCTGAAAAAAAATGCACAAAAGGTAGGAAAATATCTCTTTATTTTGAATTTATTAATTGGAATATGTCAGCTCTGGGAAATGTGCATCATTAACGTCTGCGCTTTGTTTAGTACAAGAGCAAATTAATGTATAGTTTTATTTCTACAGTGTTGTACATTCCAAGTTTGGCTTTTGGGATTCCCAGTTTAATTATTGTCTTCCTGTTTATAAATTGTGATTCCTTGTTTGGTGATGGTCTATGTTCTGCATGTGTAACTGAGCTGAGGTATTCTGTTTATGTAATTCCTATTTGACATTGCCACTTGTTCTCTTTCCCCAGTAGGTCATGTATTGTTGTTCTCTGAAATGTATTGGTTTAATATTTGCAGCGTTTCCTTTTGAAAGTTAGGGTATGGTGCTTTATGAGTCCTGGTAGTGCTGTTAGGATACGGCGGGTTTGCTATGGGTTCTAAATGGGCAGTGTTTGTAGTAGTTCCTAATGTGTCTGGCGGTTGACACTGGATTATAGTAATGTAGAAGTCTTTTAGTCTTTCTTTATTCATACACTCATTAAGAGGCATGTTTACTAAAAGTTCGTGTATGGTAACATTATGCAAATATTTATGCAAATGATGCCCCTTATGCAAATGAGGCCCCGCACCGAGTCTCCGCACATGGCCCCGCACCCCCCTTGGGCTGCCCCTGGATGGTGGTAGTACAGACAAGAACTGTATATGAGTTCAAGAAAGCATGGAGCAAGAACAGAGGGTCTCTGAAGGAGAGGAAGGGATTGTAAAGCTTAATAGTTCTTATGCATGGCCTTTATCTGCCATATTTTCTATGGGGGTCATCCCATCCCACAAATAGCTTGGGTTGGACATCCCGTTTCCCGCTATTCACTCCCCTGCCGGCACCAGCAAAAGCCTCCCCGTATGAACAGTGGTTTTCTACAAGGAAGCCTAGATGGGGGCAGGAAGGGGCCTTCTGGAGGCAGAGCAAGGGAGGGGCATGGGTGGGCCATGACTCCAGATGTACAGGGCCGATTCAGAGGTCGGCCCTGTACTTCTGGGGCCTCGGAACTAGATGGAGGACTTATTCCACCTCACGTTTGTTCGGTGACCAGGGTGGACAGGTGAGACAGGGATGGAGGAAGTTCCCCACAGCTGAACCCTGCCATGGGAGGCCGAATCAAAGGTCCAGCTGCAGGGAAAGGAGTTTATCTGTGGCGGCCAGCATTCACAGCTCCTGAATGGACGCCATGGCTTTGCAGGTCCATTCAGGAAACCAACTCCACTACGTGGGTAATCGCTGGGATGTACAGCCGGACAGAATCGGGTCCCGACCTGCATGTTCAAGCGCTAGACCTGATTCTGATCCCATAGGGGCTACAGGATCAGAATTGTGTCTAACTTTGGATGGCTGGATTCTGCCCGGACGTACAAGGGATGGATGGCCTGATTGGAATAAGTCTCCACATGTCTATGTTTCTGTCACAGAAAGTTGAGGTCCCAATGACTCCAGCCTCACACTTTTCATATGCCCCCTGCTCCACTACTGCTTCAATTAAAATTGCAGTTTGGGTGTTCTCACCGAAATGTTAGGGAAGCCGGAGCACAGTGTGATGTAATTAAGCTACTCATGCTTGATGATTGTTAGGTTATGTTTATACACAGCTTTTTTAATCCCAAGGGATTGCCCAGAGCAGAATGTGTGTGTGTCATGGGTGGCGTCGGGGGCGTCGGGGGCGTGACTGTGACATGGGGGTGTCAGGAATGTTCAGGGGCAGGGGGGTGCATGTCTGTGCTGGGGGGCAGGTGTGTGATGAGCATGTAGGACGTTTTCCCTTGCCCTACATACACTCCCTGTTTCTGACTCTTTTGCAATCTTCTCCCTTTCTTGCCACTGACTAGCAATCACTCTCTTCCTCCCTTCCCTCCACCCCTTGCACTCTTTTACTTTCCCCCACCTCTTCCTCTTCAACTCTATAGGCTGCAAATGCCAATTCTCTGGCCGTGACTGAGACTCTGTACTGTCTGCTCCTCTAACATTGGTGGGCAGGGCCTGGCTGACCCATGGCTCCTTCTGTGCGTCCCCCTCTGACTCAACCTCTTTTTTTCTCTCTCAGTTTCCCGTTGGCGTGGGGGAGTGGGCAAGGAAGGCCTGGCCCTGCCATCAGCTGTGGGTCCTTCAGGGCTTCCTCCTCTGGCTCCCTTTCTTATCGGGGAGGGGAACAAGACCTGTCTTCCCCAACAAGAGAGAAAGCAGGCAGGGAAAGCCCCTGAGAGGAACTGAGGGTGTCGCAGCTCCAGCTACCCTTCTACCAGTGGAGAAGTAGAATCCCCTGCCGACTCCCAAGCTGCCATAATATTTTCTTCTGCCAGGAAGAGGAGGGTTGCTATATGCATCTGTTTTTACATGACAGACACGGAAATAGGCACAACCAGCCAGAGCCTCCCCAATAGGCACCATCACTTATGCAAAACACACCTTAAAGAGAGAAAGCAGATCAGAAAAGAGAGCAGGACGCCTCTGCAGCAAGAAATTTACCCACAAGGCTTGCATATAGGATTACAGAAGCCCTAGAAAGAAGGAGATAGAAGGGAGGAATTAATATATATGTAAGTTGCCTACATTGTTCATATTCTAAGAAGAGGTATGTTCCTGTATGTACACAGGGCCAGCACAAAGGTATCTGACACCTTAAGCGAACATTCAGCCACGTGTCCCCTCCCAAGGTCGGCTGAAGGCCCTGCCCCACACCATATCCAGAATTTCCCTCTTCCCTAGCCTACCCTCCATATTCCAGTATCTCCCCTTCCTTCCCTTTCATGTGCTGTACCTCTCCGTCCTCCTTATCCAGTACTTACCTTTCCCTACTCCACCCAATCCAGCGCCTCACTTTACCCACTTTCTCCCATGTCTAGCATCTCCTCTTCTCTACCTGTCCCTACATCTTCTATCCAGCAACTCCCCCTTCCTGCTTTCCTCTTGCTGAACTTGCCTCCTCTCCTCACTACTGTCAGGGTTGCTGCTGCCACCGCTTTCCACACCACTTCCTAAGATAGTGCCACATAGAGCCTTGAGCTCATGCACACCCTCAAGATCTACCAGAGCCTGCCACATAACATTCCTAGGGTTTTTTTTAATATATATTTATGAAATTTTACAAATTAAATCAAGAACGTTTACAAAACATTCTTGCAGAAAAAGAACAGATACATTTAGCAAACTCCATATTACAAGAACAAAGATAAACAAAGTAATTCAAAATTGAAACATATCTACTCACCCTAGCCCACAAATATGAGAGGGGAGATGCACAATATATTTAGTCAAAAATAGAAAAAAATAAGTGCGGCAAACAAAATCCAGTTACCAAATTAAGAGAGCTCAGATGAGGCACCAGTGGAGGACTCCAGACGCCGAGCATTAATGAAGGCTGTTAGTTGAGAGGGCTCATAAAAAATATAAGAAACAGCATGGTACTTCACTAAACATTTACAAGGGTGTTTTAAGAAAAAAAGCCCCCCCAACTGTAGAACACCAGGACGTAACAGGAGAAATTCCCTGCGATGTCTCTGAGTTTCCCTGGCTAAGTCCGGATAGATACGAACCATTAACCCTCTAAACAGCAAATTTTGTTTCCTAAAGAAGAGCTTTAAGAGCCACTCTCTGTCAGAAAGTAAGGAAAAAGTAATCAACAATGTAAAGGGAACCAGAGACTCACATTCAGATTGCTCCAATAAATCTGTAACATTCTAAATATTCCCTTGCTCCTGGTCCCCCCCCCCCCCCCTAAATTAACCAAACCAGATGTTAACTTAGCTTTGGGTAAGTAATAAATCTTAACCAAGAGCGGAATCAATTCAGTGGAGACCCCCAACACATCTACCAAATATTGTCTAAACATTTCTCTAAGGGACACAGTGATAAGCCTTGGAAAGTTAATTAATCTTAAGTTATTAGCTTTGGACAAATTGTCCAAGTGTTCCAACTTAGCTTGTACTGAAGAAAAATTCTTCTTAAATGCATCAGATTGATCTTCCAGAGCAGAGACTTTTCTCCAGGTCTCCACCACTTCAGACTGTGTTTTCACCACCTTCCGTTCCAGCTCCTCCACCATGACCACTGAATTATTCACTTTCTGATCCAACGATGTAATCTGAGGCACCAACGCTTCTCCCAAGGAAAGAATTGCCTGCCAAATGGCCTCCAAAGTGAAATTAACCGGGCGCTGAAGAGAAAAGACTAAACCCGGAGCAGCAGATGTTGAAAAGCCTCCATTTCTGCTGGCGCCACTCCTCCCCACACCACAGGTACCTCCTGCCCTGTGGAGACCTCACCCAGTGGTGCCAATGATAGAAAAGAGCTCTGCTGCCCAAAGACCGCACTTTCCTAGTTTTGCGGTCCCTCTGCTCCTGACCCTCTCGAGCCACCAGCTTCCCTTTGCTTCGTAGGAGAACCAAGCTCCAAGAACCCTTCAGGCAGCGACTGTCCATGGAACACTTTTGGCGCCGGACTCAATGGAGAGACAGATGAAGCCAAAGTAGCCGCCAAGTCACCAGACTCCGGCGAAGCTGCAGCTCGGCGGTCCTCCCCAATTCCAGCCGGATCCCGGGCAGCGCAGAACACAAAGGCATCCAAAGGTCCAGAGGCAACTGGCGTGGAGGTAAAGGGGGGCTGAGAGGGCAACAACCCACCTTACCCCTTGCATTTCCTGCCCATACGGGACTCAAAGAAAAAGATGCGCTCACACCGATCAGTCAGCTGCTGCCATCTTAGTTAGGGGACTCCCCCCTCTCCCAATATTTTTGACATTCCTGTTTTGAAAGGGGCTTGGTGCAGTAGGCCTGAGGGTGTGCATGTGCCCAAAGGCCTATACTGCATAATCAGTGTTTGTGCCACTGTTGCTCTGCCACACCAGCACTAGAGCTGTTCCCCAGATTGTGCAGCCCTAAGCAGACACCTTCATAAGAACATAAGATACACCATACTGGGTCAGGCCAAGGCCCATCAAGCCCAGTATCCTGTTTCCAACAGTGGCCAGTCCAGGTCTCAAGTACCTGTCGGGTTCCCAAAGGTAAACACAGTCCATGCTGCTTGTCCCAGGGGTAAGCAGTGGATTTCCTCAGTCCTCTTCAAGAATGGTTTATGGACTTTTCCTCCAAGAACTCGTCCAAACCTGTTTTGAACCAGCTACTCTAACAGTTTTTACTGCATCCTCCGGTAATGAATTCCAGCGTTTGATTACTCTCTGAGTGAATCAAAAACTTTTTCTATGATTACTTTTAATATAAATATATAGGTCGCTGTGTATATAAGCTCATACCTTTCCACTAGTTCTTACCATGTTACTGTTCTTATGTTCAATGTAAGTAGTTCTTATGTTATAATGTAATGCTGATGTTACTCTGTGAACCGCTGTCATTACCCGAGAAGGCAGTATAAAAGTACCCTTAAATAAATAACTAATAAATAAATGTGCCACATTGTAGCTTCATTGTGTGACCCCCTAGTCTTTCTAGTGTTCTACCTATTCCACTCCATTCATTATTTTATAGACCTGTCATATCTCCTCTCAGCCGTTTCTTTTTCATGTTGAAGAGCCCTAACCTTTTAAGCCTTTCCTCATAGATATATCCTTCCATCCCCTTTACCGTTTTGATCTCTCTTCTCTGTACCTTTTCCATTTCTGCTATCTCCTTTTTATGATATGATGACCAGAACTACACATAATATTCAAGATATGGTCACACCATGGAACGATACAGAGGTATTATAATATCTTGGGTTTTATTTTCTATTCCTTTCCTTATCATTCCTAGCATTTATTTGCTTTCTTGGCCACGGCTGCACACTGGGCAGAGGGTTTCAATGTACTATCCATGATGATGCCCAGATCCCTTTCCTGAGTGGTGATTCGTAATGTGGGACCTTGCATCGTGTAACCGTAGTTTGGGTTGTTCTTCCCTAAGTGCATAACTTTCCACCTGTCCACATTAAATTTCGTCTGCCATTTGGATACCTAGTCTCCCAGTTTTTCAAGGACCTCTTGCAATTTTTCACAATCCTCTTGTGTTTTAACAACTTTGAATAATTTTGTGTTATCTGCAAATTTGATCACCTCACTCATTATTCCCATTTCCAGGTCATTCATAAATATGTTAAAAAGCAGTGGACTCAGCACAAATCCCTGGGGTACTCCACTATTCACCTTTCTATATTGAGAAAATTGGCCATTTAGTCCTACACTTTGTTTTCTATCTTTTAACAAGTTCCTAATCCACAATAATAGACTGCTTCCTATCCCATGACTTTTTAGTTTCCACAAGAGTCTCTCATGAGGGACCTTGTCAAAGGCTTTTGGAAAATCCAGATATACTTTATCAACCAGCTCACCTTTATCTACCTGTTTATTCACACCTTTGAAAAAATATAACAGATTAGTGAGACAAGACTTTCTTTGGCTAAATCCCTGTTGACTTCCTCACATAAAAACCATGACATGTTCAGTAATGTTTTTCTTTGTAATGGTTTCTACCATTTTGCCTGGTAAAGATGTTAAGTTCACCAGTCCGTAGTTTCCCGGATCACTCCTTTTTTAAAAATTGGCATTACATTGGCCACTCTCCGATCCTCAGTGGCACACCACTGATAACCTCCTTCTCCTCAGAGTGAGCTCCATTTACCTGTACCCTTTGTTGCCTCCCACTCAACCAATATCTAACCCAGTCAGTAACTTTAGAGTCCATCCCTAGGGTGCTCAGTTTGTTTATAAGTCGCCTGTGCGGAACGGTGTCAAAGGCTTTACTGAAATCTAAATACACCACATTGAAGATCGGGTCTAGATTTTTCCTAAGGGTAGTGATTTGGAATATAGGAGAGGTAAGCATTTTCTCCTGAAACACTTCTTCAGTGAGACGTTAGCCACAGGTTATGCGTGACTTGAATCAGGTGCAACATAGCCTTTTCATAATTTGCCCCCACATTATGGAACCAATGATACCAAAATCTGCAATAGAGTAGACACCCAGGAAGGGGTAGATAACATGAGGAGGGATCTAGCTAAGCTTGAAGAATGGTCTAGAATTTGGCAGCTGGGATTTAATGTTAAAAAATGTAAGGTCATGCATTTGGGCTGCAGCAATCCAAGGGAGCAATACAGTATAGGAGGTGAAGTACTTTTGTCCACTAAAGAAGAGCGGGACCTAGGCGTGGTTGTGTCTGATGATCTTAAAGTAGCTAAACAGGTGGAAAAGGCGACAGCAAAAGCTAGAAGGATGCTTGGGTGCATACGGAGAGGAATGGCTAGCAGAAAAAAGGAGGTGATAATGCCTCTGTATAAGTCTTTGGTGCGACCTCATTTGGAGTATGGTGTGCAATTCTGGAGACCGCAACTTCAAAAGGATGTGAACAGGATGGAGTCGGTGCAGAGGGTTGCTACCAAAATGATTAATGGGCTTCATTATAAAGCATATGAGGACAGACTTAAGGATCTTAATATGTACACCTTAGAGGAAAGGCGGGATAGAGGTGATATGATTGAGATGTTTAAATACCTCCGTGGCATAAATGTTCAGGGAGAGAGCCTCTTTCAATTGAAAGCAAGTTCTGCTACGAGGGGACATGGGATGAGGGTGAAGGGAGATAGATTCAGGAGTGATATGCGGAAATATTTCTTTACGGAAAGAGTAGTGGATCCGTGGAATAGTCTCCCAGTGGAGGTGGTAGAGATGAGGACAGTAACTGAATTCAAGAAAGCATGGGACCAACACAGAGGATCTCTAAAGGCAAAAAGTGGACTGTTGTAGTTGTTATGGAAGGACAGACTAGATAGGCCATGTGGTCTTTTTCTGTCGTCATATTTCTATGTTTCTATGTTTCTAACTCCCTTCCGCCAGCACTAACAGAAATTACAGACTTGTCAGAATTTAGAAAGAAACTTAAAACCTATCTCTTTCTGAATAATTACAGCACAGATATGTACTCAGAAACCCTGCCACCTTAAAATGCACTCCAAGGACGCAATGGACAAATACTCCATTTATCTGTACTTAAGTTAACCAACATAACCAGCAGAACCAAAAGTGTAAATAATTGATGCTAAACTATGTTGTACTATATACTGTTCCTGTTTCATGTAAAACAGTGTGCTGTTAATTTGTTAATTGTGAAACGCTTTGCATTGTAGAAAGGCGGTATAGAAAAAAGTTCAAATAAATAAAACAAATAAATAAATAAATGCTGTATTGCCGTTAGAAACACAACAGTCTGTGTGTACTGTGAAGAACTGCCCACGCCGTACCCCTTTGATATCTCTGCTAGAATCTGTCAATATACATAGCGCCTTTTCTGAAATCACGGGGGAAGAGGGATAGTCAAAGACATTTACATTGGCATGAGACAGACACAGTGGATCCCTTTATAGCACGAGGATAAAATCAAAATAAACGTAACTATTGATTATACTTCAACAAATAGAGAGGGGTGACCTGCATGGAGCGGTGAATACACCTACTCTAGCCACCTTACTGGGCAGACTACATAGACCATACTGGTGTTTATCTGCCGTCATATATTACAGTATGTTGCTATGCTACTATAAGCCTTCATTTTGGGTCTAGTCGGGCTGTGGAAGAGAAACATTTAACTCAGCAAAACGGTTGCTCGAGTGGATATATTGGTGCTGAAGCAGTAAATTAATTTTCACTTGCTAGTCTCAACTTTAATTATCCCAGTTTGTATTAGAATATGTATTATTTATGCAGTTCCCTCAATGTACACAGAACAGTTCCCAATGGCAAATTGCCTCATCTCGCAGAGTTAACGGTCTAGGCTACAGTTACCAGATGACCCAAAGTCAGCCCTAGTTTTATGCCAATTTATGCATCAAGATGTAGGTCAGATTTGCCTACAAAATGCAGGAGGAAGCAGACAATAAGGGAAAACCACGCTGACTCAGCAAATCCGAGCTTACCGGGCATCATCTGCTATGATTACTAATAGCTAAGGTCAGAAGGTCACACAGTGGGTGTAAGGGGAATTTGGCTAGCAGCTGTGACTCGTGTGGATAGAAATAACTGGACAGATTGGATAGGATGGCTTTCCGCCATTATCCGCTAAGGGGCCGATGAAGAAAGCCGTCATTAGAGCTGTGCACTAAGAGTTGTGCGCATGGTTTTCTAGTGGAAGAGTAATGCAGACTTTGCGCACCTGTATGCTGCAAGCAAATGGCATAACAATAAGGAAGGCACAGAAAATCTGTGCTAAAGCAGCAGGCATTAGCAGTGCCTAGATCCTGAGTACCAAAAGGCACTCGCGCTGTAATTTTGTGTGCCACATATCTCTGCTCAGAAGTTTACTCCGAACAATATTGGTGTCTTTGAACACCAGTATTATTCTGAGAAATATTCTAAACAGAATGGTTGCTGTTATGTGGCACATATGATTCCATTATAGTTATTTATTTAATAGGGTTTTTATACCGTTTCAGTCAAAGCAGTTTACATTATAACTTAAACTTGGTAGCATACATTGAACAGGGACATCGATAACTTAGAACTTTCTGAGGCAAAGGAGGGTTAAGTGACTTGCCCAAGGTCATAAGGAGTGCCAGTGGGAATTGAACCCTGCTCTCTTGATTCTCAAGCCAGTGCTTTAATCATTAGGCTACTCCTCCACTCTGTTATATGTGCATACATTCATTCCAGCACAGTTCCTCTGCCTTTTCTTTTAAAGCACTCATTTCAGCAAAGGTCGGAAAATACAACAGGGCATTGTATGCTCACAAAACAGAGATAAATTCCTCCTCAGCACTGAGCGCAGACCCCTTACGTCTCCTTTAAGTAGGCGATAAAATTCCAGCATTAAGTTCAGTCTTTGCTCTTCTGCGCACTTCTCTGCATCCGGGCGGAATAGCTAATTGCTTGATTATCAAGTAATTTGAATGGATTTGTGTGTCCTATGCACTAGCGTCTTTGTAGTGATCACATTCGTACCGCTCCCTTTTCTGCCTTGTGGCGTGACATCTACACATAAAAAAATGAGCAGATGTTGCACTATCCATGCACAGACATCATGCTAACATTTCTGCATCAGCCTCTATGTTACAATCTCAAGAAGCATCTCTATTTCACTCGTCTACGCTGTAATCACTGGGACACGCTTGCCGTCCTTGCTATGCACAAATCTTCTCTACGAAAAAATTCATCAGAGACAAAAGTGCTAAGCAGTTTCACACAGGCAACATTACATGTCAGGAGCGCACATTAAAGGATTCTACTGTTTTCTTGAGTGTATTGTAAAGCTCAAGGTGAAAGAAAAAGAGATTTAAAAATCTGGGAAGTACCGTATGTCATAGTTCTTTCCCTTATGCCCTGGAGTGTTCTGTTCTACTCATAAAACAAACTGCAACAAGATAAAACCAGAGATCGAAAGGCCAATTTTCAAAGTCATTTACCCAGGTAAAATAGTAATTGACCCAGGAAAACTGGCTGGTTTGAAAATTTACAGTAGCTTCTTCTGCCTGATAACAATTACACATGGACTTCCACTGCTTTTTGTACCTTTAGTTGGCATAAATGATGCATTTCCTTGGGCATATTTAGCAGAATAAAATAGCATGCACAACTTTCTGTTTTCCAATGGGCACTGAAGATGTACAGCAGCAAAAAAACATTTGGTTTCTTTTCAGAATTCTTGGAAATTTTCTCCATTTTTAGGCCTGTTTCATGGTTTGTTTCAAACATTTGGTTTAATATTATCTTTTTAACAAATATTAAAAACTCATTAATATGCACAGATCAACGTAACGTGTCAGTTCATAAGTAATGTGTGTTGAACTGGTTTTGCGAGCACT
The DNA here is from genome assembly GCA_033557465.1 of Ichthyophis bannanicus. Lineage (NCBI taxonomy): Eukaryota > Metazoa > Chordata > Amphibia > Gymnophiona > Ichthyophiidae > Ichthyophis > Ichthyophis bannanicus. The sequence goes on along the minus strand of CM066032.1, from coordinate 121,000,491 downwards.
ATATTTTTTATGCACGCTGACAAATCAAATGCACATTAATGAATGTGCCCCCCTAATGTGCACACAGTTTTCTGCCCTCACAAGTAGCCCCTGTAGAGTATATGAGCTCCTTAGTTTATGTACTGAATCCGTAGTTGCACATTTTTAAATCGAAGTAATGTGGGTTTTTCCTTCAAATATGGACTTTTCACAGGCTAAAAGTACCACTACACATTGTAAACCACACCAGCTATTCAAAATTGTCCCCATAAAGGTAACTTTTATCCTTTATAACTGTGTTGCCGCTGTACTAAGCAATATTAACTGTTCATGCAGTTATTATTAGCGCATGCTCGCAGTTAATCTTGGCACCACCCTGACACTTAATGTGGCATCTTAGCAATTAGGACATGATCGTTTCAGTTTTGATTTCCTAATGCGGAAGGGGATGGAGAAGGTTTGAGGAATGCACCTTACAGCTAATACAGTGCACTGAATAACATCTGAATAGGCGTAGCAAGCAGGATCACATTATCTGCCATTCAGTTAAAGCATGGTAAAGAAGTCATCTCTGAATTCACCGAATGGCAAAAGGTTTGTGTAACACCTCTCCCCCCCCCCCCCCCCGCCCCCCAGTCCCTTAGGTGTCAGGCAGAACAAATATATTCCGGGGTCTCCCCCACTCCTTTACTCAGTCAGCATACACTTATTAATTGGAAACAGATTATCCACAGAGGTGGGGAGGAGAATCCCTTCAAAGCCCTTGGCGCATAAATCAAAGAGGCTGTGAGCACTGAAATGTATGTTCGAGTTCTCTTTCTGTGGCAGAATGTCCATCTGAAACAATAAAAGGCAGTAAAGTTCAGTTCAGTAATTATGCAGTTTATGGTGCCCCTCTGAGGTATTTATGCCTGTGATCCAGTTTACATGTTAATCTGTTCTGCTTCCGGCAAAAGGATCCTGGATTAGGTCTGAGGACTTTGTACATCACGATGTCCTTATGCCTCCTCTCTGGAATCTTATTTCCTTTCAACAGGGCCGGTGGAAGGACTGGAGGTGGCTTAGGAGGACTCTCCATCCTACTGTACCCCACCCGCTGCCCACATCCCATTGCCATCACTGCTTCTCCTATCTGGGACCTGCAACGGCAACAATGGCTTGGAAACTGTGACACAGCACTTACCTAAACTCTCCAGTCTGGCATCGCAGTTTCTGCCTTCTATTATCTGCCGCTTCTGCCCGCCCCCCCTTCCAGCACAAATTTCTGGAAGGGGCAGAAGCGACAGGAACTGTGATGCAGTGTCAGCGAGTTTAGGTAAGCACTGTGTCACGATTTCCAAGCCTTTGCCACCACTGCAGGCCCTGGAGACAGGCTGCAGTGGCAGCAATTGGCACCCCCAGAGGGCCAGTGCTTTAGGCAGCCACCTAGTTCACCTAATGGTAGCACCTGCCCTGCCTTTCAGCTCTTGGAAGCCCCTTACCATCATGCATTCTTTGGCAAGCAAAGTCCACTCCAACAATGCATATTCCTCTGTTAGGCTTGGAAAGCAAGCCAGCTCCTCATATTTCTCTTCAACACTCAACCAGAGAGATGGCAAAATCTCTATCAAGCTATCCAACTTTCATATGCAAACACTTCAAGAATAAAGGGCAGGTTTCACACTGGACACAAAATAAATCAAAAGACTAGGTCCCCAATAGGACCTTACACACAGAATTCAACACACAACCCCACAGCGAAAAGGAATCTCACAAACCACACCTCACATCCTGAAACTGGGGTTTGGTTAGGGAAAGCCAAAACAGGCATCCCATGAAGGGGATGTTACAGGAGATGGCAAACTCCTACTGCCAAGGCTAAAATTAAGCATGTGGGATTGCTTGGGGTCCTGAAGGAATCCTTACATTTGGAACACTTCCAACAGTTAACATGGAGGCTTTGCAGTTGCTGCAGGTTAACTTTGGCCATTAACCCATTGTAAGTATTAAACTGAATCAGACTTTAGCATATAGGGGCCTCTATCTTCATCCAACTTTGCTGAAATTCCAGTGGCAAGGCAATAAAAAAAATTGATATTAAATAATAAGAAATCTACAAAACTACATGTCTTCAGGACTTTTATGTATGACCAAGAGTCCTTCTATTCCGTGACCAATACTTTATAACCATAGGGCCTAGTTTTCAAGGTACCATTTAAACACAAATTGAGCTGTGAATTGTCAGTGGCAATATATGAATAGTGGCACTGAAAATTCCCTGTGAACACTGTAACACTAATTGGATATTGCTGAGGGAGAATGAGGACATCTACCTACCTTTACATAAAGCAGCGATATTCAGCCGTTAGCCATATAGTTAAGTTCGTTAACTTAAGATGGCAAAAAGGCTGTCGTAAAGTGCTCAGCTATATGTACAGCAGCCGAATATCCGTCCTATAGATAAAGCTACCAGTGGTGAGCTCTCTTTAAGATGTTCAGCACCACCCCCTGTCAGTATAGGAGCACTGACATACAGACAGTTTAAACACCATGGCTGCTGTTTAAAAAAAACAAGTGAATGCACCAGCCCAAAAAATAAGTGCACCAGAACTTAGTGCTCTACATGTCTATTCCTTATCACAGCAGCTTTCTCATATTGCCGAGTCAAGCACACCATGGGCCACCATGCCTTAGATTCTTAGAATGAATATTCCAATTAGTAAGAATGGCCTTGCAAATGGCAAGTGTGCTTTCAAGTCAATGCTCACTGCTGGTGACCCAGCGACTCCTGGGTTTTCTTGGCAGTGTGACCGGATGTAGATTGTCAGGCCTTTCTTCCAAGGCAATGGAGGGTTAAGTAACTTGCCCAAAGCCACAAGGAGTGCTAGTAGGAATTAAACGCTGGTCTTTTGATAACCAAGCCAGGGCTCTAACCACTCGGTTACTCCTCCACTCCTCAGACAACCAGAATTATTTTTATATGCTTGCCCAAAGCAGAATATTTGCATGGTCAATCTTTTGGCAGATTGAGCCCCTGCATAAACAAGGACACTGGCAAAAAATATATACAGAGACAATAACGGTAGCTGAAATTTCATTGGAGCCAAAGTACATTATGACAGCATCATACATTCTAAAGCTGCCTTGTCATTGGTTAATGCAAGCAATTCATGATGTATTGTGTATTAAATAGTGTCGACTCATGGTCACATGACGCTACCTCAAAACTCACAATGCTCATTTCTTTGTAACCATTTTATAAAGCATTCTTAAGTAGGATTTCATGAAATTCTGTTTATGCAAATCCTTAAAGTTTTACTGTTGTTCAGCATTGGTGAGACATCCATGCAATGTGAACTTCTTGTGCAGTCTACAGAGTGATACTCTAATGAGGTTTTGCTTTGCATATAAAAGAGACCCAACCCAACTATTTTCTAGTTTCGACAAGTATTTCCTTTCTGGAGAAAAGTTCTAACTATTGTACACAAATAGTAAAGGAATTTGTTAATGTATTATTCAGCATGCATGGTAAATTATTCTAATAAGTTTTCCTGACATCCCATTCATCATTGATCCTTACAGAAAGATGAGACAGGAATATACAACATGCAGTCAATAGCATGAAAAAAAAAGCCAAGGCCTGAGAGTCACTGTTCATCAGGGAGCTAATTCTTCCCTCCTTTAAAAAATATTTTTTAGAAACATCACTATAAAAAATAAGAAACTAGAAAGGCCGCGCTGAAGCATTCTTTATCATTATGTGCTGATAAACCCAGGGGGGAAAAGAACAAAAAATATTCCACTACTATGTGTCATTTCGGTACAGCTCCTAGAGGTAAATATTGCAAAGACTATTTTAAGTGGAGTCATTTTAAAAGTTCCTTTCCCTCTATATTCTTTTCTATTCTTATGCATTTTAAATAAACTTTATTGATACAATTTGAAACAATTTGCCATTGCCATAGAGAACCGGCATAATAAATACTACTGATCTTAGCTCAGTGCAACAAATGTTTAAGTGTGCAAACCAACTGCACTACGGAGTAGTAACAGTCACTGAGGGGTTTAACGCACACCTATGGCAACTGGTACCATTATTTATTTATTATTATTATTTATTTAGCTGTATTTATATCCCGCTTTTCACCAGGTCAAAGCGGTCAATTGGGAGATACATTTAACATGAGGGGATATGACACGCATACGCTAATACGTACAGGGAACATGGGCAATGGAGGGTTAAGTGGCTTGCCCAAGACCACAAGGAGGGCCTATAGGACTAGAAATCCCAGTCCCTCCGGCCTGAGATTGCTGACCCCAGGTGGGACTTGATCCCCCGGCCCTCCAGCCTGAAGTACCTTGTCCTAACCACTAGGCCACTCCTCCCACATGCTGGAATGCACTATTTTGCGTGTTAAGGGGCATGTTTACTAAACCATGATACCAGGCAGTGTGGTGTCAGCACTAGGCAAGTGTGCCACAGTAAAAAGTAACACAGACTGAAAATACAGCTGCGCTAAAAATCCCACATTATGCAAGCAGCCTGGATTGGGGCAGAGAATGGGCGTTTCTTGGGCAGAGCATCTGCATCAGGGGTGGCATGGGCACTTAATACAGGTACACTTACCACTAAGTGCACCTATGCTGATCATACCAAAGGCAATGAGTGCAGCGATAACACAAATCTGTGCTAGTAACATGGGGGCATGCCGGGCATGATTCCATTTATTAGAGCAGGTTGAGCATTACCCCTGCGCTTGTTTTTGGGGCCATTCGTGCACTAGCAGCGTGGCAATTAGTAAACATACCCCATAATGCATGCCGAGGAATGGGGAGGGGTCAGGTGAGAAGTAGCTTGGCAGCTGGTGGCGGCTAACAGGCAGGATGTTGCATTGCACTAGCTGTCACAACTGCCAATGGTACGACTCCACCTAATGCCACCTCAAGAGGCAGCCTTAAGTACGAGCACGCTATTGGCAGCCCACTAGAGAGGCTGCTGCCCATACAAAAAAAGCCTGGCATGACATTTTGGCTCCCCATTCCCCCCAAGTCCTGATCCCAGCCCCCAACAACAAAACTCCCCTCATCTAACCACCTACTGATCAAAGCCTGCCTCACTCATGAGCACCAATCCCCCCCCCCCAAGAAAGCAATCCAACAATGGAAGACCTCCTGCAAATTCCCTCACCCCAATTAGGCCCCCCAATAAGGACCTAACCCAGACTCTCCTCCCACTTCACAAGCCTCCCCACCAGGTTTTAAAATAGAAACATGACGACTGAAAAAGACCACATGGCCTATCTAGTCTGCCACTCCATAGGGCCAGTACATACTTCCTCAGCAAAGGAAGTCTCGCATAACGCAGGTCATACTGAACCCCAACTCAATATGGCCATCTCCATTCTAACCCTAACCCGCCTATACCTCCTCAGCAATGCCCTCAACGGCTCCCTTGCCTCTGCCGCCAACCACAACTCGATCCCGATCGTGCGAGGCCAGGGGAGGAAATACCACAGTTACACACACCACACACCAACAGAATCCCTCCAGAACCATCACCCACATTCAATCCACATACTGCTGCAATACACCACGAAACCCAAGGGGGTGCAACCTCAAAATGCACGCAACCTGAAGTGTGCCCTCATAAATGCAAGGTCAGTCCGCAAAAAGTGGCCGGTCATCAATAACCTTATAGCACACCTTGAGCTAGACATCCTGCTAGTGACAGAATCGTGGCTCACCGACTCAGACACAGTCCTCATCAACCAACTCATCTCCTCCCCCCGACTTCTCAATCTACACCTGCCACAGGACAGACCACAGAGGAGGTGGCGCATTCATCCTAGCAAAGCTACCTAGGCATTACGCTGGACCAGCACCTCAATATCAGCACCTTCAATATCAGCACCTTCAATATCAGACGATCAGCTCCACCAGCTCAGCACACCTTGATATGATCACCATATCCAATAACTACAACACCATCAACCTCATTTACAGAGCTCCAGCATCATCCCATGAAGACCTTGCAACTATAATTGACCTAGCTTCCAACCCCAAGAACACACGCAGGCTGAACTAGGTACTGGGAGACTTTAACCTACCAGCTCTGCAGGATACTCACTCCAATGCCTTCCTCGAAGCACTTAACAACCTAGGCTATGAACAAATAGTTGATGCCCCCACCCATCAGAAAGGAAACATACTAGACCTCATTTTTGTCCCTCAACTGGAGTTGAGTGCACCTACAATGTGGATGTACTTATCTCCCCAGTACCATGGTCAGACCACAACCTAATCAAATTCCAGATACGATGCAGCAAGATAGTGATTGGACAAAGAGAGCAACCGAAAATCCAGCAGCATCCACAGGGCGTTTCAGACCCTTTGACAAAGAGGCAATCATCAAAAAGGTCCTTCCTAACATCAAGACTGCATCACCGAACCTCGAGGAAGTGATAACCTCATGGAACAGCAGCCTGAGCTCATTTGCATACATACCTGCCCCAATTAAGTCAAGGCCTCAGATAAGCGACCAAGACCTAAAAAAAACTGCACGTTGGTACACAGCTGAGTTATGAACCTCACTACATCACTTGAGGAAACTGGAAAGATGATGGCGATGTACACGGTCGTCAGCAGACCTGACAGCCTATGCTTCCCACCTGAAGACACACCGGAACTTAATATCAGCAAAAATGAAAGACCATCACTCTGAACTCCTGAGCCGCTCCCTGAACAAACCCCACGAGCTCTTCAACATAGTAAAGACACTAACGAAGGAACCCTCGCCCCCCCCCCAAACAGTCACCATACATCCTCAGGACTATGCGGACTACCTGCTGGCCAAAATTAAGAACGTCAGAGAAGCCACATTGTCCAGCCCTAACAGCAACCCAGCCCAAATTAAGCCGCTTGCCTCCCTCACAACACCAACGGATGCAGATATTGAGGACATCATTGCAGTCATCAATACCACCACTTCCCCAAACGACCCTTGTCCAGCATTCTGGATAAGATCGCTATATAAGGAACTTAGCCCTATACTAGCCAAAATCATAGATCTGTCCTCCACAGGACTATTCCCATCATGCCTCAAACAGACGTCAATCCGGCCCCTTCTGAAGAACAACAAGCTGAATCCCCAGAAAGTAGAATCATACCGACCAATATCAAGCATCCTGCTACTAGCAAAGATAATTGAGAAGGTCGTACAAAGTCAAATATAGGACCACATCGACTCGACAGCGCCCCTTGACCCATGCCAACAAGGCTTTAGGGAGTCAAATGGCATTGAAACTCTCCTTGCCACACTCATGAACACATTGATCACAGGAATTGACAACAACAAACAAGGATAGGCTCTAATTTTCTTGGACATCGCCACTGCGTTTGACTCCATAAACCATGAGCAACTCCTGATACGGCTCAGGAAAAGGGAATTAACGACTCAGCATGGAGATGGTGCAAATCCTATCTAGCGGACAGATGGCAGCAAGTACATACAGGCTCCACAACATCCAAGCCATTCCAGCAAAACCATGGCGTGCCTTAGGGCTCCTCACTCTCCGCACTCTTCTTCAATATCTACATGCAATCCATATGTGAAATAATCCGCTCCCATAACATCTCATGCTTGATCTACATGGACGATGTACTACCCTTCACCCCATTCAAGACCGAACATCCTGATTTCTCCCCACTAGTAAGATGCTTTGATGCTGTCACTGACTGGCTCCTCTCACAGAGCCTCAAGATAAACCTCAGCAAGACGGAGGTCCTGTTCATTACTAGAAATTAATCCTTCTCCCCAACAGCAATACTAAAGATGAGAGACGCCGAGCTCCCAAGTAGACCTACCATCCACTACCTAGGCATTACGCTAGACCAGCACCTCGAGCTTAAAACACACATCAGCAACATCATCAAGCAAATTTACCACAAAATACGAACAGTGCAACATCTCAGACCCTTGCTACAACCAGATGACTTTAGAACATTTTTCCAGACACTGGTGACCCCCCATTTTGATTACACCAACGTGATCCTACACACCCTACCCAAAAACACACTAAACCCTTTTCAACTGGCAATGAACGCAGCTGCACGCTTCCTATACGGGGCCGCTAGAAGAGACCACATTACCCCAATACTAAAGGACTTGCACGGGCTACCAATCTCCTGCCGGCTCACGTATAAAGTAGTCCTGATGACCTTCAAGGCCATCAACAAAATATCACCCACCTCCCTAACAGACCTTCTCCACCCCACTCCAGCAAACAGAGCAAGGAGGACATTTGCCACCAACACGCTATAGACCCCTAAGGAAATAACAAAATGCACCTAGGCAACAAGGAACCAAGCCTTTATGTTCTATGTTCCCAGATGCTGGAATGCGCTCCCACCTGATGTCCGCAATTCAGAAAAGCATTAAAACACCGCCTCTTTCTCCTGCACTATTCACAGCCCAATATTCCAGCCTCCCCACCACAAACCTAGAAAGCCATCTGTAATTAACAATCAACTCACGCCTTACTGTAGATAAGAGTAGATAGTTAGAATCAACCAGCCATCTGTAAATAATAAACAATCTCATGTGTATACTGTGAAGAAAAAGCAACCCATGTATATACTGTAGATAGTAGTAGTTAGATGTAAATAGCGGTAGTTAGTTGTAGATAGTTTCCCCAGTTGGAAATCCAAGTTATTCCACCTGTTCAATGTAAGTGCTTAACAGGCTTCCGGTTCTGTACAAAAGTGTTACTTGTAAACCACACTGATTTTAAAAAGCGCGGTATATAAAAGCGATAAATAAATAAATAAATAAAATAAAAATAAATAAAATATCAACCACTACAACAGTCCCCTGTGTTCCTTTAGAGATCCTCTGTGTTTGTCCCATGCTTCTTTGAATTCAGATACTGTCCTCATCTCTACCACCTCCACTGTGAGGCTATTCAATGGATCCTCCACTCTTTCCATAAAGAAATATTTCCGCATATCACTCCTGAATCTATTCCCTTTCACCTTCATCCCATGTCCCCTCATAGCAGAGCTTGCTTTCAATTGAAAGAGGCTCTCCTCCTGTACATTTATGCCACAGAGGTATTTAAATGTCTCAATCATATTACCTCTATCCCGCCTTAACTCTAAGGTGTACATATTAAGATCCTTAAGTCTGTCTTCATATGCTTTATAATGAAGACCACTAACCATTTTACTAGCCACCCTCTGTACTGACTCCAGCCTGTTTATATCCTTTTGAAGGTGCGGTCTCCAGAATTGCACACAATACTCCAAATGAGGTCACACCAAAGACTTATACAGAGGCATTATCACTTCCTTTCTTCTGCTGGCCATTCCTCTCCCTATGTACCCAAGCATCCTTCTAGCTTTCACTGTCACCTTTTCTACCTGTTTAGCTACTTTAAGATGATCAGACACAATCACGCCTAGGTCCCGCTCTTCTTTAGTGGACAAAAGTACTTCACCCCCTATACTATATTGCTCCCTTGGATTGCTGCAGCCCAAATACATGGCCTTGCATTTTTTAACATTAAATCTCAGCTGCCAAATTCTAGACCATTCTTCAAGCTTAGATAGATCCCTCCTCATGTTATCTACACTTTCCTGGGTATCTACTCTATTACAGATTTTGGTATCATCTGCAAAGAGGCAAACCTTACCCAACAGCCCTTCTGCTATATCACAACAAAGATGTTAAAAAGAATCGGACCAAGGATAGATCCCTGGGGCACACCATTGGTAACTTCCTTCTCCTCAGAGTGAACTCCATTTACTTCCTTTGTCGCCTCCCACTCAACCAATTTCTAACCCAAGCAGTAACTTTAGGTCCATCCCTAGGGTGCTCAGTTTTTTTATAAGTCGTTTGTGAAGAACGGTGTCAAAGGCTTTACTGAAATCTAAATACACCACATCTAGGGCTCTCCCTCAGTCCAACTCCCTGGTCACCCAGTCAAAGAAATCAATCAAATTTGTCTGACAAGACCTGCCTCTGGTGAATCAATGCTGCCTCGGATCCTGTAATCCGCTGGACTCCAGAAACCTTACTATCTTCTCTTTCAGCAGCGTTTCCAATAATTTACTCACCACTGAAGTTAAACTAACCGGCCTGTAGTTTTCAACCACATCCTTACTTCTGCTTTTGTGTAAAGGGACCACATGAGCCTCTCTCCAGTCCTTTGGCACCACTCCCAACTCCAACGAGGCATTTTACCCATGAGCTTCCTGATGGTCACAGTGGGAAGGGAGAAAGAATAGTCCCCCTCCACTCCTGCACCGGAAAGTCTCAAAATGGCACCGGTAACCCCTAGCGATAGTCTCATGGTATTACCGCTTGGGAATGACTCCTATCAGTAGTGCTATGAGACTATGGCTAAGGGTTACCGGTGTCATTTTGAGACTTGCCGGTGCAGGAGTGGAGGGGGACCACTCTTGCTTCCTTCCCACTGTGACCATCAGGGAGCCCCTGGGGGGGGACTTGTGAGGCTGGGGTAGAGTCTGGATTAGGGCCTTGTTGGGGAGGCCCTGATTTGGGGTTGGCGTAGGTCTTGCAGAAGGCCTTCCATTGTTGGGTTACTTTCCTGAACTGGTGTTGAAGAGGTTGTTGATAGGGGGGGCATTGATTAGTAGGCAGATTTGTGTTGGGGGGATTTAGATTGAGGAGTTTTGGTTGGCGGGGACTGGGATTGGTACTTGGGAGGTTCCAGACTATAATGGCTGCTACTGCTGTTTTCTTGCATCATCTGGTATTACAGGTAGCTGTCATGACAGGCAGTACTGCTCTCATGCCCTAAGTGTGCCCTGTGTGCGATAAATGCAGGATAGATGCTTGTCACACCACTTGCATTTACTGCATGGGATTTGCACTTGCTGCACCTTAACTTACCACAATTTATTAAAAGGGTCCCTAAGTGGAAATTCAAGAACTGTGATAGCTAGTGCAATGAGCATAGAAATGCATGCTGAAAAACCGTGCATGGAATTGCTTCCAATACAGCAAAGTATGCAAAGGTTATTGTAGTTTTTCACGTCCCACTTAGCACCCAGTCTTCTCTTCACCTCTGGAGGTGAAATAAACTATATAAATGTTGAATATATATTATCAGAGGTCAAGAACAGCACTGGGCAGAACTGAGGATTGATGAAAAGCACACAAAAGATGGCCTGCTTTCCTGAGGTGCCCCTCACCTTACCCAGACAGAACTAGGTGCCCTGGTGTGTTCCTACCTCACCAAGAAATATGGCCACGTACATTGGTGTTTTCCCATCCCATCCAGAGATAGGGCCAGGTACCCTGCGCTGACCCCATCTCCTCCAGAAACAGGGTCAGATACCAACCCACCAGGACACAGATTCACGTTCCAAGATGCACCCCCACTAGAGACAGGACCAGATACCCTGGTGTGCCCTGAACCCCACAGAGTGTCTATCCAATGTTGCTTTGGGGGGTTTTCCGTCTAAGCTGTCCTGGAAATATCTCCACAGGCCATGGGTGTGTCTCTGTGCAGAACATGCATGCCTGATCAGGTTTTCCCACCACAGGCCACAGATGCTCTCCAGCCACAACATGCATGTTTTTTCAGTAGTGATGGGCACAGTGCAAAAACATTCAGTCCATTTTCTTTTTTTGGCTGTTTTTCTTGATTTTTTTCGTATGTTTTCAGTTCATGTCACACATTTGTATTAATACATTTCTATGCATATTACAACTTTTAAGGTGTGCACATTGACTCTATGCTTGCTTATTTGTAGGTTATTGCATGTCAAACCTATTTTGTATGCCCTTAATGTTCGAAGGCATGCTAATGAACGGAATGCGCTCAAAGAATGCAGATCTCTACTTACCGAGGTAGCTTTCAGGGCTGCCACATGGAAGCAAGACCTTAGGCCAGCGATGCCACAAAATGTAGAATCAGCCAATTAGGTAGAAAAAAAGAAAACATGGGCAATTTTAAACTAAAAATATTATTTTACTTGAACTGTGAAAAAAATTGTGACAAAGGAAGCACGTCAAGCAAGAGCGATGTTCAAATGGAAAAGCATTTTAAAGTGCAGAATCATCTTTACGAACTGGATAATTTCAGTTCAAGTAGCAGTCCATGGATTTTACAGTCACTGACATAAGTGCTTCTCATCCCAGTGTAAGTGCTGGAAAGAATATCTAATCTCTTAAGGATAGAGCAACATCTCTACCCATGCACAACACTGAAGCTGTCAAAGAAAAATCAAGTGCAGAAAAGGCAGGGCCAGCCCCAGAATTGGTTCAAGGTGTTTTCACTCTAGGAAGATCTTTACCCATCAAAATGTATTGTTTAGCTTTGAATGCCCTGCTCTTTAACACCTCCAGAACTTGCTGCCCTAAGCAACCGCCTAGCTTGCCTAATGGCCGAGCCGGCCCTGACAAAAGGTCCAATTACAGCAGTCCATTGTGAAAAAAAAAATCTGATGAAGATGATAACATCAAAAAACAGTAATTGTATTGCAAACTGTAGAGACAGATGAAAATAAGTACAGTAGTCTCGCAATGGACAAGACCAAACTTGATGAACAGCAGAAGCAGCAGGACCAGGATATGAAAAAGAAGCAGCAGCTGCCGCAGTCAGACTCCGAAAAATGAGCAACAGCTGCAGCAGGAAGCAGATGTGAAGTTTAAGTGGTCCAGGATATCTTGCAGACGAACCAGTGGGAAGGAAGCGTGACCTAACCTGCAAAGGATGCAAGACCGCAAGAGAAATACTAACTCAGCAACTATTAAAGAGGCCACAAGGAGCAACGCCAGTTTATACTCTCAAGGGTCCTTTAGTTCCTCTCCCTTCAAACACTGATTTTAAGAAGACGCATTGGTCATCCCTTTAAAGTCACATAGCACTGAGGAAAGCTCGAATCAGCACTTGCCGTCCACAGAAAACAGCTTCCAACCAATTTGCCACTGAGCCAAGTTGCAGAGTCTTCAGTGATGCAGGTGGTCCCAGGGAGCAGCATGGGCATTTTTGCTTTCCTTGTTTCCACCAGTACCCTTCCTTCAGGTTTTGGCACCCTATCCCAAAGAAAAGGGCCTCCAGACAGGCTCTACGTCTGGGACTTGACGCAGGCCGGTGGCATAGAGTTCAGACAAAATCTTCACCTGAGACCTGCACAGGCAATTTTATTTCAAACATTAATCAAGAGGGCATTAGTGGCACTTTCCTCCTTGCTCTCTTCCTGATGCATCCCTTTCTTCCTGTAGTAGCGTCTCAGGCTGATAACGATGGTGTGATTTAGACTCATTCCAAAAACTATTTCTCTGAAGGCACTGGGTACATTACCTGTGGCTCCTTTAAGCATCTCCTGCACTGCAGGCCTATTCGCTAATCTTCTGGCTAGCCTGATGGTTCTCTCCCACCTCCTACTAAATAAGAGATGGGGACCAGGGAAGGTACTATCTGCACCAGAGCCAGCTCTGCAAACCCAGTCTCACTCCACAAAAGTGGGGACAAGGATGAGGCAGACTTCACCGTTATTCTAAATTCCGTTGTGGATAAAGAAGAAGATAGAGTAGCACTTTGCAAGCAGTAGACTACAGGACCCAAAAGAACATAGTTTCCCAAAAGAAACATCAGTCTTGAGTTCTTTAGTAACGTGACAAAGGTGATGAATTAAGGCAGTGCGATACTAGATGCTACTTATTTGTCCTTAAGTAAAGCTTTTGACACTCTTCTGCACAAAAAAATAGTAATTCTCACCGATGCCAATTATATGTATTAATTTAAACATCGCATCTGGTACTTAAATTAAAACACCGGCCATGCCACCGTGGAATATTAGCCGCTATGATTTTCCTCAGAGAAAATAAATCAAGGCCAGAAGGAGCCGCAGACATTAAAAGCAAATACGAGGAAACACTGCTTTCTTTCAACTGTGGGCCTGATATTCAGCGGGTGCCGTTAGCAGCACCTGCTAACCAAATAAACCCCGTTGGCCATGATCTTCAGTGGCACGATTAAATGCTGCCATATCATGGTGACTTTTAGCGCTGCTCTCCGGATGACTAACTGCATAGCTTAGAACAGGAAAAAACGGTCCTGAGTGCTATGTGGCTAGCTATCACAGCAGCAGGCTGAAAATCGTTGCTGTCTGGATCTTGCCAGGCAAGCAGTGCTGAATCCGAATACTCATAGCCAGTCACTGTCTTGATACCAACACTGAATATCCAGTTTCAATTTAAATGCGGTGGCCAACATTTAAAAAAGCGCCGAGCACGGAGTTTAAATATTGCCCCCTTAATTTTTTTCACTTAAACAGAAAAACATATGTAAAAGTGTAAATAAAATGTACAATCTAATATACCTAATACATTAAGGGAGCCATATTGAGTGTCACTGTGAGTTGCAAATTTAACCAGATAGCGTTATCCAGTTAATTTGTCCAGGTATTCAATGGCGATTTAATGCCGTTGAATGTAGCTGGATGAAATTCACCAGGTACTGATGCATCCGGTTAACTTTAGAACAGCCCCCACCCCCACTCCAAATTATCTGGCTGTGCCCCTGAAATGCCTCCAATTCCGTCTCTTCAGTGGCAGCTAAAATTTTGTCAAGGTGGTTGGACAAAATTTAACCAGAGACAGGTAAATCTAAAAAGCAAAGATTTGCCAAGAATCTCCCCAAGATATCCTTTAACTAGATTTGTTCCGGAGATTTCTGCTACCTGAAGTAAATTGACCCAGCACAAACATCTGTTGATTAAGACATTATCAATAAAAATGCATTGTTGCGACCTGGGGTGATTTAGATGGGGGCTTCTTTCGTGTTAAGGTTCCCCTATAAATGTATTATTGTTTATCATTCACAGAAATATGTTTTTCTTCAACCAAGTGAATTGTCTTCTTTTATTAACACTCATGCAGTAACATCTTCACCTTCCTAGGTAGGCTCTTATGTATTAATTGGGTTATCTGCCCCTGCCGCCGTTTTTGGTTTTTGTTAAATTGTTTCTTTAATATATTGTGGGTTCTCCTTCCCTCAATGGATTTCAGATAGCTATTTCCCCTATTGTGGACTATCGATGCTTTTGTTGTATTTTGATCTTTGAGTGTATTTCTTCATGTATTTTTCACAAGTAGCATCTTTACTGTTCAAGCGTTTTTCTGCTTGGTATATTTGTAAAACTTATAAATATAAAATAAAAAAAATGCAGTGTGTGCCGTCGAGTCCGTACTGGCTCCTGGCGACCCAGCAGTGCGTGGGTTTTCATGGCAGTGTGACTGGAAGTAGATTGCCAGACCTTTCTTCTGAGGCAATGGAGGGTTAAGTCACTTGCCCAAGGCCACAAGAAATGGGACTCAAACCCTGGTTTCTTGGTTACCAAGCCAATGCTCTAAATCAAAGTGCAGTATGACCTTTAATCAGAGTGACCTTACAGCCATGGATTCTATGAATATTTTGTTTAAACTGGACATCATCATGTTGAATTACAATTTTGACAGCTGTAACCACCTTCAGTCTAGAAAAAAAAACCACAATAGAATGTCCAAAGACGACTTCTGAAGCTTGTTTGGCAAAACCTTTTTCCCCCCTCCAAAAATCAAAAATTTCTCCTCCAGCTTAATAATCATGTTGTTTTCAGTCCTCACATTCTGCCCAGAGATCCAGGCTATGCTGAAACAGCAAGGGCTTTCAGATTCACAGACTTTTATGAGCTCTTTCCATGAGTCTGTGGCTGTTGAAACCATGCAGGGCAGGGAACCAAAATAATACCCTTTTCCAGTCACTCACTGTGCATCAATCACTTTTAACATCAATATGGAAGCCGCCAGACTCAGCCCCTCAATGCTCTCTTGCAACACAGCAAGTAGTTTGGCAGATGCAACTAGATCTTCATCAATGCCAACAGGCCAGCTGCTACCTCACTTCCATCCAAATGGCCTAGGAGGAAAGACTAAGGAGACAGGATGGAATCACCTGAAGACGATAGCAGATTGGGAAACATCAAGGCCTAGGGTTTCACCACTGAGGAGAGACCAGCTAGCATATGTAGTCAAGTTGCCATGGTTGCATCTCTGGTAATACTGTGCCTCTAAATTCTCACACCTCCAGGTAGCCATAAGAAGGTTGTAGATCAAAAAAGAGGAAGTGGAGCTCAGGGGCAAAGGTCATACTTTTGTGGCAGTTCCTAACAGGGCCGGTCGTTCGCATGTGCGAGCAAGTTGTTGGCACAGGGTCCCGCTCAACAGGAGGCCCCGCGCCAACCTCATACTGCATCGACGTACGGTCTGTGCCTCCATTTTCCTGTGCTGCTGTTTAAGAGCTGTGGGAGCATTTTCCTTTCGTCCTACGGCTGTGCTGCCTCAATAGCCGCCAGGCTGCGGCCTTTCTAAATGCAGTAGAAAGCATTTGCTATTTCTTGTGTTCTTTTCTAATTTCAATGATGTTATCAAGTGTAAACTGCCTTGTCTTTAAACAGAAAGGTGGTACAGAAAGTTTAAGATAAACAAATAAACATAAACATACTGAGGTTGGGAGGAGGCTAGACAGTGTAGGGGGGACTAGGACTGAAGGGAGCTGACGAGATGATATTGGAACTGCAAGGGGCCTAGACAGTGGGAGGGGGGGGGGGCTGGTACTAGAAAGAAGCTGACATTGAGTGGCTGGGAATGCAAGGGGCTGACACTGGGATGGTACTGGGACTGGAAGGGGGCAGAGGGAGAAAATCATAGAGATCTGAGGTGGCAAAGCAGGGATTTGAGAAGGGGATGCCGAGGCTGGATGAGAGTAAAGAAAGGATGGTATCAGCACTGCAGGACTCTGGCAGTAAGGAATGTAGGGGGGAAACAAGGGAAGAATGAAGATTAGGGACTTGAAGGAGGGAAATACAAAGGAAGAGTTTGATAATTGCAGAAGAAAGCACACAACCAGAAAGGGTGAAGGCGTAGGAATGTGGACAGAGTTGGAGGCGGAGCAAGGAACCATAGAAAAGGACTCAAGCAATTGAGTAGGAATTTGGAGAGGACAGTATCTACTAATTGATAGATATGAGGGAGGGTGTGGGATAGAGGTAAGAGTACAGGGAAGAAAGGCTGAGGAAGGTTGAGACCATATATGAATCATCTTGGAGGACTAGAGAGAGGGTGAGAGATGTGAAAAGGGTTAGATTTCTGAAGGAGGAGGGAGAGAGTAGAAATGTGGCTGGGGAGATGGTGAAAGAGGGTTGAGTAGAAGTTGTGAGAGACTGAATAATGAGTTGGGGACCAGGGAGGAAGATATGGGCTAGAGCTGGTGATGGGATCAGAGGTAGAGGATGGCAGATGAAGGTTGAGGGGGTGAAAATAGAGGATAGGAATAGGGAGTTAGGGAGTGTGTAAAAGGCAGAGAGGGTATAGGAAACAGGGGAAGGAGAGAGACAGTGAGGGCAATTGGAGCCCTAGAGAGGAGGTAAGAACGGGAGATAGAAAGCTGGTAGATGGGTGAGAGGTAAAAAAGTGTGAGACTAAAGAGTGGAGGGTGAAAGCAAAGGAGAATGAGGAGTAAAATCGGGAAATGAGTGGATAGAGAGGCAGAGGACAGAGAAGTGGAAAAAAGATAACAAGGAAAGATCATCAGACATAGAGAAGGAAGAAAAGAATACTGGAGAAGAGAAGAAATGGAAAGGAGTTGATGAGAAGATCGATACAAGGAATGTGAGAAACCAGTTCAGTCAGAAAAATAAAATGGCCAGACAACAAAGGTAGAAAAATAATTTTATTTTTAGTGCAGTGTTTGGAATATGTTGGTTTTTTGAATTAATGTGCTATCTTTATATGCATCTTTCTGTTTTTCTGGTGTTGCAGTGCCTGGCCTCTTGGGGGTTTCTTCATCAACAGAAGGGCAGCCTTGCTTTTATATGTTTGTGTCGGTATCCAGGCCTCTTGTCTGATCAAGTAAACCTCAGTTATCGGATACTCATCGCAAAGTCAGTATATTTACTGCAAGAGGACCAGACAGTGTGTTTAATAATTAGACTCTTCTGTAGATATTGTATCCCTGTCCGCATGCTGCAAGTTATGCATGAAAATAAAATAGGGAGGGACATCTTAGTTTGATAAAGAGAACAGAAAAGGTGCACACAGCTCCATGAATGTCATATCTGATGAAGGGACCTGTAGTTGAGGTCAACATTACTGGCACCCATACATTTTAGGTATGTTGTGTACAGTATCTTGAGAAATATTTTGAAATATTCTAACTGTAAGTCATCATAATATTTTAATAGTATGTTCAAAGGTTTATAACAAAAAAAAGATACAGGTGCAATTTAGATGTAGTAATTTCTGAGAAAAAAAAATATAACCTGGACAGGATTAATGGCACTTTTCACTAATATTTGGTTGCACAAACTTTGGCAGTGATGACAGCCTCCAAACATTTCTTGTAGCCATCTAAAAGTTTTGCACATCTGTCTGCTGGTAGCTTCTCCCACTTTTCAACTGTGATTTGTTCCAGCTCATGAATGTTTCCTGGATTCCTTTTACCAATGGCAGTTTTCAGCTCTTTCCGAAGGCTCTTGATTGGATTGAGATCAGGACTCATTGCTGGCCAGTTTAAAACAATCCATTTGTTCCTTTTTAAGCATTCTTTTGTACTTTTGGATGTATGTTTTGTGTCATTGTCCTGATGGAGAACCCATGACCTTCAACCCAAACCTAGCTTTCTGACACTAGGTAGCACATTTCACTCCAAAATACCGTGGTAGTCCTCTGACTTCATTATTCCTTTAATACATAACTGAGACAGCAAAATGTCCCCACAACATTATGGACCTTCCACCATATTTAACTATAGGAAGGATGTTTTTTTCTTTAAAAGCTTCATTTCTTCACTTGTAAATGTATCGCTGGTCTGCATTGCCAAAGAGCTTGTTTGGTTTCATCTGTCTATAGAACATTTTCCCAGAAGGATTGTGGTTTCTCAAGATGGGTTTCGACAAAGCATGCCTTTTTATGTCTGTCAGTGAGAAGTGGTAGTCCTCCTTGGCCTTCTCTTATGAAATCCTTCTTTGTTTAGTATGCAGCGTATAGTGTGGGTTGAAACCACCATTCCAGATTGCTCCAGGTCAGTCTTAAGCTCTTTCAATGTTGTATGTGGTGCTTTTCCAACAATTTTGCACTAAGCTTCAAAGACTCCTTGGATTGATTTTCTTCTTCCCACCACATCCTGGGAGATTCCTGACAGTTCCATGAGCAGAAAGCTTCATGATAACATTGTGAATTGTAGACACAAGAATCCCAAAATCTTTGCCTTGTACCCCTTTGAAGTTTGATGTTTAGTGATAATGGCTTTTCTGATGGTCTCAGGCAGCTCTCTTATCTTCACATTGTGAAAATGGAACAGGGAATGAATATGGCCATTTTAAATATTAGAGTCTTCATTCCTTGGTTGATTCAAGTCATGTGAGTACTAACAACTAATCACAAATGTGTCTAATTTCATTGCAGTGCGAATGTAGTTCTTCTCTTCAAACTGATTTGAATTGATTGTAAGAGTTCCAATAATCATGCCCTGGCAATGTTCCAGGTTTTATACTATCTCCTACTATTTTCTTTTTTAATTGGTCTTGTTTTATTTGATTCTTTTATGTGTCAAAAAATATGTGTGCATATATAGTCCAAAGCCATTTCACTGGCCACTTTTTTAGGAGATATTGGACATTAAGGGGATGAACTGCAAGGGTGCCAATCATGTTGACCACAGCTGTACATTTATTTTATTTAGACAGTTTTGTATACCGCCTTATCCTTCAATCAAAGTGGTCACAACACAATTGGGGATACATTTAACACAAGGGGATATGACACACATATGCTAATACTTACAGGGAACATGGGCTATGGAGGGTTAAGTGGCTTTCCCAAGACCACAAGGAGCACCTGTGGGACTAGAAACCCCAGTCCTTCCGGCCCAAGGTTGCTGTCCTCTAGTGGGATTTGAACCCCCGACCTTCCGGCCTGAAGTACCTTGCCCCAACCACTAGGCTACTCCTCCCTTGGTTTATAACAGTGTTTCTCAAGCCATTTCTGGAATACCTCCAAGCCAAGCCTGACTTTCAGTATACTCACAATGAATATGCATGAGAAAGATCAGCATGAACTGCCTCCATTACATGCAAATCTCTCTCATGCATATTCATTATGTATATCCTAAAAACTAAACTAAAATCCAAAAAACTAAACTAAAATCCAATAAAACACAGCACAGCTAGTGAAGCGTCCTGTATCCTCCAAGTCCAGTACACTATTAGAACTCTGCATGTAAAAATAATTTTTAATTCTGGATGGAATGTAAAAATCTATCAAATCCATGGACTCAAAAGTGATACAGCATATGCAATATGACTTGCATAGCTCCATAATCTTCAAGCACCTAATCATGCAATAATTCTCCATATCATACTGTATATACGCTACACTATCTCATTTTTGTTTAACTCTGTTCTCTGTTCCCCTATTTTTCCCTTGCCTTTCCTACCTGCCTTGAGTCATGGATACAGCTCCAGTCAGATTCTTATGAACCTGTGAAAGCTGCTGCTGCTGCTGCTGCAGATTTTGTTTCGATCTGGTGACCAGGACACAATGAAAAGGAAAGATGGCCTTTTCACACTTCCTTTTGTCTTCCTCATCACTTGTGGAAGGTTTTGGTTTAATCTCGGATTGCAGTCTGCTTTGAGTTGGCATATTGTCCAATTAGGTTGACCCTTTTGTCTATGATCTTG
Source organism: Ichthyophis bannanicus (assembly GCA_033557465.1). Taxonomy (NCBI): domain Eukaryota; kingdom Metazoa; phylum Chordata; class Amphibia; order Gymnophiona; family Ichthyophiidae; genus Ichthyophis; species Ichthyophis bannanicus. The sequence goes on along the minus strand of CM066032.1, from coordinate 120,979,785 downwards.
GATTGCCCAAAGTGTCAGTATTATATTTTCTGTACCGCTTGACTGACTCCAAAAATGTGTTGTATAAATTTCAAATACATATAAATGCAAAATACTAAGGCATTTCTTCCATCCAAACAGCTTCTGGCAGCTTTTTCGTTCTCCTTGAGAAACCTACTTATAAATAGCGACATTTTCCAGAATTTAGTTGAAACCACACTGCAAACGGCTTTGGATATTTTTTAAGCTTTTGCTGTGAAATAATTCACATCTCTTTACCACAGAGACTTCCAGTTCAGTATAGGAAGTACCTGGGACTCTTGGAATGGTCCAGTTGCTATGGTCCTCATTTTCCTCCATAGACTTAAATGACTTCATGCTCAGTACTAGCTTAACTAATCCATCCAATTGCTTCATTCTTCAAAAGGTCAAAGATCCCCATTGTTAGGAAATGGGCAATTTGCCTCCATCTGCTCCTCTCCTAGAGGTGTGTTTATTTGATGTCATAATGGTCATTTATCTGGAAAGGTAGCTTTGTAATCTACGGAATATCCCAGGTTCTTAGCTGGGCAAGACTATCTCATCCTTCTGAGGCAAGTAAAGTGTGAAGTAAAATATTAATAACTGTTTATAATGGACTAGATTTAATAACAGCAGATGACTGCAGATAAAAGACAATCGGCCACTCAAGGTAGCTGAGCATATAAATTCCTGTACCTAAAACAATGCTAGCTTCACCCCCTACACCCCCCTACACACACACACATTGTTTCTTTCACCCAGCCTCTAAACCCTGTTTCGTCATTGCCCTCTACATCTGTCCCAAGCATGTTTCAATTCCATTACAGTATTGACCTCCATCACCTCCTCTGGTTCTTACAAATCTCATAGATATTTCTATACCCAGGCTTACTCGTATGCGCTATCAATCTTTGTAATAAGTCAGACAGCAAAAGCACATGCCTGTTCTGGGTAATTTTAGTTAGATCTGGAAACATACAGACAATCAAATCATAAAACAGAGTATCTGTATTGCAGAAAACGTTTCTCAAAAGAAAGTCCCGATCCTCTTCCATCGCCACTTTAATGAATAATGCTTTGCAAGAACGGGGCTATCTTCCCTAGAGGGGTTCCAACAACTCAGTAAAATCCATTAACTACCGTGCCCAAGCCACGTGGCCTTCACCCTCAGCCTTCTTTTTGAAGGAAGGAAAATAAAAGACCTTGCAAACAAAGGAATTGTTTTTTCAAGAATCTTGAGTACCTTCAGTAAATATATTCTCTGCATATCTTGTGAGGAAACAGTCGTTAATTTAAGAAATGAATAATCTGTGAGGGATACCATTCTCCAGATATTCCATCTTACTCTACAAGTGCTAATGACCTTTGGCAAGAGAAACACCAGCCCCATGTAATTTTCCACATTTCTTTTCCATAGTATTTATCAGTCCACTTCTTTCCTTATAAATGTCTCTTCCAAGAGTGCAGACTGGACCTGAGTAAAAAATATTTCCTCTTCTGAGAGTGACCTAAAGACCTCTCTAATGAGCTGGTTTAAACCTAGATTGCAAGAGCTGCAAGACCTCAATCCCAGAAGACCCAGAACTTGTAACAGGTAAAGAAACCTGACTCGTGGCCACAGACATGCTCCCCATTCCTCACGATGAGGACACCACAAACTATAACTCAACAGCAGGCTGCAAATCCAATACTTGTAAAGTGCCTGGCTGCCGTGGGCAGAAATGAAACCGGATATTCAGAGCTAGATGCTAGATATCCTCCAGCACTGAATATCCAGTTTTAATGCTGATCTCGATCACTTTTCAGTTAGCAGCGATATTCAGCCACTAACCAAATAGCACAACCGCATGAAGTTAAGACAGCAATTGACCTGGACCAACTTTACCCAGTTACCAATCCGGCTAGCATTATCTAGATTGTGCCAAGGTAATCTGTGGGGATATTCAGCAGCACTGGCATATCAGGAAATATCCAAACCTTTTTAAAATCCAGCTATATTAACCAACTTGTAGTTCCCAGTTTCTTCCCTACTTCAGCTTTTGTGGGAGGGGGAGCACAAAAGTGGAAATGAAAGCAGACCACACAACTATGGACTTGGGGAAAATACACTACTTATCCCTGGGATAAGCAGTATGGAATCTGTCTACCTTTTGGGATACTGTTAGATACTTGCGACTGGGACTGGCCACTCTTGGAAACAGGATACTGGGATTCATGGCTTCATAGACCGTAGGTCTCACCCAGTATGGCAAGTCTTATGTTCTTATGCTTTTAGGACCACATGCAAATAGAGCTGCCAGAACTTCCTGATTGCTTTGCAAGTGTCGCTTAGCTTTTCCAGATAGAGTATTGTTGCTTGGGTTCCTCTTTCTGTGAACTCTTGTAGTTTATGAAGGCCAATCTCTTTTTCCTAATCTTTTCATCTACTTCTTTCGAGAACCATGTTGCTGTTATTGTTAAGTGCTGTTGAGTCAGTGTCAACTCATGTCGACCCTTTGGATAGTTGTCCTAAACTTTGTTCGGTCTTCAGTCAGGCAGCTCATTGTTCATAGATTGGCCTTCGTAGCTGCTGTTATTGTATCGATCCATCTCATTGCTGGCCTTCCTCTTTTGTATTGACTTTCAACCTTGCCAAACAAGATGTCTTTCTCTAATGATCCCTGTCTTCACATGATGTGTCCAAAGTATGAAAATCTTAGTCTTGTCATCTGAGTTTCTAAAGAAAGCTTAAGTTTAATCTTCTCTAGTAGTGACTGGTTCGTTCTTTGGCAATCCATGGTATACACAGTATTTGTCACCAGCACCATAATTCGAAGGCATCATTTAACAGCTTCCTTTTACTGCTACTACTACTCATCATTTGTATAGCAGTACAAGGCATATGCAGCGCTGTACAAATACATGTAAGAGACGGTCCCTGCTTAAGAGAGCTTGCAGTCTATTCAAGACGGACAACACAACAAACTGAGGACTAGGGGAAATCTAGGGGAAATGGTAAAGATACACATAGGTGGTAAATAGGAGAATAAGGGGATCAGGATCCAAAAGAAGCCTTGAAGAGGTGGCCAGAAGTGAAGTCCGACATATGGACTCGCGTAGTTTGTTCAAGGCCTATAGAGCTGCAAGGTGGAACGAACGAAGTCTGGAGTTGGCAGTAGCAGAGAAGGGCACAGATAAACGGGGTCTGTCAGAGGAGTGGAGTCCCTGAGGAGGGTGTAGGAAGATATAAGAGAGGAAAGGTAGGGAGGAGTCGCAGAATGAATGCTCTTGTAGGTCAGTAGAAAAACGTTTAACCTGGATGCAGAAATGATTTGGGGACCAATGACGTGACTTGAGGAGAGGGGTTAGGTGAGCATAGCGACACTGACAGAAGATTAGCTGTGCAGCTGAGTTTCGAACAGATTGAAGGGGAGGCAAATGATTCAGAAAGAGACCAGCAAGGAGCAGGTTGCGAGAGTCTAGATGGGAGATGGCTAGAGAATGGATAAGGGTCTTTGCAGTGTGTTCAAAAAAGAAGGGATGAATTCTGCTGATGTTATTGAGAAAGAAACTAAGGACCCGATATTGCACACTACAGCACATAGCCGTCCCCACCGACCTCTAACCCTGGATATTCAATGCTGTGGTCATATGTGACCCTGGCATTCAATATCCGGGATCGTCGCACATGCCCCGGAGACACAGAAGCTAATCGGGTAGCGGCGATATTGCACCACTGCCCAGTTAGTTCCCATGGGTAAAACTAGGCCAGCCTTTGCTTCGCCTAGTTTTACCCACAGGTCACTAACCGGGTAGCGGTGCAATATCGCCACCACCCGGTTAGCAACTGTTGCCAGCTCTGTTCTGCCCTGGAATGCCCACAACATGCCACGATGCTAAGCGGTTAGTATCGGGGTGTGTAGAGGAGATAATTGGGGATATTCAGCGGCACTAACCATTCAGTGGAATTTACACAGTTCACAGGTCTGTAAATCGTGTAAATGCCTTTTGAATATCGGGCCCTACAGGTTTTAACTATCCGTTAGATGTGTGCAGAGAAAGAGAGAGGAGAATCGACGATGACCCCTCTTACTTTTAATTACTTTCCTAACAAAAAGGTTTGTTTCCCCTAAAATATCCACTTTTGTTTGCATACAGTTAACAACTCTGAGATAATCCCACATCTTGATAAAGTTAGTTTTCCTGAAATCTAGGACCCTCACTTTTAACCGAACCATCTCCACCCATATCCTAATATGGAACCATACTCTCCAGTGATCACTGAGTATAACATCAGAAACACTCTCCCCATTCATAAGTACCAGGTCCAGAATGGCCCCCTCCCACATGGATTCCATTACCAACTGCTGGAGCAATTCTCGCTGTAGTGAATTCAGGATCGCCCTACTTCTCGATAATACTGCATATTGAAATCACCCACCAGTAACACTTCTTCTTTCACAGCAATAATGTGAATGTCTTCAATTTAATCTCTGTCTACTCTGTCTGCCTGTGAAGGAGGTCTGTATATCACACCATTGTAAATAGATATTCCATTCTCTTTATCTAGATTAACCCAAGGTGCCTCCTCCTTCCCTTGTAAATCCTGCAATTCTGTTGCTTTATTATTATTTGTTACATATAGTGGCACTCTTCCTCCCTTTCTTTCTACCCTCTTCTTCCTGAATAGATTATAATGTGGTATAACCATCTCAGTCATGGTTCTCCATGAACCATGTCTCCATAACTGCCAAGTCAGCCTCTTCCATTATAGTGTCTAGATCCTTATTTTCCTATACTAGGCATTAGCATACACAGCTTGCCAAATGTTGATCTTTTTTCTCATTTCTATACAAGTATTTAATGTTTTACTTACCTTAGTGCTTTGTTCACCCATCTCCAGCAAACCTAGTTTAAAGCCCTCTTTGGTAGATTATCCAGTCTACAGTGGAAGACACGTCTCCCCTTCTTTGATAGGTGGATGCCGTCTTGATAGAAGGAAGAGAGGAACACAGGGAAAAGAGGAGAGGCGACCATGAGGGAAATGTGGGGGGTGAAAAGGAATCTGAGGGAGATGGCTGAGTGAAGAAGATGAAGGGCAAAAAGAGGAAGGAAGAGGAGAACATAAGATACGCCATACTGGGTCAGACCAAGGTCCATCAAGCCTAGCATCCTGTTTCCAACAGTGACCAATCCAGTTCACAATACCTGACAGGTTCCCAAAAAGGTACGTAGGTTCCACAATGCTTGTCCTGGGGTAAGCAGTGGATTTCCCGGGTCTTCTTTAATAATTTTCTATTAGTCTTAAATGTGCCACATTGTAACTTCATTACATGTCCCCTAGTCTTTCTACTTTTTGATAGAGTAAACAGTCTATCTACGTTTACCCGTTCTACTCCATTCATTAATTTATAGACCTCTATTATATCTCCCCTCAGCCGTCTCTTCCAAATTGAAGAGCCCTAACCTTTTAAGTCTTTCCTCATAGGGGTATCCTTCCATCCCCTTTACCATTTTGGTAGCTCTTCTCTGTACCTTTTCTATTTCTGCTATATCCTTTTTAAAATATGACGACCAGAATTGCACACAATATTCAAGGTGCGGTTGCACCATGGAACGATACAGAGACATTATAATATCCTTGGTTTTATTCTCTTTCCTTATGATTCCTAGCAGAGCAGAGAGGATGAGGAATAGTAAACAAATGATAGAAGGAAGAGAGGTGCAGCAGAGAGAAAGACAGATAGTGAAAGATGAAGTTCTGAGTGGGCGCTGGGAGGTTGATCAAGAGGGAAGGGGAGTAAGAGAGATAATAGAGATTGTGCCAGGCCCGCTATGGCTTTTCTATTCCGTTCCACTGCAGTACAGGCCACTTAAAAACTGTGCTAGCCTAAGATGCTTTATACCATAGGCATAGTTTGTCTACTTTGTTTGGGGAGGGGGGCACAAGGGGTAGAAAGATCAGATTGGTGGCAGGGAGTGTGGAGGAAAGGATGAACTGTCTTCCCCTTCCCTCAGATTGGCATTGATCTCCCTTCCCCTCCCCCCTCTCCCACCCCCCCCCCCCGAGTCTCACTCTCTTTGTCACTTTTTATCTCTATCTCTTACCTACCTCCATCCACAGCCAGCCCGACCATTAGACTATTCTCCTCATTGCCTTAATGTATATTTCCTTCATGATCCTTCTATAATTTCTTTCCTGTTTTCTTCTTTCTTTTAACTGTTTAATTTCTCTAGCCTTTCCTTAGTAATTCATTTCTATTTTTCTACATGTCCTCTTTCCTCTGATTCCTTTTTCTGTAATCTATTCTCTTATTATTTCTTCTGTATTTTCCACTCTGTTGTCTTGTTTGTTCTTGGCTTTCATTTATTTTGTTTTCCTTTCTTCTTCTATTTCGCTGTATACTGCCTATAGTGGCCATTCTCCTCTCCCTCCACGCCTGCTTTCTGACACATATCTCTTGCTTCTCTCCTCTGTGCGCACGCAACTTTCCCCACCTCTTCATATTTCCTTATTCCTTCACCTCTTTCCCTCATCTTTTCCTCCACACTTCCTTCCCTCTACCCTCCACACTCTTCTTCCTCCTTCCTTCTCTCGCTTCACGCCTGCCATTCCACTTATCTCCCCCACCCTTTTTCCATCTCTTCTTCCTCCCCTCTCATCTCTCGTGTTTCTCACTCTCTCTTTTCTGTCTCTCCCTATATCTGCCCTTCCAGCTCTCCCCTTCTCTAACTCGCTTTCTCGTACTCTTTCCTTCCCCCTCCTCAAACCCTCCCCTCTTATCTCTCATCTGGCCCCTTCTGGACACTCCCTCGCTCTTTCTCTCCCCTCCCGCTTATTTCCCTTCTTTTTCCTCTTAGTTTCTCTCTCTCTCTCTGTCTCTCCCCCTCCCTCTTCTTTCCTCTCACGTGCTCTCTTTCTCTCCCATCCCATCTCCTCGGCTCCCGAGGTACCCATAACACACTTCCTGCTTTGACGCACCTCTTCAGCGACATATGGTCTGTCCACGGCCAGTGGGGTGCATCATTTCTGGTCCCTCCTGATACATCATCTGTATACATTATTTTCTCTCATGCCAGCTGAAACAGGCGGCAGCATTTGGTGGGCATTGCTTCCCTATGCCCCTCCTAACTATGCCTATGCTTTATACAGAACCAAATGCAACTTCTGAATGGTTAGTGCTGCAGAGAAAGAAGCACTAACATTATTTTACGTGAGCCTTCCACTTAAGCCCAGTGCATTGCAGCCTGCATTAAAGTCAGAGCAGTTTTCTCTATTCAAGGGATCGTAATGCTCAAAAAGGGATGAAAGCTGAAGAAAAAAATATATCATCCAATACTAAAGATACTTCAAGAAGCAGTTTCAGAGGTTTTTTTGTTCAGAAAGTGTACCAAGGATCAGCACTCCAGAAGATTAGTGAGGGCAAAAAATGGTTGCTCCTTTACCTGCTATTAGGTCCCATGTTACAGCTCACCATCACACTCAGTCCTCTGTAAAGGCATGACTGCTTTTGCTTTTCAGGCCGCAGAACTATTATTGCCATCATGCCAGGAAAGGACTCCTTAATCCCTTTGTAAAAAGCACAGAACAACTTCATCTACCCTCCCCATTGTTCAGTAAATGAGCTAATAAATCAGACATAGCTAGGCCCAGGAACAGAGTGCCAGGCAGCCTGACCGCCTGACAGGGGGTATGAATCATGCAGGCACAGAAGACGGCCTTTTGGGGCTTAAGGCGCTCATCTGAGCTGCTTTCCCTCTCTAGTCACATCTCTGTAGCAGCGCAGGCAGCTGGTAGGACAGCTAAGAGGCCCAGAGGGACTTGACAGGTTTCACTTGCTGTCTTTTGCCTTCAAACTGTTCTGCACTATAGAATTCATTACCGCCAAATGGGATAAGAGGGATAACCGATAGCAGGCCTTCCATCCTCGCCTTAGACAAAAGGAGCTAATTGGTGCTATAATGTCCTTTTATGGGTCTAAAGGGAAGAGAGAGTAAATCAACAAAAGAGACACAACAGCTGAGAAAGTTATAGAAGTCTTAGTAACCCCAAATAAGGTATTCCTCTCCAAACACCTGTCTCTTTGGATAAAATTAGAGCTTAACTGGGATGAAATAACTATGTGACACGCACCTTTTTATAGCATTAAAGCTGAACATGCACACAATGAACATCTTTCCTTTTCCTGCTCTGTGCTCCCAAGATATCGACAGAAGCAATCATCATGGCATTGATAGAGCTGGAACAATGGGCCTGAGTCCGAGGCGCAGATCTGGGAAGGCATCTCTGGAGGGTGTATGATGCTGGTCTCTCCAAAACAGTAACGGAAAATATAAAGCATTAGCTATCTGAGGATCTCAGTGACACGAAGTCCCAGTGAACAGAGACACAAAAAGTATTTGTTAACTTAAGAAAGGAAACTGGGATTTTATTGGACTACAAAGAAACTTTCAAATAAACAGATATGCATATCAGCCTCTCAAGCTAGTCGTCTGTACGTAAGCAGGAAAGGTTCCGGTGACCATATAGTGCAAGATAACACATAATAACATAGCAAATGATGGCAGCTAAAGATCTGCATAGTCCATCTCGTCTGCCAGTGAGGTAATGAGGGTTGTTTCCGCTGCTATGTGCAGGTTACCCCCTCTGTGCCTTTGTGTAGAATTGCTCCTAGCAGGTTACCCCCTCTGTGCCTTTGTGTAGAATTGCTCCTAGCAGGTTACCCCCTCTGTGCCTTTGTGTAGAATTGCTCCTTGCAGGTTACCCCCTCTGTGCCTTTGTGTAGAATTGCTCCTTGCAGGTTACCCCCTCTGTGCCTTTGTGTAGAATTGCTCCTTGCAGGTTACCCCCTCTGTGCCTTTGTTAGGATCGTGCCCGCCACTCCATGCAGTTTACCTGCCTTTGTTTTGAAGTTTAAAAATTACTTAAATTTGCTTTGATCCCTCTTGCTTTAAAAGGATCATCTGAGTTTCTTCCAATCCTTTTCAAATTCCATCACTCTTTCCCCCCCCCCCCCCCCCCAGCGTCTCCATGCAAAGAGCATTCCAGGCATCCACGACCCTTTCTGTGAAAAATTATTTCCTGACATTGCTTTTACATTTATCTCCTTACAGCTTCATTTCATGTCTTCATTAGATACTATGAAATGGTTACAAATGAAATGCAAATCTTCCAAGGTTATTGGAAAGCTGATCATAAACCATAAGAATTGGGCAGGAAATCAGCACCTGGTCAGAAATGTGCCTGCCCAATTCTTCATCTAGGACATAGGCGTTCTTACTATAGGACTGCAACAGCACCCATTTGACCAATAAGGTGGTCTTGGTGTGCCTCTCATTAAGAGGGTGAGGTAGCCCCAGAAGGGAACATAAAAGATACATTTTGTAGAAAGGACAAAGCAAAGTAAAATGGTTCTGGTGGATGGGGGAGGAAAATTGCTGTAGCCACATTGAAGTAAACATAATGCTAAAAGATGGAAGACTGTATGTAACTGAAGAAAATACTGTAATCGTCTGGTAGATGGATGTACCCAGTTTTGAGATCTTGCTTTCCCCAGTGCAGAACAAACTCTGATGCTTGTTCCAAATGCAATATTGCTTCAGCATATCTTTTGTCAGATCAGGTTTTGACTCAAAGTATTTGTATTTATTTATTTAGCTGGTTTTATATACCGCCTTATCAATGTGTCAAGGCGGTTTACATGTTAACAAGATGAACGAACGCTAATGTACATGGAACATAGTGAAATAAAACCCAGAACATTAACAAACGCAAAGCAGCATATCATTGGAATGGATGGTTGAACATATATATATTAGGATATGGTATATGTTATGTTATGTTATGTTATGTTATGTTATGAGTAGAGGAGGGAGGGAAAAGTTATTGAGAGGGTGGGGAGCAGTCGGTGGGGGATGACAGGAGGGTGAGTGGGAGGGAAGTCATTAGGAAAGTATGGTCATGTACTAGGCAAGAGTTTCACTGAAGTGTTCAATGAAAAGATGTGTCTTCAACTTTCTGTGGAAATCAACAAGGTTATTCGTGGCTTGATATTGTCAGGTAGGGCATTCCAAATGTGTGGTGCGTAGAGTGAGAGCATTCTATTTGACATTGAGCAGATGATTTTCTTGTTTATTGGGGGATGGTGAGTGTGAATTGTGTGTTGGATCTTTTTAGTCTGTCATCTGGTGTTTTCTGAATTAATGATTGTAGGTATTCTGAGGAAAGATGGTGGTATGCTTTGAAGGTGGTGATTATGGCCTTATATTTAGCATGGATTTTAATGGGGAGCCAATGCAGGTTTTTGAGAATTGGTGTTATATGTTCATGAGTGGATGCTCCAGTTAGGACTCTGCAGTAGTATTCTCTGCTAACTGTAGGTTGAATTGCACATGCTTGTAGTCCTTGGAGGATGATGTTACAATAATAACGGTGCGGGAGTACCAAGATCTGGAAGACTGTGTGGAAATAATGGTAGTCTAGTAAAGGTTGGAGAACCCAGACTTTTTTCATTTTATGGTAGGCAAGTTTGATAGTGTTGCTGATGTATGGCTATAGCATTAGAGCTTGGTCCAGCGTGACTCCCAGGTAGCACACTTGCCCCTGGAATATTTATGTGTATTGGTGGTACAAAGTTCATATCTCTAGTGACATGGAGGACTTCGGTCTTCTGGTAGTTCACGGATAAATTGTGTTTTTGTAACCATTGCGTGAGGGCTGTAAAGCAGTTGATCAGTGGGGAGTATACCGGTCATAGGGTGGAGAATGGAATGTATAGCATTATGTCATCGGCATAAACATGGTATAGAACATTGTGTGATTGTATGATAGAGCAGCTGGGTTGTATGTTGTGTAATGGGGAAGAGACGTCCTTTGCCATGCAAACAGAGGAACCTGAGAGAAGTAGGTCTGTTGCTGACAAGAAGGCAAAGCACAGGACTCCCAGTTGCCAGGAGCAACATAAACAAACCCAGCCACGAGTGCAGCAGCCCCGCCCAGCTAGCAAACAATCCCCATCTCCTGAGCCCAATAGTTTTCACCTGAGAGGGGGAAGGGCTAGATTAGCTCCAAACCAGACATATAAGAAACGCTCATTAGAGTTTCAGTGTGAAGGGCAGCAAAGGAAGCAAAGAGCAGGAGGAGCAGAGGAACTGGAGAACAAGAGAGAGAGAAAGCTTGGACAGACCCAGCTGGGAAAGCTGAGTGAGCTGAAGTCTAAGACTCAGAAGCAACGTGTGTTTCACTGTGGAAGGAAGCACGAGAGAAAGTACGTGAGTGACTCAGAGGATTGTGATTCTGAGAGTGATAGAGAAATACAGGAAGTAACCAGCAGGAATAACTGGAGGAGCAGGGCCCAAAAACCCTGTGGCAAGAACTCCAGGCAATTGTCCTATTGGGAAGACACACAGAGGGAAACGTTACCGGTAAAGCTATCTGGGAAGCACTTGCAAGCTCCAGGGAGTGAAAGGTATTCGGTGGAGGACATTTGCATGTCAGAAGAAGAGGTTGAAAAGCCCAAGTTCAGAGGAAAACCTCTGAGGTTTAAACCCCTTCCTGACCAAGCTGTGCACGGACCTTTCCCTGTCTCAAAGCCAGAAGGTAGGCTGTCTAATTATTATAAGGATAAAAGTGGTTATAAGAAGTTCTCTCATAGAAACCCTAAAGGGTGTGACTCTCCTCTCTGCTATTCTAAGATATATGGTAATACTGAACCCTATCTCACAGAGGGCTTGATAGAGAAGCCTCAGGAACAGATAGAGGGTGGAAGTTTGGAAACGTTGTATACCAAGCAGAAGTTGTACTTACCAGAGAGTCAGCATGAATCAATGCTGATTGATCCTCAGGAAGAAGAAATATCAGATAACCAAATGGACTGTACTTTAATGGTTACAGATGATATAATTTCTCTGTGCTGAGCCAGGTGATGTGAAAGCTGTTTAAACTGGCAGTTGAAGAGCACAGGATTTTCCTTGCTTATACAAAGTGACTGTATGCTGTAAATACAGTGGAACTTTGGATTTAAGTTGAGAAGCTGTTATTATTTCCTTTCTTATTTTGTGCCAGAGTGTATGGCTTTTGTCCTGAGTTATTTTGTGTTTGAATCCGCCCCGGGAGGGGAATTAAAAGCCTGTCATTGCCTGAACCACTCGCACCACAACTGCATCTTATTGAAAAGGGAAAAATACTACAACTCCCAGGAGGCAATGCAAGCCTAAAGCATTGCTCCAGTCTTTCAATAAAGGGTCCCCAGGTCGTCTATCCCGTATGCCTATGCTACGGGCCGACTACTGGTGACAGTTGATATTAAAAAGGAGAGATGATAGTGCTGAACCTTGAGGTACACCTTGCTGGAGTTCAAACAGGGCAGAGGTGGTACCAGCAACTTGCTGCTGGTGCTCGGCTAAGTAGAAAGTGAACCATTTAAGAGTTGTGCTGCATAGACCTTGTGAGCGGTGGAGGAGTACTTCATGGGGTACCAAGTCAAAAGCTGCAGTAATGTCCAAATAGATGAGCATGAATCCTTGATGAGGTTTTTGGGTACCTAGAGTTAGTCTATCCATGAGGGCTGTTATAAGGGTTTCAACACCATGATTGTGCCTAAAGCCATGTTGTTGTGGGTCTAGGGGTGCATGGCTGTTGATATGGCCTTGGAGTTGATCTTTTATTTTATTTATTTATTTTATTTAACATCTCTTATATACCGCGCTATTAAAATCAGTGTGGTGTACATTGAACAAAATATACTGCAATGTGTACAGGTAACATCAAGTTTACAGAGAACAAGGAATGGCAGACTGGAGATAGCACAATATGAATCTGGAGTGATCGGGTCTAATTTGGGGTTTTTGAGTGTTGGTCAAATGCAGGCTTGCATGGTTTTAAGCAATGCTGGGGGTGAGTTCAGAGTGAGCTATCTTGATCCAACTCACTGGGCATGGGTCTAGGGAGGTGGTCATGTTATTTATGCTGGAGATGATGTTCTCTAGGCATTCCAGTGTTATGTGGTAAAAGGTGTGCCATGTGTGGAGGGTTGAGTTGGAGTTTGGTAGCAGCATAGCAGTGTTTGGTGTGTTACCTATGATGATAGCCTTGTTTCTGGAAGTGTGTGGTGAAAGTTTGTGGGGAAGGAGCCTTGCGTTTAATGTTCTGAACAAGATTCCGTAAGACTACCTTAACTATGCTGAAAAATTCCCTGGGATGGTTTATGGAGCTTAAGATGAGACTGGACTGGAACTCCTTTTTGGTTCTATTGATGATGTTTTCGTATTCCTGTAGTATGGCCATATAATTATCATGGTCAGGTTTATTTTTAGATTATCACCATTTTCTTTCTAATTGCTGGAGTTTACACTTTATGTTTCTGAGTTAGGCAGTGTACCATGTGGCCAAGTGGTGTTTCCTAATGGGTCTTTTAGTTTGTGGTGCTGTTGAAGCTTTGGATAATATTTCATTCCAGTTTTTTACCAGACTGTTGAGATCTTGGGAGTCCGTGTACAGCTGTGGGAGGATTGTATTTATGAAGTCTTCTTTGTCCCAGCATTTAAATCTTCTTGTGGTGCACTGCGAGTGGTGGTCTGGGGGTGGGGCCAAGCCTTGAGGAAGGTGAAAGGTAAAAACATAAGAACATAAGATCTGCCATACTGGGTCAGACCAAGGTCCATCAAGCCCAGTATCCCATTTCCAACAGTGGCCAATCCACATCACAAGAACCTAGCAGTTTTACAAAAAGACACACAGGTTTCACAATGCTTATATTTGGCAAACAGTGGATTTCACGGGTCCTCTTTAATAGTGGTTTATGGACCTTTTCTCCAGGAACTTGTCCAAACCTTTTTTAAACCCAGTTACACTAACAGTTTTTACTACATCCTCTGGTTATGAATTCCAGAGTGGGGGTCATTCTGCACCACGAATTGTGGGAATGTATGTCCTGTCTGCACCTGCCAATTCCAGTGCAAAGGCTCTCCGTACATACAGCGGTGTTGTACGGGGAGCCTGTGATGGGGGCAAGATGGAGGGGTCTGGAGGCGGAGTGAGAACAGGGCATAGGCAGGTTGTGATCCCAGATGTACAGGGCCGATTCTGAAGTTGGTCCTGTACATCAGTGCTCGGCCTGTTAGATGGGGGACTTATTCAACCTCAAAGATGGAATAAGACCCCCTGGACACGGGATGACAGCGGTGGCCGGCGGCGACGAACATGTGAGGGGTGTAGGAGCATCCCTGTAGTCCAACCCTGGCCATGGGAGGCCAGATCATGGGTAAAGGAGGTTTTCTGCGGTGGCTGGCGATCACAGCTCCTGAATGGAGCCGCGGTGCCATGACGATGGGAAGCCATGGCACTGTGGCTCCATTCAGGAGCCTGACTGAGTTAGCTGGGCTTGTGGCTGGATGTCTCAGGTGCCAGAATCAGTCTATGGAGACCAGAAAATTTAAGGACAAATTTCTGGTACTGGATGGTTCTGAAGACGCTAGAGAATTCACATCTGGGATGTTTTCTAAATTTGTATTTGGTGGAGACATTGATGACATGTTTTCAAAGGGAAACCATGCTTGTTGTTCCCTGCTATGTGAAGATCTTAGACTTTAGGAAGACTAACTTTGCGAAGATGGGCCAATACCTCAGGGAGTCGTTAGTGGGATGGGAACAGCTGGGGGATGTAGAAAAACAGTGGGCAAAACTGAAAGGGGGTATTTTAAAGGCAACCAACCTTTTTGTTAAAATGGTAAATAAAGGCAAAAGGAACAGGAGACCGCTATGGTTTTCGAAGGAAGTAGCTGAAAAAGTGAAGAAAAAGAGGGAGGCCTTCATGAAATACAAGAGATCACAGAGAGAGGAAGACAGGCATCTGTATTTGGAAAAACTTAGAGAAGCTAGCAAAGTAGTCAAGAAGGCGAAGATTCAAAAGGAGGAGGAAATAGCCAATGCAATAAAACGGGGGGATAAGACATTTTTCAGATATATTAGTGAGAAGAGGAAGGGCAAAAGTGGTATTGTCAGACTCAAGGGTGCAGGGGGGGAATATTTAGAAGCTGATAAGGATAAAGCGGAATTGCTTAACAAATATTTTTGTTCTGTGTTCACAGATGAAGAACCAGGAGCAGGACCTCAGAAAACACCCACAAATAAGAACAGAAGCGAGGGACATCTTGAACAATTTTCAGAAGACTGTGTTCGTGAGAAACTAGCTCAACTTAAAGTAGACAAAGCGATGGGACCGGATGGGATACACCCTAGAATACTGAGGGAACTTGGGGACGTTCTAGCAACTCCACTGACTGACCTTTTCAATGCCTCGTTGGAGTCGGGAGTGGTGCCAAAGGACTGGAGAGAGGCTC
The DNA here is from genome assembly GCA_033557465.1 of Ichthyophis bannanicus. Taxonomy (NCBI): domain Eukaryota; kingdom Metazoa; phylum Chordata; class Amphibia; order Gymnophiona; family Ichthyophiidae; genus Ichthyophis; species Ichthyophis bannanicus. Next base: position 120,964,467 of record CM066032.1, on the reverse strand, counting down.
ATGTGGTGCCTTTACACAAAAGCGGAAGTAAGGATGTGGTTGAAAACTACAGGCCGGTTAGTTTAACTTCAGTGGTGAGTAAATTATTGGAAACGCTGCTGAAAGAGAAAATAGTGAGGTTTCTGGAGTCCAGCGGATTACAGGATCCGAGGCAGCATGGATTCACCAGAGGCAGGTCTTGTCAGACAAATCTGATTGATTTCTTTGACTGGGTGACCAGGGAGTTGGACCGAGGGAGAGCTCTAGATGTGGTGTATTTAGATTTTAGTAAAGCCTTTGACACTGTTCCTCACAGGCGACTTATAAACAAACTGAGTACCCTAGGGATGGACCCTAAAGTTACTGCTTGGGTTAGAAATTGGTTGGGTGGGAGGCGACAAAGAGTACAAGTAAATGGAGCTCACTCTGAGGAGAAGGATGTTACCAGTGGTGTGCCCCAGGGATCTGTCCTTGGTCCAATTCTTTTTAACATCTTTGTTAGTGATATAGCGGAAGGGCTGTCGGGTAAGGTTTGCCTCTTTGCAGATGATTCCAAAATCTGCAATAGAGTAGACACCCAGGAAGGTGTAGATAACATGAGGAGGGATCTAGCTAAGCTTGAAGAATGGTCTAGAATTTGGCAGCTGGGATTTAATGTTAAAAAATGTAAGGTCATGCATTTGGGCTGCAGCAATCCAAGGGAGCAATACAGTATAGGAGGTGAAGTACTTTTGTCCACTAAAGAAGAGCGGGACCTAGGCGTGGTTGTGTCTGATGATCTTAAAGTAGCTAAACAGGTAGAAAAGGTGACGGCAAAAGCTAGAAGGATGCTTGGGTGCATACGGAGAGGAATGGCTAGCAGAAAAAAGGAGGTGATAATGCCTCTGTATAAGTCCTTGGTGCGACCTCATTTGGAGTATGGTGTGCAATTCTGGAGACCGCACCTTCAAAAGGATGTGAACAGGATGGAGTCGGTGCAGAGGGTTGCTACTAAAATGATTAATGGGCTTCATTATAAAGCATATGAGGACAGACTTAAGGATCTTAATATGTACACCTTAGAGGAAAGGCGGGATAGAGGTGATATGATTGAGATGTTTAAATACCTCCGTGGCATAAATGTTCAGGGAGAGAGCCTCTTTCAATTGAAAGCAAGTTCTGCTACGAGGGGACATGGGATGAGGGTGAAGGGAGATAGATTCAGGAGTGATATGCGTAAATATTTCTTTACGGAAAGAGTAGTGGATCCGTGGAATAGTCTCCCAGTGGAGGTGGTAGAGATGAGGACAGTAACTGAATTCAAAAAAGCATGGGACCAACACAGAGGATCTCTAAAGGTAAAAAGTAGACTGTTGTAGTTGTTGTTGTTATGGAAGGACAGACTAGATAGGCCTTGTGGTCTTTTTCTGTCATCATGTTTCTATGTTTCTATGTGTGCAGACAGCCGGGGGCACTTAAAAGTTTGCGCATGCTTTTGAACATTCGAAGTACGCACAATGTTTTCTTTCTCCATCCTAAACACATCTCTGAGCTTACTTCTTTCTCACTCAGCTAAAAGTATGAATGCTTTTAAAACAGAAAGTACGCTTTTAACTGCTGTAAGAAAGCGATTTTCAGCCAATGTGTTTTACTAAGATAAATGGCTTTGAAACTTACACACCCCATTCTTAAATGGATCCGTCCTACATGGAGGGACCTGTTCACTAAATCATGCTAGGGTTTTGCAGCTAATGCGGCAAAAAAGTGCAGAGAGTTCAGCATTAGCTGCAAAAGCTCTGCATTATCTGGGACATGCATAACAATTCCCCCAACAAAACTGCAGAATTTGTGGCCCAGCAGCACAGCATTGAGGTGGCATGATGAGCAACCATACTGCCTGCAACTTTGACGGTTACCGCATGCTCTTGACACCCATTCATGCAGCTAATGCAGTTTCTGCAAATACAGAAAATCACTGCGTTATCTGCAATTTGCCTGCGCAATCTGTTAACACATCCAGACAGCGTGCACTGTCAGGTGATGCCTCTGAGTGGACTGCACATTTTCATAGGAAAATTTTAAGTATTACATTTTTCAAGTGCTGCTGTTTTATTTTTTACTTGCAAGTTATTTCCTTATCAGGTACTGATTTGTATGACTATAGTTTTGATGTTGTATCTGTCCAATAATGTACAGACTGAATAATTGCAGCTGACAATGGTACTTCCCTGGACACCCTTGACTGAGGACATACCCTGGTCTTAGTTAGTCTGTAAGACAAGCAAATATTGAGATGTACGCCAGATGTTTTTGGCCTTTGAAAGATTTCAACAATTAATGACAAAACTGAAAAAGAGACGTGTTTACACTTTCTAGTTAGGGATCCTGGGCAAGTCTTTGCCAAAATAGTTTCAAAATTTTGATAATTTAACTTTGTCATATATGTCTGTAAAAGATCTCATAAACTGGGCTCAATTTATTTGGTTTGAAAGGTCTGTTGTAATAGAATTTCATTAAGTAGAATCTCATGGCTCTTATGCCACCTTCCCAGTCTTATATCGACAGCCAACCTTGACCTCAAACAAAGCCTTCAGAGAGTAGGAGAATAAAATAGTGAGTACGTGTTTAAATGTTATCTTAGAATGTTTTACTGTTTATTTATTTTTCTATTTTATTTATTTTTATCTCCATGTGGAGGCCAATTCAGATTGGGGGTCGTCTGGGCCGTCCAGGCGTCTAAAAATTGGACGTGTCCTAAGTCACCCGATTCTGCAAACGCGGGAGCTATACTTTTCCACGGTAGCAGACTCAGGGCACCTGAATGGGCTGGATGTGCCCTGATTCCGCAGCGGGGGATGTCCTGGGATTTGAACGCCCATCTGGCCGTGGCATCCCATCGCCATAGCACCAGCATGTCCAGACTGTGAGCCCCAATGCCACCTGCACAAACATACCTGTTCCCACCAACAGACCCTTGGCAGTATAGCCAGGTCCAGAATCGGTTGGCGGAGCAACCACTGCAGTGGTGCGCAGTCCTCTGCGGGGCTGCGGGCTCCAAATGCCCCCATGCCCCGCACTTATTCCATCTCCAAGGTGGAATAAGGCAGGAGTCTAAGCATGGGCCGCTGGACGTACAGAGGGCCAACCAGAATACCCTCTGTACATCTGGCCGCTTTGCCCCACCCCTGCTTCGCCCACTCTGCCTCCCGGATGTCCAAGCCTGCTATTTGGGGTTCAGAATAACCCCCACTGTGTTTAGAGTTTGTTGCATAAGCCCCTTTGAGCTGTTTGATAAAGTGAAGTATTAAGTATAATAAATAAGAAAATAAATAAATCCATTGGGTGTTATGTGACATCAATAGAAAGAAAGGGACTTCCTTCATGTATAGTCAAAGTATTGGCAAACTCTGAGATAAATATTTAATTTAGGTCTCTTTAGATTCCAGCCTCTAATTGTAGAAAGTCATGGAAGCTCTTTACATGCGAAGCAGTGATTTTCTGTCTGTATGGATCTACTTGCGCACAAGCCAACTTGTGCCATGTGTACATATGTGCCACTACGCGCTGCAGGGGGATGCTCGGAAGCAGAACTTATATGCAGATACCCAGAGGCGTGTAAGCATGTGTCAGGAGACAGGAGTTATGTACTTCCCTGAAGTGGTCAGTGAAAAGGTAAGTTTTGAGCTGTTTCCTAAATTCTTTTATGACCGTGGTAGTCCTTAGTTTCTCTAGAAGTGAGTTCCAAATGGAAGGTGCAGCTAGTGAGAGGGTCCTCTTCACAGACTTGTTGGCTTTCGTGTATGAGCTGGGGGTTGGAATGGTGTCTATGATGCTCTGTCTTCTTGGTCTGTTGTTTGATTTTGTACATATCAGGTCCTGCAGAATTCCGGCTGACAAGTTGTTTCTGATTTTGAAGATGGTCAGTGCTGTTTTATTTATTTTATTTATTTATTTATTATTTACCAGTTTTTATATACCGCACTATTCATCATCAGTGCGGTTTACATTAAACAACAACATACCTGTCAATATATAACTGATCTAGGTTTACAGATAACAGGGAAGGTAAACTGGGTGCAAACTGGGGGATAACTATATACAATTAAATATGTTACATCAAGGTTTGGTATTTGATGAAATTCGGTATTTTCCCATTTTAAACCTCTGTTCTGGGTTGTTGATGTGTGTAAGAGTTAGTTGAGTGATGCGGAAGACAATTCTCTGGTGTGTATGGTAGCTTAAAGTGCAAAGTGAATAAATAGTGCTTGATGGACTTTCTGAATTGGGTGATATCTCTGATTGATCTGATGCTGGGGAGTAGTTTGTTCCAGCACTTGGGGGCATAAGACACAAAAGCTCTGTTAGTGGTTTGTTGTGTCCATTTTGTGGAGATACTAGGAGTGACTAGTGTATTTTCTGCTACTAGTCTTCTGGATCTATTATTCGGTGCGTGAGTGATTAGATTTGAGATTGATGCAGGGGATATTTTATTAATAGCCTTGAATGTGATGAGGAGAGCTTTGTATATTATTCTGCAGTTTATCGGGAGCCAGTGTAGGTCGACCAGTATTGGTGTTATATGCTCTCTTTTTGAAGCTCCGGATAAGATGCGGGCTGCCGCGTTCATCGCCAGTTGTAGTGGTCTTAGTGTATTCTTGGGGAGGCCGTGCAGGATGATATTCGCATAGTCGAAGTGCGGTGTGACTATTGCTTGGAAAACTGTACGGAAATCTTTGGTCTCCAGCATTGGTTTCAGGTGTCGCAGTGTTTTTAGTTTGTAGTATATTGACCTTACTGTGTTCTTTATGTGCTCCTTAAGATTGAGTTTCTGATCGAGTATCACACCGAGGTACTTTATGGAGGCCTTGATCGGGAGCTCTGCATCTCTCACTATGAGGGTGGTTGGTGGCGAAAATTGCTTGTTTTGTATTTGGCACGTGAGGTGACTGGCAACCAGTGTAGCTGGCTCAAGAGGGGTGTTATGTGTTCATGCTTTGCAGATCCTGTGATGGAGCGAGCAGTGCTGTTCTGGGCTAGTTGCAGAAGTCGGGTGGTTTGCTTTGGTAGTCCTTAGAGAAGGGAATTGCAGTAGTGCAGTATGGGTGTAAAGATTGCTTGACAGACTGTGCAGAAATGGTCTTGGCTGAGGAGGGGTTTGAGTCTTCGGATAATGGCCAGTTTGTGGAATACATTCCTGGAGGTTTTGTTGATGTGGGCTTGTAAGTTTAGGTAGCGGTCAAGGGTGATACCCAAGTGTCGTACTTCCTCTTTTACTGGGATCACTGTGTCGGACAAGTTGATTGAGGTTGGGGGGTGAAGGAGGCGTCACATGTGATAATTAGTCCCTCTGATTTTTTAAAATTGATGTGAAGGTTGTTGTTGTTGGAAAGCCAGGTAATTATCTCTTGTAGACATTTTGTCATAGTTGCATAGTCCGGAGTGTCGAGGTGGATTGGGGCATAGACCATGATGTCGTCTGCATATAAGGCATAGAGAGCCTTCTGCCTTTTGAAGATGTTACAGACTGGCTGTATATAAATGTTGAAGAGAAGGGTGGACAGAGAGGACCCTTTGGGACTCCCTGTGCCGTGTTGAATGGAAAAGAGGTGTTTGATCCGACTTTGACCTTTTGTTGTCTGTCACTGAGGTAAAACTGAAACCATTTGAGTGTGGTGCTGTGGAGTCCAGTGCTTGTTAGTCAGTTTTAAAGGGTGCTGTGCATACTGGGAAAAGGGTTTCAACGTATTATCCACAATGATGCCTAGATCCTTTTCCTGGTTGGTGGTTCCTATTACTGTATGGAACCTTGCATCCTGTAACTGTGCTTTGGGTTGTTCTTCCCTATGTGCATAACTTTGCACTTGTCCACATTGAGGGTCTTTTACTAGACTTTGACAATGTATATTCTGGTATGCGCTGAATGCGCATTGGGACAGGCATTGCCAGCTAGCGTAGGCCATGCCAGTGCAGGACTATTCCCGCGCTGTCTAGCTTGCATCAGGGTAGAGTGGTCAGGGCAGGGGCGGAGAGTGGGCGTGGTGTGCTCCATGCAGTTAACAGTGGGTTCACATTTCACGCTAATTGCATTAGCATGGGATCACCCTACACCACCTCAGTATGTGCAGTTAAGTGCACCTGTGCTACGGGACAGGGCTCCACATCAACTGCCAGGGAAATGCTCTACACACCCCTGAAAGTTAACATAATGGTGCTGCACTTCACACGCCATAGTTTCAGCACTGTTGGCACATTCAGTGCAATATCCTAGTGCTCTTTAGTAAAAGGCCCCTACATTTCATCTGCCATTTGGATGTCCAGTCTCCCAATTTATCAAGGTCCTCTTTAAATTTTCACAATCCTCTTGTGTTTCAATATCTTTGAATAATTTTGTGTTATCTGCAAATTTGATCACCTGACTCATTCCCATTTCCAGGTCATTTATGAATATGTTATAAAGCAGCAGACCCAGTACAATCCCTGGGGTACTCCACTATTCACCTTTCTCCATTGAGAAAATTGGCCATTTAGCCCTACCCTCTGCTTTCTGTCTCTGAGCCAGTTCCTGATCCACAATAGTACACTGCCTCCTATCCCATGACTCTTTAATTTTCCAATGAATCTCTCATAAGGCATCTTGTCAAAGGCTTTCTGAAAATCCAGATACAATGTATCAACTGGCCCAACTTTATCTACCTATTTATTCGTACCTTCAAAAAAATATAACAGATTACTGAGACAGGATTTTTCTTGGCTAAAGGATCTATTCTGTCCCGTGAATAGTGGGGATGGACATCCCATTGGGATGTCCATTCACCCCCCTGTCAGCCCTGTCAAAAGCCTCCCCATACAACACCTTGAACCATCTCTGGAGCCGGCCCTCGACAGGACAAGCACAGTTTGAAATTGCTGCTAAAGAAGTATAAGGTCCTCTACTATCTTCATCTCAATAAGAAGGACCACTGGTGCACAGAAGCTGTTGTTTTTTCTTAGAAGCAGCAGCCAGAGGAGGAGGAAAGAGAGGGGCCTACTCTGATGATGTCATCGGGATGTGGTGGCAGCAACCAGATGACATCATCAGAGCACCCAAGACAGGACCTTTTTCAGAGGTTTTCAATTATACCCAGAAACCCCAAATTCCGCATCGGAGGTTTTTTTGGGGGTTTTCTTGTTATAACCAATACTCAAAAGCCCTAATCATAATGTAATCCATCTGAAATTGCAATGACCTCATCCAGTGTATTGTTTTAGTTTCCATGTTATAAAAGTTGTAGGTGAAGATGCTTTCTGGGAACTTGGGAGATTACAGCTCAGTGGTGGGATAGATTAGAGAAATTATATGGCTTTTGCTAATTCCAGTATAGTATATCTTTTGGGATTCTCCTGATGGACTTGTTTGTCATCCAAATACTCAGGTGTGAGGTGTTAGGAGAAAGTATTTTGATTCTTCAGTAATATGTGTGGTACAGTATAGGCCCAAATCTTTGATATTACTTATGGAGACTGTGCCTGTAGATACAATTCAAGTTATATTTTATTGTCCTGTTGTCCTTGCTTTAGGCATAGTATCATATTTCAGTGTGATGCTTTTATTGTAGCATGATTAGAATCCTTTGTTGAAAGATTCTCATACCAGGATAAATGGATTAAATAAATGAATAAATAAAAGACAGGAACAGGAAGGATAAGTGAAAATATGATAGAGAAGAGGGTTAGCAGTGGGCAAAAGAAAGCTTGAGAGATATGACATGAAATTGGAAGAGCCTTGGCCCTGATGGAGTACCCAATTTGTCCACCAGGACTGAGGGTAAAATCATGGGATGCTTCTCTAAGCTGCATCTCAGATGCAATATTACAGCATAGGAACCTTGTAAGATTGAGAGATTTCAGACTCATATAGATGATACCTAATGATCTTGTGACATTTTTAGAATTTTTAGATGTCATGGACCTTTTTCAACATGAGCAATCCTCCACATGAGGCCAGCCATACAGAAGACTTTGTTTAGGCATCTTCTAAATCCTTGCTTTCCATAAGCAACTGTACAATATCTCCTATTTCATGGTCTGACTATTTTTTTGGTTCCTTTTAATTTAGAGGTTCCTCTCGCTAAACTTTTTATCAGCCTAGAAAATTTCAAAAGGTACTGATAGAAACAATTACTATATCTTGTAAAGACTTCCACTCCAAGGTCAACAACTTACTGACTGAGAACCAAGTAATCTCCTGTAATTGTACTTTTGGCTCCTAATGGGGTTATGTTTATGTTTGTTAAAATTTGATATACTGTCCTTCAAAAAAAATGGCAGAGCAGTGTACAATAAAAACATTTTAAAAGAGAGAAAGGAACTACATAAAATATAGTAAAGAGGAACTCAAACAGGCTTGGTTAGGAGGGGGAAGGGAGACCAGGGGGAAGTAGGTGTCATCAACAGGGGACCCAGTGCATCATGTAATGAGGTTACCCCTCAACAGTATAAGCAATGGCCTCTAGTTCCTTAAAAACAGACTAGAAAGGCTGAGCTAGTTTGGCTGTAAGATAAATCATATGCAACAAGTATCACCAAGCATATAAAGACAGTGCAAATCAAGTAAAGAAGGACCATATTTGAAAGATGAATTAAAAAAACAGACCACATTTCCCTAGAACTTTATTTTTCAAGTTGGTCAGTTTACAACCCTGGCTCAAAATATCTCTTTTTCATCCCATCCATTCCCAATAGTAAATGAATTCGTAGTACATTTCTCTATAAAATTGATAATATTTCATTGGCAGTTGTTCCACTAAGGGAACCAACATAAATTTGGATGCTAGTGGCGTTAGTTCTAGTTGAAAGCCTGAAAAGGTTGTCTTATGAAACTTCCCCTTCTTCCTTTTTGACCACTTGGTCCTCTAAATCGTCCTGTTCAATCCAGTATCAAAATTCCTGTCTGAGAAAATTATCTTGTGTACTCAGGCTACAACCCGTGGTCTGAATCTGTTTCTCTCTAAGTGGAACAAAAAACCTACACTGGCCTTGACTTTTATGTACTTTCTAAAATTAATGCCAGTTTGTTCTCTGATATGGTACCTAGTCAAAAGAAACGTACTATTCTGACCAGTATTGAAAAGCACCCATTTAGATACTTCCTTGCTCACCAATTGCCCAGTATCCAATTTTTCTTACCTCTCTAAGCTCACTGAAAAAGCATTGTTTCTTCAATTCAGCGAGTTAATAAGAATATCAGACGTTCTCCATCCACATCAATCTGGATTCCTGCCTTACCATAGTACAGAAGGTGACTGTACCTCCAAAGAATTTATCTGTAACCAAAAGGAAATGGGCAGACCTACCACAGAACTTGTCGCAAATTCAAGGAACGAAAGAATGTATTCTCTCTAAATGTTATTGTAAAATGCCAGATGTCTTAGCACTGAATTTTAAGGAAAAGCCCTTGGCGTCACGTACAAGTTGTATTGCCCAGCAACCACCAAACAAAAGTTTTAAGGAAAACTGTATAAAGCATAGTAAAGTGGTACAGAAATAAATAAATTAAAAGCTCAATTCAAATACAGAGTCACAGAAACAAAAGCAATACAATGCCAATAGAAACGGTGAATTGCCAACGTCAGTTGGGACGAAGGAATACCTCCATGGCAGGCCATTAAACCGGGAGAAGGCAAACTTAAAAAATGCTTCAAGGCACGGCACTGGTGCCTTATTAGAAAGAAAACATCTTGTAGGTAATCAATCATATAAAAAGAAACAAAAAGACCTACAGATTAGACCATGCTGTGAGAGATAAGCCCGGAATGGAACCAAAAACAAAGACACAATCTGTACGCAGTCACGGGGAGCTCCCTGCAGTTTGCAAGAAACAAGCAAGTCAAAACCCAGGAAAAGGGGCCAGGACAGGTCAAACTCTTAACACTAGTCAGTCAGTCAAGCTAACAACACTGAACAAAAAATATGAATAAATAATAGAATAAAGGCGATACCAACAAAAGGAATAAATAATTAAAAAACCTAGACTAAAAAAGCAATTTAAAAAGTCTCGCATGTACCGCCAGCTATCTCCAGAGCAGAGAGCAAAACAGTCGGGTGAAGCCAGAGAAAAGTACCTATTTACTGGGCCCGCTGTGGAAGAGTACGCTGTGACCTAAATCAATAAAACCAGGTGAAAATGTCTACAAGGGTACCCCAGGCGACAAATATGTACTACCTTGACGCCACCCTAACGTGAACGTACTAATACAAAACTACTAAAAAAGCTTGTAAGGAGCAAACAATACAACTGGATTGTATTAGGCCCCATGTTACTACAGCATCAAAGAAACAAAAAGTGAGGTGGACACAAATTAAAAATCCTGATGCTTTGAGGTGAAAACAAGCATTTTCTTGATGCTTATTCGTGCTTGGAGAAGGCAAAAACATGGACATGCCTGCAAAATGTCTCCAAAGTTTCTGAGATCAAACAGGGATGTTACTCCTCGGACACGCCTCTACCACACCCCTGTACCTATTAGACGTCCCAGGACAGGAGACCTCTAAGAACGTCATTTGTGGAATGGCTATGGAGACATGTTCATGATTTCGACACCTGCATGCACATCTTCAGATGTCCAAATCATGACTAAACCTTTTTAAATGACCCTCTATGCAATTAGTAACTTATTTTGACTCCTAGAATCTTGACCTTAGTCCTCTAAATATTTGTCTGGGTGCCATAGTCAATTGGATTAACATGAACTATCTCATTTCATTTGTTATATTTACATACCACAATATACCATTTAATATCTATATGGTTTACATAAAAGCATACATAATACAATAAAATGCTAAAACAACATTAAAATATTCAAAGTAGCCATATGCTCTCTTATTTATTTATTTATTGGTTTTATATACCACTTTATCACATAATCAAGGCGGTTTACAGAGAATTCAACTTACATTGCACTAGGCAGTTTACAGTGAACAAGGAACATATTGAACAAGAACAATATCTGTAACATCAAACTCATTTTGTTAAAACATATTCAGTCTTATTGGATTATAACCGGCCAACTATATACCTTAGGGAGTTACTGTGCAGAGGGTGAGCTATTTCAGAGTTTCTTACATCGGGTGGAATGAGCATTCTCTATAACCTTGTTGATTGTTCGTTATTGACTGGAAGACTTAGAAACATAGAAACATGAAAACAGAAAAAGACCACAAGGCCTATCTAGTCTGTCCTTCCATAACAACAACTACAACAGTCCACTTTTTACCTTTAGAGATCCTCTGTGTTGGTCCCATGCTTTTTTGAATTCAGTTACTGTCCTCATCTCTACCACCTCCACTGGGAGACTATTCCACGGATCCACTACTCTTTCCGTAAAGAAATATTTCCGCATATCACTCCTGAATCTATCTCCCTTCACCCTCATCCCATGTCCCCTCGTAGCAGAACTTGCTTTCAATTGAAAGAGGCTCTCTCCCTGAACATTTATGCCACGGAGGTATTTAAACATCTCAATCATATCACCTCTATCCCGCCTTTCCTCTAAGGTGTACATATTAAGATCCTTAAGTCTGTCCTCATATGCTTTATAATGAAGCCCATTAATCATTTTAGTAGCAACCCTCTGCACCGACTCCATCCTGTTCACATCCTTTTGAAGGTGCGGTCTCCAGAATTGCACACCATACTCCAAATGAGGTCGCACCAAGAACTTATACAGAGGCATTATCACCTCCTTTTTTCTGCTAGCCATTCCTCTCCGTATGCACCCAAGCATCCTTCTAGCTTTTGCCGTCGCCTTTTCTACCTGTTTAGCTACTTTAAGATCATCAGACACAACCACGCCTAGGTCCCGCTCTTCTTTAGTGGACAAAAGTACTTCACCTCCTATACTGTATTGCTCCCTTGGATTGCTGCAGCCCAAATGCATGACCTTACATTTTTTAACATTAAATCCCAGCTGCCAAATTCTAGACCATTCTTCAAGCTTAGCTAGATCCCTCCTCATGTTATCTACACCTTCCTGGGTGTCTACTCTATTGCAGATTTTGGTATCATCTGCAAAGAGGCAAACCTTACCCGACAGCCCTTCTGCTATATCACTAACAAAGATGTTAAAAAGAATCGGACCAAGGACAGATCCCTGGGGCACACCACTGGTAACATCCTTCTCCTCAGAGTGAGCTCCATTTACTTGTACTCTTTGTCGCCTCCCACCCAACCAATTTCTAACCCAAGCAGTAACTTTAGGGTCCATCCCTAGGGTGCTCAGTTTGTTTATAAGTCGCCTGTGAGGAACAGTGTCAAAGGCTTTACTGAAATCTAAATTCACCACATCTAGAGCTCTCCCTCGGTCCAACTCCCTGGTCACCCAGTCAAAGAAATCAATCAGATTTGTCTGACAAGACCTGCCTCTGGTGAATCCATGCTGCCTCAGATCCTGTAATCCGCCGGACTCCAGAAACCTCACTATTTTCTCTTTCAGCAGCGTTTCCAATAATTTACTCACCACTGAAGTTAAACTAACCGGCCTGTAGTTTTCAACCACATCCTTACTTCCGCTTTTGTGTAAAGGCACCACATGAGCCTCTCTCCAGTCCTTTGGCACCACTCCCGACTCCAACGAGGCATTGAAAAGGTCAGTCAGTGGAGTTGCTAGAACGTCCCCAAGTTCCCTCAGTATTCTAGGGTGTATCCCATCCGGTCCCATCGCTTTGTCTACTTTAAGTTGAGCTAGTTTCTCACGAACACAGTCTTCTGAAAATTGTTCAAGATGTCCCTCGCTTCTGTTCTTATTTGTGGGTGTTTTCTGAGGTCCTGCTCCTGGTTCTTCATCTGTGAACACAGAACAAAAATATTTGTTAAGCAATTCTGCTTTATCCTTATCAGCTTCTACATATTCCCCCCCTGCACCCTTGAGTCTGACAATACCACTTTTGCCCTTCCTCTTCTCACTAATATATCTGAAAAATGTCTTATCCCCCCATTTTATTGCATTGGCTATTTCCTCCTCCTTTTGAATCTTTGCCTTCTTGACTACTTTGCTAGCTTCTCTAAGTTTTTCCAAATGCAGATGCCTGTCTTCCTCTCTCTGTGATCTCTTGTATTTCATGAAGGCCTCCCTCTTTTTCTTCACTTTTTCAGCTACTTCCTTCGAAAACCATAGCGGTCTCCTGTTCCTTTTGCCTTTATTTACCATTTTAACAAAAAGGTTGGTTGCCTTTAAAATACCCCCTTTCAGTTTTGCCCACTGTTTTTCTACATCCCCCAGCTGTTCCCATCCCACTAACGACTCCCTGAGGTATTGGCCCATCTTCGCAAAGTTAGTCTTCCTAAAGTCTAAGATCTTCACCTTCGAATGGATTCTAACAGCCCTAGTCCTAATACTGAACCACACCATCTGGTGATCACTGGATGCAAAATGATCTCCCACTACAACATCAGAAACACTTTCACCATTGGTAAGCACCAAGTCCAGTATGGCCCCTTCACGTGTGGGGTCTGTTACCAATTGCCTGAATAGTTCTCCCTGTAGAGAATCCAGGATCTCCTTACTTCTACATGATACTGCAGCAGGAATGTGCCAATCAACATCTGGCATATTGAAATCTCCTAGCAGTAGCACTTCCCCTTTCCTAGCAATGCTGCGTATGTCTTCAATTAACTCTCTGTCCACCTCTTCCTCTTGTGAGGGAGGTCTGTATATCACACTAATGCAAATAGATTTCTCTTTCCCTCTTTCTAGTTTAACCCACAATGCCTCCTCTCTCCTTTTTAAGCTCTGTAATTCCAAAGCTTTAATTGTAGTTTTTACATATAGTGCCACTCCTCCTCCCCTTCTTCCTGCCCTGTCCTTTCTGAATAAAGTATAGCCAGGTATAGTTACATCCCAGTCATGGTTTTCTGTGAACCATGTTTCTGTAACTGCCACTAAATCCAAGTCAGCCACTCCCACCAAAGCTTCAACTTCAGGGATCTTATTTCCCATGCTACGGGTATTAATACACACTGCTTTCCATATATTACCCCTGTTACCCATTTCCATAAAGGTATTTAATGTATCACCTACCTGGGGGCTTTCACTTACCTGGGGGCTTTCTTCACCCATCCCCAACGAATCTAGTTTAAAGCCCTCTTCAGTAGATTAGCCAGTCTACTACCAAAGATGCGTTGACCTTTCTTGGACAGATGGATGCCATCTCTGCTCTGCAACCCTTGGAACAGCATCCCATGGTCTAGGAAATAGTACAGATTTGAGTTTTTTCTGAATAAGGTTGGGTCCTTTATTTCACGTACATTGTTGGGTAAAGAGTTCCTCGTCCTAATGCTCAGGATGTATGGGGAGAGCCAGAGGGGGAATCAGGCCCAGGCGACGGGAGGGGGCGGGATTGGGGCGGAGCGGGGGTGAGCCAGAATAGCAGGACATACATGGCCGATTCAAGTCACGGCCCTGTACATCCTGCTGGGCCCCTGGGGATGTGCTGCTTATTCCACCTCAAAGGTTCCCTCCCTAGGGCCGGGACCGGGTGTGGTGGGGTCCTCGCCGCCCAGTCTAGGCCACAGCAGATCAGCTGTACGTCAGGCAGCGGGGAAAAGGGAGGCCAGAGCCACGGGAGTCGGGGGCACCTGAGGGGTGGTCGTCCCCACAGGTGGCAGGGGTTTGCCAGGCTGTCCTCAGGCCCAATTCTGGTTATCGTGGGAAACTTTTGTTCCCACAGTCCAGAATTGGGTCTAAACGGGTCCATCTTCCTTGCGGCTGTCCAGATGGCCCGGATGTGCCCCTACCTAAATCAAGCTCCATGTGGATCACATTCTTCCATATGTAGCACCATTATTACTGGATTCTTATATAATCTTTGTGGACTCCATGAAGACTTTAAGAGTGACGGTTCATTGTAAATTTGAACTTGAAGCTTCAATTTCCTTAGTAGTCAAGGCTTCCTTCTGTGCACTGCATCTGGTCTATAAAGCACTTATTAGATTCTCTACACCATAGGTTTTCAACCCAGTCCTTGGGGAACCCTAGGCCAGTCAGGTTTTCAGGATTCCCACAATGAATATGCATAAGATAGATTTTCATACAATGAAGGCAGAACGTACAAATCTTCCTCATGCATATTCATTCTGGGAATCCTGAAAACCTGACTGGCCTAGGGTTCCCCGAGGACTGGGTTGAAAACCCTGCTCTACACACTCTAATTCATATTCTAATTATCTCACGAACCAACTATTGAAATGCAGTATATCATGGAATAAAGTGGCTACAAAATATACAAAATATTGCAGAAAACGCCTAGCAAACAAAGAGACATGATCACATGGAACTAGTGATTATCGAAAATCATTGACTTCCACTGTCATGCTGGACTAAGTTTAAGATTCTGCTGATGTCATATGGGGGGAAATTTTATAAAGATGCACCTTCTTCTCGGCTCTCTTGCTGTGATACAGTCTTCCCCCTAATCTCCATTTACAGGATACCTACAGAGGATTTAGGACTGATCTAAAGACGTACCTATTTAAACAGCATTTGGTATTCCAGGAGAGAGCAGACAAACTAACCTCCTCTCGTCAGGAAGGCATGTATGTCTGCTCTTTATGAATGTATGATATTTTTATTGAAGACTTTATGATATTAGTTTTTTCGTTTTTCCTTCACTTTACCTCCCTTTGGTATCTTCTAATTTTTGTTTGTAAACTGCTCTGTGTATATGTAAAGGGCGGTATATCAAACAAATGTAAACTGTAAACCATACTCTGTCAGGCTCATTCGATCCCGGACATACACCCCCTCTGACATACAGAGGGGGTCGTGATACTGATCCTGTGGGGCACGTCTAGCCCCGCAGGATCAGAATCGCGATCAGTCCTGTACATGCTGGCTGGAACTGCGATTCAGCCCAGCCTGCATGTACAGGAAAAGCCCAACTAACTCAGTCAGGGTTTTTAAATGGCACCGCGGCACCATGGCGTCTGGCTGCCATGGCACCGCGGCTCCATTTAAAAGTCGCAATGCCAGCCACCAGAACAAACAGCTTATTCCCCACAGCCCGACCCCCAATTTGGCCTCCTAGGGTCAGGGTCGAGCAGTGGGAATGCTCTCTGCCCCCTGTCACACCCTTTCCAGGCCCCAGGCCTGCCAATCCCCGCCATCCAGGGAAGTTATTCCACCTTGGAGGTGGAATAACTTCCCCGTTCAAGTCGCTGGCCCGGATGTACAGGGCCGACATTAGAACTGGCCCTGTACGTCCGGAGCCAGAGACCGCCAACTGCCTGCCCTAACACCACCCCTGATCCTCCCCTTTCCTGCTCCCATCTAGCTTCCCCGTACAACCGGCGGGGAAGTTAGACGCCGGCAGGAGGAGGCACGCATAGTGGGGATGGATGTCCCATTGGTATGTCCACCTCCGCTATTTGTAGCACAGAAGTGGGCCCTGTGCTTTTAGGCATTAAGAGCACATGTAAATGATGGTAATTTATTCAGTTTTGCGTGTTTAAGTGGCACATACATGCATCAATGGCCTCTGTTAAAGTACCAACCAGCATAAAAGTAGGCTCGTTAATTTGATGGCACTATAGGCATGCACGTGGGTGAAATTTGGGAAGAGCATGGGCGGTGCACACATACTTGCAAAATGTTGGTACATTCATTTACAACAGGTCTAGGGCTGACGTAAGTGATCATGCCTTAATTTAAGACGTGTTCTATGCCACTTATGCTAGTATTTAATAAAGGCAAATGTGTTCTTTTTCATCTTTATAGAATAGGCTTAATTTAGGTGCATTAACATGCACTTTGACAATAAATACTAAGGTCAACAACAGAGCCTAATTATGATACTTCATACAATTAACAAACAAGCTCTACCCACTAACCATATCATAGTATAAATTACTCAGCAAATAACAAGTGATAAATGGAAAAAGCAAACCTCAGATAACTCAAACACCTCCCACAGTCCACCTTCTGGTGGGCTAAGGTGATTAAAATGAGTTTCACACATCAACGGTTCGCTACAGCATTTTCCACTTATCCACTTTATCCAAGAGAATATCAAGAGCCACATACAAACTCTTAAAAACATGACATTATAACATAGAAACTTTGTATCTCCTTATGTATCTCCTTGTGTATTTACTAAAAACACTTTACATAACAATAAGCTTCAATGTTGATAGAATATCTTCTAGTGGCATATGATATCCATCTTTTTTCAGACAAATGAATAGATCCCGACGCCCGCTGGAACGTCCCTCCTGCGTTTCGCATCAGCTGCTTCAGGGGAATATAACTAAAAATAAATAGACACACCACCATTGCTTAACATACTTACTACATTACCAAGAAAGACCACCTTCAATAAACTGATACAGGATTACTCTCAACCGACCAACTCATTTCACTCCAAAACCAGATGAAGTTTTCCAGATAACGATAAGTTCAATCTTGGGCATCACATCTACTCCATCCAAGTATTTTTCATTACTGTTCTTTAAACACTACCCATGCGCATAAATACTCAACAAGGCTCTGCTTACATGGGCAAAAAATACCATACACAACATAATCTGAATCGCAAGAAGTTAAAAGATGTGCCTTACCCTTATAGAAAAATCGATCAGTTTCCCATGACACTGTGCAAAATGCACAGTGTCTACATTACACATGCCCAGACTGTCTCACAGAACTCACTTTAACAGACGCCAATGTCAATGGGCTTAATATCTCTTTTAAATTTGGGTTACGTTGCCATACACACCGGAGGCATTTCATTTCTAACCCTGAGACGGTTTGTAACACATTAGCATGTTTCCGCACAATTTGTTGAATTTGGTTACAAAAAGGAGAAAACGTTGAGATCAAATTAACATGCTCCCCATCCTCCTGTTCTCGTGCCTTAGGGGATAACATCCATCTTCTGTCATTATACAATGCCCTCTTATACGCCCGGTTCAATACCTTCTCCGGGTAACCTCTCATCCATTTTTAAGGGAATTTGCCTGAGTCTTGAAATCCTCAAGAGTGGAACAATTTTGTCTATATCTAATGAACTGTGAAAATGGTAAACCCTTCAAAAGATTCATCGGATGGGCACTCAAAAAGTGTAGGTGTATGGTATTTTTTGCCCGTGTAAGCTATTGTATATTGGTAAGAAAATCCGTCCGCTTAGGGTTCGATTATGTCAGCATAAGAGTAGATTACACTGCAAGCGACGTGAGGCTCCCTTTGTGGAACATTGCTTAGTGAAGGGTCACGTGTTTTTGGATCTGCAATGCTTTTGCCTTGAGCAGATCCATTCAGGTAATAAAGGTAAAACGCGTGAGCGGTATTTGCTATACAGAGAACAACGTTGGATTTTTCAGTTGGGGACAGTGATACCAGAGGGTTTGAATTCGGGTATTGATTGGGGAGTCTGTGTATGACGGGACTGAACAGATTGGTTAGAGGAAGTAATGGGCAGAGCCTTGTTGAGTATTTATGCGCATGGGTAGTGTTTAAAGAACAGTAATGAAAAAGACTTGGATGGAGTAGATGTGATGCCCAAGATTGAACTCATCGTTGTCTGGCAAACTTCATCTGGTTTTGGAGTGAAATGAGCTGGTCGGTTGAGAGTAATCCTGTATCAGTTTATTGAAGGTGGTCTTTCTTGGTAACGTAGTAAGTATGTTAAGCAATGGTGGTGTGTCTATTTATTTTTAGTTATATTCCCCTGAAGCAGCTGATGGCAAACGCAGGAGGGACGTTCCAGCGGACATCGGGATCTATTCATTTGTCTGAAAAAAGATGGATATCATATGCCACTAGAAGATATTCTGACTATCAACATTGAAACATTGTTATGTAAAGTGTTTTTAGTAAATACACAAGGAGATACATAAGGAGATACAAAGTTTCTATGTTATAATGTCATGTTTTTAAGAGTTTGTATGTGGCTCTTGATATTCTCTTGGATAAAGTGGATAAGTGGAAAATGCTGTAGCGAACCGTTGATGTGTGAAACTCATTTTAATCACCTTAGCCCACCGAAAGGTGGACTGTGGGAGGTGTTTGAGTTATCTGAGATTTGCTTTTTCCGTTTATCACTTGTTATTTGCTGAGTAATTTATACTACGATATGGTTAAAATGCACTTTAACAAGGTTATAAAATGACCCTCCTAAAGCATTGAGTGTTGGTATCCCTCTTTGTTTATCAAACGTTCTTGTCCCCTATGTACCCTCCCATCTTCGTTGACCCCAGTCTGAGTACCTCCTTGCTATTCGACCCCCTCTCCATTCACAACTGGAGTACACATGATGTATTTTCTCATTTCCTCACTTTGGAATGCTCTACCTCCCAACTTTCAACAAAAATACTTGAAGTGGGTTTGAAAACTCACTTTTTAGAATTGGTCTATTACCTTAACTGAGCTGGTTGGCGGAGGTAACTGATGTTGGCAGCAGTGGCAAAATGTTATCCTATTTGTTGGCTTAGTTGTCTTGTTTTAATTATTTTTGTAACTTGCGTTTACCCTAAAATTGCATTTGATTTTACTGTAAACCGCTTTGTTCTCAATCTGCAAAAGGTGACACAGAAAGTAATAATAAACATAAACCGAAACCTTTAGCTCAAACATCATCCTTCCACAAAGATTTGACAAACTGCAAGAATCAGTTGTTCAGACAGCTAGAATGAGCACCACAGTGACCAAGAACCAGAAAAACACTTCTGCTTTTAAAAGGAGAGCCAAGTAGCATCCCCAAAATCTACTGCCCTCTCACTGGCTGGGAAGTAATTTTTGTAAGAAGTCATTTCCTGTTTCAGAAACACCAGCAGTGACTCAAGCTCCCCCCCCTCCCTTTTTATTGCAGTACACATAGATAAATTCCCACTGCAGCAACATTGGGTTGCAGAAATAATGAATTACTGTAACTGGTTACTAACTACTGTAAATAAGTAATTACCGTGTCTCTGAGTAATTAATTAGTAGAGGGGAAAGTGATTTCAACACGTAAGTAGATAACTATTTTGCAGGGGAAAGAGTACATATTGGATAGCCGGGGTTATGTCATTATTTATAGACTATAGATGTAGCCATTTGCTTTGCAGCTAAAGGTGCCGCAGAGAGGATGAACAGTTTAAACAGCTCCTGGGAAAAGTGGAGGTAAAAACCGTGGGTATCAGGTCGTCCACTGGCGAGATAAACACAGGCAACAGCCTTGCACCCAAAATTGTGTCCACAAAGCTGCCAACTCTTCTCTTTAGGGAGACCTTTCCTTTTCATAGCCAAAATCTCTTGTTATTTCAGCACATGGTTAGGGCATCTCCCAAATTTTTTCACGTGATCTTTCTATTTCTCATTTCTAGATTATCTTGTAACCCTCTGAAGTGGATGCAAAATGATTTACATCATCCATCATTCAACAATACAACAATACATTACCAAAAACAAAAATAATTAATCCTTGATACTTGCCTACCCTATTCCCTCCTCTTACTAGGGAAAGTAACAATGCTGCATCACATAGCTAAAATAACAAACTGTATCATAGGCTCTACTTATAGTAGATACATTTATAAACAATTTTCGCATGTAAAATGTTGATTTACATGTGGAAATGAGGTCTTATAAAATGAGGTCATACCTGAAAGTATGCAGAGTGCAAACTAGCATAGAGTTTGAGCAGAACATGGATAGAGTTGTTATTTACGTGCATATTTTATCTAATTCATGCATCCATGTGTAATTTATGCACTAATATTTATGTTTCTGCCTTGAATCTGACGCAATTTCTGCAGAATTTGTACATGCGGATTATAAAAACACGTGGGTCCCGACACTCTATTAGGCATGCCCGGGTCATCCAGATGGCCCGACCAAGATGGGGCCATCAGCGCCCGATTTTGCACCATCGAAGCAAGACGCTCCTGTGGGTGCAGGATCGGGCACAGGATCGGGACCCCACTGTCTGAACCGAAAGTGTCCCAATCGGGCAGCGGGGTCCCTCCTGCCACCTCAGAGCACCCATGGAAGGCTTCCGAGGTGAAATAGTCTGGCCATCCCCTTGGTGCCCCCAGGACATACAGGGCCATGAGCGGAATCGGCCCTATACGTCCAGTGGCTCTGTGCATGCAGGGGGAAACAGCACACGTCAAAGGCAGATAGCGGGAAGTGCAGTCCCACTATCTGCCTTATAGAATCGGGGCCATAGGCACCTATGTTTCTTTATAAAATAGGCTAAAAATAGGTGTCTTCCTGCTCTACTAACCTAGGCACACTGTTACAAAATGACCCTGCAGAAACTGTCAAAAATGTGATGGTAACCTGTTGTTGTTGTTGTTAAGTGCCATCAAGTCAGTTTCGACTCATGGCAACCCTCTGGAGAGTTGTCCCAAACTGTGTTTGATCTTCAGTCAGGCGGCTCATTGTTGACAGACTGGCACCCATAGCTGCTGTTATTGTATCGATCCATCTCATTGCTGGCCTTCCTCTTTTGCATTAACCTTCCACCTTGCTAAGCATGATGTCCTTCTCTAATGAGCTCTCTCTTCGCATAATGTGTCCAAAGTACGAAACTCAAAGGCTTGTCATCGGATATTTTAAAGAAAGCTTAGGTTTGATCTCATCTAGTACTGACTGGTTTTTTCTTCGGGCAGTCCAAGGTATACGCAGTATTTATCGCCAGCACCATAATTCAAAGGCATCAGTTTTCTTCCTATCTATCTTTTTCACTGTCCAACTTTCACATCCATACGTCGTCACTGAAAATGCCATGACTTGAACAAGTCGAATCTTTGTATGGAGAGACATCTCTGCTCATGAGAATCTTGTCTATGTCATTCATAGCCATTCTGCCAAGAGCAATCCGTCATTTATTTATTTATTTAACTGTATTTATATCCCGCTTTTCACCGGGTCAAAGCGGGGGGTCATCAGATTTCTTGACTGCTTGTTGCTTCTTTATCAATAGTTGATACAAGTAGGTTAAAGTTGTCAACTATTTCAATTTCTTCTCCATCAACGATGAACTTATTCATTTTGCCATTTGTCAGGATCTTGGTCTTCTTAACATTGAGTTGCAGACCCATTTTAAGACTATATTCCTTGATCTTGAGAAGCAAATGTTTCAAATCATCTTCACTTTCAGCCAGTAATGTGGTATCATCAGCATAGCGAAGGTTGTTGATGAGTCTTCCATCAGTCTTCACACCTCTGTTGTCTTCATACAGTCCTGCTTCTCTGATGATTTGTTCTGCATATAAATTAAATAGGTAGGGGGAAAGTATGCAGCCTTGTCGTACACCTTTGCTTATTTTAAACCATTCTGTTTCCCCTAGTTCTGTTTGAATTGTTGCTTCTTGATCAGTGTAAAGGTTGTGCAGAACGATCAGGTGTTCTGGTATACCCATGCTTCTTAATGTGCCCCAGAGTTTCTCATGGTTTACACAGTCAAAAGCCTTGCTGTAGTCAATAAAACACATATAGATATCCTCTTGATATTCTTTTGTCTTTTCAAAGATCCATCTCACATCCGCGATAATATCTCTCGTTCCTCGCCCTTTCCTGAACCCTGCTTGCACTTCAGGCAGTTCTCGTTCCAGGTATGGTTGTAGTCTCTGCTGAATGATCTTGAGTAGAATCTTGCTGGCATGTGAGATCAGAGCAATTGTGCGATAATTTCCACAGTCAGATGGTAACCTAGTACAAGAGAATTCTGGGAGGCACCTCACTCAAGACAGCAGCACTCAGTTTTCCATCCAGTATGCAGCCCCTCCTCCCCCCCCCAAAAAAAACCCCCAACAGACTCAATTTTGCTCAAAGTGCCACTCGCTTTTGCTCACACCTCACTGCTGCCCCAGTAGCATTTCCTTCAGTAGTATAGCATAGTCAACCCCTCTCTTCGTCTCTCATTCCTTCACGTCCCTCTTCATCTCTTCCTCTTGGCTTCTTGTCTTCTACTTCCTATCTCCACCGCACACTCCTTCAGATCACCATCTCCATCTCTCACCCTTCCATAGGGCCGGCCCCACAGACGGTTTAAACTGTTGGCGCCTTACGCAAACCTTAAGCCTTATGCCCCCTTGGCTATCAAAATCTATTGTTTAACTTTGAATGCCCAGCTCTGTGCTACTCCCCCCTCCCCCCAGAAGCTGAAGCTCTAGATGACTGCTTGGTATGCCTGATGGTTGGCCCGGTCCTGCCCTTGCATCTTCCATTTCCTCCTGTCTTGTCCTATTGCATTGCTCCATCTTCTCTCTTATCTTTCATCTTCCAGCTCATGCTCCATCTGCAATTCTGTGTCTGTTCCCCAGTTCTTTTTCCAGCTTTCCCTTTCCCATTCCTTCAACACCCCTTCTTTTTATGGTTTAATATACTGCCTCTTTTTCTCAATCACGTTTTCCAGAGACCTATCAGATAGTTAGTTCCTTGCCTAAGACAGCTTAAAATTTAAGGGCTACAGTAGTGGCCAAAAAATTAAGGCAGAGTCCAAAATATCAGAATTTTATTAGAAAAGTACGTGTTATTGTCACTTTCATGGTCAAAAGCTTTAAGAACCAAAGATATATATGTCATTTTCAAAGTTTTATTCAGGAAACAATATATGTGTCAATATTTGATAGGGTGTCCATGATTTTTCAGCACAGCCTGGATTCTTGTAGGCATACTGTTAACCAGTGTTTTACAGTATGCTGGAGTGATTTCGTTGACCCATACATGCTTGAGTATGTCCTTTAAATCTGCTTCTGAAGTTGGACGGTGTGCTGCCACCCTTTTCTTCATAAGATTCCAACAGTTTTCAATTACATTGAGATCCGGAAAGTTTGAATGCCAACTTGGTAGCAGTTC
This sequence comes from Ichthyophis bannanicus, assembly GCA_033557465.1. Taxonomy (NCBI): domain Eukaryota; kingdom Metazoa; phylum Chordata; class Amphibia; order Gymnophiona; family Ichthyophiidae; genus Ichthyophis; species Ichthyophis bannanicus. Next base: position 120,940,693 of record CM066032.1, on the reverse strand, counting down.
GATCTTCTTGTCCATGAACCATTTTTTGACTGTTTTTGCAGTGTGGCACGGTGCCGAGTCCTGCTGAAATATAGTTGTGCCAGAAACATTCATATGTATTTTAACTTTACTATTCAGCATGGATATGTATTTTGCAGCATTTACTCTTTCATCTTTCTCAAAAATGTGCAGGCCACATCGTCCATTCGCCGAGATACCACCTCATACCATGACCGATGGTGGGTGTTTAACAGTCTTGATCGTGTACTTCAGATTTAGTCTCTCGCCTGCTGGTCAACGGACGTAGTTGTAACCACTCCCACGTACTTGTTGAAATGTACTTTCATCTGTGAACATTACCCTCTCCCACCACTCAGCAGATTTGTCTTTCATGTTGCTGCAAAACTGTATGCGGGCAGCAATTTGTTTCCTGGTCATCATAGGCTTCTTGGCAGGTCTTCTGGCCACGAGTTTGAATTCATCCACAAGCTGTCGTCGGACAGATCTGGCACTTATCTTTATTCCTCGATCATTAGCTAACTGATCCACACGTTGAGATGAAGTATGTGGACTAGATGTAATAATGCTTTTGAGGAATGGGTCATTTTATTTATTTATTTAGTTAGTTAATGTCTTTTTTATACCGCACTCTTTGGAATCAGTGCGTCTTACAGTCAACAACATTCGAACATCTCGTCCAGTAGTTATCCCACATTTCGAACGACGTGTACGGCCACCTGATTTCAGAACATTCAGAACACCTTGATATATGCAAATGTTTTGCAATAGCACATTGCAAATATCCTTCAGCATGGAGTGTGACAACTTGTCCCTTTACAAAGTCATTAATATTTGTCAGACGGCTGCCTGGGTGAGAATCTTCACAGTCTTGGCAAGTGCATATATCTATATGATTTGCAAGGGATTGTGGGCAATGCAGTTCATTCACACCAGACACAGCTGCTGACAATAATTTAGTTGTGCTCAAGTGTAAAGCCAATAAGATATTTATTTATGGGGTTATTTCTCCCAACACAGATATGCTTGGTAGCACATAAATCAGGTTACTTGCTTTCAGTATTAAACTTGATAAAACAAAATCAAAATCAGGAAAACAACATTTAAACTTGTCAGGCAAGCAAAGCAAAAGAAATAAGACCTGGTTGGTACAAACTGGTCTTTTCTGTAGGCATTAGCTAATGTTTTCTTAGCATATATCAAACAACCAACCAAAAGCCACAAAGAAAGAAAAAAACTGTTCTTTTCAGGTTAACTTCTCATATCTTCCCACATAGATTCAGAAGTGATTCTCTCATAGCTCACAAGCAATTAGGTAAGGCTCAATTGCTAGCAGTTATCCAGCTGAAACCCCTTAGCTGGCTTGCTTTCTACTGCGTGGCTAGAAATCCTACACAGGAGCTTTTCTGAGTAGATTAAAGAACAAGTTTGTATTTCTTTGTGATGGTTGCTGTACTTTATAACAGAAAATCACCAAAGGAGTTTAGACAGAGAGCAGTCCATGTAAACAGATTCTTCATCTGCTATCACCCCCTCTTCTTCAACAAGCATGGGTTCAATATCATGGATTGGCACAGATGAATCTCCCAATGAAGCACTTTCAGGAGAATACTGGTTTCCCTGCTGTCTTTCAAGGTTATAGCTAGGGCATAGATCAGTGTTCATACCTGAGCTTCCATTGCTGTTAGAGTTCCTCTCTATATAGCCTGGCCAGTATGTAGTCCAGTTCTTATGTCCAGCCTTCCAATCCAGATCCCTGGACACTGGATCTCTCTTCACATACCTTCTGGCATGGGTCTTAGGGTCCCTTCCATGTGCAGCCGTCTCTCTCACAGGTACTGTCTGGAGATTCCTAGCTCTGCAGCACCATTCCTCTGGCTTTCCCCAGTCCAATGGTGTATGCTGGCCCTTGGAATGCCTCCCAGTATACGTACTGCTCTGGACTCTTCTATACCTCTCAAAGGCTTTTCTCCTCTTTCTTCCAAAGGGTTTCTTTCCCTCTCTGTCCGTCCGATTTGGCTTCTGCTTCTGATGATCCTTCTGATGATGAAGATAATCAAGCTCAAGCTGATTCTCAGGATAATTCTCTGTAGAATAAACTCTACCTTTATTCTGCTTAGATGAATGCTCCTCCCTAACACAGCACAGCTGTGCTGAATCAGGCCCTGCCCTTTGAGATGAGTGCTTAGGGATTACCTCATAGCCCTCCTGATTGAACACATGTTTCCCCACTTCAGCTCCTCTAATGGCTGGTGGAAACCTGGTGCATTCTGGGACTGGTAGTCTTTTATGGGAAAATTCTGTTTTCTTATTTCTACCAGAACTGACAGGTTGCTTGTTCAGATTCACTTCACCTTTTCTATAGCTCCTTCCTGAGCTATGATAAGCTTCCTTATCACATATTGCACTTTCTACCCATCTTGCTTGTATATTTTACATGTAACTTTCAATCTTTTCCTAGTTGTAAAAATTCAAAACTTCATCCAAGAAACCTACTACAGAGTGTAAGTAAACTAAAATGGACGCCAGATGCATGGTGTGACTAATCGCCATGCTGATTACATAAGTAAGCATGTGTGACATCTCCACAGTTCATTATTTAACAATAAATTGTAGAAAAAGATACCTGCCTTAATTTTTTGGCCACTACTGTAGATTTACTCATGTGCATCAATACAAATTAACATGCATTAATTTGAGTTATGCTCATGGAGGGCAATTTGATAACAGGTTCAAATGTAAAGTAGGGGTTATTTGGGGGCTACATTTTAAAAACCAAAAGAGATGCCGGTGTCTTTAAAATACAGCAACAGAAATTGTGGCTAAAATTCAGCTGCATACGTTGGTACCTGATTGGTGGGGGAATATGTTATAATTCACAGGCATGCTTCATGACTCTGCCCATTCTCCAGCCAAACTATGGCCCGAAACATGCTTACATAGAGGGAGTGTAAAGGGCATGTGAACTAAGCTATGATGAGCACCCGCAAAGCAGCGTGCACTGTGCAGAACTAACAGCACAGACAGCACTACCTCCCTTGTGTGCAATGGGGAAGGAAATAGGAGTAGGGGTGGAGAGTATGGACAGATATGAAAACAGTGCAAATTATAGGGGGGTCTTTATTTTCTGAGGCTAATTCTGGGGATTTTTCAACCTTTGGAGATAGCGCTGTGGAGAGTTTGGGGAAACTGATATAATATTATCGAAGGGGGGTGCACCTATCTCTAGAGTAGCTGCAAAGAGAGGGAGGCATTTGGTTTCCTTTTTTCCCAATTGTGTTATTTTTTGATGAGGAACAGAATTGGTTTAATCTAACAAGAGAGCCCATGCATTTGGAGCAGGTCTTATATGGAGAGGTACAATCTAAGAGCCTGCTCTCCAATCTCTTTAAGGCTTTTTTTAAAGCATTGTCCAGTCATTGCCGACTCCAGGTTACCCAGTAGCCCCCTGATCTTTCTTGGCAAGATATGACTGGAAGTAGGCTACCAGGCCTTTTTTCTGATGCAGTGGAGGGTAAAGTGACTTGCCCAAGATCACAAGAAGTGCCAGTGGGAATTGAGCCTAGATTTCAAGGGTATTAGGTTCTCTTTTTAACCATTAGGCTATTCCTCCACTCCAGAGCAGTGCATGCAGATCTATCTCATGCATATTAAGAACATAAGAACATAAGATATGCCATACTGGGTCAGACCAAGGTCCATCAAGCCCAGTATTCTGTTTCCAACAGTGGCCAATCTAGGTCATACGTACCTAGCAGTTTCCCCAAGGGACACAGGTTCCACAATGCTTGTATTGGTTCAAGCATTGATATCCTGGGTCCCTTCTTAATAATGGTTTATGGACCTTTCCTCCAGGAACTTGTCCAAACCTTTTTTAAACCCAGCTACACTAACAGCCTTTACTACATCCTCCGGTAACAAATTCCAGAGTTTGATTACACGTTGAGTGAAAAAATATTTTCTTTATTAGTCTTAAATAGTTTACCCTGTAGCTTCATTGCATGTCCCCTAGTCTTTCTATATTCTGATAAGGTAAACAATCGATCTACGTTTACCCGTTCCACTCCGTTCATTAATTTATAGACTTCTATCATATCTCCCCTCAGCCGTCTCTTTTCCAGGTTAAAGAGCCCCAACCTTTTTAGCCTTTCTTCATAGGAGTAGCCTTCCATCCCCTTTACCATTTTGGTGGCTCTTCTCTGAACCTTTTCTAAAATTGCTATATCCTTTTTAAGATACGGCGACCAGAATTGCACACAATATTCAAGGTGCGGTCTCACCATGGAACGATATAGAGGCATTATAATATCTTTTGTTTTATTTTCCATTCCTTTCCTTATCATACCTAGCATTCTATTTGCTCTCTTGGCTGCCGCTGCACACTGGGCCGAGGGTTTTAACATGGTATCCACAAGGACGCCTAAATCTTTTTCTTGGGTGGTGGTTCCTAATGTGGAACCTTGCATCGTGTAACCATAGTTTGGGTTGTTCTTCCCTAGGTGCATAACCTTGCACTTCTCCACATTAAATTTCATCTGCCATTTTGATGCCCAGTCTTCCAATTTATCAAGATCCTCTTGCAATTTTCCACAATCCTCTTGGGTTTTAACAACTTTAAATAGTTTTGTGTCATCAGCAAATTTGATAACCTCACTCGTTATTCCACTTTCCAGGTCATTTATGAATATGTCAAAAAGCAGTGGACCCAGCACAGATCCCTGGGGTACACCACTATTCACCTTTCTCCATTGGGAAAATTGGCCATTTAGCCCTACCCTCTGCTTTCTATCTTTTAACCAGTTCCTGATCCACAGTAGTACACTGCCTCCTATCCCATGACTCTTTAGTTTTGTCAAAAGTCTCTCATGAGGGACCTTGTCAAAGGCTTTCTGAAAGTCCAGATACACAATATCAACCGACTCACCTTTGTCCACCTGTTTATTCACTCCTTCAAAAAAACATAACAGATTAGTAAGACAAGATCTTCCTTGTCTAAAGCCATGTTGGCTGTCTCCCATTAGGTCATGACTATCTATATGCTGAGTAATTTTATTCTTTATGATGGTTTCTACCATTTTTCCCGGTACTGATGTCAGGCTCACCGGTCTGTAGTTTCCCGGATCACCCCTCGAACCCTTTTTAAAAATTGGTGTTACATTGGCGATCCTCCAATCCTCAGGTATTAGAGATGATTTTAATGATAGTTCACAGATTACTGATAGCAGGTCTGCAATCTCAAATTTCAGTTCTTTCAACACCCTTGGATGTATACCATCCGGCCCAGGTGATTTGCTACTCTTCAGTTTATCTAATAGTTGTAAGACATCTTCCCGATGTATCGATATTTCCTTCAATTCTTCCACACCTTTAAATACCACTTCAGTCGTGGGTAACATCCCTACATCTTCCTCAGTAAAGACCGAAGCAAAGAATTCATTCAGTCTCTCCGCTATCGCCTTGTCGCCTCTTAGTGCTCCTTTAACCCCTTTATCATCTAATGGACCAACTGACTCTCTCACGGGTTTTTTGCTACGAATGTACTTGAAAAGGTCTTTATTTCGCGTTTTTACTTCCGCAGCAAGCTTCTTCTCAAATTCTCTCTTTGCCTGCCTTATCAATGCCTTGCATTTGACTTGCCAGTGCTTGTGCTGTTTCCAGGTTTCATCATTTGGCTCTTTTTTCCATTTCTTGAAAGATGCTTTTTTGGCAACAACAGCCTCTCTGACCTCAGCTTTAAACCATGCTGGCAATTTTTTGGACTTCCTTCCACTTTTCTTAAAGCGTGGAATACAGCTGGTCTGGGCTTCCAAGATAGTATTTTTCAACAACACCCAAGCTTGATGTACGTCTTTAACCTTTGCAACTGCTCCTTTTAGTTTTTTCTTAACTGTTTTCCTCATTCTATCATAGTCTCCCTTTCGAAAGTTAAAGGGTAGTACTGTGGATTTCCTTACTATCCCTCCTCCACTAATTAAATCAAAGGCGATCATGCTATGATCACTATTGCCAAGTGGCCCCAACACCCTTATCTCTTGCACTACATCTGGTGTTCCACTAAGGACTAGGTCTAATATTGCTTCCCCTCTGGTCGGTTCATGAACCAGCTGCTCCAAGAAGCAGTCATTTATTTCATCTAGGAACTTTATCTCCCTAGCATGTCCTGTTGTGACACTGACCCAGTCGATGCCGGGGTAATTGAAATCACCCATTATTATTACTGCACTGTAACTTTTGCTAGCTTCCTTGATTTCTTTGAGCATTTCATCATCCATTTGTTCATTCTGGCCAGGCGGACGATAGTACACCCCCACTGCCATCGCCTTCCCCTTTTTACATGGAATTTCAATCCATAGAGATTCTACAGCAAATTTTGTTTCTTGTAAAACTTTAATCCTTTCTGACTCAATGCCCTCTCTAACATAGAGCGCAACCCCTCCACCAATTTGATCAGCTCTATCATTTCGATATAGTTTGTACCCAGGTATCACAGTGTCCCACTGGTTGTCCTCCTTCCACCATGTCTCTGATATTGCAATCATATCTAACCTCTCGTTTAGTGCTATATATTCTAACTCTCCCATCTTGTTTTGTAGACTTCTAGCATTTGCATACAAGCATTTTAGAGACTGTATTTTATTCATATTAATTTGGCTATTGGTAGACATGGGTAATTTGGGATCTTTAAGTTCTGTCTGCTCCATACTCGAGGGTATTTGGGCTACTTTACTCTTTTTTGGAACCTCTCTGCTTTTTGTAGTATCCTTCAAGGATACATTCTTCCGAACCATGCGCTCTTCGGCGACTGTCGGCTTTCCCCTATTATCTAGTTTAAAAGCTGCTCTATCTCCTTTTTAAAGGTTAATGCCAGCAGCCTGGTTCCATCCCGGTTAAGGTGAAGCCCATCCCTTCGGAAGAGCCCCTCCTTTCCCCAGAATGTTCCCCAGTTCCTAACAAATCCGAACCCCTCATCTCTGCACCATTGTCTCATCCACGCATTGAGACTCCGGAGCTCTGCCTGCCTATTGGGTCCTGCGCGTGGAACGGGAAGCATTTCGGAGAACGCTACCCTGGAAGTTCTGGATTTCAACTTCCTACCTAAAAGCCTAAATTTAGCTTCCAGAACCTCCCTACCACATTTTCCTATATCATTGGTACCAACATGTACCAAGACAGCAGACTCCTCCCCAGCACTATCTAAGACCTTATCTAGGTGGCGTGTGAGGTCCGCTACCTTCGCACCAGGCAGGCATGTTACCAGGCGATCCTCACGTCCACCAGCCACCCAGCTATCTACATGCCTAATGATCGAATCACCAACTATAACTGCTGTCCTAACCCTTCCCGCATGGGCACTTGGCCCTGGAGAAACCTCCTCGGTGCGAGAGGGGTTTACATCACCTGGAGGACAGGTCCTAGTTACAGGATCACTTCCTGCCACACCAGGGTGATGCTCTCCTGTCACGTGACCTCTCTCCTCCATGGCAACAGGGATGCTGCCAGACTGGAGGTGGGACTTCAGGACTATATCCCTGTAGGTCTCGTCTATGTACCTCTCTGTCTGTCTTATGTTTTCCAAGTCTGCTACTCTAGCCTCTAGAGAACGGACTCGTTCCCTGAGAGCAGAGAGCTCCTTGCACCTAGTGCACACGTAAGACCTCTCACCAGCTGGGAGAAAATCATACATGTGACACTCAATGCAAAAGACTGGAAAGCCCACATCCCGCTGCTGGACTGCTGTCTGCATCTTAGTTTTAAGTTTGTGTTTAGATCTTTAAGTTCTATATGTACTAAAGGGTGCAATGGATATTTATACCACTAAAACTGTACCTAAGAAGTTTAATATACCTTGTTCACCTGAAGCTTAATTAATCTCAGGTCCTTGGTGTATGACTGATTTGGGTAATGAGCTTCACCTGAGAGCACCTCCTGTCTTTTAAGTTGTGCAAGTACCTATAAAGCTGTGATTTTCCCAGGGGAGGGTGGGTGTGGGGAGGGAGGGAGGGATATAACACTTATTAAAAAAGGGCTGCTACACAGTACCTTGTCCTGTGCTGCTGAGGAAAACTATATTCTGATTTGATTTAAATTATAGCTCTTTGCTGCTACTAGGCTCTAACCTATTATGAAATTTAAACTACAAGCTCTCTGCTGGATTCTAAATTTAACCAGAAAGCTCTCTTCTGTGTTTTAATTTGAAACTAAAAGTACTTTGCTGATGCTAGGCCCTGAGTGACTATGAAATTTAAACTACAGCTGTCTACTGGGTATGAAAGGTAACCAGAAAGTTCTCTTCTGTGTTTTTAAATTGAATCTTAAACTGTTGCTACTAGGCCCTGACTGATTTAACAAAACAAATAGTGGGTTCACAGATTAATTAGCTTTAAAAGAAAAAAAATTCCTTTCAGAAAAATTCCCAGAAGTATATACTCACAATTTCAGATTTCTCTCCAGAAGTAACAGCCCCCCTTTCCAGTCCTTCATTGTGGGTACTCCGAAAACCTGACTGGCCTGAGGTTTCCCGAGGACCGACGTTGGGAACCTCTGCTCCACTCCTATTGCAGTCTATATTTTCCTGACCCAGCCCCACATATGGAGAATTGGCAATAGTGGTTTGAAAAGCAGTTGAATCAGCAGGATTGGAAGTTAATACATTGCAGAGGGTACCATTGTTCTGCCAATACTAACTGTAGGCAAACGCAGTACAGAATTATCACTCAGATATACCAACCCCCAGTTTGGTTGGCCAGGGAGAAGGGAGATGGGGATGGAAGGTGCTGGAAGAAGATGAGTTCGTTCAAGGTGTTGGTGTCCTTGGCAGACCTTAAGTGTTACACCTTCCCTGGCTGTGAAAAGTCTATTGCTTTGCTTTGAATGCCCAACTCTTTGCTGCTCCCTAGAACTTGCCACCCTAGGCATCTGCCTGCTTTGCCTGATGGTTGGGCCTGCCATAGGAGGAAGTGTGGTGGGCAGGGCATTTTTTATCATTTATGGTGAGAATACCATAATACCCAACAGGACTGAGACTGGATGTTGGAGAAGATTGCAGAGATCACTGGAGTGGTTTGCAGGAGAGACCCGGTGATGTGCTTATTGGACTTTTTTGGATCAAGCAGACTTGTTGGGCGGTGGGAAGAGGTGATTAGTATAGCTTTTGTCCTAGCTGCTCAAATGCTGGTGGCTCAGGATTGGCAAAAAGACAAGGGACCTACTGTTGTACAATGTTGTAGTAGAATCGGGGAACGTCTGTGTTTTGGTAAGTCTTCATATATGGTGATCTTTATGCTGTATGAGCTCCCTTCTAGCACCAGGTTTGCCGTGGAGTCTGACGGGAGCTTTGATGGGCGATTGTGTGTATGCTGATTGCGTGCATATGTCCTGTGGGTTTGGAACATTGCTTTCTACTTTTACTTATTTATTCTTTGTTAACTCTGGTTTTACAGTTGCTGAATTGGGGGGGGGGCATCCCCCTCTTCTTTTGCTAGAATTTATGAGCCTGTGGCCATTTTTTCTCTTTTTTTATATTTCTTTTTAAATGCCTGGACTGGTATGCTGGCGCAGTAGTACAGGGGAGAATGTTTTGATCCCCAAAATAGGAAATAAAAGGAATAAAATAAAATAAATTCCAACTCCTACACTTGTCCTACTCACCACACACAGCCACTGTAAATATTTATTGTAAATAGTTTGACGATTGTTCTACTTTAATACCTTACAAAGTTAAATTTTATTGTTCAATGTAAATAGTTGAATTCTACGGTTCAATGTAAATGTATACAGATGTGTACAATACTGTTAAACTGTTACATGTAAACCGCCCTTGATCTCTGGAAGGGGCGGTATAGAAGAAAATAGTTAAATAAAATAAATAAAATAAATAAATAAAATAGTGAATTCTTCATAAATGTTGACTGGGGATGCATATTATGATATGTACCCCTTGTTTACAAGTAAAAGCTGCAAAAAAATTACATTAATGTACATTGATCGATTTACAAACATTAACTGATTAATGCGCAATGCACATTAGTAAATCTAGCATTAGGTTTGTGCTTCTGATTTGCCCTCGTTCACAAGGACCAACTGGAAGAAACAGGATTGGAGTTTATTTAGCTAGGCTTATATACCGCTTTTCACCAGGTCAAAGCGATTTACAGGAAACAGAACATTTTTTTACAATGTACATATGTTGTATAAGGAACATAATAACAGTTACAATGAAACAATCAACATTTTGATAACAAAATAATATTAAGGCTTACATAGTATGAACAGTGGAACGCTATATACAAACTTTGAAACTAAACGGTATGTTCAACAATTACTTGCAATTGTGAGTCTGTTTTGATAGTGTCATGTTGAAGGAGATATTAGGTGGAAGGACCAAAATGTTCAGTGAATTGGTAGGCTTTCAGGTGTTTGCAGAAGGAGGGGAGACTGGCAATATTTCTTAGGGTGTCCAGTTGAGAGTTCCATAGGGAAGAGACGTAGAGTTCAAAAGCTTTGCTGCATGTTTGTTGGTTGTATTTGGTATGTTAAGTTTGTTGATTGTAGTATGTCTTTGTGGTCTGTGGAGGGTTTCTGTAGCAGGGATTGAAGGCAGGTTTCCTGGTGGGAGTGAAGAGCTTTGTGAGTGAGGAGGATGCATTTTTATTTGACCCTGTTGGTAAGAGCTAGCCAGTGTAGCTGTTTCAAGATGGGGGTGATGTGATCGTATTTAGCAGCTCCATGGATGGTACAGGCAGCTGTGTGTAGTGAGGTTTGAAGAGGGAGAAGTGTGGATTGAGGCAGACCCTAGTAGATATTGTTGCAGTAGTCTGCATGGGGGAGAGTGAGTGCTTGAAGTGCTGATCTAAAATCTGTTGGTTCGAGGAGGGGACGGAGTCATTGTAGGGTCTTTGTTTTGAATTAGATTCTTCTGGCTGTCATTGCTACTTGGGTTTTGAAGGAAAGTTGCTGGTCAGTAATGATTCTGAGGTATTTCAGCTCCATTTTTACATTTATCTGGATGTCGTTTAATGTTGTAGTGGTTGGAGGTGTGAAGGAGGTATCCTTTGTAATGAACATAGCCTCAGTCCTTTTGAAGTTGATTGATAATGCCAGCTTCACTGCTTCACAGCCTACTGCCTACCGCCCTGGGCTACACTAAAGTGCATCTCCCTCCGTTTTCTAAAGCACCTAGATGTTCAGTACTATGCCAGACATCTAGGTAGGTTTTTTCCTATTTATGGCAGCTTTATAGATAGAGAAGCACGTAAACACTGCGCATAATGCTGTGTTCTGTGGAGAGAGCAGGATAGGGCTATTCCAGGGATGAGGCCATAAATGCTCCGTCTACCCTGATTTTCAGCACCTGTACATCTAGGCTATGCATTTGGCTCAGACACAGAAACAACTGGTATAACCTGGGGCATTTGGGCCAAACACAAAGCCTATATGAATAGGTGCATATATTTGGTGTCTATGCCTGCTCTTTACAGGCATAGGTGCCAATATTGAACATCTATGCATATGGCATGGGGGAGTAACCTAGTACCCAAGACATCAGGGTTTGATTCCCTCTGGCACTCCTTGTGACCTTGAACAAGTCACTTTACCCTCCATTGCCTCAGAAGAAAAGGTCTGGCAATCTACTTTTGGCCATACCTGTCAAGAAAACCCAGGGGCAGCTGGGTGGCCAGGAGCCAGCATTGACTTGAGAATGCATAAAAAGAAATATACATATAAAGTGTGGGTATACTTTTGAGTATATCCCATGTGCCTATATTCAGTGGCACTAGATAAAGAGCGCCCCTTAGATGTCCTGCTGAAAATCGGGTTCTTTCGCATTAATGACCTTTTATAAAATACCAACCAGCTTAAAAGTTTTCAAGTTGCATAATCACATGTACTTTGCTGGTGAGTATGCTCATGGGTGGAGTTTGAACGGAACCTGGGCAGAGCACTCACGTATGCACATAGATTATAAAATACTATCATTGACGTGCATTCCGGATACAGCTCGAGAGCTGGTATAAATGCTTGTGACTTAACTTCAGGTCTCACTTACACTAGTATTTTATAAAGACCAGTCGGCACCTTCTTGATTTTATAAACTAGGCTTGGCAAAGGCACCCCAAATAGCACTTTAGCTACGTGCCCCTTTTTAAATTACCCTCTTTCTGTCCTTTTAACAAACAGATGCACATTTTTTGCCTATTCCCCTGGATAGGAAGCATTGTTCCACAGTCAGCATGTGACTAGAGAGCTATAAATACAGTAAACTAGTATTCTGTACTTGCAAAAGGTTTGTTTTCTCTCTCTTTAATGGAATATCAATGGATGGGTATTTATGGTTCGTCTAGTGCCTGGTTCCACTAGAAACTTGCCAGGTGTGCATTTTCAGAAAGAGTTTTATTTTCTGCTTTGGACAGGTTAAGAAATGAGTTGGTTTGTTTCCTTGTGGAGAACTTTAGTTAGTGTTACAAAGTAAGCACGGCTGCAAGGCAATTCTATGCCATTTTTTGAACTCTCGGGACACATAAGTGCTGAGTAAACGGCAATAATCTGCTGCCACATTTCCAGTACTGAGAGAGAGCATGGGAAGGGATCTGATGGGTGACATCATGGCTTTGTTTTCACGCACATCATAAACTCTGATAGTCCCGAAAGGTTGGCTAATGATCCATTTACAACTAGGTAACTCAGGGTGAGGCAAATTGAGACTGGAGAAGATTAAAACCAAAGAGAAACCCATAACACTGCAAACTACGCAGTATTAAAATAATGTCACTTTTAAGTCGTTGCGTAAAACAAATTGTTGGCAGCCATGTTTGGCAGGTAAGATCACTCTGTGCTGGATCTGACTGGCACATGTGACTCAGTGACATCACACAACTTGGCTAAACCAATCAAACATTAGTACAAAGGATACAACCTACAATATTTTGGAAGCAGGGGAAACTTAAGGGAGAGCAGCTTCAAATATCTAAAAGGTGAAAGCAGGAAAGTGCAGATTGGTAGCCAATAAAATTTAATGTATTTATTTATATAACAACCAGCTAGCAAGTCAATCCAAGGACAATAACAATCAGTACAAAAAACAAGTACACCTGCTCATGACATCTGCTTTTTGAATGTTGCCTTGTGCATGGTGGAGACAGATTTCTTGCAAAAAACTGGAGAAAGGGAGTTTCTTATTCGAAAATAAAGTGTTTATGCCTTGAGATCCTAATGTGAGCTGTCTCCTTTCCACTCACTGAAGCAGAGCGGCTCCTGTTTGTGGCAAAAAATTGCCACAAAATAATAGTAACCCCTCAGACAATTTGGTGTATTGTGCAACTATAAGCCAGTCACATAGGATCTCTCTGTGCAAAAACATTGCAAGTTGTTTGGGGAAGGGGCATGCAACCATGTGAATTATGTGTGTAGAGTGCTGTGTCCGGCGCTGGCGCTTTCTGAATCATTTGACACCTTTACTTCTGTAACTTGATGTCTGCTCTGTAGAACTCTGACACAGGAAAATAAATGCATTTTAGCAAGGCATTAAAAATTTACCCACGTCGAACAAAAGAAGCAAGCAAATTCTGATGGCCTAAATGAGTTATATTTCTGGAAAAAGCCGTGTTATGCCTCATATCCCTAGAAAAGATGTTTTCAATGCCCAAATGAGAGGTTTGGGACTTAACAACAGCTGTTATAGCTTTGGTTCAGATTTGCCCCTTGAAATTCTCTATTAATGTTTGTGACACGTTTGTAAATTCAAATGTAAATCCCACTCTCCCTCCATTTATGTCTGCTCTTGCCCTATAAGATCAAGTTTCCATTTTTGCCTTAATGTTGATACTCTAGTGCATTTTCTGGGAACTGGGAGGAGGGGGCCGGAGCTAAATCTCCACAATTTCTCTTCCCCGGTGGCTAAAACACATACTGTGTGCTCAGAAGGTCGTGATCCCTCCTTGACAGCTCTTTCTAGCAATGTCATGTGGACCAGCAAAAACTTAGCTCCCCCAAGTAAATCTAGGACTATTTCACAAAACCTTTGGCTCATAGATTTACTTGTAAATCTAATGATGCAGGAACTTGCAAATAATCTGCCGTTCTGGCAACATTTCCACCAGTCCGCTTCAGATATTGCTACAAAACAATTTTTAAGAAAAGAACTGACAGAATTGTATTTTAAACTTGCAAATGCAAGGCCTGTGCTGTTGAGTCAATGCTGACTTCTGGCAACCCCTTGGTTTTCTTGACAAGGTGTAACCAGATGTAAACTACTAGGTCATTCTTCCTAGGCCATGGAGGGTTAAGTAACATAGTAACATAGTAATATATGATGGCAGATAAAGACCAGCATGATCCATCTAGTCTGCCCAGCAAGGCGGCAAGAGTAGTGACTTATCCAAGGAGCGCCAGCAGGACTTGAACCTTGGTCTCTTGATGAGTAGGTCACTACGACTAGGCTACTCCTCCACTCTGTTGAACTGCAGCAAATCTGCTGGATATCTGCAGAAGTGAATCAGGCTAATGGCCTCCTGTTCTGCTTCTGCAGCAAATGTGGTCACAAGCTCCAATTGGCTAGCTGGATGTTCTTCTTTTTGACAACATGGCTCCACTTGACTCTGACGTTGCAATATAAGACCCTCTTCCATAGACTCAGGGGTACCCTGGGAGCTCAGGGTGATATCTCACCTTTCAAGGCCTTTTGTATTCAGGATAGAGCAGAGAAAACCGCAATGCAACATTGGACGGGGGGCAGGTCGTTCCAAAAAAACCCCTTTGTTGGATTATTACAACATGTAAATGATGTGGCAATATAAGCAGTTAAAATCAGTAATTATATATACAGAAATAAACTAAAAGAAGCCAACACAGCTCAAAAGGTTCACAGTTAAGAGACAGCAACACTAACATACTTCTCATCTGCCACACTCCTAGAATACTCTTGTTTTGGTGTCTCCAGGCAGTTAGTGAATCACTCTTCCAAGTAGGCACCTGATTCTTCTCAGACTCAAATCTCTTTGTGAAGTCTCCTTTCTTCATGAATCCTTTTTTATCCTCACTGATGAACGCCAAGAGCTTCCCTCAAGGACACAGAGGTCTGTTCACTCAAGCACATTAGGCTTTTGCCACTAGAGCAGCAAAAAAGTACATATAGCATTAGCTGCAAAAGCCGTGCATGTGTTGGGTGGCGACAAAGCATTTCCCCAACTGATAATGCACCAAAATTGTAGAAAGCATTGAGCATCCATGCTGCCTGCCCAGGGCTAGCCTGTCCACTAGGCGAACTAGATGGCCACCTAGGGCAGCAGAGCTTGGTGGTTGACACAGCATGCTTTTATAAAGTGATGGCTTTGTGCCACCATTTTGGTGCCCGCATAAACCATGCGCTTCAGCACCCATGATGCAAAAAACATGGCCTGCTGCTCTTGCCCCTCTCTGATACAACTTCCTTTTGAAGGGGGCAGGATCAGTAGGTCATGAGGCACTGAAGAGCATGTCTGCCGAAGCAGTGGCACAAAGCTGCGCTTTCAAATCTAGGGAGGGTCATGCCACTGCTGCCCCTCCCCCCAGGTGAGAAATAGATTTAGGAAACACAGCGGGAGGAGAAGAGAGCTGTGGCAGAAAGCCTTGTGCCAATGCTATACAAATGATGAGTAGTACTAGTAGCCCTGACAATGCACTTAGTACACCCACGATAACCGTGTGTTGTGGATACAGCGACTCTCTATCCATATCCCGCCCACTCCAGAAGTTAGCGTAGGATCTGCAGATAGCACAAAAAATCACTCCATTACCTGCCATTTCTCTGCATTATCTGTAATTTTCTTGTGTTATGTGTTAACACACCCTAATACTGTGTACTATCTGCTGTGTTCATAGGTAGCGCCATTTAGTAAACATGCCCCAAATGCTAGAAGTAGTCTCCCATACCAGGAAGCAGAGTTGCCAAGTTATCCAGTTCCAGGAGTGAGATTTGTTACCAGTTCTGGTTTTAAATTTGTTTTACAATGCAGTATGCTATCTGTTGGAGTGGAGAAGTAGCCTAGTGGTTGGTAACCTAAGCAATCAGGGTTCGATTCCCACTAGCACTCCTTGTGGCCTTGGGCAAGTCACTTAGCCCTCCATTGCCTCAGCAGAAAGGCCTGGCAATCTACCTCCAGTGACACTGCCAAGAAAACCCAGGAGCTTCTGGGTTGCCAAGAGTCAGGACTGGCTCAAAGGCACACATTGTATTTGCATGCTATTTGTAGTCCCTGATTTTACCCATTGCAATCAGTGATGCAGGTCCTATAATGCATCACAATGAGCTTGTTAAAAATCCAGGACTGGCTTAAAATCTCACTTGTGGATCTGAGTAACTTGGCAATTCTGAGGAAGCCACTTTCTATTTCAGATTGAACAGTGAAAACAAAGATTTTGCTTTCTGAACACTTTTGAATGTATCTTATGGATTTTGGGTTGCTGATCATGAAAATTACCTTAAGATTTACCTATCACACACCATTTCTTTGCAATCGCCTATTTTTTTTAAATTTCCTCACATATTTTAAATCTACTCATATGTTGCCTAGAAAGAAAGCTGTTTTGTTTAGTCCAGGCATGCCTGGGAATGCATTCGGTGCAGGCTCTCAACGTGCAACAGAAATGCTACTGCTCAGGAATGTGTGGACATGCTTAGTTAGGATGGATGCTGGCAGTACAGGCTATAAAAGCAGCTTTCATACACAGATGCTATGCATGATGTTGATATCAGTTTGTGTACAATAGCATTTACATGTACGCTTCTTGTCTTTATGACAATTCGTTACAGCAGAAATGTCTTGTCAATGTCACAACAGCCACAGTACATTCTGTTATATTTATTTTATTTATTTATTTATTTAACAAACATTTATATACCGCATCTTCCTGAGATCAGTTGCGGTTCACAATAAACAACAATTAACAAAGCAGCGTTTGTTTTACATGTAACATCTTGTAACATCTTATAACCAAGAATATTATAAGTAAACAGCAAATGTTAAGATTGAACAGAACAAAACAGTGAAAACTATATACATTATATACAGATACACATTATGTAGGGCATTAGCATTGTGGATAGTACAGTTTCAGCTGGGTGGCATTGTCTGTTTAGATCGTTGGATCACCTCAGATAAATACTGGTTAGCCATTATCTAAATCAAATGAAGGATGATCTGTATTGTTGTAATGCATTGTAAATAGGTAGGTTATAATGCATTGTAAATAGGTAGGTTTTCAATTTTTTACGAAACTTAATGATCTCAGTTATCATTCTTAGGTCATCTGGGAGGGAGTTCCAGATTGTTGGAGCTGCGTGTGAGAAAGCTCTGTTGTTTGTTAGTTTGTTTGCTTTTATGAAGTCTTTGGGAGTTTTTAATTTATTTAATTGTCCTTTCCGTTGTCATATTTGTGATAAGTATACGCTTAAGCCTCAAAGACGCAGTATGACTGCACTTATTAAGAAAGCGTATGAGCTCTACTTCGGTTGTAAAGCTGGCGATCAAGACAAATCCTAGGCTCCTCACATTTGCTGTGCAACATGTGCTGTCCATCTCAGAACTTGGCTCAGAGATACTCGGAAGTCAATGCCATTTGCAGTTCTGATGATATGACGAGAACAGAAGGATCACGTGATGGACTGTTATTTCTGTTGAATACCCCAGTCTACCTTCAGCCATGAGACCAGTGCCACATGACAACAGTATGCCAGTTCTGAAGCCACCAGAGACATGGAGTCTAGATGAGGCAGACAAAGATGCCACAATACACGAGCCAGACGTGAAAAATGACATGGATCCAGATTATGAACTGTGTATGTCTGGTGTTTATGCCTCATCTGATAGCACAGACAGAATTGAATAACCTGGTGGTGAGGGACTTAAGTTTTTCAAAAACAAAAGCTGAACTACTTGGTTGAAAATTGCAAGGATGGGGTTTGCTGTTGCCAGGTATGAAAATTTCTATCTTTCGGATCCAAGAAGATATAAAAAATTTCTTTGTGCAGGTTGACAACCTCTGTCTCTACGCTGACAGTGATGGGTGGTTCATGGCTTTGGGTTCGATTTGTCACTGTTAAGCCAGAAAGCTGTCTTGTTGCACAGTGGCAATGTCCACCCTTCAATACCTATTGCCCATGCAGCACACATGTAAGAAACCTACAAAAACATGGACCTGTTTTTGAAAAACATACAGTACAACAACTAAAACTGGAACATTTGTGGTGATCTCAAAGTAGTGGCACTGCTACTAGGAGTGCAGCTCGGGTATACCAAGTACTGTTGTTTCATTTGTGAATGGGACTCCTGTGCTAGACAAGCTCATTACATTAAAAAGAACTGGCCGCTCCATAAGCGTTTTATTCCAGGACAGAAAAATATGGCACGTGAACCACTTGTCGACATAAGTAAGATATTTTTGTCTCCTCTTCATCTAAAACTCGGACTGATGAAAAAGTTTATGAACACAATGAACAAGGAAGGTGAAGGATTTCGATATTTGAGACAGATGTTTCCAAGAATAACTGATGCCACAATTAAAGAAGGCATTTCTGTGGGTCCACAAGTCAAACGTATCATCAATGACAAGTGGTTCAAAGATCTGCTAGTGGGGCCTGAGAAAATCACATGGAAGGCATTCAGGGATGTTGCTGAGAATTTTCTTGGAAATTACGGGGCACCAAATTACATCAAGCTGGCTGACAACATGCTTCAAGCATACAAAACCATTGAAGTGCAACACGTCGCCGAAGATTCATTTTTTGCATTCACACTTGGACTTCTTCCCTGCTAATCTTGGTACAGTCAGGGATGAACATGATAAGAGGTTTCACCAAGACATTGGACGATGGAAAAGCAGTATCAAGGCAACTGGAACCCATCAGGGCTGGCCATTATTGTTGGACACTGAGATAAGAAGCATCAGATGCTGAGTACAAACGAAAATCAGGTGCAAAATATTTTTAGCTCAGGTGAACTAGTGCAATATATCAGCATCATTGTGCGATTAAACATGCTAAATTCAGTCAAAATTTAATTTAATGTTTTGCCAAATTCCTTAGTGATACAGCCAATCTGAAATTATATTTGTGTTCAGCTTGAAGATGTCTATCATAATCACCAACAATTTTTCAGGAAGTAAAACTTTTAAATAAATTTGTTGTCCAGTGAAATCCACCACTTTAAAACAAATTGGTAATTTCCACTACAGACCTAAGAGTTTAGTGCTATATTAGTCTCTCATAAGAGTCATCAATGATTTTCTCCCCCTCAGAGTTTATGCTTATCACTTTGCATTTATTTATTATATTTTATTTATTGCATTTATCTTGCAAATTGCACCGCTTCCTAGATGCTGATTGCTGTCCTCCCGGCATCTTGCTTTCACCCTGGTTCTTGTGCTGTGTCCGCACTAGCAGAGTTGCCACGTTATCCAGTTCCAGGAAGGAGATTTTTTGCCAGTTCTGGTCTTACATTTGCATTGCAGTGCAGTACGCTATCTGTAGTCTTTGATTTTTCCCATTGGAATCAGTGCTGCAGGTTCCATAATGCATCAGGATAAGATTGTCAGAAATCCAGGACTGGCTTAAGATCTCACTCCTGGAGTTTGGCAACTCTGCCACACTGCACTGTAATGCAAATTTAAAACCAGAACTGGCAAAAAAATCTTACTCCAGGAACTAGGTATCTTGGCCACCCTGCTAAGCATATGTTACTGGGCCTTCCTTTCTGGGATTACCTCACAGGGGGGGGGGGGGGAGCTTCATAGTCTCCTAGCTCTGTGCTTACTCAGGATTTTCTTTGCATTTACTTTGTTGTTTTATGCTTGTAGCTTCATACCCTCCCTGTTCTGTGTTTGCTCTGAAATTTCTCTGTATTTATTTTGTTTTGTGCTTCCATCTTCATAGTTGCTTGCTCTGAGCTTTGTCAGACATTTCTTTGCATTTTCTTTTTGTCTGTGCTTGTAGCTATTAATTTTTTTTATTTTTACTTTATTTATTGTATTTATCTTGTAAATTGTACCACGTTTTGGATTCTGGTTGCTGTCCTCCCTGCTGTCTTGCTTTCACTGGTTCTTGTGCTGTGCCTCTGCTGATCTTTCTGTCTTTCAGTAATCTATACTTCCCTCCCATCCTACCCACCCATAAACTACATTTTTTTATATACAGGCCGATGCATAAACCCTGCACTAAAGCCCAGTGCTCAATGCTCTAGCACAGGGTTTCTTAGCGCAACTTTAACGCTGACTCTTTGTGCTGGAATGCAATATGCAAATTACCCAGTGCGCAAAAAGTCAGCATTAAACTGGGAGAGCAAGCCAAACATATGTGCCCAGAAACTGGCACCTGTTTGGCATGATGTCCCAGAGAAACAGAGTCATCTGAGGTGAAGTTTGACACTTCACATTAGATGGGGTAGGCATCAGATAAAGTTCCCAATGCCATCGGCAAACTGTCAGGGGGCCGGTACCCCCAGACACCAAGCTCCCAACAGAAACAAAATCCCCAGTGGCCCAGCAGCCCCAATACCCCCACCTACCCAATAAAAAAAAACCCTCAGTGGCCCCAATCCCCCCTACCCAAGCAAAAAAAATCCCTGGTGGCATGAGCTGTGCCAGGATGCATCAGAGGGGTCACTCTGCCATATAAGGCATTTTTTTGTCTTATATGGCAGTCTGACCCCTCCTGGTGTATCCCAGAATGCACCATGCAGAGCTAGGCGCCACCATTTTCCTAGATGGTGGCGCAGGGGCAGGAGCATGTGGAGAACTCTCCCGTCCAAATTAAAGGTATTGGGAGGAGGGTGGAAGGGTTCCAGGGCCATGGGCCACCAGGGATTTTGTTTATTGGGGTGTTCAAGACCACTAGGCCCACAGGGATTTTTTTTGTTTGGGGAGATCGGGGTCACCGAGCCACCGAGAATTTTTTTATTGGGTGGGTGGGGAGATTAGGGCTTCTGGACCACTAGGGATTTTGTTTCTGTCAGGGGGTTGGTGTCAAGGTGGGACACCAGCCATCTGACAGTGTGCCTATGGCACCAGGGGCTTTCTCTGATGCCTCGATCATCAGAGGTGATATATCACACTTCACCTCATGTGATACTTTTGCTCCCAGCTGGATCTTTATGCCTGCCCGAGGCTGGCATGAAGATCAAGCACTAAAAAGCAGTGTAAAAAACTATGCTACGTTTCAGCACAGTTTTATACAATAGGTGCAATTACTTATGCAGCGATTTGCATGCCAAGTGCGCTGCAATTCAGCGCAGTTGCTTTTTGCCATGTTTTGGCACTAGCTTGCTTTCTGCATTGGAGAGCAAACCTAGTGCGGGAAAAGTACCAGAATAAAGCTGTGCTAAGCCTTGCTGCATTAGCCCAATAGTCTTTCTGATGCCCATTAACACTATTATTCGTAGATGCACCCAACCCACTGGGCCTTCTCCTATATCTCCTTAGATCTGTATTCTGCCCCACCCCCATCTATTCTTATGCCTCCACAACACTTTCTCTTCTTGATGCTGGCTATCCCTAATCTGTTGCCCTTCATTCCACCATCTTCAAAGCCCAAGTCTTTATCACTCATTCAACGCATAATCAAACTCTGGAATTCATTACCGGAAGATGTAGTAAAAGCTGTTAGTGTAGCTGGTTTTCAAAAAAGGTTTGGACAAGTTCCTGAAAAAAAGGTCCATAAACCATTATTAACGAGGACCCGTGAAATCCACTGTTTCCCAAGGACAAGCATTGTGGAACCTGTGTGCCTTTTTGGGAACCTGCCAGGTACTTGGGACCTGGATTGGCCATTGTTGGAAATAGGATACCGGGCTTGATGGACCTTGGTCTGACCCAGTATGGCATTTCTTATGTTCTCATCTTCCTTACCTTCTTGGCTTCTCCTGCCATCTTCCCTTCTACACTGTCATCTGCTCTTGAGCTTCACCATATTCTTCTACTCATTCAGTCATCTACATTCTATGAGGCCCTCATCTTCGTCACGGTCATGCCTCCTCTTCTTTCCCTTGTACTCTCCTGCTGCTCCTCCTTCTCTCATATGGTGATATCAATTGCAGTCCTGTCCTCCCCCTAAATATTCCTCAGACTTCCTATGCAGACCCAACTCCAACCCCTCTAATCTTATTCATAACCATCTTCTTCCTTCCTTTTCTCCCCCTTTCTCATGAGCCCTGTGGAATGTCCATTCTGCCTCCAACAAACTTACCTTCATTCATCACTTTTTTATTTTTAATGCTCTGCATCTTCTTAATCCAGATGTTTTTTCTCTGAAGACTCTGCTTCAGGTGCAGACCTCTGTCACGGGGGCTACCTTTTTCTCTCGTACACTTCGCCTGATTTGCAACAATGCTGTTGTTGGGTTACTACTCTCTCCTTCCTGCTAGTTTCAATCCCTTCGTCCACCTCAGAGTCATTCCTTTTCTTCCTTTGAAGTCCACTCTATCTGCCTCTTTACCCTACTACTTCTCTGATATCTGTTAGTTATTGACCCCCCTGACAAGTCTAACTCTTCCTTTCTCCTTCAACTCCTGGGTTTCATCCTTTCTTGAATCATCTTCTGCTTCCCTCATTCTTGGGGATTGTAACATTCATGTCAGTGACCCTTTGATTCTTAATCTTCAAAGCTCCTTGCTTTATCCTCCTCATTCACTCTCCAGCTATATTCTAGTGCTCCTACATACCAGCATGGCCACTGGCTGGACCTTGTCTTTTTTGCCAAATCCTCGCTTTCAAACTTCTTCACCTCAGTTCTTCCTCTCTCTGACCATCATGCGATCTTTCACACTTAACCACCCTCTGCCACAGTTTCATGCTATCTCCACCAACACGTTCAGGAATCTTCAGGGTATTTACCCTTCAGCTCTCTCCACTACTGTTTCATCTCCTCTCTCAACCACTATGTCATCTTAGTCTGTTGATGAGGCAGTCTTTTCTTATACCACTATACTTTTCTCTTCTTTGAATGTTCTGGCTCCTCCCATTCCTTGCCCTGTGAGTCATACAATACTTCAGCCTTGGCAGATCTCTGAAATCAACCACCTATGTCTGCTCCGCCAAGTGCCTTTGGCTTAAATCCCATACCTACACTCACTTCCTACATTTCAAATTCATGCTAACCTCTTTCCAGTCTTGCCATAGCACTCAGCAAGCAAGAGTACTATATCCACCTGCCAAATTCTATTGCCTCTGACCCTTGCTGTCTCTTTTCAACACTCGACTTTCTCCTCAGAGTGCCTCCACCCCCAACCCCTCCTTTCCTTTCTGCCTAGACTTTGACTGACTATTTCCATGATAAGATTCACAAGATTAGACTTGAGTTCTCTGCTGGGTCACCTCAGTCTCCCCCTCCCTCTCTTCACTTTCAAGCCCTTCCTTCAACCTCTGTGACCCTTTCTTCCTTTCTAATATCACTGAGGAGGAAACTACATATCTCTGCTCCAAACTCACTGCCTCTTCCTCTGATTCCATTCCCACCAAGCTACTCAGGTCTATTTCCCCTGCTGACATTTCTTCCCTCTGCCATATCCTCAGCCTATTGCGTTCCACTGCAACTGTTCATTCTATCTCTAAATATGCTGTAATTACACCTCTCCTCAAAAAATCTTCATTAGAACCTTCCTGCCCTTTCAGTTACCTGTCAATTTCCTTAACATAACAGAAGAACATAAGATATGCCATACTGGGTCAGACCAAGGTCCATCAAGCCCAGTATCCTGTTTCCAACAGTGGCCAATCTAGGTCATATGTACCTAGCAGTTTCCCCAAGAGACACAAGTTCCACAATGCTTGTACCTTCCTCCCCTTTGCATTCAAACTATTTCAACATGTAGTTTGTTTCCACTTCTTGACTTTTTTTCCTGTCAAGCCATTCGGGATCCACTGCATTCTGACTTTCGTACTCTACCTTCTACAGAAACAGCCAAAGTTTCCATTGGCCAAATTCAAGAGCCCCTATTTGATTCTCATACTTTTTGACCTATCTGCTGCTTTTGACACGGTTGATTACCACATTCCCCTTGACACTCTGTTCTTGCTCTTCTTATCTCTCCCATCGCACTTTTAGCATATGTTCTGGCAGATCTTCCTCCTCTGCTATCCTGCTTTCAGTTGGTGTACCCCAGGGCTCTGTCTTGGGACCCCTCTCTTCTCTCTGTCTACTCATTCTCTTGGGACACTCATCTCCTCCCATGGTTTTCAGTACCATCTTTATGTTGATGACTCTCAGATTTACCTCTCTACACTTGATGTCTCTCCTGTAATCCAGGCCCAGATCTCAGCCTAATGTTGCTGCCTGCATGTCCTGCCTCATTCTGAAACTGAATATAGCTAAGACAGAGTTTCTTATCTTTCCCCCTAAAGCCAACTCCCCCCTCCTCACTTTTGTATTTCTGTGCATAACGCAGTCATCCTCCCTGTCTCCTCAGCTGGCAACCTTGGGGTCATCTTTGATTCCTCTCTCTCTTTCTCAGTCCATATCCAGCAGATAGCTAAAACCTGTCAGTTCTTTTTCTATAGCATCAGCAAAATTCACCCCTTCCTTTCTGAACGTACTACCAAGAAACTTATCCACTCTTGTCACCTCCCATCTAGACTATTGCAGCCTGCTCCTTGCTAATCTCCCATTGAATCATCTCTCTCTCCCCTCTTATCTGTTTTCAAAACTTTGCTGTATAACTAATCTTCCACCAGGTTCGCTATGCTCGTGCAACCCCTCTTCTGAAATCACTTCACTGGCTCCCTATCCATTTCCCCTACTGGCCTACAAGTGCATGCACTCTGCTGCTCCTCGTTATCCCTCCTCCCTTATCGCTCCTGCAGCACCCCTAAGGAACTCCACTCATCAAGCAAATCACTCCTATCGATGCCTTTCTCTTTACTGCCATCGTCCGTTCCACCTTGCTGCGCCATATGCATGAAAGAGACTGAGGTTAAGTGTCAGGCTCCATTTCTGCTTCTGTTCAAAGCCAGGCTAAAATCCCACCTCTTTGAGGCTGCTTTTGGGTCCTGATCCCTTATTCTTCTATTTAATGTCCTTATCATTTCCTGAGAATTACCATAGCCCCCTGTTTTTTCAGTTTGCCTGTTTTGAATAGACTGCAAGCTCTGTCGAGCAGGGACTGTCTCATGTCCTTCCTTACATATGCCTTTTAGTGCTGCACTATACAAATGATTAATAATACTACTCGGATTCCAAGCTTACTTCCTGTCCTCAAGGCCTGAAAACGTGAGCCCCAGCCCCTTACCTGGAGGAGCACGAAAGAGGAGAAACCAGGCAACCTTTTACCCACTATGCTATTCCAGAATGGCTCCTCCCTCAAGGCCCCCTTACATACAGAATACAAAGACCAGTTTCTGAAGCTAAGGCAACCGTTACATCCTATGTGATGAGAGGGAAACACAGTCAGCAGATGTATACCGCAGTAGGACGTAATGCATCTCATCAGTGACATCACTGGCAGAAAAATCTGTCTCTCTCTCCATGTCGGACGGTTTGCAGAAGGAGGGGTCACATTAAGAACCTGGGCACCTGTCTTGGTTTGCAGAATTCATATTGCTTCTGGCCTTCCTCGGCCTATGCAATTTCATTCTGCGTGGACGACAGTGCCCCAGACAGCATGAGGTGCCCCAAGCAGTCATGAGAGGCTGGTCCACCACATTATCCAACCTCTCCTGCTCAGGAGAGTCCGTAGCCGCCGCCAATTGAGAGACACAAGATTACTAAGCGGCTCTCAGATCTGGGTTAATTAAATGAGTGCTGAAATCTAATTAAAGGTTGGGATGGGTGGTAATTAGCAGGAAACATATGCATTAAAATATTCATTTGTCAATGAGCAGCAATTAACAAGGTGAGTCAAGAAGATCGATATCTGCTTGAGGAGATTATAGACCAAAACCTTCCCAGCCTTGGGAGCTATTCACGCTGCACTTGCCTAAGAACTCCTGTACCCCATTCTACATTCAGGAACGGGGCTTTCATTCCTCTCTCTTTCTCTCTGGCTTGTAAACTGTTCCGTTTCCCCTTTCTACTGTAGATTCACCACCTTATTTGAGTGGCTATGGACTGATTAGATTGTTGTCAGGGCTAAAACAAGAATGATTCCTTGCTATTTAAGAACATTTAGTCCTGGGGAAAAAGAGCACTATGGGAAATTCTGCCGTGAGTAGCAGGGGACATCAGTCGTTTTATTTCTTTCACTTTCAGAGGGTCCTAGGCAATCAATATAGATCTCACGCAACGCATATCCCTTATGGAATATCATAGATCTGCTCCTCTGTAGTTTGTTTTGGGGTTGGAGGTGAACATTTTATATGCATTTTAACACATTGCAAGGATTCAGGATTATGCTGAGGTAACCCATGTCTGAGCCACTTATCTGATTAAGGCAAAGGATGCTACTCTTTATAACTGGGAAGGATTATTCAACACTGCAATGAAATCCTTTATGTACAGTTCACAGACCACTACGCTCTAATGAATGAGAAAGACCTCGGCTGATTTCGCAGTGGGTTTGAGTACCATGCACATTTCTTGGAATGTGGGTGCATTTAAGGATTTGGGTGCACTCTTTGCCTACTAAAAAGACTTCATGCCACACAAGGCATGCAAGAAGAGTGTGCTGGAATGAGTTAATGGAGACCCTTTAGTTCATTATTACCATGGTGTGGCATCCAAAAGGCGGCCATTATCAGATGCCTCCTTGTCGCAGTTGTCAGGCTGAATCCATCCTCATCGCTTTTTTAAGAATAACAGGGTAGGACAAGAGGGCCATAGATGTTATGGGAGCAAAAACAAGAAACTGCTTAGCCTGTTCCTTATGACATAGAATTACCTGGTCACGCAGGTATATGTAGTGACATTACATACAGGGATGTAGAAAATGAGCATTTTCTGAGTTTTGCATGTAAATTCCTGAAAAATGATTACATAACATAATATTTGAAGTTGGAAAAAATGTTCCTTCTGTTACAACAGGAAGTCGCTTCGGGCATTGGAGGGGGGTGGAAGCAAACAGCCCCGTAGCGCCGAAGATGT
Source organism: Ichthyophis bannanicus (assembly GCA_033557465.1). Classification (NCBI taxonomy): domain Eukaryota; kingdom Metazoa; phylum Chordata; class Amphibia; order Gymnophiona; family Ichthyophiidae; genus Ichthyophis; species Ichthyophis bannanicus. Next base: position 120,913,659 of record CM066032.1, on the reverse strand, counting down.
AAGGTAAGTGCCATGGGGCTGTTTGCAACCATTGACGCTGCTGCAGATCCTGAGAGGAGTGATAGTGGTGGCAATGGGCTCCTCTGGAGGGCCGCCGCTCTAGGCAACCGCCTAGTTCACATAATGGTAGCGCTGGCCCTGGCTTTAAAGAACAGAGTCTGGAGTTGGCGAAGGAGGAGAAAGGCGCAGATATAAACAATTTGCCTGTTGAGCAGAGTTCCCAAGGAGGGGTGTGGGAAAGGATAAGAGAGGAGAGGCAATGAGGAGCTGAAGAGTGAATACACTTATAGGTCGCAAGAGGAGTTTGAACTCTGCAGAAACAGACAGGAGCCAAAGAAGTGAACTGAAGAAAGGGATTATGGAGTGCAGCAGCACTGGAGGAAGATTAGTCATGTAGCTGAGGTCTGAATATATTTGTAACCCCCTTTCTGTGCGGTGCAGGAAGTTGTCATAAAACTACTAGGTAGACAAGGGAGCAATGGTAGCCCAGGGCACTGTTGTCAAGGGTTTCTCTGAGCTCCTGGATTGTTAAGGATCAAGGTTCAGAATTGTAAGGGGATTAGATATTAGATGGCAGTAATTATTTAGGTTTTCACATTTGACACCTTCTTGTTCACTCTTCCCAATAAATAGAGTCCAGGCCAGAAGATTGTGTCCTGAACGAAGAGTTTATTCAAAAATTAGGGTCACTGATAAACAACTTCAACCTTGAACATCTTACAGTTGATTATTTAACTACAATACAATAGATTACACCCATACAATTACATGAAGAAACTAATTTACCCCATTCCTTTGCACACTCTGTACTCTTTAATGAATAAGGTCTACATTAATCCAAGCACACTAATAGGCCGAAGCTGAAAGCCGGCGCTGAAGTCACACACTATCTGTATGCCTCTTTGCAGCAAGCCAATAGTGTGTGACTTCAGCACTGGAATGCAGAAAGGGGCCCGTATGCAAATTAGCCACGCATTAGCCACGCGTTAAACTGTGGCGCAAATGGTAGCGTTAAACTGGGAGAGCAAGCCAAAAACATGCACACAGAAGTCGGCACAAGTTTGGCATGCTCTCCCAGGGAAAGAGGGGCACCATGTGGCTAATTCGCATATGCGCCCCAACAGTATTTTGATGTCATCGGGGTTTTCCCCAATGCCTGGATCATCTGAGGGGAAGTGTCAAACTTCCCCTCAGATGACACAGGCATCGGGGAAAACCCCAATGTCATCAACATACTGTTGGGGGTGCATATGCAAAATATAACCCTGGTGGCCCAACTGCCCCGGTTCCCCCACACGCCCAACCAAAAATAACCCTGGTGACCCAGCATCCCCGATCCCCACACTCACCCAAATAAAAATAACCCTAGTGGCCCAGTGGCCCCAATCCCGCACCCACCCAACCAAAAATAACCCTGGTTGCCCAGTGGCCCAGTGGCCCCAATCCCACACCCACCCAAAAAGAAATAACCCTGGTGGCCCAGCAGCCCCAAATCATCCACCGCCCTCATAGTACCTTTACAAAGGAGCAGGAGCACTGCCCACACACTCCCACTTTTGCACCGCCATCTTGAAAAATGGTACCGCCTGTTCCCACACTGTGCATCCTGAAATCTTATATAACAGTCTGACCCCACCCAGTGCATCCCAGGAGTAAATCTGCAATAGAGTAGACACCCAGGAAGAAGTAGATAACATGAGAAAGGATCTAGCTAAGCTTGAAAAATGGTCGAGAATTTGGCAACTGAAATTTAATGCTAAAAAATGCAGGGCTATGCATTTGGGCTGCAAAAATCTAAGGGAGAAGTACAGTGTCCTCAAAAGAGGAGCGGGACCTGGGCTAAGCAGGTAGAAAAGGTGACTGCGAAAGCTAGAAGGATTCTTGGCTGCATAGGAAGAGGAATGACAGGCAGAAAAAAAGGAGGTGACAATGCCTCTGTATAAGTCTTTGGTGCGACCTCAGCTGAAGTATTGTATGCAATTCTGGAGACCACGCCGTCAAAAGGATATAAGCAGGTTGGAGTCAGTGCAGAGGGTGGCTACTAAAATGATTAATGGTCTTCGTTATGAAGCATATGAAGACAGACTTAAAGATCTTAATATATATAAGTTATAGGAAAGGTGGATAGGGACTATATGATAGAGACATTTTAGTACCTCCGTGGCATAAATGCACAGGAGGGTCTCTTTCAATTGAAGCAAGCTCTGCTATGAGGGGACTTAGAATGAGAGTGAAAGGGGAGAGACTCAGCAGTAATATGCAGAAATATTTCATTACGGAAAGAGTGGTAGATGCGTGGAATAGTCTCCCAGTGGAGGTGGTGAACACAAGGACAGTATCTGAACATACAAAGAGGATCTCTAAAGGTAAAAAGAGGACTATTGTAGTTGATATGGAAGGGGAGACTACAGTGCCTTGTGAAAGTATTCATCCCCTCGGTGTTTGTCCTGTTTTGTTGCATTACAACCTGGAATTAAAATGGAGATTTGCGGGTTAGCACCATGTGATTTACACACCATTCCTACCCCTTTGAAGGTCTAAAGTATTTTTTATTGTGACACAAACAATAAGTAAGACAAAAAAAAACAGAAATCATGAGTGAGCATAAGTATCCCCCCTTCAAAGTCAATGTTTGTAGAACCACCTTTTGCTGCAATTACAGCTGCAAGAATCTCGGGGTATGTCTCTATTACCTTAGCACATCTTGCCATTGGGTTTTACACCCATTCCTCAAGGCAAAACTGATCCAATTCCTTCAAGTCAGGTGGGTTGCGTTGGTGTACAGCAATCTGTAAGTCATCCCACAGATTCTCAATTGGATTGAGGTCTGGGCTTTGACTAGGCCATTCAACGACATTTAAATGTTTCCCTTTAAACCACTCCATTGTAGCTTTAGTAGTATATTTAGGGTCATTGTCCTGCTGGAAGGTGAACCTTAATCCCAGTCTCAAATCTCTTGCAGTTGAAGCAGGTTTTCCTCAAGAATTGCCCTGTATTTAGTGCCATCCATCGTTCCTTCAATCCTGACCAGTTTTCCTGTCCCTGCCGATGAAAAACATCCCCACAGCATGATGCTGCCACCACCATGTTTCATTGTGGGAATGGTGTTCTCGGGGTGATGTGAAGTGTTGGGTTTGTGCCACACATGGCATTTCCTATGATGGCCAAAAGTTTAATTTTCGTCTCATCTGACCAGAGAACCTTCTTCCATGTGTTTAGGGGGGTCTGCCACATGCTATTGTGCAAACTTCAAATGTGTTTTCTTATTTTTTTCTTTAAGCAATGGCTTTTTTCTGGCCACTGTTCCATAAAGCCCCACTCTGTGGAGTGTACGGCTTAAAGTGGTCCTATGGACAGATACTCCCATCTCCGCTGTGGATCTTTGCAGCTTCTTCGGTGTTATCCTTGGTGTCTTTGTGGATTCTCTGATTAATGCTCTCCTTGCCCGTTCTGTGAGTTTGCTGGGCGGCCTTCTCTTGTCAGGTTTATAGTGGTGCCATATTCTTTCCATTTTGTTATAATGGATTTAATGGTGCTCTGTGGGATATTCAAAAGTTGGGATATTTTTTTATAACCCAACCCTGATCTATACTTCTCCACAACTTTGTCTCTGACCTGTTTGGAGGGCTCCTTGGTCTTCATATTGCTTGCTTAGTGGTGTTGCAGAGTCAGGGGCCTTTCAGAACAGGTATATTTATACAGGTATCATGTGAGAGATCATGTGACACTGATTGCACACAGGTGGACCCTAATCAACTAATTATGTGTCATATGAGGTTAATTGGTTGGACCAGATCTTATTTAGGGGTCTCATAGCAAAAGGGATGAATACATATGCACTCACTACTTTTCCGTTTTTGCTTGTTTTTTATATATACAAGGTATTTTATTGTCATTCCACTTCACCAATTTGGACTATATTGTTAGGTCCATTACCTAACATCCAAACGAACCTCCATTTTCATTCCAGATTGTAATGTGACAAAACAGGACAAAAAACGAGTGGATGAATACTTTCACAAGGCACTGTAGATAGGCAGATTCTGCAGTCATACTTCTATTTCCTCTCAGATGATCCATCAAAATACTGTTGGGGGCACACACTAGATGTTTAACCACCTCTAGACCAGGCATAGAGATATTGGTGCTAAGGCTGGTTACAAAATCCTCTACGTGTTTCTCTGCATTGGGCACAGACAATATTAACATGCCATTTTAATATTTGTAGCTCATTTTCCTATAATTTAAATACTCCTGGCATTATGTGTGTGTGCTAGCTTTTCCTTTAAGATATGCCATGCTGGGTCAGACCGAGGTCCATCAAGTCCAGTATCCTGTTTCCAACAGTGGCCAATCTAGGTCATACATACCTAGCAATATCCCCAAAAGACACAGGTTCCACAATGCTTGTACTGGGTCAAGCATTGATTATCCTGGGTCCCTTTTTAATAGTGGTTTATGGACCTTTCCTCCAGGAACTTGTCCAAACCTTTTTTAAACCCAGCTACACTATCAGCCCTTACTACATCCTCCGGTAACAAATTCCAGAGTTTGATTACACGTTGAGTGAAAAAATATTTTCTCTTATTTGTCTTAAATAGTTTACCCTGTAGCTTCATTGCATGTCCCCTAGTCTTTCTGTATTCTGATAGCGTAAACAATTGATCCACATTTACCTGCTCCACTCCATTCATTAATTTATAGACCTCTATCATATCTCCCCTCAGCCGTCTCTTTTCCAGGTTGAAGAGCCCCAACCTTTGTAGCCTTTGTAACCTTTGCTGTTTACGCATGCGTTCATCTCTTTTCTGCATGTGGCTGAGGCAGTAATTACACCTAAAAGTTAAGTTATCTGTATGTAAAGGCCGTGCTAGTTTTCTACATTGGCCGGTGGTCTTGTTAGCCAGTTGTTAATATTCATCTGTTTAGTCCTCTTTTCGTCCCTTCTTCTACCACGAAGGCATTTGGGCTTAGGATTGTTATCTTTCAGTTCCCCAGCACTGTAAAGATTTGCTTCTCCTCTCAGATTTGCTTCTCCTATCTTGCTGTTGTTCACATTTGTTGTTGGATTATTTCATCTGGTGGTGTTCATTATGAGTACCTGCAGGAATCCTCATATATGCAGTGGTTTCAAACTTCTTTTTAATTCATCTTGGCTGATTAGGGTGGTTGGTGCAGATCCTTCTCTTAGGTGGATGATATACTCAGGTTGGGTGCCTGAGGCACTTGTCCTCTTTGGGGCAAACACTCACCATCCTCATATTGGTACAATGACTAAGGGCAAAGACAAGAGACTCCCTCTGGGATTAGGTTTTTACAAGGGAGTCTCCTCCCATCCTAAAGTAAATGGCAAGAGGAAAGTTTTATTCTGGAAAGTTCCAGTCCTCTACAATTCTGGCAATTATTAGTAGGGACATTGGATGGTGCTGCTGATTCTAGCTGCAAAATCCAAGTAGTCTCTACAGTACATATTGAAAAGGAGAGAGATGGTTTAGTAGGAGACCAATGAAGAGTTACCAAGTCCAGGAGTGAGATTTTTAGCCAGTCTTGGATTTCTGACAAGCTCATCTTGATGTATCATGGGACCTGCAGCACTGATTCCAATGGGTAACATCAGGGACTATAAATGGAAATTCTAATGGAAATTTAAAACCAGAACTGGAAAAACATCTCACTCCTGGAATTGGGCAACTTGGCAATGCTGCCAATGAGGAGCAGATTGCAGTAGTCTAAGCAGGAAGTGGTAAAAGTGTGGATAAGGATTTTGCTAGTGAGTGCTGAAAGGAAGGGACACTAGTGCTAAAATCACTGGCTTTCGGTGATTACACATGTGAAATTTAAGGTGTTGATTCTGTTACTTAAAGCCTTAGGACTTATGCAGTAATTTTCTTTAACTATTCCATTAAGAACACATTATCCCTCCAGAGGCCTTTGTTCACAGGTACAGGGACTGCATGAGATTCCCTCAGTACATTGTTCCAAAACAATCCGCACTAGAAATTGCGCATGGTCAATTGCAGGTCCAAGATTATGGAACTCCTTACTTGGTGAGTTAAGGCAGGGTTATGATCTTAAAGAACATATTCTAATTTAAGGAAGCATGTGCTATGTAAGTTTAAGGGGTGGATAGTGGTACCCTGGGTTTTAGGCTTTGCTGATAAGCTTGGACTGATTGTAAAGGTTTTAGGAAAAAATCTGAATTTTTTTTATTTGAATTCAAGGAGCAGAATCATAATCCTTTAACAAAGGCAATATACAAGAAGAAAGACCTTTAAGAAAGTCATTTCCTTTCCACTACCTCCCCCCCCCCCCCACTACAGTCTACAGCAAAAGAAGAGAGAATCCATAGGAAAAACACAAATATAACCAAAGTTGCAAGCAAACAGACAGGTGATACAGCCAAAAATTGCATTTAAACAGCAGGTGCAGCTTCAGAGAGGGCTGAACTCTGAGTACTGAGGAGAGTGAGCAGCTGGGATGAGTCAAAAAAGATATAAGAAAAAGTTTGAAGTTTAATAAAGCATTTGCTCAGAAGTTTAGGAAAAAGTGACCTGCCAACTGCTGGACTCCGGGGTGAAGCAGGAGAAACGCCTTCCATGTTTCTTAAGAAAGATAGAGGAACACACAAACCACAAAACCTTTAAACAAATAGTTATTTTGCAGAAAAAAACCTTTAAAAAACCAATCCCTATCTGACGATAAAAAGAAGGTAAGCAACAAAATAGAAGGAGAATACATTTCTACACTAGATGTTTCCAAAACTGCGGAAACATCCAATATGTCCGCCGACCGAACTTCCGGAATATCTCTAACTCCCGAGGATTTAGGAAAATTAGTTAACCTTAAATTCTGATAATAAGAGAAATTTTTCAAATGTTCAGTCTTAAGTCTCATAGCATTAGTATCTCTCTGAAGAGAGATCACCCAACCAACCTTAGATTGTAAATCAGCCATAGAGCTCTGCAGAGTTGAAATCTCCTGCAAATGCTGTTGCAAAAGAGTAATAGTTTCCTGAGATTTAGCTGCCAAAGCCTGGACCTGTGAAATCAGATTTTTCCCGAGCTGTGCAATGGCAGTCCATATAGACTCCAGGGTGAAAACTGCTGGGCGAGCCAGAGAGAATACAACAGGGGTATCAACCTCTCCATCTCCAACCTCAGTGGAACGCAGCACCATCGGTGAAGAAGAGGAAGCACCTGACTGAATAGCCAAACCTCCGACAACATGACACGATGAAGAGCTGCAGGTCCAATGACCCATAAGAATTTGTGGTGCTTCCCCATGCTGGTCCTGAGTTATCCCTCCTACAGCAGCCGGATCACCTACATGGGAAACAACCAGCGATATTGGGCTCAAGGGAACCTTTGATGCTTGCCACTGATCCGGAGAAAGAGTATCTGGCCCCGAACTGCTCACCGAGCAAAAAGCTTGTTAACGAGACTCTGAGTCGCCAGAGTTTGACTTGACTGTTGCAGAGAATGTTGGAGATAAGAATCCATAGGACCATACAAAGAAAGAGAAGAGGACACCATCAGGACGTCAGAGGGCTTTTTGTCCATTTTGGCTTTCCTCTGGTCCATAGCGGTATGTGTTGCTACACAAAATACCTTCCTGCTGCCATTTTGGTTCCTCCCCCCCATGTATATAAGTTTAAGGGAATGCAAGGTAGCATGCTGGTTTTGAGGATAATTCAGAGGTATGCGTCCCCGGGCCGTCCGGATGTCCAGACATCCGGACGACCGGGGATGCACCCAATTCTGCTACTGTGGGGAATAATGGCTCTGCAGGAGCAAAATAGCAGCATAAGGCTGGGATGTCCAGGACGTGCCTCGATCAGAACTCTGGACGTCCCAACACCCAGCTAGCCCAGCATTCTCTTGCATGGAGCTGTGTGCCATGGAGTCATATTGCCATGGCACTGTGCTCTATGCAGGAGCCATGATCCCCGGCAGACCATAAAATGTCCCTTTTCCCAAAGCCTGACTCCTGATTGGGCCTACAATGGCCAGGGTCGGACTGCAGAGAACCCCCTGCACCCCCTCACCTCATTTTCAATACCCGGCTTCTGCAAATACCTCCATCTAGGGGGACTTATTCCACCTCTGAAGTGGACTAAGTCCCCCGTGTAAATGGCCGACCCTGGACATCAGCCCTGTATGTCCGGGGTAGGGTTTCCACCCACTGGCCGCCCTCGCTCCACCTCTGGCCCACTAACAGAGCTCCTCGCATATCTTGCCTGTACGTGCAGGGAGCTCTGTTGGCTGCAGTGGCACCCCAGCATTTAGTGGGAATGGACGTCCGAACTGCACATCCAGCCCTACTAAACGCAAACCAGAATCTACCCCTTTATGTATTGTTGCTGTTGTTTATTGTAATATTTAGGGGTATGTTTACTAAACGGGGCACTTGTGCGGGGCGCACCTGAGCGCCCTAAAATGATGCATTTAAGTGCTCTTAAGCGCCCCGTACACGTGCGCGGCACATTAACGGGTCCCGCACGCGTGCGCCGAAAACTCGCACGTTTGCGGGGCACTCATGTGCGATAGAGGCGTGGAAAGGCGAAATGAGGGCGGAGGAAGGCCCCCGAGGGGCGGAGAGACGGGGCCAATGGGTGGAATGTGGGAGGGGAGAGACTCCCCGCACAAGAGCGTGCCCGAATTTACAAGGAAAAAATACCGCCAGTGAAACACTCGCGGTAGAAAGCATTTAAAAGGAAAAGAAACCATTTCCGTCAGCAATGTACAGGAAACCGGGGAAACCAGCAAAACGTGAGCAGTGTGATACATGTGCACAGCACAAAAGTGCAAATAAAAATAGAAAATGACCACAACAGAACTATTAAAAATAGTAATTCAGCTGGGGAACAGTTATAGTGATGGGCAAATACAGAAAAACACACCCAGCAAAGCTCCAGAAAAAAGAAATGGATTTTGGAAGGGTTTACGGAGCGGAGACTCTTCCAAAAAACATTTCCTTTTGTGGAGCTTTCCTGGGAGTGTTTGCTATGGTTGCCCATTAATATCACTGTTGCCCAGCGTGGTGATATTTTGTCCCCCATTTCCCGTGGTCATTTCCGTGGTTTATGTGCACGTTTGTCACCAGACAGGGTGCATATGCCCACAGTAAATTTGCGTAGAGCAGGGTTTGTGACTCCATCCTGCCAGGCTTACTACCTCCAGGGGCTGCACTATCTATGTGGCCATAGTGTGGTGCAGCGGACAGAGTCAGTACCTCAAGGGTCAGAGGTTCAAAGCCCAGCTGGGGCACTTGCCAGCCCAGTCCCTATATTTTACCCACCACTAAACACAGATAGCGCAGACACCCCTGTATTGCAGGGGACATAAGCATGGGGAAAACACCCATATTTTACCCAACAACGCACACACACCACAACAATGGGCATTACCCACAGCCAAGTACCCCAAATGCAGTCCCGTACTGCCACATTCCAATCAGGTCACCTGCTTTTTATGGGAGAAGCTCATGCCAGCATGTTGGCGGACGTGTACATGTGGTGCAGGGGGCAGTGGCTGCTAGCGACAGAAGACAGAGGCCTAGCCATTTGCAGGCTGGCACAGTCCACAGCAACAGACAGGCCCTGCCGGATCCACAGTCATGGACTATCCAGGGAATTCAGCCAATCTGTGGCTACATGGTGGTGCAGTGCACACAGACAGTGCATGCAAGAACAGAAGGTTCAAAGACCAGCTGGGGCTACCGGCAATCCTGCCCACATATTTTCCCCACAAATAAACAGTGACAGTAAGGACACACCTTTCGTGACGAGGACATATGCAATGGTAATACGTCTATCTTTTACCCCACTGAGCACAGACACCATGAACAGGGGCAGAACCTACAGCAGAATCCCCCAAATGCAGTCCTGGTGGGCCACACACCAGTCAGGTTCCATGCTGCCACTCATACAAATGCCTGTGCTGTATATCTATGCACCACCCCCACGGCATGTAGATGTAGCTCATGCATATTCATGAGGGACAGCAGGAAGACCCGAACAGTGTGATGCAAAACTGGACTGGAGTGGGGAAGCGCTGCCGTAAAGCAGCAGCCAACAGGGGCAGACACACCCACACAGGCCCCATTGGCCAATGTCTCCTGTAGAGGCAGAACATTGGACCCTGCGTGCATCTCCCAATACCAGCACCTGCATACCTTAGCAATGTCACCCTACACCTGAGGTACACAGCTCTGAAACGTTTGCTAAGAGTACAGGCTGATAGATATCCCTACGTTACGCACATACTGCTAGTTGACCCCATCCGAACAATCTGTTTGGTGTCTGCAGTGCGTGCTCCAGGCCTGGCCCCTGACGGTGTTCACCACCCTGGGGAGTGACCCCCAGCAGTACTGCGTACCATATCCATGCCTGTGCCGTGCCCAGGACCGGTGTGGTGGCCAAGGCTAATCACCCCCTCAATAGTAGCACAATGCTGGCATAGGTGTGGGAGTGTGTGTCTGTCTATACAGTGTGTGTTGGCTGCAAACACCTTCCCCAACCCACACTGCCAGCACTACTGCCAGTATTGGCCTGCCAATGTGCATAATGAGCAGCAAGGTACCATGGGTATAGGTCAGACATGGTGGGCTGGCCAGGATGCAGCTGCACAGGGCATAGGGCACTGGCTGTGACATTGTAGTGCCAGGCCACCACCTACACAGACAGGGTGACCTCTGTATGTGCTGCTGGGGGAGCACTCTCACCCTGAGTGTGCAGTGATGACAGCATGGCTAGGCACCCCCATAGTGCTGTATTGTGTTTCTCTCTTGTGATATATATGGGTTTCCTGTTGGGGCCTCCTCACAGAACTCTCTTCTTGTGTGTGCTGCCACCCCAGTTTTGGGTGCATGCATTTCCATCAGGGCTAACCAGCAGACTGTTCACAGCTGGTATGTGTCTTGATGGGTGCAGGGTGCAGTGGCTGATGGCTTGCTGCAGGTGAATATCAGATAGTGCTGGGGTGCATCTTTGGATATCCAGGCCTAAAGTCTGTCTGATATTGTGTTATGGATGTGTGTGGAGCTGCTTGGACTGCCCTGTAGGGTGTCTGTTCCCCAGCAGGACTGGGGTTTGATGGTCCGCTCTGCTGCCATCTGTTGGTGGGGGGCCCTGTTTGCCACCCTCAGAGAGGGGGGTACTTTGACCACCTAGGGGTCCATGGGGGTTTCCACTAACTGAGACAGACAGAAATATCCAACATGTTTCTGCAGCACCTTCCTATCTCACAGGTTAGTACTGTTGTGGAGCTCTGTCATGGCCGGTGTTGTGGACCTGGTCCTGGGCGCCACATCACACCCTCAGGGTGAGCACAGTACCCGCACAATGTGACGGTGTGTAGCTACTCTTTGCTGGTAGTCCACCCGCTCAGGACCCCCTACCAGGCCGAGGTGCTGTGTGGGTGCACATGGACAATTCCCCCTACCAGGCCGGGTAGCTGTTGGGGTGCATTCCCCATCTTGTGTGCATCTGTGGACAGCTGATTTGCATGTGCAGTGCATCATGGGTACGGGTGGCCTAACCCTATCCTGTCTACAACAGCAGACTGTCTGTGGGGTGACATGCAGGCTCTCTGCAGCCAGCCAGGGGCTTGCTGTCAGCTATAGAGCTGTAGCCCAATGGTTACATCACTCCCTGTACAGCCAGTGGTCATGGGTTCAAACCCACAGTGGGGCCCTTTGATAGGGCTGTCCACAGCTTTATTTTTATTTACTGTACATATGTCTATGCCGGCAAAACCACACACAGCTTACTATACCCATTAGGTGCCTCTGAGGGTGCTTTATAGGGCGCCCTATAGGCCACCTTATGGTTGCCATCCATATAGGGTGCACTATACATTATCCTGTGTCGCAACATACATGGTGCCCTATAGGGGACATTCTAGGGTGCCTTGGCAGACAGTGCACTGTAACATGTGCCTTACGGGCATCCATATGTTAACACACTGTGAGAGCAGGTTTACTAGTGGTGGGAAATAAAATATAAATGGAAGGCCTCCTACAGCACTCCTCACCATGATACATACTGCCCCAGCCAGCCTTGTTCACTGGGCACTGTGAGGGGTTGAACCCCTGGCCCCTGCACCATTGGTCAGTGTCTTAACCATTGTGCTGTGGCTCTGTTCCTGTGTTTGTGCATCCGCGCGCAGCCTTGTAGCCATCAGCGCGCCATCTTGTGGCGCACTAAATTAACAGCACGCCGCCTTATGCAGCACAACATGGAAATGCCCCTAAAATAATGCCTCAGCCAGCTGTCTTCAATGGGCACTGTGGGGAATTGAACCCATGATCCCTGCACGAGTGTCTTAACCATTGTGCTATGGCTCTGTTCCTGTTATTTGCACATCAGCGCGCCACTTATCCCTCCCACTATTGGACTGCCCCCTCACACATCAGCGCGCCGCCTTCTGCCCACCGGCTCGCCGCCTTCTGTTGCCCACATTTATCAGCGCACTGCCTTCTGCCGCCAAAACTTAACAATGCGCCGCCATCTGCCGCCCACACTAAACAGTGCGCCGCCTCATGCCGTAATAAAAATAACAGTGCGCCGCCTTCTGCCGCCCAAAATTAATATGCCTCCTAAACCACTGTTGCCCATAAATGTTGATGCCTCAGCTGGTCTTTTTTGTTGAGTGCAATGGGGGTTTGAACCCCTGGCCCCTGCACCATTGGTTGGTGTCTTCACCGTTGTACTACGGCTCTATTGTTTGGTTTTGCAGCAGCGCACCACTTAGCCTTCCCACGCGCTAATGTGGGCCCCGCACATTAGCGCGACGCACACACGTACGGTCCGGTTTTTTGCTTTTTTCTGCCTGGCCCGCCCACTCCTTATATGGCACCAGTACACTAACGGGAACCCGCACAGCAACGGTGTTTAGTAAACATGCCCCTAAGTGTCTATGTGTATTTTGATATACCATATTTTTAATTGTCATTGTTAACTGGTCAGAATTAAAGATATGCAAAATAAACTATTAAGCATTAAGGCCATCATTTTACAGCTCTGTTTCTGATTTGCACATCTAAAAGTGCCAATCACATCTACGGCCCCAGTCATTTTGCAAAAATGCAGCACCTGGAAATAACTTGTCAGGTCTTTTTTCCAAGGCAATGGAGTGCTAAGTGACTTGTCCAAGGCCACAAGGAGTAACCAGTGGGAATCAAATGCTGGTCTCTTGGTTACCAAGCCACTGCTCTAACCACAAGGCTACTCAAAGCAATTTTAGAAATTCCCAAATTTGCACATGCAGTCCAAAGAAACAAGCAACCATCCCCGCAGCGAGATATACTGGATACAAGGAGCAGGGTGATGAACCGTGAAAGTATATAAAGCCTTTATTGAAGCATCCTATGGTCCCTCCCTACACTGATCATGTTTGGGTAGAACAGAACCTTTGTCAGGGGCTTGTGGCCTTGAATAAAAACATAAATAATAATTGCATATAAAAGTATAACACGACATATTAAAAGGATAAAGGCATGCAGAAAAAAAGATTTAAAAAGGGATAAAAAACATCTAATGACAGCAATAAATAAGGTTAAAACCTTATAAAGATGATATATGAATACATATAAATATAAGTGGAGTGCATAAGGAAATAGGAGGAGAAAACAATCTAAATAGCACTTAATGACAACAAATATTTATGGATTAAAAACTACATAGAAATAAATATAAGTGAAATGCATAAGAGGTAGAAAATTAAAATGCGGAGACTAGATATTGTAGAAAGGAATTCAAATGGAGGCTAGGGTCTCACATGGAAAAGTTTTGAGTGTAAGAACAGCTCTGAATGTTCTGTCAGTATTACAAGGAGCTGTTTATGAATAAGTCAAGATTACATCTTGCGAGACAAAATGTTTTTTGTTTGCAGGAATGCTTGTCATGATTAGAAGTGGTCAATATGTCTGTGCCCAGCTTGACCTGAAACATGTAGATATAGATAAACAAAAAGTAAAACAAAAAACATGATGCAGAGTGATAAGACGAAATTGTATAATGTGGCATTTTTTCCTAATAAAAGAAATGCTGCAGCCAAGCTAAGGGAGGGGTTACGGGAGACTGTCCAGGTTTGCAGGCCTGTGAATTTCTTCACTTAAAGCTTTAAGCAGACATTGTCATAGTATAATTCTGTGTTTTGTTCTCATTCTTTTCTCATTTGATTTGGAATCAAGAGACAAGGAGACCAAGGGTTGAGGAAGGATCCCTTGTTTGTTGCCTCTGGCCAGGCAGTCAGCAACAGATTACAAGCAACAGATAAACTATAGCATAAAACAACTAGGGGGTCATTCTGAGCAGCATTTAGTGGGGATGTACGTCTGGTTTGGATTTACATCCCTGCTAAATGCCTGGTCCTGATGCCAGATCCAGAACTCCCTGCACGTGCAGAAGAGATGTTCAGAGAGCTCTGGATGCAGCTGGAGGGGGAAGAACTGGAGGAGGAGCATGGGTGGTGTGGAGACAGGACCCTGACCCTGGATGTACAGGATCAATTCCAGTCATGGTCCTGTACGTCCAGGGATGCAGGAATGCATGGGGAACTTATTACACCTTAAAGGTGGAATAAGTCCCCCCCCCCCCCACTGTGAACAGGGAACTGCACTGACAGACCCCCCTGAGGACTTGAGATGCAGAAGGAGGTGCCCCACCACTCAATCTGGTCTGTGGCAGGCCCCTCTGGGGGTTGGGCAGCAGGGAAAGGAAGGTATGTGGCCCAGCAGGGAATCAGGGCACCTGCATGGCATCCCAGTGCCATGGCAATGAGACATCACGGCACCAGTGCTCTATGCAGGTGCTCCAGCTGGGATGGACGGGGCAGACAGTGTGCATACGGTGGCACAGAATCAGGGAACGTCCTACACGTCCAGGCCCGTTGCACCCGATTCTGATCCTGCAAGACCATCTAGCTCCCGCATGTTCGGAATCGGGTGCCAATCCAGCCAATGGGAATCGGGCCCCTAGGGAAAAATAGATGTATAATTACTAATAAAGGAAAAAGGAGGGAAGACACCTGGAGTATTCACTTGGGGGCATATGCATAATGTATATATAGCCATACAGACATATATAGTAAGTTACTTACTCTAGTGGAAGACACTCAAAACAGAGAGACTTAGTAGAGCCAGTAGATGGCAACTATAAATACATAGGCAAGGGGTTAGACAGCGACCTGGGAGAGCGGGAGGAATAAACATAAAACTTTTTCTGCAACAAATTCTATGGGAATGAAAGAGTTAATACAGGCAGGATGCAGTGCCAAACAGAGCAATTACACAGGTACACTACCAAAAAACTGCCTCCAGTTTTGCAACTGATTCCTATAGATTTTGGGGTGCTGAATCCAGGAAAAATAGCCAAAATGTTCCATCACGTCACGTTTTCTTGCAAAATTAGATTTCTTACCCATATAAGGAATGTTCACATAATTTCTTTTTAGCCGACTGCAGTTTATTTTCTTGGCCCAATATAGAGGTTGTAATGGTTAACTAACTAGAAACACTCCCTCATGATATTTTAGAGTGTTTTGTATTCATTTTATACATTAACAGGGCAATTGGGAGGCGGGGGGCTAAATCCAGTACTCGCGCTGGCGCATGTTCTTTCCTGTTCGCCTCGCCTCGTTCGCTCGCTCAAACACGGTGGTTGCGACATGAACGTTCCTGTCAAATTTCAGTTTCTTGCAAGTTCATTATTACCTTTTGTTTGCTCAGTCGTAATCCAGCTTTATTCCGAAGTGGTTCACTACAGTTGTAGTTTGCAGTGCTGTGTATTTGTGATGGCTCACAGAGCCAGAGGTTGCGTCAACTCTCCGAACAGTTTTTGTTTTATTTGTGGGGAATATACCGTGAAAAAGCGGCAGAGGAACATTTCTGCATTTATTAAAAAAGTATATTTTGCCTATTTCGGTTTGAAGTTAGGCGATCAAGACAAACCGTGGGCTCCTCACAAAGTGTGCAAGACATGTGAGGAAGATCTACGCTTATGGATGAAAGGTAAAAAACAAGCATTTCGTTTCGGAATACCTATGATGTGGCGTGAACAAAGAGACCACAGCAGTGACTGCTATTTTTGCTCTTGCATTGTGAAGGGATACAACTTAAAAAATAAGAACGAAATAAGTTACCCCAACCTTCCCTCAGCAATTAGGCCTATGCCTCATAGCAACGAAGTACCTCTGCCTGAACCACCAAAATCTTTGGATCATATTTGTGTGGACGGTTCTGATCATGATGAGACTCATCAGATGGCTTTTCCCGATGAGTCCAGTACTTCCGAGTTTGAAACTGAACCAGATCCGAAACCTGAACTTTTCTCTCAAGCTGAATTGAATGATTTAGTCCGGGATTTAGGACTCCCAAAAGATGCTGCCCAACTGCTAGGTTCTCGGCTTAAACAGAAAAATCTATTGTCACCAGGAACAACTTTTTATTGGTACCGCAACCGCGAGACACAATTTTTGAAGTATTTCAGCAAAGAGGAAGATTTGGTATTTTGCAACGATATATACGGAGTGATGGAAAAGTTTAAACTCAAGTATGATCCTGCTGAATGGCGGCTGTTCATTGATTCGTCAAAAGACAGCATAAAAGGTGTTCTTCTTCATAATGGCAACACATTCGCTTCAGTTCCTATTGCTCACTCTGTTATTCTCCAAGAAAAATACGAGAATTTGGCCCTGATTCTTCAGAAGATTCGTTATGATGAGCATAAGTGGATGATTTGTGGAGACTTTAAAATTCTATCCATGCTATTAGGGCAGCAATCCGGTTTCACCAAATATCCCTGCTTCCTTTGCTTGTGGGATAGCCGGGCCCGCGACCTACACTGGGGGAAAAAAGACTGGCCAATTCGGGAGTATTTGAGACCCGGTGAGAAAAATGTTCTTCATGAGAGCTTGGTACCTCGTGATAAAATTCTATTACCACCTCTCCACATTAAGTTGGGTCTCATTAAGCAATTCATTAAGTCCCTTCCAAAAGATGGTGAGTGCTTTCGGTACCTTTGCTCAAAGTTCCCCCGACTTTCTGAAGCAAAGCTAAAGGAAGGAGTGTTTGTTGGCCCTGATATAAGGAAACTCATTTCAGATGGAGCATTCGCTGAAACGATGTCTGAGAAGGAAAAAGAAGCCTGGGATTCCTTCAAGGATGTTGTTCTCAAATTCTTGGGGAACAGGCGGGATGAGAACTATAAGGATATTGTTGCCAGGATGCTCAATGCCTTCAAAGAACAAGGCTGTAACATGAGCCTGAAAGTCCATTTCTTGCACTCCCATGTGAACTACTTTCCCGAAAACCTGGGGGCGTACAGTGAAGAACAAGGTGAAAGGTTTCACCAGGACATCAAGGACGCAGAGAGAAGGTACCAAGGAAGATGGAACACCACTATGATGGCTGATTTCTGCTGGTTGCTGCTGCGGGAAACCCCAGATGAAAAATACGCCAAGCAGCGCACCAAGAGAAGCATTCGGGGGAAGAAGAAACGGGCCCACCAGGAGATTGATTGACCCAAGAATGACTTTAAAATCTAAACTGTGTTGACAAATATCGTGTTTTTACTAAACTTTGAAATAAAAATTTGCTAGTTATTACCACAGTGTCGGATCTCATTTATTAGAATTTTATTTTCACACCATCGGGTGTTTGTCTTCATGTATTGCAATGGTGCGGTTTGCGTTTTCTATTCTTACATACATACCTGTACAACATTTTTTGCACATTTCTTTGCTTTGCTTTGTGTCTAACCTCGTTCTTATATGCTCAATGTTTGTGCACATGTATGTGGCTGTTTTAAGTGCAGACAATTTTGCTACCATCACAGTGTGTTTCGTTGACATTACTCTATTCTTATGTGCTGCCTTGTTACAATTTTCTTTATTCTTATTTGAATAACTACTAAACAATTAGTATAAAGAATTCATCCAAGAAACTTTTATCTCGATCGCACTCAATCTGAAACGTTCACCTCAAACTGCTAACCCAATGTAGCAAAAAATCTGTACGTGATGGAGCAAATTGGTTACCAGATTTGGATTCAGCGCACCAAAAAACGTAAAAATCAATCGAAACATTAGAGGCAGTTTAAAAAAAAATGTTTTTAGTGTACCTGTGTTATTATTACAACTAACATCGGCAGGTCATATGATGTGTTAGCGAGTATACTGTGCAGAGCACACCAGGGGAGCCATCCTACAGAGCAGGGTGTCTTTTGATGTGGACAGGGGGTTAGCATGAAAAATGTGAAGGTTAAAAATATACATAGGGTGTGTGATAAAAATGCTCTCATCAGTGCATATGAGGGTAATGAACGAGTGGAGACATATCTCTTATGATCCAAGAAGGACCACGAAATCAATAGTGTATGAATGGAGTAATTAAAAGATAAAGCAAGAAAGTTGCAGATGTATCGGCCATTTAAAGAGTCAGAGCCCGCCAAAATTCCAGCATTGGGTGTCATGGCAACCATAAACCAAAAGTGATATTTAATGAAATTCAAACAAATAAATATCATTTTTTATTTATGGTTGCTGTGACGACTGACGCTGAAATTTTGGCGGACTCCGGCTCTGTTTAAACGTTGACACATCCGCAGCTTTCTTGCTTTACCTTTTAAACACTCCACTGATCAAAAAGAGCAACATTCTTGTCTTCAGTCATATTTTTATGACCATTTCTACCAATTAACTAAGAAAAGCCAGAATCTATATGCAGTTGGCTGAATTCCCAAATAGGTGGATTGCACTGTTGGACAAAATTCCATATTTAGACCTAGAGGAGGTAATTTTAGAAACATTTTCCACGCATAGAATGCTGATACACGCAAATAAAAAACCTCCTATAAAATTCAGTCATGCCTAAAATTTTCTGCAGTGCACTTGAGTCGATGGTTCAGGGGAGGACTTTGGGTGGATCGTGAGTAGAGTTGCAATTTATGCATGTATGTTATATGCCAACATGTCAGTGAGCTCAATCTGGGTGCTATTTCTGCATGGTTTCTGCTGGTATTTTATAAAGAGATATAGGAGCATATTTGCTAAATTATGCTGTTAGTGTGGGGACTAAAGGTTAGCACCAAGCACGGTGCTAAAATTCCCATACTAACTCAATAGCATGCAAATGGACAGAGACAGGGAAGGTTGAGAGTGGAACATGGGCTCTGACAGCACAAATGTTGCCTTTAGCACCTCAGTGGCTGGTATTAAGTGCGTCTGCATGCCGATTTGCATAGTGCCGTAAAACATACCCCATAGGTACCACTGTGTCCTTATAAAATAGGAGAAAAATAGGCATCTTCTCCACCTCCATACCTGAGTGCCCTGTTGTAAAATTTCCCTCCACAAGCTCTCAGTATAAAAATATAAAACCTGCTCCTACCCTTAGTGTTGTATGTCTGACTAAATTTGAACATGGTGAAAGATGACATCTTCCATTCTTTGCACAGCCTCCTAGGACTTGTGTAATCCCAGGAACAAAGAGGATTTAATTTTTAGGTTGTGATGCTTTGCAGTAGACTAACAGAAGATTTATCCAAAGATGGTGAAAAGCTCACATTCAACAGTATTTTTGGAAACGTTTTATGTTGTTTCAGTGAAAAAGGTTTTTCAGCCTGCAACATTCTAGATGAAGAAAGAATGTTTTAGAGTCTGGTAATTGATAAGACAGAATTTGTGATGGGCAAAGGGTTCTCCTTTCCCCACACAAGATATAGCAGGTAGGATAATGAAGCAGAAATGTTTTTGTTTCATTTCATGTTTCCATGATTTTTTTATTGATGTTTTGGGGAGTGAGGTTAGTTTCATTTGATTTTTATTTTGTTTTGTTTTTTGTTTTAGCTCGTTGTAAAATGAAAAATGGAATGAGACCTAAACATTTACAAGGCAATATTTAAACTCCACTGTCAGCAGCTTTTTAAATGACTGTCATGGCATTTAAATAAAACATTATCTGGATGGGCAGAGAATGGTCAGTACCAGTTAGCAGCGATATTCAGTCTGCTATTTGGATAACTATCCAGATAAATTTTAGACGGCAAAAAATCTGTCTTCATCTTATCCAGGGCACATGTAAAAGATGAAGTCAGCCCCCTAACATCCTCCCTATCATCTGATCCTCCACCCGACATCCCCGCAACATCCAGTCCCTCCACCCATCAGAACTCCCCCCCCCCCGATGATCCTGCTGTATACCTCCCCCCACCCTTAATTCCATCCTCAGCTCTTAGCAGGATGTCTGGTAGTCTGGTGGGAGCAGGCGTGATTCCCAGTCACTCCTATTCATGGTGGTTCTGTGTTCCAGAATGACATCGGCGAGCCATAGCGGTAATCTCAGTACAACTACGAGGGGTCAGGCTGCCAAATAAGGGCAAATGCCGGGGTGTTTATGGATATCGTGAACAGCGGTTTTAAAAAGCTGCTCCCACGCACATAAGGGGGTAAAGCTGTATGATATTTCTCCATGCACAGTATTTTAAACTTGCTGCTTCCACTAGACATGGGGAGATATCAACATCCAGTCCTGCATGCCCATACAAGTTCTGCATTTGGCAGGGCCTTTATAAAAGACTGGGACATTTCTACGTCTTAATTCTCCTCTCTGCGTCCGATCTAAAATTGACCTTCACATGAAATACATTTTGTTGGGTTTTTAATGTCATTTTTAAAACAATAGCACAACCCTGATAGCAGCTATCTGACTTCTGCCTTGCCTTTGATAAATAACATATTTTATCATGCACCCGAGAATATTGTATAGTACACCTATGGCTTTTCTGCATCTAGCCCTGACCCGATCAAGCGAGCCATGCGCTCTCCCGGACCATGTCGCCATCAGTCTTCATGGCTTCTCTGGTCATAGGATGCCAGACAGAGCAGCAGATTTTGCTTTGGAGAATAATGGAAAACTTTCTCTTTTTGTTTTTTTGCAGGGAGCTTCCTCGAGCCTTGTGGTCAAGTTTGCGGACACAGACAAGGAGCGCACAATGAGACGCATGCAGCAAATGGCGGGCCAGATGGGCATGTTTAACCCTATGGCTATCCAGTTTGGGGCGTATGGCGCTTATGCACAGGCAGTAAGTTTATATAACCTGTCGATGGGAAAGTCAGAGGAGGGAGGGGAGAAGAAAATAGCAGCAAAATTGACTAAAGAACACAGTATAAAGTCGTGTTGTGGAAAACGTCTTGCAAAACTATAAAATGTGGCCATATTCTTTCTAAGTATCCCAGTTATCAAAGCCCACCATTGTAACTCAGAAAGCTACTGTATTAAATCTGTTCCACCAACAGGCGCAGGAGGGCTGGGGCAATTCTGAAATCATGTCAAGGACAAACGGCTTAGGAAAAATGTAATCCATCACATTAACACCCATCATTGTGCCCCAGCTGCCACTGGGGAGCTACAGGAATATGGGGCCTTCCATGCTGGAAAATGTTTAGCAGCAGATATTCAACATTCAAATTCTGCTCTTGAGTTCGGACCTCTAGGCACTGTTTCAAATGACTTTTCATTGTAAAGGACTTCCCAAAGAAATGAACAAGAAACAGTTTAAGTGTGCAAAGAGCCTTGTAGGTTTGTGAGTCAGAGTGAAATGAACATAATCAGTGGAGACTGTGATGCTTATCCAGAAGAAGACTTGCGCCCTTATACTGAACATCACTGTAACAAAGTCCATCTGATTGCTCTTTGGCGACCTCCATGAACTTTCTTGGTGACCTCTGTCCAGTTTCTAGTGGACGTGTGGCCACATATACTGCTGTAACAGGAAGTTTTCATTGGTACCTTTGTTAGCTCTTGGTTTTGTCAGTCCAAAGGTTCAGTGTAGCCAAACCTGAAATAGTCACATGGTTTTCAAAGTGACAATAACATAGTGAAGAAAAGAAACCTTTGGAAGTTACTGTAAATGAAACCTCTTATTCTGGAGCAAGTTAGGAAAATAAAATCCTCTATCGTGAGATCAGCAGCAGGTCTTTCAGTGATTGAGAGAGTGCACAGTAGCAGCTGAATCCCACATCGATGCATGGGAGAAGCTAGTGCTATTTGCAGCCAGTGCTGGGCCTGTTCCGTAGATAAATGGAGGTCTCCAGTACCCTTCCTACACAGTCAATTGAAAGGTAAAATGTGTAACAATTGATAGAGGAGATATTGGTCCCATTTGCTGAGCATTTTTCACAAGCATATACAATGGGTGGGGGGGGGGGATTAGTAAACAGACCCAAGACTGGCCTCAGAGTTGGTTCAAGGTGTTGACACCCTAGGCAAACCTTAAGCTTTATGCCCCCTCTGGCTGTTAGAATCTGTTGTTTCTTTGAATGCCCTGCTCTTTGCTGCCTCCCCCTCCCCCCCCCCCCCCCGAAGCTGCCACCCTAGTTTGCTGGATGGTTGGACCAACCCTGATCAGACCTCATAGTAGGGTAATGCAGACAATTAAAATCTTCTGTTCTGCAGAGGTCATGTATTGATGCAAGTTTGTGTCCTGTGCATGATGCGGCCGAGATCTGCCCTTTCACCAGCTCTTCGCAGACTTGCTTTGACTTTTGCACAAGGTGCAGAAATTTCCTGGACTCATTCCTCTAGAGCCTGCTCTCATACTCCTGCTGGTACTTGAGTCCAAAGGCAACAGTAGAACTGTGGCGTCAGGCACTCTGACACGGGATAAGATGCTGAGCTTCCAACATGTGCAGGTTTCTTCCCTCCTCCCTCCCCCCCCCCCCCCATGATCATTTGAGAAGCTTGCCATTTATCCACCTTTTCCACTTCTTTTCCAGAGCGATGAATGAGCTTTCCGAAGGGTCTCAGCCGGCTGCACCAAGGCACCCGTCAGAGCCGCTCTCAATGTGTCAATGTGGGGAGCTGGACTTGCAGTCTGGCGAGTAGATACAGGCTGCTGAATCCCACCACAGAGCTACTGCTGTGGAGCGGGGTGCAGGCAAAAGGGGCTGTGCGTGAAAAAAGACAATGCAGGCAGTTGTTTGAAGGCAACATTTGCGTTCAACACAAGTATCACACAAGACTTGCATAGGAAGGAGAGACCTCTGATTTGTCCTCATTTGGAACATTTCCAGCTTTCTTCCTCCTTGAAGCTCATTTCTATCTGCGTATGTAAATAGGGGTTTAAACATCTTCATTCTCCCCCTTCAAAATGTTTCTTTTGGATGCTTCTCAGCCTGCTGAATTACTAATGAAGGAAATTTGTGAGACCTTCAGGTTAAAATTGTAATACAATAGTGATATCTACTGTAACCCCTTTTCTGGGTGTACCTTATGATAGGGTTCCAGATTCTCACTTCCCTCAGCTGCTGAAGAAAACCTGACATGGATACTTCAATGGAGGAGAGAGGTCTATTCAACTCCAAGACCCGAGGCATATTCATTCCAAGTAAAAAAGACAATGTGGAAATGGATATGGTGTTTCAAAATGAAAGTCTTCACTGAATAAACTAGTTCAACCAAAACCAGGTTATTGGCAGGTACCGCACAGCATATATACACAACCATGCAGAACAGGAGCTTACTTCTTCTTTCATACGCCCTCTTCTCTTTATCTGGGCACCAAGGACTCTTCTAGTGGCGTCATATTTCTCCAGTGCTTCCATCTCTCCTCAGCACACTTTTTCTGCTCTCCTCTGGAATCCCGGAAAATCCAGAATCAGCACCTGTGGGGCAGCTTATCCTGCCTCCTTTGCGCAGACTAGAATATAACACACACAGCTTAGTGAACAGTCAATAGGCACCTCAGTCAGACCCTCTGATGGACTCTCAGTCACTTATAAGGTGAAATTCAGGGCACGGTCCTTCTTCCTTGCTCCTTTTTCTTTTTTTCTCTGGCTTTTTATTATTTTATTATTTTATCCCAATGTGCATTGCATAATAATGAGATGCAAATGTATGCAAAGCAGCCATTATTATGTAAATTGGTACACAGCTTGTGCTAAACAGTGCAAGCTGAGTCATTCCTGGAAATATAACATCAGCTGAAAGATGCTGCTAAAAAGGTGTGTGGTCCAAGGACCATCCTCCCCCTGACTGCAGCAAACAATTAGCACACCCACCCCTCCTGTAAAGACCTGCACCTGTGCTGATAGCTCCCTGTCCCCCTGAACCCAAATTCAAAGGTCCTGCACCACCAGACCTCTAGTCACAAACTTTCACTTCCCAAAGACCCTCCAACTTGGAGCTTATCATAACCATCCATGGTAGCCTAGGGGTTCTAGGCAGGAGCATCCCAGTCACTTATGTCCATCATGGTGTCAGGTTCATAATGGCACCAATGAACCCTAGCAGTAGTCCCACTAGGGGGGTCAAGCTGCTATATACAGTCAGAAGGTTTGATCTTGCAATAAAATAGTATGGTGGCTCTCCCCCCTACTTCTCCCTAGCCCTGCCACATTCAGGGAAATCTCTATTTCAAATACTGCATTTTAAAATGCTAAATACTAAGGGGCCTGACTATTAATGGGCTACTGCTGCTTCTCAAGTAGCTTGTTAGACGTGAGGTGTAATTTGGGACTTCTTAAACAAAAGATGATAAAGAAGAGACTTGTCTCCAGTGAAGAGTTAGAGAGGAAAGTCTTGAGATAAATGCAATTTTTGTTCCCTCAAAAGAATTCCCTCACTTTTGATGCAGCAACTTCAATCTTCCTTTACTTACCATAATTCTCTTTTCTCTTTCTTCGTTGTCTGATCCCTTCTCTTTCTCCTTCCTCTTTTCTTCTTCTCTTGCTTCCTATTTCATGCTATCATTTTCTTTCTCCCCGTTTGCTCTTCTCCCTCCCCTTCCACATCTGTCATTTTTTTCTGCCCTTCTGAAGTACTCTGCTTCCCAAAATGCTTTGTAATTACCCTACTAGCTCAGAAGGGAAAAGTGATCTAGTTTTGTTCACATTCCTAGAAAATTGTAATAATACTTATCATTCTATAATACCATGGCACATATTCAGTGCTCTACAGTGGTGATAAGATTTAAATACACTATGTCCCTTCCCCAAAGAGCTTAAAATCTAAGTGGGTACTGTAAGGCCCTGTTACTTACAAGAGACCGATTACTAATTATCACTAATTTCCTGTATAGTCCAGATCCAAAAGTCAGTACAGGTGCAATCAGAATCTCTGTTTATTAGATTACTGATGAACAATACAGGCAGGAGAGGAGAATTTCTGTCAGTCATCAAACATCAGAATCCCTCCTCCCACTGAGTACAATAGTCGTGTTACATATATACGTTTTTGCTTCCGTGTATGCAGTCTCCACATTCATCCCTCTGTGAGGCCTCTCTGTGTCTTTTCTCCCCCCTCCCTTCGTTTCCTGCTGCTGACCTCTCTGACCCCTCTGTTCCTGTTTCAACATCTCTAAGGCCTCTGTCCTGCCCATACTCACCAACTGTCAAAAACCGTCTACTGTCTTCAGGGCTAACGGCCCAGCTTATGCTGTTTGCATGGTTTCCTGTGTATGTGCCTTCTGCAAAAAGTCTCTGCATGGATCCTTCAATCCAAGCATACACTTTGCTAAGGCTTATAATATATGGTATTTCCTTATATGGTTCTTTATGCTGGCCTGTTTCTCCTTGCCCACTGTATAGTAGTTTGGTTGACATATTTTTATTAGAGCAGAATAAAGGCCATAGAGTGATTATGAACCAAGAACATTATAATCCCTCAACCCTTAAAGTAATCCGTTGACACTTAACCTCGCACTTAACCCCTACAGTACCTGAGACACTAGGAGGGAAAGTGACGCTGTCTAAGCTCACATAGAGTGTCTGTGGCAGCTGCAATCATTGAATGCCGGCTTCCCTGCCCATTACTCTAATCACTACGCCACTTCCTCTCCCAATTTTACCAAAATAGTCTTCTGAGTTGCACCTTGCACTGACTACTCAATCCCCTCTGGCGGCGGCAGGGGTCACAGTTACAGGCACCATAGACTGAGTGGAAGCAACAGCAGCTGACCAGTGAAAGCCACCCCTCCCCTACTTTATCTGCAGACCTAGAATGTGAAACTCTTATTTTCAAGCCTTTCAATCCAAGTCATTCTCCTTCTATCTATAATGATGTCTTCTGAGAGTTCTGGTAGCCATACTGGTCCAGAAGAAAACTGGATTCTTTTACGGACTCAGTATCAGATGATGATGTGCAGTACATGTGCTTGCCAAATCAGTGCTTAGGGACTGTCTAGCCAGTAGGGTTCTCACAGTGAGATATACTTGCTCGCAGTGAAAGCAGAACATGTAAATGTGTCTCATTCATATTCATTGGTGGTCTCCTGAAAGCCCAACCAGCTGGGAGGTCCCCAAGGGTCAGATGGGCAACCACTTTTCTGGATTACCTAGACCTGTTCATCGGATGCCGTGCATTACCAGAAACTGAACCGAGATCTTCAGCAAGGTGGAGCGGACTCATCATCGTGTAGCTGCACCAAGACCGTGGGCTGGGCTTGCCAATGCCAGCTTGCTTCCTAAGAACATAACGCAGAAAACAGCAGCAGCCTCCATGGCTGCCTTCCAGCACCCACCACTGCAGCTGTGCTCCCTCAGTGCCACCCTCTCTCTTGTGCCGGCCAGTGAACGCTTGATGCTTCTTCCTCCTCTCTTTTGTTCCAGCAGATGCAGCAGCAGGCCGCTATTATGGCCTCCGTGGCACAAGGCGGGTACCTGAACCCCATGGCAGCCTTCGCGGCAGCTCAGATGCAGCAGATGGCAGCGCTGAACATGAATGGCCTTGCTGCCGCACCCATGACACCAACCTCAGGTAAGGTCTATCCGGTCTACCCAAGTTTGTATAGATGAGCCTCTGTGGAGTGACTTTGCCTCACATGCGAAAATCAGCCTGGGCTTCATAGGACATTTTCACTATGCAGGAGCTCAAGTTTAACACTGAGCACACAGTAGCTATACAACTCGTAAAATAGGAATGTATATGGTACACCTCTAATTTGTAAGGCGCGCTTTCATTCACAGCCCATTGGCTAATGATTTAACACCAGCCCCTTGGAGGCTGCAAGATGAAGGAGACATGAAGCACTATCTCTAATGAGGTGAACGTGACATATTAGAAAGGAGCAGAAGATAGTAATAGTGATTCCCTGACAATAAAAATAGAGTAATAGAGGTACCACTGTGCAGTAACGAGACAGTGATACACAAACAGCAGTGCACAGGAAAGTAAAACTCTCGTATAATGTAACAGAATGAGGTAACAGTGAAGCACTGCAGGACACTGGGAAGAGGTATCCAGGGAGCTATAAAAGAATGAGGTGATGGTCATCCACTACATGAGACCAGAAAGGAGTATCAAGGGTACTATAACAGATATATGCTGCAGTAGACTGGGCAGGTGTATCGGAGGTATTATAAGATGATGTGACAGCGACACACTGCAGAAGACCAGGAAGGATTATCAGGGGTACCAGAACAGAACGAGGTGACAGTGTCAGGTTGCAGGGGCCTGGGAAGGAGTAACATAGTAAATGACAGCAGATAAAGACCAACATGGTCGATCTAGTCTGCCCAGTAAGGTGGCTAGAGTAGTAGAGTTATACTCTGGAGGAGACTGGGAAGGAATATCAGATGAGATTGTAATAGAATGAGGTGATGGGGACAGACTGCGGGAGACCTAGGAAAGAGTGTCAGAGATACTGTAACAGAATGAGACGGCAATGGCTTACTACAGTAGAATGGGTCAATAAAGGGCTGAGGAGAATAAAGTTTTGAAGCTCTTTTCATGACTGCTCTGTCTTCCATAAAGCTTTCTAAATACATCAGTGTTTAATACAGCAAAGCTGTTGAGCAGGGGCTGAAACTTCTGGCACCGTGCCTATGCATAACCGTGGGGTTTAAGATGAAGGCTTCTCAGAAATTTCTGTGCACTCCTCAGAGCTCCAGGAATGCCTCCCAGTGTGAAGGAAGGGGGATTTAAGCCTAATGAGTCGCTTTCTTGTTCCCCTCATTCTGCATACAGAGTAATCATCAAATCAGATGTGTATAAATCAAACATATTGCAACTCTCAGGAGCACTAGGAACATTATTTTTGCAAGCATCTCTGTGGTGATAATAAGGCACCACATGAGCCTCTCTCCAGTCCTTTGGCACCACTCCCGACTCCAACGAGGCATTGAAAAGGTCAGTCAGTGGAGCTGCTAGAACGTCCCCAAGTTCCCTCAGTATTCTAGGGTGTATCCCATCCGGTCCCATCGCTTTGTCTACTTTAAGTTGAGCTAGCTCAACTGGAGAGAGGCTCATGTGGTGCCTTTCCACAAAAGCGGAAGTAAGGATGTGGTTGAAAACTACAGGCCGGTTAGTTTAACTTCGGTGATGAGTAAATTATTGGTAACGCTGCAGAAAGAGAAAATAGTGAGGTTTCTGGAGTCCAGCGGATTACAGGATCCGAGGCAGAATGGATTCACCAGAGGCAGATCTTGTCAGACAAATCTGATTGATTTCTTTGACTGGGTGACTAGGGAGTTGGACCGAGGGAGAGCCCTAGATGTGGTGTATTTAGATTTCAGTAAAGCTTTTGACACTGTTCCTCCCAGGCGACTTATAAACAAACTGAGCTCCCTAAAGTTACTGCTTGGGTTAGAAATTGGTTGGGTGGGAGGCGACAAAGAGTACAAGTAAATGGAGCTCACTCTGAGGAGAAGAATGTTACCAGTGGTGTGCCCCAGGGATCTGTTCTTGGTCCGATTCTTTTTAACATCTTTGTTAGTGATATAGCGGAAGGGCTGTCGGGTAAAGTTTGCCTCTCTGCGGATGATACCAAAATCTGCAATAGAGTAGACACCCAGGAAGGTGTAGATAACATGAGGAGGGATCTAGCTAAGCTTGAAGAATGGTCTAGAATTTGGCAGCTGGAATTTAATGTTACACCTTAGAGGAAAGGCGGGATAGAGGTGATATGATTGAGATGTTTAAATACCTCCATGGCATAAATGTTCAGGGAGAGAGCCTCTTTCAATTTGAAAGCAAGTTCTGCTACAAGGTGACATGGGATGAGGGTGAAGGGAGATAGATTCAGAAGTGATATGCGGAAATATTTCTTCATGGAAAGAGTAGTGGATCCATAGAATAGTCTCCCAGTGGAGGTGGTAGAGATGAGGACAGTAACTGAATTCAAAAAAGCATGGGACAAACACAGAGGATCTCTAAAAGTAAAAAGGGGACTGTTGTAGTTGTTGAAATGGAAGGGCAGACTAGATAGGCCATGTGGTCTCTTTCTGTCATCATATTTCTATGTTTCTATGTTTCTAATAGTGACTGCGGAGCAGTGAGGCTTTCATGTCTGATATGTGTACCATTTTATTTTCATCATGGCCAAATCAACTTGCTTTACTTTGCTACAGATGCATAGAGGCTAAGAGCAGATAAAGTCTGCCAGGGCTGCCGAGCCTACCCAATCGACAGTCGCTCTCAGGTATTGTTCCGAGGAAATGGCTTGCAAAGCTCTCTCTGTCTTTTTCCTGTGTGTCTCAAGGTACTGTTGTCTAAGGGTATTAGAACAGGGAATAGACAGTTAGAGCTCAGAAGCTTATTTTCCATCTCGGCAGCGAGATCTCTTTTTAGACAGGCTTTTTCTTGCTCTCTTTGGATTATACTGCCCTGGACTCTCTGGCCTTTTTTTTTAGCCTTTGCATTCTCCATGTTTTGCTGTCTCTCTTGCCTTTTTAGTCTCTGTACGCTGCACCTCACTGGAGTCTCCAGAAAGCTGAGCCAATTTCCAGCTGGATGCCTGTAATCAACTGCTTATGCAACTACATCTGGACGCAGCCAGGGGCTAAGTGCAATTTACAAAAGCCCTGACTTGTTTTGGTTTTTCTCTTTGGTTGCATTAGGTGGAAGCACACCTCCCGGCATCACTGCACCAGCTGTGCCTAGCATCCCGTCTCCCATCGGGGTTAATGGGTTCACTGGCCTCCCACCACAAGCTAATGGGCAACCCTCTGCAGAAGCCGTCTTTGCCAATGGAATCCATCCCTACCCAGGTAAGATCCAGTTTTCCCTTTATTTATTAAAAGCTCAAGACTGTATTTCCTTATCCCAAGAGGGCTTACAGTAAATGTCTATTTACTAATATCTGTTAACATATTAAAGTGTATTAATAAAAATTAAACCATATTAGTGTGAATTAACACATTTTAAATAACATGAACCCAATTATTCTCAATGTCGTTGTTGTCGAGTCGGTGTCAGCTCATGCTGACCCTCTGGATACTTGTCCTAAACTGTGTTCAGTCTTCAGTCAGGCAGCTCATTGTTGATAGAGTGACACCCATAGCTGCTGTTATTGCATCGTTCCATCTCACTGCTGGCCTTCCTCTTTTGCGTTGACCTTCTACCTTGCCAAGCACGATGTCTTTCTCTACTGAACTCTCTCTTCGCATGATGTGTCCAAAGTATGAGAGTCGAAGTCTTGTCATCTGAGCTTCTAAAGAAAGCTTAGGTTTGATCTCCTTTAGAACTTCAGGCAGATACAGGGTTCTTTGCTGATTTTAAACCATTCTGTTTCTCTTTGTTCCGTTCGAACTGTTGCTTCTTGATCAATGTAAAGGTTGTACAAGAGAACTATCAGGTGTTCTGGTATACCCATGCTTCTTAATGTGGCCCAGAGTTTTTCATGGTTTACACAGTCAAAAGCCTTGCTGTTGTCAATAAAACACATATAGATATCCTTTTGATATTCTTTTGTTTTTTCAAGGATCCATCTCACATCCATAATGATGTCTCTCGTTCCGCGCCCTTTCCTGAACCCTGCTTGCTGGTATGTGGGATCAGAGCGATTGTGTGATAATTTCCACAGTCAGTTGGAACACCATTCTTTAATATTGTTATAAGCATAGATCTTTTCTAGTCAGTTGACCATGATGTTGTCTTCCAAATTTCCTGGCAGAGCCTTGTAAGTATGGTAACAGCTGCATCCGGTTACTGTAATACTCCAATGGGAATGCCATCAAGGCCCAGTGCTTTATTCTTTGATAAGGCTTTTAATGCTACTTCGACTTCTTCTTTCATCACCAATTTATTTTATTTTATTTATTTATTTAACATCTTTTATATACCGCGCTATTGTCATCAGCTCGGTTTACATGGAACAAAACATATGCATACATAGAACTGAAAAATGGTTCCTGATCATAAGGTAGAGGTTTAAACGGCTGTTTGTCCACTTGATCTTTATGGTATAGTGACTGAATATTCTTTCCATCTTTTCTTGACCTTTTCAGCATCATTCAACATGAATCTTTGGCATCTTGTAGCAGTCCAATTCGAGGCTGGAATTTTTTCTTTAACTCTCATAGCTTTAGGAAAGCTGATCTTTTTCTTCCACTAATAGTTTCTGATTCTATTTCCTTGCATGCGTCATTGTAGTACTTCTCCTCGTCTTGTCTTGCTGCACGTTGTAAATCTTTGTTGAGTTCTGTGATTGCCTCTCTTTCTCCTTTGGCTTTAGCTTCTCTGCATTTCTCGGCAATTTTCTGAGTTTTTTCAGTCATCCATTTTGGCCATTTTTGCTTTTTTACCTTTTGCAGAAACATTCACTTTCTTCCAATGCAACTTTCTTGATGTCATCCCATAACTCTTCTAGAGTTCTGCCATTTGTATCTAAAGCAGCAAATCAATTTTGCAGGCAGTCTTTAAATTCTGGTGGTATATTCTAAAGGTCATATTTTGTTACATTCATGAGTGGCTTGCTCTTTTTCAACTTTAGCTTGAGTTTGCATACTAGTAGTTAGTGATCTGTACCACAGTCAGTTCCAGGTTTTGTCTTTGTTGATGTTATGGAGCATTTCCATCATTGAAGTCCATGTGTACAGTCACCACTTGTGTTGCTGGAAGAAGGTATATGAGTTGACTAGATCATTGGTCTTGCAGAATTCTATCAGTCTTTCTTCAGCTTCATTTCTGTTGCCAAGTCTATATTTTCCAATCACTTTGCCTTCTTCTTTGTTGCCAACCTTTGCATTCTAGTCACCCATGTCTATCAGGATATCCTGGTTGCATGTTCTGTCAATTACAGCTTGTACTTGTTCATATAACTTGGGGAAACTGCTAGGTACATATGACCTAGATTGGCCACTGTTGGAAACAGAATACTGGGCTTGATGGACCTTGGTCTGACCCAGTATGGCATATCTTATGTTCTTATGTTCTAACTCATCACCTTTATTCTCTTCTGCAGCTGTTGTTGATGCATATACCTGAATTATAGTTGTGTTGATGAGCAGTCCTCATAGATGAATAGAAATTAAGCATTCACTTATTGCATTGTATTTCATTACATTTCTTGCAAGTTTCTTCTTGATTATAAATGCAACATCATTTCTTCTTTGTCTTTCATTTCCAGCATAGTATACCATGTAATCATCAGATGCAAAGTGCCTGATGCCAGTCCATTTCAGACCCAACAGGTCGAGTTGAACACATTCCATTTCATTCTTGACCTCTCCAACTTCCCTTGGTTCATGCTTCATAAGTTCCATGTCCCAATATGTAAGACATCTTTGCAGCTTCTGACTCTCATTTCATGTGCAGCTACATCAGCAGTCAGACGTCCTGAGGGCTTTGATCCAACCACATCATAAATGCTGACTTTACTATGAAAAGTCTTCAGCTCTTCCCCAGTAGCCAGTTGAGTGCCTTCCGACCTGGGACTCTGATCTTCCAGCATTATAGTGCAATTTGTTTTGTTGTGACTATCCACTGGGTTTTCGTGGCAAGATATGGAAGTGGATTGCAGGCCTTTCTTCACAGAAATGTGATCCTCCGTCACCAACACCATCCCATTCTGCTGCTGTAAAGATGGGTGGTTTGTCTTGGTCTGGCACCTCAGCTGAGACTGCCCATCTTGTTAGACCCTGCCAGTTGTTAAGCTACTGATAGCTTAGCTCTCAGCATCACTGATGCACACAAGCTCTCACAGCATGACAAGCTGCAAACTGAGTAAGGGTATTCTCAATTGGGCTTATTTAATAAACATTGTGAGTAACTCAAATTAATGTTCATTGGTGCATATTTACATATTAATACAATTTAGTAGAATGACCTCTAAGTTCACCCCTAAAGCTATGCAGGTTGAATGGACTTGCCTAAGGTCATTAGTAGGTTTTGTGCTTTATTTTGCTCCTAGTGCACTGAGACTAAACCCAGTGTGTCTGCAACTAGAAGTTAAACAGAGACAGAGAAAACTGAATCACAAAATCATGTACTGCTTCCCTAACTCTCTGCTTGCAACTGTTGATTTGTCTCTTGAATGTTGCTTCTTCAAAGGTCACTAGCTAGAAGTGGTAATAGGCAAAATTGTGATAAAAACCCAAGTATGCTTGAGAGAGAGGCAGCGAGATATAATAAAGGCAAATAAAAGAGATGACTGGAGAGTGAGTGGAGTCCATCATTACACAACTGGTGACTGGGTGGGTCAGCTGTTCTTTATCTATCAATACCTGCTAAGTTATTGTCTTAAAGGAATAGCAGCTTCCTTCCCCCCTTAGTTAAACCAACAAAAATGACTGAACAAAAAGCTTGGCCCTCCCTTTGGCTTTCAATAAAGGCCCAGCATTTGCTTCTGAAGTGTCTTCAGATCTTACGAATGCAAAGAATGGATTGTGGCATGTCACCAGACATCTTACTACTGCTGGTTGATTTAGAGGCTCTAGGAGGGACTGAATCTCGTATTTTCATAGAAAAGGAAATGCATAAGCAAAAGCGATTGTGTCAGTGGCCTACATATATCATCAGCTCCTTCTATTCATTCCAATTTATGGTGCAGATGTAAAATCTGAAATGCACATACCAAAATTTAAGGGCCAACCTATTGACCTCTGTATGATAGCACTTTCAGTCTGGTAAAATGGATGGTTTGCTCTGTTCTTTGTGCATCTCACATTGCACACTGCACACTGAGCATTGTACTGAGGTCATTCAATCTGCCCTCCTGCTCACTGTCATGCAATAGTTTGTCTGTCTCTGGAAAGAACGGTATGTAGCAGATTACAGTTGCTGGAACGAGTCAGATCTTTTTCTACAACAGCCTGCGTACTGTACCATTATAGTAAAGAGGAATATTGTCACATACAGTACAGGGAAGCTCACTGTTAATGTTCCTATGCTGGAGGCCACTGAAGCTCCACTTTACTATATCTATAGGGCTTCCTCTTTCCCCAAGCAGTGCTTGTAACTGGAAGTCTACATCGAGGGGGCAGAAGTAACAGATAATAGAAGGCAAAAACCATGACGCAGCACCAGCAAGTTTAGGTAAGCACTGTGTTGTGGTTTCCAAGCCATTTCTGCCTCTGCAGGCCCTGGAGAGGGGCGACAGTGGCAACAATGGGCATACCAGAGGACTGCAACTCTAGGCGACTGCCTACTTCACCTAATGGTAAAGCCAGGCCCTGTCCGAACCGTAGAATAAAGGTCAGAGCAGAAAACATGGCTTGTATCATGGATCACAAATGGAAGCACATGGAAGTAATAAAATCATTATTGAAAATCATTATTGAAAAGTGTTTTAACATCACGGAATAAGATACAAGCCATCAATCAGCTGGCCATTCCTGTACTTTCATCCAGCTTTGGGGTTGTGGACTGGCCTCTTGGAGAAGTGGATGTGAGAACATGAAAAGTCCTCCATGCCCATGAAGTGATTTACAAGAATCAGTGTATGCCAAGATTATACATCCCTAGAGCTGAAGAAGGGCTAGGACTCATAGAGACTGAATACACCTACAGAGCTACTACCATCAGCCTCCAGGTCTACTTAACTACCAAACATGCACAGGGAAGGAAGTAACAGAATTTGCACAACAAGAGAAAAAAACTCTTCAAGGGATTAGATCAACAAACAAGGATAAACAAGTGGCAGATGCACAAGTACAGTGGGAAATAGAGTGTTACTCCAGGAACCCTTTGGCGATCAAGAACGGACACATGAATGGTTAAGGAGGGGTGAACTGAAACCGATGGATGTAAGGTTGACAGTTGCGGTCCAGGCGAGCATTGAAAAAAACTGGCAACACAAACATATGTTGATTCTGTAGGAAAGACCTGGAAACAGTGACTCACCTCATAGCTGGCTGTGAAGTTCTGATGGCAGAAAATTTCTATACAGAAAGACATAATAAAGTAGCGCGCCTCATCCACTGTAAACACTACAACATGACTGTGCCTGAAAAGCACTGGGATCATGACTCTAAGAGAATTACAGAGAATAGGGAGGTTATGATCACTTGGGATACTCCCAATCGCTAAAAAGCTGGATGCGAGGAAGCCAGATAGAGGAGAAAACCACCAGAATTTCATTGAACATTCCCACAGGTATCCTGGCCCCTGATTTCTTACCATCTTGAAGATCACCAGTAACAGCTTGAAAATGCACCATTGTTCCACTGGAAGCCAATGTAGTTGACATAGTACTTCTACTGGTTCCCTTTGCCTACGGCCAAAGACCACCCTAGCTGCCACATTCTGCAGCACCTGCAGGTTCTGCAACTGATACTTGGGTAACCCTACATACAACAGATTGCAATAATCCAGTACAGACTTCACCAGAGCCTGGATCAAAAGTCGTATCACCCCCTCATCCAAAAATGTCTGCAACTGACACTCCATTCGCAATTTGCCATAAGTAATCTGAACCACATTCAGTACCTGTGACTGTAAGCTCAATTCCTCATCCATCACTACTTCCAAATTGGGAATATCATCCTTCCTTACAAGACTTACCCCATCAGTCCTCAGCATGTCTCTCGAAACCCCTTCCTCACTGCCCCCACCTCCAATAGTTCTGATTTCTGAGCATTCAGCATGAGTCAATTCTCCCACACTATTCACTAACCTCCTCTAGACACTCATTAACCTCCCCAATTATAGCCACCACCATTTGGATATCATCCATGTAAAGAAAGTAATGAAAACCATACTATTTGCCCTTAGATGTTATGATAACTCTTTTTATGCACTGAGAGATTGTTAATGTCAATATTAAATCCATGTAGAATTTCTGCTTCACAATAATAGCCTTTCTTCTCTAAGCCTTCATAACTGTGGTAGATTAGCCTCCCTTCTTAATTGCTGTTTGATGAATGAGAAGGTTATGATCACTTGGGATGCTCCCATTCCAAACAATAAAAAGCTGGATGCAAGGAAGCAGGATATAGGGGTTAAGGAGAAAAACACCATAATGGCATTGATCATTCCCACAGGTATCCCGGCCCCTGATTTCTCACCGTCTTGAAGATCACCTGTAGCAGCTGTAACCCAACCAGCCATACTCAACAGCCCAAATTAAAATCAGTACTTAAACTAGCCAAACCCGATGCTGCAAAAAGTCATCAATAGGCCAGGATGAAATTTACTTTAGAGTAATAAAAGATCACAGATAATGGAATTTCACATAGTATCCAAGTTTAAGACGTGAGTCTTCTTTTTTTCTGCCTCTGCTATAATGCATTAGATTTACACTTTTGGTTATCGTAGTGTTCCTCACTTCGGGGCATTGTGCCTCACTGATTTAAATTTGTTATGGAGCAAGAAATCAGCACGAAAGCCCAAGGAAACACAAAAAGAACTTTGAGTTGGTAGATGTTTGAAACTTGTGAGCAGAGGCACCATTATCAAAACTTCAGACCCCATTATTATTCCCTGCACGCCTCCCTAGTTCCAGCTCCCAAGCACAAGAATGTAGAGCGCAAAAGAACCACTAAGTGAGCTTGAGACTCCTTCTGAAGAGGCAAGGTCTTTGCTCTAGGGTAGAAAGTGTGAAATCCATCGGGGTGCCACTGTTCTCTGAATCAAGCAGGCAGAGAGAGAAATTGAGAAAGGTGAGGGAAACTGTGACATTCTGAGTGTAAGAGGAAATAAAATGAAAGGAAAACAGTAGAAGAAGAAGGTAAAAAGCCTGGAAAGAAGAAATAAACATAGGGAGCATATTCAAAACTATTAACGCGGTTGTCAGACCTGCCAATCACAGTGCGTGTTATATTCAGCCCACATAGCCATTTTGTCCTGCTAACATCCCTTTCTAGTGCCGCTAATCACCTCACTGCTAACTGCATATCATCAGGGAGCAGCACTAAAGATAGCCGTTGGCCAGTTAACTTAACCCGTTTTGGACAGCTCGCATATTCTTTCTCTGTTCTGGATGATTTATTAGATTTGTTACACTCAAACAACTACAAAATACCGGCAATAATAAAAAATATTAAAACTGCAGAAAGTAGAAGTTTCACATAGTGTATGTTTTTCATACACTGGTCTAATATAGTATATTGTCCGTCTTCAGAAAAGATAGGATTCAGTTCCAATATTCATTGACATAAACATACTGTATTATAGTACTGAAACTGCAGTTTTCATTTAAAACACTTTATTATGATATAATATAGTTTGTCAGCAGTCCATTCTGATGGTGGAATATGATACACGTGAAAACACTTCTGATGCAGTGCGTCGATATTGCACCATTGAAACACCTAGAACAGAATGCTTGCCAGCAATTAGTTTTCACAACATATTAGCCCAGTGTATGAAAAACATACAAGGCCAATATACACACCAAGTATACACTAAGTACACTTACAGTTATCTAAACCTATTTTCTAAAGTCTACAAATACTTTTCTTTGCAAAATAGTAGCTATTACAGCATTATAAGCTACTTACTATTTTTTGTGATCTTTTTATGTTGAGCCGCCAGTACCGTCAAAATCAGCAAACTTTGAATACCTATTAAACTAACTAGATCTCAGATAAAAAATCTGTATATAATGCTTTTTTAAATAACGATTATAGCTAAACATAGTTCCATTGAATTTATAACCATTAATTAGTAAACAGTTGAGTAGTAAGTATGGAAACCTTATGTATGTAAAACATACACTGGTCAAAAACGGGTTAAACCAGCTAACATTAGACACATAAAAGGGTGACCTAACTTTAGCTGATTTGACTAACTGGGCAGCTATTGAATATCGCCACTGCCTGGTTAGCTAAAACGTTAACCTGGCACATCAGATATTCATTGCTGGTGGCCAGATATGACCCCAGCATTGAATGTGTGGTCTTAATTAATTTAAAGCGGCGACAGCCAGCTTCTTTAAGCTTGCTGGCCACTGCCGCTGATTATTGGCCACATAAAATAGAAGACAAGTCATAAGCTGCAAAGAAAATATTGGTGCTGATAGTTAAAGGCCCTTATCCGGTAAACAGCCCCGGGGGTAGTCTGAGGGCACAGCTGGCTTGTATTCAAATGGCAGCCACTATCTGGGTAAGAATCCATATAACCAAGGACAGCAAAAAAGCTCTCCTATGTGGTATGTGAATTGGCTATCCGGATAGTGACTGAATCACCTCTTCACTATCCAGCTACTGCTGCTGAATGCCCAAGATGTTTTTACCCAGAGTGACCCATTGAGAGCTGAATACTGGCTCCATTATTTTCAAGAACCCTTTTTATCCTTGTCTGTTCATGTGTAGCAAATGTATACATTCATAAGAGCACGTCTTTCCAAATTCCTTAGATGGGGATTTTAGAAGATCAGCCCAAGTGCAATATGGGACATCTAAGCCTGACCACCTGAAAAAAATGCAGGCATGTCCAGGTGCAGATGTGATTTCATAAACCTGGATGTGCCCGATAGGGACAGCTGCAGGGTGTCTACTGAACCATATTTCAAAACCCAGATATCTAGCATAAGCATAATTTTAGTGTGATGGGTTAGGAGCAGAATAGCCAGAGTTCAAATCCTGCTGCTGCAATAGTTGAAATTGTGCTGAGTCCTTTCTTCTGTACACCCTCTAGATGCTTTCAGCTAAAATGACTTGTTTGCTGCTATGCGGGTCTTGGAGCTGATCTAAAGTTAGATATGAGGCCTGATGTTCAGGACCTTTCTGTGATTATGCACGGATGTCCTGGTCCCTGGTAACCCCCTAACTATGCCTGCAGGTTCCTGGGCAGCCTGGTCATGCCTCCACCATAACACCATTCAGATTCAGACATCCACAGAGCTGGCTTCTAAAATGGCCCTGTTGGAGTGCTAGAACTCCTTAATTGTGCACGTCTTCTACTTTAAGAATATGTGAAAAAGACATTGTGATCACCAGAGCAACTCCGTGTGGTAAAATGTTTTTCTGATGACATCAGGATGACCTTTGGCCTTGACAAATGTGCTAAGGCAACATTTTTAGAGGAAAACTGAGCAAGACAGAAAACATCCTCCAAGCTGAAGGCTGTGATATTAAGGATCTTGAACAGGAAGGTGTATATAAGTATCTCGGAGTAGAAAAGGGAACGACATTCAAGCAGAAATTACTGAGAGAAAAGATCAGTAAAGAATACTACAGTAGATTAAAATCATTATTGAAAACTGCTTTAACATCACAGAATAATATACAAGCCATCAATCAGCTGGCCATTCCTGTACTTTCATACAGCTGTGGAGTTGTGGACTGGCCTCTTAAAGATCTTGAACAACTGGATATACGAACACAAAAACTCCTCCATGCCCATGAAGTGATTTACAAGAATCAATGTATGTCAAGATTATACATCCCTAGCGTTTAAGGAGGGCTAGGACTCATAGAGATTGATTACACATACAGAGCTACTATCATCGGCTTCCAGGCCTACTTAACTGCATCATCAGATCCAAATACGCAAAAAGTGCTGAAATATGAGAGTAAACATTCAGAATCTGTCTCCATC
Source organism: Ichthyophis bannanicus (assembly GCA_033557465.1). Taxonomy (NCBI): domain Eukaryota; kingdom Metazoa; phylum Chordata; class Amphibia; order Gymnophiona; family Ichthyophiidae; genus Ichthyophis; species Ichthyophis bannanicus. The sequence goes on along the minus strand of CM066032.1, from coordinate 120,873,963 downwards.
ATCAAACCTAGACAAGCATTCCAATGACTAGAAGGAATGAGTGAAAATCCATAAGCATTCACAGGGAAGGAAGTAACAGAATTTGCAAAACAAGAGAAAAAATTAGATCAACAAACAAGGAAAAACAGGTGGCAGATGCACAAATACAGTGGGAAATACTCCAGGAACCCTTTGTCGATCAAGAACGGACACATGAATGGTTAAGGAGGGGTGAACTGAAAACCGAAGGATGAGAGGATGATAGTTGCTCCCAGGACAGCGGCTTACGGATGAGATGGTTTACAGCGAGCATTGAAAAAATTGGTAATACAGACATATGTTGATTCTGTAAGAAAGACCTGGAAATGGTGACTCACCTCATAGCTGGCTGTGAAGTTCTGATGGCAGAAAATTTCTATACAGAAAGACATAATAAAGTAGTGCACCTCATCCATTGGAAACTCTGCAAGCACTACAATATCTCTGTGCCCAAAAAGCACTGGGATCATGAGCCTAAGAGAATTACAGAGAATGAGGAGGTTATGATCACCTGGGATACTCCCATTCTGACAGATAAAAAGCTGGATACGAGGAAGCTGGATATAGTGGTTAAGGAGAAAAACACCAGAACATCATTGATCATAGAAGTGTCAGTTCCAAGCGACTACTCTGTGAATCACGTGGAGAGGCAGAAGATCCTAAAATACAAGGAAATGCAGTCAGAGACCAAGAAAATGTGGCTAAAAGATACAAAAATATTTCCCTTTGTGTTGGGTGCCACAAGCTTGATAAAGAAGAATTTCCAAGCACATCTTGACAAACTACCCATACGTGTTACATCTTACGAATTCCAGCAGGAGGCTCTCTTTGGCACAATGCAAGTACTATGCTGAGCCTTAGCAGTAAGTTTGAGAGACTAAGATCATACTCCCCATGCCCTGGCATAGAACCGAGGGTCACGACTGTCATGGTATGCGCAAAACCATTTGGAGAAACTGCCCCGAGGTAATGAAATGGAGTCAGAGACCAAGAAAATGAGGCAGAAAGATACAGAAATATTGCCCCTTGTGCTGGGCACCACAGGCTTGATTAAGAGAAATTTCCAAGCATCCCTTCATAAGTTGTCTATACCCCCTACATCTTATGCACTCCAGCAGAAAGCGCTCTTTAGCGCAAAGCAGGAATGATACTGAGCATTAGCAGTAGATCTGAGAGACAGATCATAGTCCATGTACCCTGGCTTAAGAGTGAGGTTCATTACTGTCATGGAGACATCCCCCCTCTCCAATCCGGTAATGTTATCAAGCCTTTTCTGTACTTAAAGTCTTTTCTATACAAAGAAAAAAGACCTTTTATTAAATTGTTATTGAGGTATCTGCATACATAAGTATGCATTGCAACAAGATATCATGTGTGTCCTGGGCAAAGTTTGGGTGGAGCAAAGGTCAAGTTGTGAGGACTTATATAGAAATTCAAAAGGTTTTTCTTGAATTTTGCAGCAAACTCTGCCTTAGATAGGAGGAAGTTTGCCCTAGAAATTGCAACAAATGTGTTGCTTTTGGAAAACTCTGCCTACCTGCGGCAGATCTTGCTTTAGGCTGCTATTTCCATTTGATTCCTGAGCAAACCTGTGCTATTTTGCTAGACTTAGTAAGAAAGCAAATTGTAACAAATTCACATGCCCTTATCAAGAGAGTGAGGGGCATCAGGATCCAAAAGCAGCCTTCAAAAGGTGAATTTTTAGCCTAGATTTGAATGCAATTTGTGCCTTTGAGTCAGCCCTGACTCCTGGTGACCCAGAAGCTCCAGGGTTTTCTTGGCAGTGTCACCAGAAGTAGATTGCCAGGCCTTTTTTCTGAGACAATGGAGGATTAAGTGACTTGCCCAAGGCCACAAGGAGTGCTAGTGGGAATTGAACCCTTAAGCTAGTGTTCTAACCACGAGGCTACTCCTCCACTCTAGGGCTAGAGAAAGAGCCTGATGTACTGACTCCCCCACTGCCAGTATGATTTTATTACCTTTCATCTTCCCCCTCTCCCAAATTAAGCAGGCAAATTACTCCTATTAATCAATAAAACAATAACTCATTTTGTATATTTGCATAGCTTTGAATTTTAGTCACGTGGTGTGAAATATTTCAAATACTATTGATAATCTCAGTGTAAACCTCTGAGAGTAAGTATATGTCCCCGATAAAATTGAGGCTCTTTAGTTTTCTGATTGAAAGTTATATAAAGTTTTGCACCAAAGGTTTGTGGTATATGCAAATGTAATGTGCTGTGTAAACTGAGAGTGCCTTTGGGATATCTATAGGTTCGTACAAGCACCAGAGAGCATTGCTATTTTTATCCTGGAGTTTCCCGTAGCTACACATAAAATGCCTGCAGAACTTCATTGAAATCTTGTGCATGATAGTGCGGAGAGTGCGGGTTATAGTGTGTGCCAGTGTTATAGCCAAAATATCAATCAGATGTTAACCCACCAAGGTAGGCAGAGGACAAGTCAGATGGAAGGCTTGTTGCAGAGGCAATTTCTCCAAATGGGTTAGTTTTGCGCATTCCATGGCAGTCATGAAGCCAGGCTATGTGGAGCACGATCTCAGCCTCTCAAATTTACTGCCAACGCTCTCTGTAGTACTTGCATCATGCCAAAAAGAGCTTCTTTCTGTAATTCATGTATCGGCAACTTGTCAAGGTGCAAATGGAAGTTCCTCTTAAATCGGGCCTGTGGCTTCCAATAAAGCTATGTGGGCACTCCTGGTGGTCCTCCATGCATGAGACAGCAATGGTTTCCACCCTATACTCCATGGACCCTGGGGTCCATGAGACCAATACAGAGGATCTGCAGGACATAGGAAAGAGAAAAAAAAAGAGACTGGTGGGGACTGGGTGAATGGAAATGAGAAAGACTGGAGGGAATTAAGAAGAAGAGGCTGGTGAGGATTGCCTGAAGGCAGAGAGAGAGAGAGAGACTGGTGGAGACAGGGAGGGGAAAGAAGATAAGGAGGCTTAATGGGCACAGGCTTGGGGCTGAAGGGAGGGGGTCCGAGAAGAGTGGTGAAGATGAACTGGGGAGGGGTCACTGAACTTTGTGGAGGTTAATAAAGGATCCACACGACTAAGAAGGCTGCGAATCTCTGAATGTTAATGCACATCTATTGCATCCCTAAATCATAGCATTTCAGAGCAAATGGTTGCAAGAAAGGACACAAGCCCCATTGTCTGAGGTTATTTATTTTGCATGCAATAACCAGCAGTACTGCTGCCTTTGCAAAACAACACAGCCATTAATGCCTACTCCTTCCCTCCTAGTCCATTGCCCTACATGAATTTCTTTCTACCTGTACCCATCTCACTTCCCACTAATACACACACACACCCCAACAAGCATCCTCCTCATCCCCCCTTTAGCACATTGTGCCGTGTTTGAGTGCTTTTCATTTCAAAAGCGTCGGCAAAGTACAGAGAGTAAGCAGCTAAGCTGAGATCCTAAATGCTGCGCTTCTATTAGACATCAGTGATGTCTTTCATTAGTATTTGGAAGCATTACCCCCGTCATTTATAACAATCAACCATGTTCCATAAACCAGAGACTAGGAGGAAGAAAAGAGAAAACTAATTTACCATCTTTAAATGTGGAATATGAGTTGATTTAATGAGTGAAATTCTTCAAAACTCACCGTTTCTGTGGTAATGAATGGGGGTCATTAAGTCGTTTCTTTGAAATTCTTCTAATAAGAGCATTTGTTCTCTGAATTGGGAGAGTTATCAAAATGAAAAATCCATCATACCTTTTCCCCTATTGCTCATTCTCTGACCATGTTTTAATAATGAATCAGATTATAACGCAGAGAAAATATGTCCCATGCTTCTTAATAGATGTGAGCTATTTGCATATCACAGCCCTGTTATTAGTCCCTGTTTATTCTCTGGAAGGTCCCTGCTGTTCTTCTGTTCATCTCGTCCACAGCCTAGGTGGCTCTCCTAATTTGTTTTAATGTGTGGCACTTCGCAAGTATCACAGCACACAGACTTAAGACACGAGGGTCAATAACAGCTGCAAGGCCCGCTTTTTGAACTTTGTATGTCTCCCTTGGAATAACTTTGTGGTTGAGAGATGAGGCCACCACTTGCTCCGTTCTTAAGTGCCATGCTTCTCTTCGATGTGCCAAACAATGACGTTGTAAAGTCATTAATGGAGTTATTTCCCCTTCCCCTCCCATACGCACTTACACAGCTTTCAAGAACATGAGCCGGTGTCAAGCCAGGTTTCCACTTGACAGTAAAAGATGTTGATCATGGACCAACATATAGTCTCAAATTACAACATTAATTTTACAGTAAAGTTTTAATTTTTTTCATACTAGAGGCCTCCTGGTTGTAATTTCTCAGCAGCAAATGAATAACTTCTGCTATATAATTGTCTCTAATCAATATGACATTTTCTTAAATACCATCAGTTTTCTAATCCCCAGTACTGATGCAATTTCTTTGAGCTGGAGTTCCAAGGGAAAGTTCTTGCAATCACTTTAAAAACTTCAAAAAGTACTTATCACATTTTAACCTTTAGCTGGTTATTGATGCTACATCACACATATATGCACCATCTACCTGATGTACACTACCTATCGTGTACCCCTATCTGAGCCCTATATCTGTGGTTTATAGTATAAGGAGGAGTGGCCTGGTGGTTGGGGCAAGTTACCTCAGGCCAGAAGGTCAGGGGGGGGTTCAAATCCCACTAGAGGACAGCAACCTTGGGCCAGAAGGACTGGGGTTTCTAGTTCCCACAGGTGCTCCTTGTGGTCTTGGGCAAGCCACTTAACCCTCCATTGCCCATGTTCCCTGTAAATAGTTTTCTCCAAGTTATAATGCCCTGTTCAATGTAAACTGTCTTGATATCATGAAAGGCGATATATTAGAAATGTTAAATAAATAAAATACTCTGTGTACCCCAATCCTGCATATGTGGTGTATAGTACATTCTTTGTACCCCATATCTGCCCTTACATTTTTGGTTTAGAGTATAGTCTCTATACACCATAACTGTGCCCCATACAAGTGATTTATAGTACAGTCCCCTCCTCAAGTCACTCTTTCACCCACTCAAAAGAGATAAAGTTCAGTCCATGTATTGAATGAATACTTAAAAATACACTTTTGGGGAGTTATCAATAAGTATAATTAATGTATTAGCTCCACAGACATGAAAAACCAAAGCGGCAAGAATATAAACACTTGGAACTTTATCCTTGTCTCTTCCATTTCCAAATCTTTGGATTCTCAGTCAGGAATCCTCTTCTCTCTTTATAGTAACCCAGGAGATGCTGGCAACTGCCGTATCTCGTTTTAACTGTCTTTTAATAGACTAACAACAAATAATAATAAAGACTGGAATGGCCCATCTAGTCTGGTGGTTAGGGTTGTAGCTTGCAATCTGTATAGATGTTTCTCCCCCCTCCCTCGCCCCCCCACACTAGTGCCTTTGATTAGTGTTGTAACGGCTACTCAATGCACGTTACCCCCATGTCTTCTTTGAAGTGCAAAGTTATTTCACTGATGTTCTAATTGAGGCATCCAGGGCTTGGCTTCCATCTTCTTGCCATTAAAGCAGCCTCTGTGATTGCCCCCAGCGTTTCTGAATCCCACGTTTTTGTTTCCACTTCCTCCTCAAGGAGGGACCTCCTGGCATTCATCACCATTTCCATGAAAGAATATTTCCTGATCTTGCCTGCCAAAAGTTTCTTGCAAGACCTTAAAACTGCTCCAGAGCAATGCTCGCTCTCTCTCTCTTGCAAGGTTCTTGGAGATTCACAGGAATTCCACTCTCTGGTATTTAAAGTACTTCCTATCTTGGCACCTCTCCCCTCAAGGCACTCTCTGACTTAGATGAAGGAAACTGCTCCATGTCCTCTACCCCAATGAACTCTAGCCACCAACTCAGCTTTCTTTAGGGTAAAAAAGGAGGCAAAGATTATAATCCCTCTACTGTCGTTTGTCTAGGGCCAAGACCAGTATCCAGGACCCAGCTTCCTCAAGAGCCCTATTCTCCCCCTTGACAGCTTAACAGAAAGGAGATGAAGAAAGATTACTTTTCTTTTTCCTTGACCTTAAGACTGATTTTGGGCTTCAGGGTCCAACCTTCCACAAAGCCTGGGACTCCTGGCTGCTGAGCTCTCGGTCTGCCTCTGTGTGGCAGTAAAGAAACAAAAGGCAATTTTCCCTTCTATATGTCTTATTTATAATAGCATAACTCCTCCCAAGTTTGTTGGTAAGAGGCTTCCTCTTGCTGTCCTGGTGCTTTCTGTTATTCTATTTTAGACTCCAAGGGGTCTGTTTACTAAACGGCGCACTTGTACGGGGCGCACATGAGCGCTCTAAAAGATGTATTTAAGTGCTCTTAAGCACCCCGTACGAGTGCGCGGCACATTAACGGGTCCCGCAAGCGTGCGCCGACAACGCGCACATTTGCGGGGCGGTAATGTGCGAAAGAGGCGTGCCAAGGCGAAATGAGGGCGGAGGAAGGCCCCCTAGGGGCGGAGAGACGGGGTCAGTGGGCGGAATGTGGGAGGGGAGAGACTCGCCGCACAGGAGCGTGCCCGAATCTGCAAAGAAATTTACCGCCAGTGAAACACTCGCGTTAGAGGTGCTGTGCCGGGAAAAGAAACCGTTTCCGTCAGCAATGTGCAGCACAATAGTGGAAGCCCAAAAACCGTGAGCAGTGTGATCTATGTGCACAGATCAAACGCCGTAATGTCACAGGGCACTAACCACACGGGCGCCGCGCACCTTAGCGCATCTGTCAATCACAGCTTCTGTTCTTCACGACGGAACGCCCACTCCTTATACGGCACCCGCTCGGTACCGCGGACCGCACAACACCGGCCTTTTAGTAAACAGACCCCCAAGACCCTTATAAGGCAATGACTGCCAACAAGAGAGATGCTTGTTAGGGTAACCAAAGACCCACCCTATCTGCCATGTAGTTGCTTGTGCCCCTCAGGAGACAGACTTCATACAAATGGACAGTCTAACAAGCTCTAGTGGGTCAGTCAAGCATCTTCTGGCTACCTACCCCCAAACACTACTATTTACATAATTATTGATATGCATATGAACACACCTGGAATCATTTTCCAGATCATTTTAATTGAAAAGAATGCACATATATTCAACAAAATATGTGTGTCAATTCAAACACTTCCCCACTCCCACCTCCAGGAACACCTTTGCCAGATCAGATAAACTTATACCTATACAGGGTTTATGTGCATAAGATTGCATGCATAGACCCCAAGTAACTTTATAAATGGCCATGTCTGCATGTAAATTGCTGTTTCCCACTCATAAATGCCTCTTGAAATCACCCCCTAAATGGAAATTATGGTATCCAAGGTGCAAAAGGGGACTGAGAAGATTATAGAGTATTTTTATAGGTAATATGTAAAATACCGAACATGCATGAGAAAAGAGTAAAGCTGTACATAGAGAGTATTGGCCATTCATAGACGTCAACCTTTTTATCAAAGACGATGAAGTCTTTAGGCCCCTACCACTAATAAGACTTTAACTATGACCATCTTGACAAATAAGATCATAATCTTTTCACAACCAGAATCTATCTGCTCTTACATACTCTCATTTTCCATGAGGAAAGAGGAAATTGGATTTAACTTACATCTTTCCTCAGAAATTTAAGGTGAGTTATATTCAGGTACAATAGGCATTTTCCTGTCCACATAGGACTTACAATCTAATTTGGTATTTGATACAATGGAGAGTTAAGTGACTTGCCTAATATCACAAGGACAGCAGTAGGAGGTGAATGTGGCTTCTTTGGTTCTTAGCCCACTACTCTAACCTTTAGTCTACTCCTCCATTCCATGAAGTAGCAGTGGTGGAAATCAGAAGACACAAGAAATGCAGCAATGAACTGGTCAACACATAAGAAATTTGCATGACTGGCCCCTGCAACGTTGCGTTCCAACCCCACCACCACTAGCGCGACATTCCCATGGCTCCCTGTGCCCTACAAGAAGTGATGGACCTCCTCAGGAGAAGTCCCCAGTGAGACCAGAATGAGGTCATGGAGATCTTGCCAGCACGTGTTAGTTCACCGTGCTCTTCACAAAGCCGCTGCTTCCATGGCGGGACTCTGGAGCATGACAAGCAATCAGATTCATTAATCCCAGAGATAAGAAGAAAGAAACGCTAATAGATCTGGTCGTTTTCTAAGAGGAGGGGGAGAGAATCAAAAGACAAGCCTGTGAGAGGCTGGTGGCCACTGACAAAGTTAAATGAGAACATAAAACATACGATTGGTTATAACTTCCTGCCAGATCAGCACATTTGTTTTGTTAGTGCAGTTATTGTTGTGTCTGAATACCTAATTAATTACAACAGTAAACTCTGGCTTCTTTAATCACTGTATCAGCTGTCCTAATCAATCTTAATAATCTGGAATTCGTGCTATGGTACCCAGGAATTTTAATCTACATAAATTTTGTGAAGCCTCTAGCAAGCTTGTTGTATGAAATGATATAATTATGGATATAGATTAGGGCTGTACAGTGATTTAAATTGGATTTAGGAAGGAGACCTGAGCTTCTCCTCCTTAGTTTGTTTTGTGATCTTGACCTTGTGGCTGTTTTTTTAAGGCTGAGAAAGTCATGTGCCTTCAAGCTTAAACTTGCTTATGCCACAGACAGACAAAGTCATTTAAAAGTTGTTTGTCACCTTTACAGAAATTTACGTTTGTCTTCTGGATGCTCTTCGGAGTAAACACTTGCCTCTGTACTGACAGGCCTACCGCAACGTGGCAAGAAAGTCTTACAGTAGCTGGGATATCTGAAAAGGGTGCTTTCAACATATATACTGGGGGAACCTGCACTCATGGCAAAATCAATAGTTGGTCCCTATGGTAAAAGAAATGGAAACGTGAGATGGAGGTCTAGAGCATTCAGAGTAGAGTCCCAGAAGGATGGAATAGCCTACCAAATGAATTACTAGGGATGACAAACCTACTTGGGTTTTGTTAACGACTGAAGGGCCACCCATATGCTTGGTAGGGAAAAAACAATAAGCTGTAAGAATGGGGTATAAGAAATGGGAAGAGGGTTGGTATTGATCTTGTCTGTTTTGTTATATCTTTGTATTCATTGTAAACCATTTTGAATGGATTTTACCAGGAAAATAGATGCATTCATACATATGGTGACATACATACATATGGTGACAATACTAATTTAACATGTAAATAGTTACCCTGTAAATAGTTACCCCGGTTATCCTATGTTTTTTTTCCCTGTTCTATGTAAAACTCAATGTTGCTCTGTATGCATTGTAGTATGTTTTGTTCGATGTACACCGCACTGATTGTAATAGCGCGGTATAGAAGAAATGTTAAATAAATAAAATAAATAAAATATATACATTTTGGGTGAAAATTACAACTTTGGATTTAGGCCCCAATCTTGAAGAATTGTTTTGTTTTAATTTAATTGTAATTTAATTTAATATGATATTTATATTCTGCATAAATTTAAAATTTCATAGCAAATTACAAAAGAAAATGATGCAATTATCATAAAACATAATGACTAAAAAAATAGAACTCTAAAAGATTATGGCACCTAAACTTACCCTTCACTTACATTAAATTATTATTGCTCAATCGAAAAAGAGATCCACCCAATCTATACTGATAATCTTATCTTAAATATATAAACTAACAAAATACGTTGTAAATAACCTTGTCTTTGGTATTTTTCTAAACCGGAAAGAGGACCCCTCGATCCAGAATTATATTGGAAGTAAATTCCAGTATTTAGGTACACACAACTCCAAAGAGTCCGATCTCATGTACTTGATAAAACCTTTAGCCCAGAGCAGCTGGAAAATTCAACATAAAAGAAATAGGCAGATGTTAAAAATCCAGGACCCAGTCCATTTATAAACTGAAAAAGTATGTATAACAATTTAAATTTAGCAGCGAGTAAAATCTCATCAAAGAGGGAGTAGCCATTTCAGAAACGTGGTCATGCAAAATTATTTTGTTTCATTTTAAAGTGGATCTAACTGTATTTTAATGCCTGGTTACCAGCATTTCAAAGTTCTTATAAAGATTTTTGGGTGGTGGTGGGGGGAGGGGGGAAGAAAGGCAAGTGTGTCTTAAAATCATACAACTTTGAGAGGGGGGAAATCTGGAAGATGCTCAACATTTTATTCAAGTGAAAGGTTGTGCCTTCATCCTAACAAGGGGTAGTTGGAATTCATCTGAGAGAAGTGTAGTAAACTGAGAGGGAAATTGTCCAAAACATTTTCCTGTCAGCTACATATTTATCAAAATAAGTGTTATGTAAAACCAAATTCACCTTGGAAACCTTGTTACTGTGCATATTAAGGCCCAGATTTGCTAAGCTGTGTTATGGGAACAAACATAGATATCAGCAGAGCCATGAATGGCTTGAGGTTCTTCAATGTCTGGTTAGATTCTGGTTATCGTAATTCACCCTTTACTTTCTAATCTGGCTCAGGTTTACTGGTCATAGTGTAATTGTAGTTGCAGATTTCTGTATAGTAATTTGCCATTAGACCAGTAATAGCATGATACAGAGAGTTCCTCATTTGTAAAAGCTTCAATTTCAAGACCGGGACTGATATCATGAGCCATGTTTTAGCACCATGTGTTGACGCTTAGCACATGATTCTTGCTCCCAATGCAGTAAGGAAATTATATGGAGAAAAAATGAGCGCAAAAACGGGAGTGCATGGATCGCTATGGAAACCTGCATTCAGTAGGCTTGAGTTAGCAGCAGTCGCTCTTTTGTGCAGAGAATGTTGTATTGAGCCCATCGCCCATCATTTTAAAATCTGTGGCATGTCCCTCTTAACCTTGCATTTGGGTGACACAATCATTTCAGCTGCCCATCCCCCTGCCATTTTTTTTTCTATTATACATGCCCCTCAATAAAACAAGAAAAAACTTGTGGGTCAATCATGCTTTCGGAAAAGAGAAGAAACCAGCATGAAATCTTCACTAACGCTAGCCACAGAAGATCAAACGCAATTTATTTAGCCTCAGACCTGGTGTCAGAGCACTGGCATTAATAAACTATAGGCAGTGAGAACTAGATAAAACAAATGGGTCAAGTGACCCTTGTTTGCCAAAAACCTGCTATATTTCTTTGTTGCTAATGTGTTCATACTTCATATGGAGCTAATGTGTGATATAAGAACATGATTTAGCATAGCTCCATCTTGAAGATGTTGGACACCTGGCAGTACTGAATTTAATGGGGACCATCTGAAGGCACTATGTAGAAGTGGATAGTGCTATGGCTGAGCACAAACCCCTAGATCACCACCAGCTGGAATCTGTGTTTGACTTCTTAGACCCAGTAGTAATATTTCTGAAGTGGAAAGTGAAATATGACCTTTCTGGCTCAGATCTCCCAGTTGTGAACAATTTTGGAAGTTACCGAAGGTATTGCAACATTTCTGAGCTGGGAAGTTAAAAATGGACCCTCTGTTAAAAAAAAATATTAGGTTTTATATTCAAAATCATAGGGTACTGACCACATCGATAAGTTTTAATAAAATTGCTAACATTTATGTAGATAACATTTGTCTGTATAAGTCACTATACAGCCAAAATTATCTGTTTTAAAGTGGGGCGGAATTTAGGGGAATCTGGAGTGAGGATAAAAGTTATATCGAGAGATAGAGAGTGATTTAATATTCAAGTTAGATGTAGTGTTCATACTTGAAAATATAAGTGCATTGAACATTTAGAACTTATCCATTTAAAGTTATGTATTGGCTACCCAGCTGAATATTGACCTTGTTATTCCTAAATCTTGGACAAAGTTTCACACTAGGTTGAAAGCAAGCAGCAGTTCACACCCAACCCGAGCCAGAAATGGAAAGCAGCTGGGCTTTTCCAGTTCTTAGAAAATCTACTCACATCTAGTCGGAAGAGTATCCGTATTTAATAAAAGAATGCATTTTCTCATAGTTGCAGGGGTGTTTGATTGCATTTACTACTGTAAATGATAACGAACCAGGTGTAAAGAAGGGCTTTTACCCTATTTTGCATCCTTAAAAACCCTCTTTGTTCTTCCAGCCCAGCGTGAAGTATTTTTGCTACTTGCTGTTCCTTGACCTCCTCCTTTGTCTCTTCTTCCTTTACAGCACAGAGCCCGACTGCAGCGGATCCCCTACAGCAAGCCTACGCTGGAGTGCAGCAGTACGCAGGTCGTCAGTATTCACACTTTCTCCTAATAAATCTTTAACTCCCTCCTCTTGCTTCCATTACAACTACAAAAGAACTTAGCTCATGTCCTCATTTTCCATCATTAGCCAGACGAGTTGCTCTCATATCATCCCACTGCTTCGGAATTGTTGAATATAATGTTGATGGTTATACTGGTGCTGGGGAAAACAAGGAGACTGCGGTTTCTTGCATTGGATAAACAAAATAAATGGCCAATAGATGTTGTTGTGTATTACCTTCTAAAATCTAAATCGAATACGCATTTCTATCCACGCCCCTTGTCCCATAGGACCCTCCAGAAAGTGCAATTCATAAATAAAACATTAGAAAATGTGTTCATGCATAAAATATGAACAGTTTAAAAATCATTTCAAAATAATTCAGAAACAATATAATAAAAATAATCCTAACACACAATTAATTTTCATGCCCTACGCTCCTTTGGAAAATGATTGTATATTGTATCTGGGTATGTTAAAATGAACAGCTTGAAAGTTGTATGTAGGCATGTTATTGGTCAGTAGTTTTTGGGGATATTATTTGGGCCTCCCTTTGAGATGTGTTCTTCCTCGTTAGCCATTGTGGTGCTAGTTATGGCTGTTTGGTCAATCACCACTGTTGATAATCTTCTCGAGCAGACCCAAAATGTCACAGATGTCTTCTCCTTAACTTCTACTCAGACATCAGAGGAAGTCATCAAAGAGGCCCCCAAAATAATGAATCGATAACACTGGTGTATAATTTTATGTTGATCCAATAACAGAAATCGCATAGATCAGTATTCAGACATCATGATCAGAGTTGTTTTTAAGCGTTGGCCACAGTGTTGAAATATTTCGTGTAAATTTAACGCTGCTATCCACAGCAGAAGCACTGAATATAGGGATATGTTTACTAAACTGCACTAATGATTAACACAGGGTTAACCGTTAGTGCATGCTTAAAATGGAGCCACACTAAAAATTCTGTGCTAACTACTTCATGTGGGTTGAGATGGAGGCTAGGTAGGTTTGGGGATAGAGTGTGGGCGGTGACTGCACATTGTGCTTTGTGTGATGTCATTAGTATGTGCTTACCGTCAATGTCACAGTGAGTGCAAGTACATGCATTGCCACCTCATTGGGTAGCAGTATCTGCCTCTACAGTACTTGCAGTAATCGCATTAGCGTGGAGCGGTGCTTGAGGTGCGTTTACTGCCATGCACTCCCATTTATTAACATGAATCTGCCGCTGCCACCCCCATGCTAATTTTCGACCTGAACCTATGGTCAACTGCTACATTTTAGTAGACATATCCCATAGAATGGTGAGCTCTGCCACTAAACCAATGATATTAAGCCGTTACCCGTATAGCTATCGGGATAAACTTAAGGGAGCTTTCCGTGGGCTAAATTTTTTGCATAGCTATACAGGTATCAGACTGAATATTGTTGCTATCTATATAGTTGGATGGAATGATCTCACTCCACCATGGCACTATCTGGTTAGTGCTCTGGTGCTCTATACTAAAGTGCCACTAAAAATTGGCAGATTAGGATCTTTCCCTGAACCCCTTGGGATAAGCCATATCATGAGCTGAGTGACAGATTGCCTGATGTGTCTTGGATGTAGTCGGCTAGTACTGAATATGCTGTCACAAATGACCGCACAGATCTATAGAATGACCTTATGCAGGTCCTGTTCTAGCTTTGATCTAAGCATGACTGCTCCCGTGGGCTCAGGGAAAAATAAATTAATTGCAAGGGTGTGACTTTCAGTACTAAAAAAGGAGCTAAAAAATGGGCAATTGATGGAAAGTTGTTTTGCTACTTATCCTGCACATTCTTGAACATTGATATAGGGCAGGAGGTTAACATGTTCTTTTTAAGATGTTGTATCACCCTTAGTCTTGCCTCATCAAGCATTAAGAGTTGTGGAACTCGGTCTGATTTAGTCCAGTCCAGTGGATTGGCATCCATTTGTATAAGCCATTGTGTTCTAATCCACGTTGTTAATACTGATGGAAATGCAAAATATAAATTGAATATACGAGATAAGCGAAATGAAATAAATGTCACCACTGCTGATAATCTCTTCAAACAGACCCAAAATGTCACAGTCACAAAGATTGAATGACCCTTTTACCCTCTAGAAGCGAGTCGTCCAGAGCAGGTTTAAGGCTAAATAGGCACGGCATAGAGGGGTATTTTAGAAAGGATGTCCAAGTTCAGTCTGGGAAGTCTAAGTCAGAATGTCTGGAAAAAAAGCAGGTCCTACCAGTGCAGACAGGATTTCGCAAATGTGGATGTGCCCAATATGGACATGTTGGGGAGGGGGGACATCTACTTAGGCATCCCCAGAATACTACTTCAGAACTTTGACATCTAGAAATAGTCCAATGGCTAGAGTAATGGGCTGGAAGCAGGGAAACTAAAGCTCAAATCCCATTGCTGCTATTGTTGACATTGTGCTGAGTACTGGGGACGATGGAGTACTTTCTTCTCTATACCTTCTCGATGTTTTTCAGCCAAAACAAGCACTATTCATGCCTGGAGCAGGTCTAAACTTAGATGTGACTTTGAATGTCCAGAACATTTCTGATATCAGGTAGGGACAGCCAAGTTCCTGGGAATGCCTCAGCCGTGCCCCCGTTCAGATTTGGGGACTTCCACATTACCGGCTTCTAAATTGGCTCTGGAGATGTCACTGCACTCATTTCCAGATGTCCAAAGTCAAACAGGGCTACCAAAATAGCTCCCATAATATGTGAGGAAAGTTTGCCTTGCTCCTCCCCACCACATGTTGTACCTGTTCATGAACAAGAAGTGGGAATTGGTGTCCAGTGCTGTTATTGGGGCTCCCTTCATGAGCACCAAATGCCACAACAGAAAAAAAGATCTACTACACAGTAAAAATCCCACACTAAAATGTTGCTGGCATATAACATTGTAACATAGTAATGACAGATAAAGACCAGTAAGGTCCATCTCGTCTGCCCAGTAAGATGGCTAGAGTAGGTGTACCTGCCATTCCATGCAGATCGTCCCCCTCTGTGCCTTCATTTAGGGTTGTACCCATCGTTCTGCACAGGTCACCCCTCTCTGTTTGTTGAAGTATAAAAAAATAGTTACATTTATTTTGATTTCATCCTCTTGCTATCAAGGGGTCCACTGTGTCTGTCCCATGCCATTTACTGTACATTCTTCAGTCAAAAGAGTACTGATTGGATTCAGGCCGACCTCTCTAAATTAGGGGAAAAAATTCTTCTAATTCTATATTTTATGCAGCTTCATGGATTTTTTTCTCCTCTGTCTTTCCGATGGTGGTGCCATCCCATTAACGTTCCTGAAAGCACTCAGAGGCATGGCTTTGCGGCAATCATGAGCCTAGCCTCGTTTCATAAAAACTATTGAAATTTCCTGGAAAGATTGGACTCCTTACAGGTTATGACACCTTCTCTTGTGTGGGCCTAGGAAGAATGCTAATTCCACTATATGCAAAAGAAGATGTAGAGGAATTATAAAAGGTGCAGAGAAGGGCAACGGAAATAATAATGGGGATGGGGGGATACCCCCGTGAGGAAACGCTTAAAGGTTTGGGCTCTTCGGCTTGGGGAAGAGACAGCTGAGTGGAGGTATGATAGAGGTCTATAAAATAATGGGTGGAGTGGAACGAGTAAAAACGAATCAGTTGTTTACTCCTTCAAACAGTACAAAGAATAGGGGACATGCAATGAAACTACAAAATGGAACATTTAAAACTAAACCTAGAAAACATGTTTCACTCATTGCATAATTAAGCTCTGCAATTCATTGCCAGAAGTTGTAGTAAAAATTGTTAATACAGCTGCGTTTAAAAAGGCTTTGGATAAGTTCCTGGAGGAAAAATCCATAAACCATTACTAAAGTAGACTGGGGGAAATCCACTGCTTATCCCTGGGATAAGTATGGAACCTGTGTGCCTTTTGGGAATCCTTCCAGGTACTTGTGACCTGGATTGGCCACTGCAGGAAACAAGATACTGGGTTGATGGACATTTGGTCTGACTCAATATGGTAAGTCTTATGCTCCCTCCTCTGAAATCAACCCTCTCTCTGCTGAGATTCTCCTGCCCCATCACCCAAATCCTTTCTCCCTTCTGAGTTATTTATCCTCTTTCTCCTTTCCTAGGGCTCATCACTAAGAACCCTTAACATAAGAACATAAGATATGCCATATTGGGTCAGACCAAAGTCCATCAAGCCCAGTATCCTGTTTCTAACAGTGGCCAATCCACATCACAAGTACCTGGCAAATTCCCAAAAAGGCACACAGGTTCCACAATGCTTTTTCCGGGGCAAGCAGTGGATTTACCAGGTCCTCTTTAATAAAATTTTGCAGATCTTTTTTAAACCCAGCTACACTAACAGCTTTAACTACATCCTCTGATAATGAATTCCAGAGTTTATGTGTTGAGTGAAAAAATATTTTCTCTTATTAGTCTTCAGTGGGTTATGTTGTAGCTTCATTGCATGTCCCCTAGAATTTCTACTTTTCGATGGCATAAACAACCAATCTATGTTTACCTGTTCCACTAATTAATTTATAGACCTATATCATATCTCCCCTAAGCTGTCTCTTTTCCAAGTTGAAAAGCCCTAAATGTTAAGCATTTCCTCATAGGGGTATCCTTCCCTCTTCTCTGTAGCTTTTCTAATTCCACAATATAATTTTTAAGATACGGCGACCAGAGTTGTACACAATATTCAAGGTGTGGTCACACCATGCAACAATACAGAGGCATTATAATATCCTTGGTTTTATTCTCTATTCTTTTCCTTATGATTCCTAGTATTCTATTTGCTTTCTTAGCTACCGCTGCACACTGGGCAGGGGGTTTCCGCATCATGGAAGCCCAGATTTGGCTAAATTCAAATAATCTGTCCATCAATTTAAACAAACCTGAAGTACTCTACATCTCAAGGAACCCAAATTTCACTCCCCCACAAACATTCAAAATACTTGATACAATCCTCCATTTTATAAAAGAAGTAAGGTATCTTGGCGTTATACTAGATCAAGCGCTCACCTTATCTGCACACATAATACAACTAACTAAATCTATTTATTTCAAACTAAGAACAATACAACACCTCAGACCCCCTTCTTGACATGCACGATTTCAGATCAGTAGTCCATGCCCTGCTCACCTCCCCCCCCCCCTTTGATTTTTGTAACAGCCTCCTCTATAATAGTCCCAAAAAGTTCCTGAAGGAACTCCAAACTGCACAAAATGTAACTGCAAGAAGTGAATTTAAAGCCCGTCTCTCTGACCATATAACACCTCTATTATACAACCTCCACTGGTTACCAATAACTAGCTGAATTAAATATTTAACAACATTTAACATTTAAGATTGCTAATAATATTGCTCCATCCTACCTCTCAACATTAATTACCCAATCCACTAACACTAGATCAAGAAGAGAACACTCACAGAACACCCTTGCAATCCCTCCCACCTACCGCAAAACAAAACAAACTACAAGTAACCAAGTCTTCTCACTTGCTGCACCCAAGTTATGGAATGACCTCCCAGATTTCCTACAAGCCATCAAAGATATACAAACATTTAGGAAAGAATTAAAAACCTTCCTGTTCACTCAACATTTTCGAGAAAATAATGGAGGTAATGGTTCATCCCTCGAATCACCCCAAACGCAACCCATACCATGATACTCACCTCTGTTCCAATTGTAAATAGACTCTTTTGCTACCGCTTGTACATAATTTCTGACTGTTACAATGCTCCTAAAGCACACACCTTTCCATTCACATAGTTCTGACTGTTAGAATATTAGAATGTTAAAATTTGTTCTATGCAATAATGTTGTTCATTGTACACTGCCCATGATCTCAGGAAGGAGCGGTATAAAAGTAACAAAAAATAAATAAATATTACCCACGATGACGCCTAAATCTTTTTCCTGGGTGGTAGCTCCTAATGTGTAACCTTGCATCATGTAACCATAGTTTGAGTTGTTCTTTCCTAGGTGCATAACTTTGCACTTGTCCACATTAAATTTCATTTGCTATTTGAACGTCCGGTCTTCCAATTTATTAAGGTCCTCTTGCAATTTTTCACAATCCTCTTATGTTATAACAACTTTGATTAATTTTGTGTCATCTTCAAATTTGATCACCTCACTCGTTATCGTTATTCCTATTTCCAAGTCATTTATGAAGATGTTAAAAAGCAGCGGGCCCACCACAGATTCCTGGGGTACTCCACTATTCATCTTTCTCCACTGAGAAAATTGGCCATTTATCACTACCCTCTGCTTTCTATCTTTTATCCAGTTTCTGATCAGCAATACTACACTGCCTCCAGTATTATGACTTTTTAATTTGGCCAAGAGGGACCTTGTCAAATCCAGGTACACTATATCAACCTGCTCACCTTGGTCTACTTATTTATTCACACCTTCAAAAAATATAACAAATTAGTAAGACAAGATTATCCTTGGCTAAATCCATGTTGGCTTTCTCCCATTAAACCATGACTATCTACATGTTCAGTCATTTTATTCTTTATAATGGTTTCCACCATTTTGCCTGATAACAATGTCAGGCTCATCGGTCTGTAGTTTCCCAGATCCCCTCTGGAACTCTTTTTATATTGGCCATTCTCCAATCTTCAGGAACTGCAGATGATTTCAATGATAATTCATGGATTTCTAATAGTAGGTCTGCAATCTCATCTTTCAGTTCTTTCAACACCCTTGGATGTATACCATCTGTGTCCAGGTGATTTACTACTCTTCAATTTATCAAATACTTGTAATACATCTTCCTGGTTTATCGATATTTCTTTCAATTCTTCTGATATATCACCTTTAAATACCATTTCAGGCATGGGTAACTTCCCTACATCTTCATCAGTAAATACAAAAGCAAAGAATTCATTCAGTCTCTCTGGTATGGCCTTGTTCTCTCTTAGGGCCCCTCTATCATCTAATAGTCCAACTGACTCTCTTACAAGTTTTTTGCTATAAATGTACTTGAAAAAGGTTTTATTGTGCATTTTTGCTTCTACGGCAAGCTTCTTTTCAAATTTTCTTTTTGTCTGCCTTTTCAATGTCTTGCTTCTAATGCCAATGTTAATGTTGTTTCCCATTTTCGTCATTTGGATCCTTTTTCCATTACCCGAAAGATGCATTTTTGGCTACAACAGCCTCTCTGAGCCCACCTTTAAACCATGGTGACATTTTTTTGACCTTCCTTTCACTTTTCTTAAAACGTGGAATACATCAGGTCTGGGCTTCCAAGATAGTATTTTTAAACAATGCCCATGCTTGATGTAAATCTTTAACCTTTGCAGTTGCTCCTCTTAGTTTTTTCTTAATTATTTTCCTCATTTTATCATAGTCTCCCTTTTTGAAAGTTAAAAGGTAGTACTGTGAATTTCCTTTCCGTCCTTCTTCCATTTATTAAATCAAACATCATCATGCTATGATCACTATTGCCAAGTGGACTCAACACCCTTATCTCTTGCACTAGATCCTGTGTTCCACTAAGGACTAGGTCCAGAATAGGTTCCCCTCTTGTCAGTTCATGAATAAGCTGCTCCAAGAAGCAGTCATTTATTTCATCTAGAAATTTTAGTGTATCTCCTTAGCATATCCTGCAGTGACATTGACCTAGTCAATACCGAGGTAATTGAAATCACCCATTATTACTGTTTTGTAACTTTTGTTAGCTTCCATGATTTTTCTTAGCATTTCATCATCCATCTATTCATTCAGGCCCAGCAGTGAGTAGTATACCCCCACTGCCATCCCCTTTCCCTTTTGCATGAGATTTCTATCCATAGAGATTCTACAGTATATTTTGTGTCCTGCAAAATTGTAATCCTGTATGACTCAATTCCCTATCTAACATAGAGTGCAATTCCCCAACCAATTTGATCTACCCTATCATTGTGATATAGTTTGTACCCAGATATCACAGTGTCCTATTGGTTGTCCTCCTTCCACCAGGTCTCTGAGATGCCAATCATATCTAACATTTTATTTACTGCTGTGTATTCTAACTCTCCCATCTTATATTTTAGACTTCTAGAATTTGTATACAGGCATTTTAGAGGTTGTATTTTATTTATATTAATCTGATTATCAGTTGATAATGGTAATTTGGAATCTTTCAACTCTGTAATTAAGGGCATCTGAGTTACTTTTATCTTTATTGGAACCTCCCTGTTGAGGTGACCTAACTTCCCTCTTTTGCTAGTATCTTTCAAGGATACCTACAAAGTTACCTACAAAGTTCTTGCTTTAATACCTAAAAGATGTTTCTGCTTTTTGTTTTTCCTTTAATACCTACAAAGTTTATATTACTGTTCAATGTAAATAGTTGAATTCTATTGTTCTATGTAAAATGTATACAAACTGTGTACAAGACTGTTAACCTGTTATATGTAAACCGCCCTTGATCTCTGGAAGGGGCGGTATAAAAGAAATAGTTAAATAAATAAAAATAAAAAAAAAAATACATCCTTCCGAACCATGCATTCTTGGGTGACTGTCAGCTTTCCCCTATTATCTAGTTTAAAAGCTGCTCTATCTCTTTTTTAAAGGTTAATGCCAGCAGCCTGGTACCATCCCAGTTAAGATGAAGCCCATCCCTTCAGAAAAGCCCTTCCCTTCCCCAGAATGTTGCCCAGTTCCTAACAAATCCAAAACTCTCTTCTTTGCACCATCATCTCATCCATGCATTGAAACTCCGAAGCTCTGCCTGCCTTTTGGATCCTGTGCGTGGAACAGGAAGCATTTCAGAGAATGCTACCTGGAAGTTCTGGATTTCAACTTCCTACCTAAAAGTCTAAATTTGGCCTCCAGAACCTCCCTCCTACTCTTTCCTATGTTATTGGTGCCAACATGTAGCAGGACAACAGACTCCTCCCCAGTACTATCTAAAACCTTGTCTAGGTGGCGCATGAGGTCCACTACCTTCGCACCAGGCAGGTATGTTACTAGGCGATCTTCATGTCCACCAGCCACCTAGCTATCTATATGCCTAATGATCGAATCGCCAACAATAACAGCTGTCCTAACCCTTCTCTCATGGGCACATGGCCTTGGAGAAACCTCTTTGGTGCAAGAGGGTTTTATATCATCTGGAGGACAGGTCCTAGCTACAGGATCACTTCCTGCCACATCAAGGTGATGCTCTCCTTTCATGCGACCTCTCTCCTCTCTGGCAACTGAGAGGCTGCCAGACTAGAGGTGGGACTTCAGTACTACATTCCTCTAAGTCTCATCTATATACCTCTGTCTTCTTTATGTCCTCCAAGCCTGCCACTCTAGCCTCCTGAGGTCAGACTTGTTCCCTGAGGGCAAAGAGCTCCTTGCATCTAGTGCACATGTAAGACCCCTCACCAACTGGGAGAAAATCGTACATGTGACACTCAATGAATAAGACTGGCTAGCCCCCATCTCACTGCTGGACAGCTGTTTGCATCTTAGTTTTAAGGTTTTATTTAGCTATTTAAGTTGGTTACTTGCTCAAAGTTGCTAGGAATACTTGTATTGATACAACTATACCTAATAAGTTTAAGGGACTTAGTTTACCTGAAGATTAATCAGTCTATTCCTGGTGAAGATAACCGACTTGATCTGAAGTGAATTTCATTACCTCTTCCCCTTTAATGGGTTTAAGAGCTTATAAAGCAAAGATTATGCCTGGTGTGGGTGGGAGGCAAAGAACAACTAGTAAAAGCTGACTTGCTACACAGTCCCCTGACCTGTTCTTCTAAGGTAATCTCTTAGTTTCCAGGGTGATTCACATAGCCCTTGGTTTGAAAGTGGGAGCCTTTCAAATTGACCCTTTGACTTGTCAGATGGCTTTAACACCCATTTAAGACAGTTTCACAGGTGTTTTGCCCCCTAACTGGAAGGCCTCTTCATAAAGGTGTCTTTATAAATCAAAGGGGCAAATAAAGTAACTTGGCATATAAGAAATGCCGGAAAGTGACTTTTTTAAATACAATTTTTTAAAAAAACAATTGTATATGCATATACTGTATATGCAAAGCTATGAAAATGTGCTCTACTATTGCTGCAGATTTTTTTATATATCTGCAGTAGTATCTGCAAGCTCTTGCTGCAGAATCTTGAAAAACTTGTCACAGGAAACCGGGGGGGGGGGGGGACTTTAATAAACACTCAGCCAGCTTGCTTCAACTGTGAAAGTCTTCTCTTAGCATCGATTGGGTCGATATTCAAAAACACACACAGCAGTGGCTGCCAAATGTGTCAGTGCTCTATTTGTGAATTTTCAGTAGCATGGTACGGATAGTGCTGCTGAAGATTCTTACAGACTATCCAGATAGTACCAGAGTGGAATGAGGGAGGAGTTTGGGCTTCCACTCAATGGCACAGATCGCTACAACTTTTCAGCCGTTATCCATAAAGCTAAGCAGTTTAATTTAGTATATCAAAAAGGCTGTTTAGCTATATAGATAGCAGCTGAATATCAATTCCATATGTATACCTCAGCACTGCTCATTATACATATAGGGGCCCTTTTACTAGAAACATAGAAATACGACATCAGAAAAAGACCACATGCCCTATCTAGTCTGCCCTTCCATATCAACTACCATAGACCCCTTTTCTCCTTTAGAGATCCTCTGTGTCTGTCCCATGCTTTCTTGAATTCAGATACTGTCCTTGTCTCTGCTACCTCTACTGGGAGACTATCCCACACATCTACCACTCTTTCCGTAAAGAAATATTTCTGCAAATTACTTCTGAGTCTATCCCCTTTCACCTTCATCTTATGTCCCCTCCTTTCTTTATGCCGCGTATGGGCACATTGCTATCAGTGTGAGGGGAATTGACTTGTGCTCAGTGTCAATGGCAATTAGGGCCATTCCACGGTGTCAGGTGCACCTGCGTTAATCATTCCGTACATTCCTGTGCTCGATGGTGCACTAACTGCAGGAACTTGCCAGCCACTCCCCCGACAAGTAGCTCATGATAGTTGTACTTACCGTGTGTTAGTTTTACCACTAATCACACAGTAAGTGCAATCCTTTACTCCATATTGGCACTGAATAATTTAATTCCAAATCTAGGTATGGAAAAATGTTGATCACAACATTTAAATATTAACTCGTGTATATTCATATTGATCATTTATGGGGGACTGGATCATTACTAACGATTTGCTCCAGACATTTGACTATTTTGTGCTTTGAAACAGACACAACAAATTTATTTTTCTTGGAGAAAAAAAACACACTGTCTTATTCGTAAAGCAAGTTGCCTTAAGATCAGTAGTAATGGTAGCTTATGGCAAAAAGAATAAATAGTGTTTCAGGCACCAGGGGGCAGCAGGGAGGCCTCAGCACAGCCTAGCTACATAGACTGAGTGAGAGACCTTCATCACTAAGTCACTGCCTCACTGAATTTTGCTCAGTGCAACTAGAATCTGAAGCCCAAAGGCAGTTTCCTTTCGCTGATCTGCTACAGTTCAGTGCAGCATATCAGAAGGTTGGAGAAGAATGTGCATGCATTTCTGTGCTTAATACTCAGATTTTTGTTATAACAATTGTATTATTGTTGACACACAAAACTGTACAAGAATATTTCCATGGTTGCACTCCCCTGTTGCAAAACAGTTTCCAAGCTACGGTTTGAATGCAAGAAGGTTAGAGCCGCAGGGTGAGTGTGGGATGAAAGTTGCAGTTCTCCGTTCGGGCAGCCATTTTGGCACACCGCTTAATTTTTTGTGAATATGCAGGGAGCGCAAACAGACGCGGTACCAGAGGACGCTCTTAGTCTCAGTGCCTTTACAAGTTTCTGCATACTTTTTGGGCATTCTTTCAAGCTCCTTATACCTCTCTGCATACCTGGCACATGTTTGAACCCCCTTTAATGCACAGACAGCAATGTTTCTTGCTTACAGAAATTAGACTCCCCTAGCACCCTTTCGTCACCTTCTTATTATCCTTCTCCCCCGCCCACCTCAGCCTCAAATGATACTTACATACAGCATGTTAATCACAGAGCCTGATAAGAGCACTGTGGTGACTGGATAAGAGCCCCTGGTATCCTGAGTGGCACACAGCTGCAGGGAGATATAGGCAGCAGGTTCTGGGCTCTCGCTCCTGACTTTGCACGAAGCTGAGAGTCCGTGGCCGCTACCTAGTTGAGAATCAATCACCGCTCTGCAGAAAGAAAGCTTTTCTGTGTGACTATGGATGTGAGGAAAAGAGGGTTGTGAGAGGCCACATGCTCTACAGTACTGAATTGTCTTTTCTTCTTTTTTTCTCTCGCTCTCTCTTTCTCCAATAGCTGCATACCCTGCTGCGTATGGTCAGATCAGCCAAGCTTTTCCACAGCCGCCTCCCATGATCCCACAGCAGCAGAGAGAAGGTGAGTCCATAGGCTAACACACACCTTCCCCACTCCACCACATACCCTCCAACTTCACCTGTTTAATAAGCACGGTGCCAGTTTTCTAGGCCATGGGCTTAATTTTAATGCCAAGTCTCTGTATTTTGAATGTTCTGCGGATGTGTTTGAAGCCTGAGGAGGAACATAACTGAGCTAATTCTCAGGTGCCACTGGACATCAGATATCAGAATGAATGGAATCTTATCCAACACTTCCTGCTTTCTTGCCAAGTTTCTATATCACTGTGCTGAAAAAGTAGCTCTTTTAAAATTAACCAATCTGTAGTATTTTAGTCAGCCCCCCTCCCGGCCCCAGCCTCCAAGGTACTTCTTCATATCACTAACCCAAGCAGTAACAATTCTAGCATGCCCCCTGTTGGAGGAAATACCCCAGGGCGTGTACCTGTAACAATTCCAGTGCCCTAGAGATAATATCAAAGTTTGCCAGCATCTGTGATTTGCAATCAAAAAATGCTACCAGAAATTAGTCAATCCCAAAAACTCGAAAAAGAAAAACAACAATGTTAGGCATCAGTGATAAAATAATACAAAATTGTTTTATTTATGCTTAGATTATTATATCATAGCAGCTTTAAAACAGCATCACACATCAAATGCCAACTTTTTCCATATTTGGAACTGAAGTTACACCATGACAATTGTTGAGATGAGTTTTTATTTTTATTTTTGATTGTTTATTTTTGATGTCGTGGCATTTGATGTGGTTTTCTTTTTTGAGGTTTTGGGATTGGCTAATTTCTGGTAGCATTTTTTGATTGCTGATTGATTGCTATCCTGGTGAGGATTTGTTTTCTTTTGTGTCAGCATCTGTGATTTAGCAGGGTATTTCTTTTACATCTGGTACCTTAGAAAGGGATTCATTACACTCCAGCTTGCTCCTGTTACGTACAATAGGATTATAAGCAGGTTCCTGCAATCCGGGTCTCATCTACCCTAGGCATGTTGTCATGGCTTCAATTTCCTTTCCATATTAATTGCTTTGTGTATTTTATATATTTTGAGCATTATTTCACACAGTCGTTTTAACCGGAAAATATGGAAATTTCTTTAAATAAATAACAAAATCGTTCAGAAAGAGGACTGGGTCAATCTGACCCTTTAACATGGAATGACATGTTCCGTTTGGTTGTAAATTAATTTGGTTTGGAATAGTTCAGTCATTCAGAAAACAGGTGCTAACTTCTGTGAATGTCTCATCTATAGAGTGGCATTTACAGGCTCAAGTCGTTGCCTTTAAAATTGCCCCAGCACGTACACACATAAAACTAGTTGCTCAGAAAATATAGCACCTACTCTCACATAATCTATGCATAAATGTTCCCAAAAGCAGCACAGTCACACAGAAAGTTACACCTGCCCTGGAGGAAGCTTTCGGGCTGGCTATTTAATAAAGGGATGTGCGCTCGTTAGCAGACATTCAGTTTCTTAGCGGGCCCTAAAAACTTTTATGCATGCAAAACATGGGTACAGTTGTATTTTTGATCCACAGTAATGATGGTTTATGTTGCCAACCACAGTAAAACCCAGTAGGAGGTTCTGATGGGCAGGGAGAGGTAAAATGCAACCAGGCATTCACTGGGTGGCTCACCAAAATTATTGGAAAAATTCCACTCCACTCACAAACAAATCTCCATTTAGCTGTGTGATTTAGAATAAAAGATCACCTTTATTTTGCCAAATTCCCAAGTTAAAAGTATGGCAAACTAAAACTCAAATGAATCAAAAGGAAATCAATTTCCAGTAACTTGAAGTCCTTGTCCAAGTCTGTTTTCAAACTGGAAAGGTCAGTTGCTCTTTAAGGCTCTACTGACAGGTAAATCACCTCCTCTGCTTTTCTTGACCCAACTTCCTCCGTCTCTTCCTCTTCTCTGGGCCCTGGGTTGGGTAACCTGTGGGGAATATACAGTAGGCAGACAAACAAATGAGAAATGCTCAGTTACATGTAGAGGAAGTCTGCTATTAGTCCGTCGCCCTTAGGTTCGGTGGGTCCTTCTGGGAATGAGCCAGAAGAGGGAGACAGAGTTCTGTGATTATATATTAGGTTTTATTATGGATAGAAAAATATATGGATTAGTAATAGACTAATGAGGTAATGAATTGTAGCAGCACTATGATTACATAGTGGCAATAACTCACTGATTAGCAACTAGAGGCTAAAGGCATACTCTGCACTTAGGAAAGGTTTACAGAAAAGAGCTATCTGACCAGTTCCCACTCCTGGGTGAAGAGATAAGACCACTACCTTAGCTCTGTCAGGTGGAAAATTGCAGCTGGGGTCTGAGGCATTCTCTTGAACAGTACGAAGTCCAAAAGAGGTAGCTAGGCTAGATAATGTTGGCTCTAGTCGTTCAAGGCGAGCTACATGAGGGCACAGAAACTTAGGTATCTGTGGGAGTCAGGAAAATGTCTCACAGGGTTAGTGGAACAGCCTTTGGAGAACACCCAGAGTGTATTTCTATTTGCTGAGGCAGCAGGGAAGGCAAAAGGCACAACATGGTGCAAAAGCAAAATGGCACAAAATGGCACGCAAGCTCTTCTGTGCATACTGTATGATTCTTTGCAATGAGTCCTTGCATGAAATACTGTGAGGTGTCTCAGTGAATCAGGTGGTAGTCATCTGGTGGTCATTGTGCAGACAAAGGGACCATGGTGAAAGACAAATACAGAAGATGATGATTTGCAGTCTCATACATTGTTGCAAATGTCCAAGGCCAGTAGAACAGTTTGTGGATGAGAAAGGCCTGAGAAACAGGTTCTCATCTATGTAGTCATGACCAGAAACAACAGTCTTCTGTATGAACACAAACACTTCACAGGCAGTTGCTTGGTCAGCAGGTCTGAGGCTTGGAACACAGCAGAGGTTCGTAGCAGGCTTTTGGTTCAGAGCAAGCCCCAGGATACCAGTCCTACAACCCCAAATTCCTTTCTCTTACAATGTAAAAGACTCACCAAGTACAATCCACAAAACACAATTTCTTTAGTAATTAAGTGCCTGTGAATGGGCTTTCTACTAGAAAATTCCCCCAAATCACATGCAAAACTTAGATACCGTTGGGTAAATGCACCAGGGGAAAATATTTCACATCCTCACAGGCAAAACAGAAAAACAAATTACATCATATTCTCCTTACTGTGTGTAGGGGATCCACCAGGGTTCAGTTCCTCACAGTTTACACTTTCCAAGAGGTCAAATAAAAAAGACCGGTTAAAAACGGAAATAGTAAGAAATAGTATAAAAACTGGGACATTGCTAGGACATGATTATTGGCACTCTTATAAACAATTCAAATCAGTTTGAACAGAAGAACCACATTACTACTACTACTACAGAGCATTTGTATAGCGCTACAAGTTGTACGCAGCACTGTACAGACATGTAAGAGATAGTCCCTGCTCATCAGAGCTTACAATCTAGTAAAGATAGACATTCCCACTGCAGTAAAATTAGACGCACCTGTGATCAGTTGTTAGTACTCACATGACTTGAATCAACCAATGAATGATGGCTCTAATGTTTAAAATGGCCACATTCACGTCCTGTTCTACTTTCATGATGGTGATGACAAAAGAGCTGCCTGAGACTGTTAGAAAAGCCATTATCACCAAACTTTAAAGGGTTATAAGGACATCTCCAAAGACTTTGGGCTTCCTTTGTCTACAGTTTGCAATGTTATTAAGTTTTCTATTCATGGAACTATCAAGAACCTCCCAGGACATGGTGGGAAGAGGAAAATTAATCCAAGAAGTTTTTGAAGGTTAGTGCAAACTGTTGGAAAAACACTATGTACAATATCCCAAGAGCTTAAGGCTGACCTGGAGCATTCTGAAGTGGTGGTTTCAACCTGCACCATACACTGTGCACTAAACATGGGCAAAGGACTTCATGGGCAAAGGCCAGGGAAAACCCCACTGCTCAAAGACAAGACATAAAAAGGCACACCTGATCTTTGCCCAAACCCACTTTGAGATACCACAGTCCTTCTGGGAAAATGTTCCGTTGACAGATGAAACCAAACTTGAGCTCTTTGGCAATGCAGACCAGCAATACATTTACAGGCGAAGAAATGAAGCTTATAAGGAAAAATACACCCTTCTTACAGTTAAAAATGGTGAAGGTTCCATAATGTTGTGAGGCTGTTTTGCTACTTCAGGAATTGTCAGAAAGCTAGGTCTGGGTCAAAGGTCATGGGCCCTGCCATTGGTAAATGGAATCCTGGAAACATTCATGAGCTGGAACAAATTGCAGTTGACCCAAAACATACATCCAAAAGTACAAAAGAATGGTTAAAAAGGAAAAAAATGGACTGTTTTACATAAACTGGCCAGCATTGAGTCCTGATCTCAATCCAACTGAAACCCTTCGGAAAGAGCTGAAATCTGCCATTGGTAAATGGAATCCTGGAAACATTCATGAGCTGGAACAAACTGCAGTTGAAGGGTGGGAGAAACTACCAGCAGGCAGATGTATGAAACTTATAGATGGCTACAAGAAATGTTTAGAGGCTATCATCATGCCAAGGGTTGTGCAAGTAAATATTAGTGAAGAGTGCCATTATTCCTGTCCAGGTAATATTTAGTTTTTTTTTCTCAGAAATTACTACGTCTAAATTGCACAGACATCTTTTTTTCAGTTGAATACCTTTGAATATACTATTAAAATATTATGATGACATCCAGTTGGAATATTTCCAATTATTTCTCAAGATATAAGGGGGGCTGATAAGTCCTCTGGCCTTGTAATGAAACAGAAAGCTAAGGGAACACTTCAGTGGTACCAAATAAAACAAAACCACAGAGAGATCATTCTGACCTCCAGAACTGAAGTGTGCCCATAGCTTTCAGTTTCGTTACAAGGCCAGAGGACTTATCAGTCCCTCCTCATATTGTACACAACATACCTAAAATGCAAGGGTGCCAATAAGATTGACCACAGTTGTATTTCTCAAGCCACACAAAATCCAGTACTTGCAGCTTGAATCCTAGTGGAATGTCCAGATGGATCTCTTCAGACTTCTACTGCTCTATCCTTTTTGGCCACAGCTAGAAGACCACTCCCAGGCCTCTGCTTGGTCTGTACTACTCTCAGCTCTTCCGTATCAGCTCCGAGGTGCAGATCCAGCACAAGCAGCCGCAGGGGGTGAACATCCGTGGAGGGAAGTTTGCCGTAGGTGGGGCAGAGCTCCTGGATCAGCAAAATGTACTAAGCCTAACCATATACCACCCAGTTTCTCTTATGCAACTTCAACCGCAGAAATAACAAGGGCAAAGTACACAGATATTTTTCTACTGAGGCACCTTTAACAAAAGTTACATGGGTTCAGGTTACCTACATATTTTGTCATTAGGCGGCCTAATAAAAATGACCAAGCTATTTATTATGTATGGGCCCGATATTCAGTTGGACGTTGCTATGTGCCGCGTCAGCGCATAGCCCGCCATCCATCTAACCCGAATTTTCAATGCCAGGTAATATGCGGCCCCGGCATTGAAAATCCGTTTTTTGCCACACAACCCAGAAGCCGCACCAATTTTCAAATGCTGACATTAGAATCGGCCCTGTATATACGGTGCCAATGACCACCCACCCTAACGCCGCCACTGATCCACCCCTTCCCCACCCCATCTGACTTCCCCATACAACATGTTTTGGGTTAGCTGCAAAAGCTGTGCAATTCACCAGCAGGTAGCACACTGAAAGTGCAGAGAACATGGTCAGAATGACCCTGAAACTGTTTAAAGATGCTAACAAGCAGACAAAAGGGCCCTTTTTACTTAATGCTGCTAACTGGTTAATGTGCGTTTTAGCGTGCTGTAATTGGCAGCGGTGAGGACTAACACATATGCACGTCAGCTACCGGCTACTGAAATGCATAGTAATTAATCATCGCAAGCTGGTCAAAGAGCGGCTGGGTTAGGGGCAGAGTGTGGGCATAGAGAGCACATTGCTTTTAGCGCAAGAGCAAGTGGCATGCATTCAATGGCAATAGGGCAATTAGTGCGAGTTTACATAGTGATTCCTCATGCCACGTGTTAGGATTCGTGATCATGTGCTCACTGCCAGGAACTTGCAGGGCGCACCCCTGACAGTCAGTGCACGATGGGTGCACTTACCATGTGTTGATATCGCCGCTGATTACGCTGTAAGTACACACCTTTAGTAAAAGGTCCCCAAAGATGCAATAAAATTATAGGAAAAAAGAATGAAAGAAAAAAAAAATAGCTAAAATGATCACGGTTAGTGCCATTCAATATCCCAGATTAATGCCACTATATTCCCCTATGCTAACCGCTTAGCATTGGAGCATGTCGCCGGCGTGTCTAGAGATAACCGTGCAGTGGTGATATTCAGCCGCTGCCCGCTTAGCCCTCAGCAGCGAAAGTGAGGCACAGCAAAATCTGTCCTAACTTTTGCCACCGAAGCTAACCGGGCAGCAGTTGAATATTGCCACTGTACAGTTAGCTTCTGCGCCGTGTGCGGCTGTGCGGCAAACCCAGATATTCAATGCCCGTGGCCAGATTTTGCCCTGGATTGAATATCCGGGATTAAAGTTCAGCGGCAACGACTACGCACTTTAGAGGCACACAGCCGTCATAGCTCAATATCGGGCCCATAATTCCTTTAAATATTGGGCCTGATGTTTTCATTCCTGTTTTAAGCTGCAAATCTTCTTAAACTTGATGTTTGACTTCCTTGATGCGCGAAAAGATCCCCACCACCACAAGGAATCGATCAGAAGACCTTTACCTAATGGTTTCATGTTGCAGTTCTGCTGCATCAGACCAAAGTCCATCAAATCCACCATCCTGTCTCTAGCAGTGGCCAGTGTGGGTCACAAGGACCCAGCAGATTCCAAACGTAGATCACTTCTCATAGCTCATTTCCAAAGAAAAGCGATGGCTTTCAAAAGTCTACCTGACTGATAATTTATTGTGGACATTTCCTCCAGGAACTTGTCCAAACCTCTTTTAAATCCTGCTATATCAGCTGCCTTTAGTATGTCTGCTGGCAACAGGTTTCACAGCTTAATCGTGTGCTGTGAAATATAGGACCCGATTTTGAGAACGGCCAATATTCAGACACCACAGGGGTTAGCCGCAGGAGCGAAATATCGGTTGGATATTCACTGGCGGTATCTGGACACTAGCTACCACTGAATATCCATGGATAGGTGATGGAACTTAGTGGGCTCGTGGGATTTTCAACTGGCATTTATCCAGATGGTAACTTAGACCACCTTTTCATGCAACTTATCTCCAGTTATTCAGATAAGTGCCGGCTGAAAAGCGCATTCTCGGGATAAGTGCAGGCCCTTGTCCCAATAGTGTTGGCATCTCCCTCACGCCACCCAAGGACTGCCCCGCACTAACCAGGAAACGCTAGCGCAGTCTGTGGAGATGTTCAGCGGCACTCTCCGGATAGTCCCCCCTTCGCCGCCCAGATGAGGGTTTTAAGTATTGGTCCAATATTTTCTACGATTTATTTCAATCACTGGCTGGAGCGTTTTGGTGGTGTTTGAAAATGTAAAGAAACATCCCCTATCTACCAGGTCTGAATCTGGATGGAGTCGGAGACATCCATGACGTTTCTGAAACTCAGTAGGATGTCTAAGTCCATTACACCTCCCCAGACACGTCTTCACCACATCCCCTCCTACTTGGATGTCCCCCGCACTGGAGACATCTTTAAAAGCCATTTGTAAAATGGCTCTGGGAACATCTACATGATTTCAACATCCACGTGCATATCTTCAGATGTCCAAATAGCGACTAAGGCTTTTTAAATGACCCCTAAATGTTGTGTTGACAGGCTCATTGTTCACTGAGTGAAAGAATTGATTTCTTCTGTGGCCTATAGTTGGGCAATTGCCTACTTTACATTTTCGATATTGCTTATTTTTGCTTTAGAAATTTGCAAAATGTACTATAAATTTTTTAACATTCCAATTTCAAAAAAATTACTCTTCTCAATTAGTTTTAAATTCGCTACCTCTTAATTTCATGGATATCCCCTAGCCCTGGTGGTTTGAAAGCGTAAATAACCATTCTCCTTTCAGTCATCTCTTCCCCAAGCTGAAGAGCCCTAATCTGTCAGCCGTTGCCCATAAGGCATTCTCTCTATCATTTTCCACTTTGGCCCTAGTGTTTTTGAGCTGAAGTTCAGTTCCAGGAACTATGTACACTGCTTCCGATGCGGTCACACTGCGAATCGATACACAAACATTCTAAGATGCTCGGCTAATAATTCCTAACATGTTGTTTGCTTTTGTGACCGCGGATGCACACTGAGCTGGGGATTTCAATATAATATCCACAACCAGCCAGAGATATTAACAAGTGCAACCTTATGAGAGCGCACTAACACCTTTAACAAGTATTTTTAGTGACTAGCTCTCTCTGCATAAAATAAAATAACACATTAATATGCGATAGCTGATTATTAACTTCAGCTCAATGACTGCAAGATTCTTACACTGGGATGTGACTCCTTGTGTAAGAATCGTTGGATGTGCTTTTCCCTATATGCATCACTTTGCCCTTGCTCTCATTAGCTTTCACCTGCTGCTTTGACGCCAGCTTTTCCAGTCTGGCAAAGTCCTTCTGCATTTGCTCAATGTCTGCTTATGGTTTAAATACTTTGTTCTGTCCTCTATAAATTTAATCAATTCACTCATTGCTCCTTTTTTCAGATCGTTAGGGGACATCTTAAACCACACCATTGCCAGCATACATCCCTGCGGCACGTCACTGACTGTTTTGTCCTGCCCTTCGCTCCCTCTCTTTTAACCAGGTCGACATTCATTGCACCCACACTAAGGGTGCAACATTGAAAGTGTACAATATATCCCCTCCACACTAACTGCAATGTGCCCTCCACGCCTACTCTCCAACTATTCACCACCCCAATGCACGATTGGCAGCGCATAGTATCCGTCATGCCTTGAGGGTGGGCAAATTGCAAAACAAAAACCTTGTACCTTCTCAATATTGCCCTCTATGAAGGTTTTGCTAACCGTTGATGATGTGCACAACCCAAAAAATTCAATTTGTTTACAAATATTCTGAATTTTCCAGATTTTCATGTGGCTTTATTGTGTGTTTTCACATATTTGTTTTAAATTTCCACCTTCTATGTGCAATAGAACTTTTTTGCATGCAGAAATCAATTGTACTCCTATTAATTCATCGGCAAACATATACAAGAAATTACTACTTAAGATTTGTAGATGCCTAAGCCAACGTGCTCGCAAATATGCAGCCCTACAGACCTAACAGCCGTTAGCCACCGGAACAAGTCATTGGAGGAAATCGTGACATTTTCATGCATTGGAGGTGCAATTTTGTTTTTTGCCAGGAAGTTTTTTTGGACATCGACCTCAGTCGAATCTGGCCTCTACTGGGATTATGGTGTCCTGAGGCATGAGCCTCCATTAACAACTCCCCAGGGAGTGAGAATCTTAATTTTATAGAGCAACACCTTGCCTTCAACTAATCCATCCAAGGACTGTAACAGTCCTTGGTCAGGGGGCCAGTTCCAGAAGGAACTTAAACCACATGGGTTTTGCCCCATCTCTTTAGAATTTGCTGTTTGATTGCTTGGAACACTCTTCTTCACAATTCAAATTAGGCCTAGAGGCATGTCTTTATGAGCAAGCATTTTCTATAGGCTAGCCGGAAGCACAAGGTATTTATGTTTAGCATGCAGCTCATGGCAAGTTAGATTCAGGTACAGTATGTCCCTGTCCCCAGAGGGCTTAAAATCTAAACTTGTACCTGAGACAATGGAGGGTTAAGTGACTTGCCCAAGGTTACAAGCAGTGCCAGGAAGATTTGAACCCTGATCTCACTGGTTACTAGGCTGTTGTTTTAACCACTAGGCTACTCCTGGCTGTGCTGGTAGCTTCCCATCCTGATGTGTCCCGTCTTATGAATCTGTTGGTGATATGGGTTTATATTTGATGTTTTTGTTATGTTCTACCTGATTGTTTTTTTGGATTTTATGTTGCTGCAGTATTACCAAAGTATGTAAACCGCTTTGACGTACCTGTGCCTAACGTGTTTTATCAAATAATTGCAATAAATAAATAAATGAACCTTCGGTCTGGTCACTAGGTGTCAGGGTTGCACAATAGCTGGTGCTCCCTCCCTCCTAAGGAGTTTTGAAAGCTACCTCCACGGCATCCTCAGGCAAGGTTCAAGAATCAAACCTAGATCTCTTTCATGGCAATGCGCATTGATGTCACTATGTCACTGGGTGGTCCCTATTAGAGATTTGTAAGAGCAAATCAGACCAAAACCTATGTGAGTCCTGGCTGCAGACAGAGAATAAGAGAGCTGACTTCTGGGGGCCCCATTCCACCCTTTTTTCCTGCTTTAAGGGATACCTGTTGCATCCTCAGGCAAGGTTCAAGAATCAAACCTAGATCTCTTTCATGGCAATGCGCATTGATGTCACTATGTCACTGGGTGGTCCCTATTAGAGATTTGTAAGAGCAAATCAGACCAAAACCTATGTGAGTCCTGGCTGCAGACAGAGAATAAGAGAGCTGACTTCTGGGGGCCCCATTCCACCCTTTTTTCCTGCTTTAAGGGATACCTGTTATTTACATCTTGCCATAGAAGCCACCCCCTGAATATGAGGATTGAAACTGGAGCTATGAACTTAGCCAACATAGGAATGCTTCCACAATCGAGGAAGGAAAGAGAAAAGATGAAAGGGGGGCCTCTGGGGAGATCACAGTTTCTAAAAAGTGACTTAGCAAAATTGGCAGCCCACCACGTAATCAGTTAATTAGTCTGCTGCACCAACACCCCCTGGCTTGGAGTAGCAGAGAACATCAACCGAACTCACAGTGCCACAAGAAATGCGGGTATCAGCTGTTCTTTCCTGACAGTCCTCTTAGCAAATTAGCAGGGAAAATTGTGCTTAGCAAATACTCATTAGAAGTTCATTTTCTGTTAATACAAGGAATTGTGGAGAGGCTGTAATTTCAATCACGCTGAGACCGAGGAATTTTAATGAGCTTTAAATGGGCATCTGTCAGTATTCTGACTTGCTGGATTTCAGCTGCCAGCAAGGGAAATGAGTAATGGCTAATAAAAGTGGCAGAAGGCTTCTCCAAGCTGTTGTCCCCGGCACTAAGCCGGGCTAATATTACTGAAACACTGTGAGATTTAAGGGATGACCCGTCAGCTAAAAGCTAAAAATAAGCAAGAACCTTATCTAACAACTGATTCCTGCCCCTCCCTCTCCATCAGAAACAGAGCTCCTGCATCACCCTCCCCCCCCCCCCCTTCTTCTTTTCTTTAGGAGCTGAGCTCCTGCCTCCCTCCCCATCAGCGATTAACTCTGCACTTCCCTTTCCTTCATGGACTGAACTCCTACCCACATTCTCTATTCAAAACTGAGCTCTTAACTTTCCATCAGAAACTGAGCTCCTGCCCCCCCCCTCTTCATCAGGGACTGAGCTCCTGCCCCTCCCTCTCCATCAGAAACTGAGCTCCTGCCCCTCCCTCTCCATCAGAAACTGAGCTCCTGCCCCTCCCTCTCTATCAGGGACTGAGCTCCTGCCCCTCCCTCCCTGTCAGGGACTCAGCTCCTGTTCCTCCCTCTAAATCAGAGACTGAGCTCCTGCCCCTCCCTCTCCATCAGAGACTGAACTACTGCCCCTCCCTCTCCATCAGAGACTGAACTACTGCCCCTCCCTCTCCATCAGGGACTGAGCTCCTGCCCCTCCCTCTCCATCAGAGACTGAACTACTGCCCCTCCCTCTCCATCAGAGACTGAACTAGTGCCCCTCCCTCTCCATCAGAGACTGAGCTCCTGCCCCCCCCCCTCTTCATCAGGGACTGAGCTCCTGCCCCTCCCTCTCTATCAGGGACTGAGCTCCTGCCCCTCCCTCTCAACCTGAAACTGAGATCCTGCCCCCCCCCCTCTCCATCAGTGACTGAGCTCCTGCCCCTCCCTCTCCATCTGGGACTGAACTCCTGCCCCTCCCTCTCCATCGGGGATTGAGCTCCTGCCCCTCCCTCTCCATCAGGGACTGAACTCTTGCCCGTCCCTCTCTATCTGGGACTGAGCTCCTGCCCCTCCCTCCCTCCCTGTCAGGGACTCAGCTCCTGTTCCTCCCTCTACATCAGGAACTGAACTCTAGCTCCTCCCTCTCCATCAGGGACTGAGCTCCTGCCCCTCCCTCTCCATCAGGGACTGAACTCCTGCCCCTCCCTCTCCATCAGGGACTGAACTCCTGCCCCTACCTCCCAATCAGGGACTGAGTTTCTGCCCCTCCTCTCCATCAGGGACTCAGCTCCTGCCCCTCCCTCTCCATCAGAAACTGAGATCCTGCCCCTCCGTCTCCATCAGGGACTGAGCTCCTACCCCTCCCTCTCCATTGGTGACTGAGCTCCTGCCCCTCCGTCTCCATCAGGGACTGAGCTCCTACCCCTCCCTCTCCATTGGTGACTGAGATCCTGCCCCTCCCTCTCCATCAGGGACTGAGCTCCTGCCCCTCCCTCTCCATCAGAGACTGAGATCCTGCCCCCCCCCCACCCCTCTCCATCAGAGACTGAGATCCTGACCCTCCCTCTCCATCAGAGACTGAGATCCTGCCCCCCCTCTCCATCAGGGACTGAGCTCCTGCCCCTCCCTCTCCATCAGAGACTGAGATCCTGCCCCCCCCCCCACCCTCTCCATCAGAGACTGAGATCCTGACCCTCCCTCTCCATCAGAGACTGAGATCCTGCCCCCCCCCCCTCTGCATCAGGGACTGAGCTCCTACCCCTCCCTCTCCATTGGTGACTGAGCTCCTGCCCCTCCGTCTCCATCAGGGACTGAGCTCCTGCCCCTCCCTCTCCATCAGGGACTGAGCTCCTGCCCCTCCCTCTCTATCAGGGACTGAGCTCCTGCCCCTCCCTCTCAACCAGAAACTGAGATCCTGCCCCCCCCCCCTCTGCATCAGGGACTGAGCTCCTGCCCCCCCCCCTCTTCATCAGGGACTAAGCTCCTGCCCCTCCCTCTCTATCAGGGACTGAGCTCCTGCCCCTCCCTCTCACCCACACACTGAGATCGTGCCCCCCCCCCTCTGCATCAGGGACTGAGCTCCTGCCCCTCCCTCTCCATCTGGGACTGAACTCCTGCCCCTCCCTCTCCATCAGAGACTGAGCTCCTGCCCCCCCCCCTCTCCATCAGGGACTGAGCTCCTGCCCCTCCCTCTCCATCAGGGACTGAGCTCCTGCCCCTCCCTCCCTGTCAGGGACTCAGCTCCTGTTCCTCCCTCTAAATCAGAGGCTGAGCTCCTGCCTCTCTCTCTCCATCAGGGACTGAGCTCCTGCCCCTCCCTCTCCATCTGGGACTGAACTACTGCCCCTCCCTCTCAACCAGAAACTGAGATCCTGCCCCCCCCCCCTCGGCATCAGGGACTGAGCTCCTGCCCCTCCCTCTCCATCTGGGACTGAACTCCTGCCCCCCCCCCCCCTGCATCAGGGACTGAGTTCCTGCCCCTCCCTCTCCATCTGGGACTGAACTCCTGCCCCCCCTCTCCATCAGAAACTGAGATCCTGCCCCCCCCCCCTCTGCATCAGGGACTGAGTTCCTGCCCCTCCCTCTCCATCTGGGACTGAACTCCTGCCCCCCCTCTCCATCTGGGACTGAGCTCCTGCCCCTCCCTCTCCATCAGGGACTGAACTCTTGCCCTTCCCTCTCTATCTGGGACTGAGCTCCTGCCCCTCCTTCCCTCCCTGTCAGGGACTTAGGTCCTGTTCCTCCCTCTACATCAGGAACTGAACTCTAGCTCCTCCCTCTCCATCAGGGACTGAGCTTCTGCCCCTCCCTCTCCATCAGGGACTGAACTCCTGCCCCTACCTCCCAATCAGGGACAGTTTCTGCCCCTCCTCTCCATCAGGGACTGAGCTCCTGCCCCTCTCTCTTCATCAGGGAATGAGCTCCTGCCCTTCCCTCTCCATCAGAGACTGAGATCCTGCCCCCCCCCTCTCCATCAGGGACTGAGCTCCTGCCCCTCCCTCTCTATCAGGACTGAGCTCCTGCCCCTCCCTCTCCATCAGAGACTGAGATCCTGACCCTCACTCTCCATCAGAGACTGAGCTTCTACCCCTCCCTCTCCATCAGGGACTCAGCTCCTGCCCCTCACTCTGCATCAGAAACTGAGATCCTGCCCCCCCCCCCCCTCTGCATCAGGGACTGAGCTCCTACCCCTCCCTCTCCATTGGTGACTGAGCTCCTGCCCCTCCGTCTCCATCAGGGACTGAGCTCCTACCCCTCCCTCTCCATTGGTGACTGAGCTCCTGCCCCTCCTCTCCATCAGAAACTGAGATCCTGCCCCTCTCTCTTCATCAGGGACTGAACTCCTGCCCCTACCTCCCAATCAGGGACTGAGTTTCTGCCCCTCCTCTCCATCAGGGACTGAGCTCCTGCCCCTCTCTCTTCATCAGGGAATGAGATCCTGCCCTTCCCTCTCCATCAGAGACTGAGATCCTGCCCCCCCCCCTCTCCATCAGGGACTGAGCTCCTGCCCCTCCCTCTCTATCAGAGACTGAGCTCCTGCCCCTCCCTCTCCATCAGAGACTGAGTTCCTGCCTCTCTCTCTCCATCAGAGACTGAGCTCCTGCCCCTCCCTCTCCATCAGAGACTGAGCTCCTGCCCCTCCCTCTCCATCAGGGACTGAGCTCCTGCCCCTCCCTCTCCATCAGAGACTGAGCTCCTGCCCCTCCCTCTCCATCAGAGACTGAGCTCCTGCCCCTCCCTCTCCATCAGGGACTGAGCTCCTGCCCCTCCCTCTCCATCAGAGACTGAGCTCCTGCCCCTCCCTCTCCATCAGGGACTGAGCTCCTGCCCCTCCCTCTCCTTGTGGGACTGAACCCCTGCCCCTCCCTTTCCATCAGGGACTGAACTCTTGCCCCCCCTCACTATCTGGGACTGAGCTCCTGCCCCTCCCTCCCTATCAGGGACTCTACTCCTGTTCCTCCCTCTCCATCATGGACTGAACTCTTGCCCCTCCCTCTCTATCAGGGACTGAGCTTCTGCCCTCCCCTCTCCATCGGAGACTGAGATCCTGCCCCCCCACCTCCATCAGAGACTGAGCTCCTCATCCTCCCCCTCCATCAGGGACTGAGCTCCTGCCCCTCCCTCTCCATCAGAGACTGAGCTCCTCATCCTCCCCCTCCATCAGGGACTGAGTTCCTGCCCCTCCCTCTCTATCTGGGACTGAGCTCCTGCCCCTCCCTCTCCATCAGGGACTGAGCTCCTCATCCTCCCCCTCCATCAGGGACTGAGCTCCTGCCCCTCTCTATCAGAGACTGAACTCCTGCCCCTCCCCTCTCCATCAGGGACTGAGCTCCTGCCCCTCCCTCTCCGTCAGGGACTAAACTCCTGCCCCTCCCCTCTCCATCAGGGACTGAGCTCCTGCCCCTCCCTCTCCATCAGGGACTGAGTTTCTGCCCCTCCCTCCCTCTCCATGAGGGACTGAGCTCCTGCCCCTCCCTCCCCATCAGGGGTTCAGCTCCTGTTCCTCCTTCTCCATCAGCGACAGAGTTCTTACTCCTCCCTCTCCATTGGGGACTGAGCTCCAGCACTTTCCTCTGTGGGCCATGGGCTCTTGTTCTTCTGTCTGTTTCATGTTACTGTGTGCTGACATTCATTCTATAAACTCTCCTAACACCCTCTGCTCTCATTAGGTGGGAGAGTATCTGCCTAACTCAGAGAAATTTTAGAAATGGTGGGACTGCCTGATACATCAAAAGAAGCACCAGGCTGTCCATAATAAATTAATACGTAACAGCGCCAGTCTGTCCAGCTATTTTTTTGTCCCATAGAATGGGTGACATAATATCTGAACCCCCAGTGTTGCTATACTCCTGTCACCCCTCCTCTCAAGTCACTTCATTGACTCCCATCCGTTTCCGCATCCATTTCAAACTTCTACTACTGATCTGTAAGTACCTTCATTCGGCTGTTCCTACTTACCTTTCCTCTCTTATCTCTCCCTACACCCCTCCCGAGAACTCTGCTCTTCCGGAAGATCCCTTCTATCTGTGCCTTTCTCTTCTACTGCTATCTCCAGACTTTGATCCTCCTTATGCCTGCAACAAACTACCTGAGTCAGTATGTCAGGCTCCATCTGAGACCCTGTTCAAATCCAGGCTAAAAATTCACTTCTTTGAGATTGCTTTTGCATCGGGATCCCCCTTGTCTTCTGTTTTCCTCCTATGTGTTTTTTTACCATTCCACTAAATATATCCTAGTCCCCACTTGTGTTGTCTGCCTCTTCTATATCTCTGAACAGTGCTAGTATGCCTTGTAGCACATTGCAAATGATAAGTAGCAATAGCTCATAGTAGAAGTCCTATTCATGAGTTGGACATCTGAAAGTAGGTTTGAAGGGCAAGTCATGGAGTTGTCCCTACAACCATTTTCGAAAGCCAAGTATATGGGTGTCCCCAGTGCCAGAGCATCCATGTAACATGGGGGTGTGGCGAAGATGTGCCCTGGGTGGAACCAGGGAGATGCATGTTGTGGTGAAGTTTCAGAAAGGCACAAGCATATCTGGTCATGGTTGTTGAGGTGTCCATGCTTATTCCTGCTACGGACCACAAATAAGATGCTTGCTTCATGGTTGCAACTCTTCCAGGGGGAAGAGCAAACTGCACTTTAATTGCCACAGGTAGTATTTCCAGCCAAAGAAAATGGCATCTAAATACATACTCCAAACATAGGTGTGTCTGAAATAGCAAGTCAGAATGTCTTAGTCTCCTAGCATAGATTTATTTAACATCTCTTATATACTGCCTTTCATGATGGTTTACATTGAACAAACTGAAATTACATTGAACAGGGCATTATGACTTGGAGATGACTATTTTACAGGGAACATGGGCTATGGAGGGTTAAGTGGCTTGCCCAAGACCACAAGGAGCACCTGTGGGACTAGAAACCCCAGTCCTTTTGGCCCAAGGTTGCTGTCCTCTAGTGGGATTTGAACCCCTGGCTTTCTAGCCTGAGGTAGCTTGCCCTAACCACTAGGCCACTCCTCCTTCTGAACTACACCAGCTGGGGATGTCCAAGTGCCTGATTCTGCAGACATGCAATGTGGGGATGTCCAGATTTGTGAAACGGCCTATACCTGTGCACATAATAAGGTTATTTCCCACAGAATGTGAGCAACTGCTAGATTTCTCCTTATGCAACTTAATCTCCTAGTCTTCCTTCTTTGCTCTCCACCATCTCGAATGGAAAACGCTTTTGGGGTAATGCCTCCAAAGGGATTAATTTTGTACATACCATGACAGAGTTGACCCTCACTCCCATGCCAGGGTATGTTAGTGATTTATCTCAGTCTCTTAGGGGTATGTTTACTAAAGGTTGACATGCGCCAATGAACATTCCTTTGGTCATGGCAACATGCAATAAACGGGTTATGGTTGCACTTAATGTGCATTAAGATTCATTAAATTAAAGGAGGTCTTTTACTAAAGGATGTTATGGTGCACCTTACGCACCAATAGCTTCAAATCAATGGCAGTTAATGTGGAGCCCTGTGCCCTAATGTGGCATACAGATAGTGCGGGTGCACTGAACTCCACTTATTGAAGTGGCATGAGTTGAACCTGTGCTAATTGCAAGGGTCACAGCATGCGGTATTTACCCTGCACTAATTGTGCCCTGCTCACCATGCCCACTCTTTACCCAGTGCGCTATTCACAGCGCAGAAATGGGCCTGTGATGTCATAGCCCAGCGCTGGCTGTCAATGCCTGTCCCAGCATGCCTTCAGCATGCAACAGAATACATGCTGACAGCTAGTGCCCTTTAGTAAAAGACCACCCCCCACTAGTACCCATGCCCCTTAGATTCACTGCTAATGCTTGTCTCCATAGTTGCATTGCTCCATGGAGAGCTACCTCTTGGAGAATAAAGATAGCCTTACATTATCGCCTTTTTATCGGCAGGGGTCCCCTTAATTGTAAATAATCCTTTGAATTTTTTGATTAGCTTCTATAGTCTATCTGCTGCTGAAATAAATCTATGAACAAGTTCACCCTGGCCTATATCTGCAGCAAGGATTTTATCTTCATTTGTACTGTCTCCACTCTCACTATCACAGAAATTCTTCCTAGTGCTTAAGCTAGAGGTAGGCACCTTATTATCCTGGGTGGCACGTAGCCAATATGAATAGTTCTTTTATTTTTCTGTCCTACTTGAATTGTAGTAATTGCCTTACTGTGATTTGGAATAGGTTTTATACAATGTAGCTATCATGTGAAGGTAGTCAGCAAGAGTTGGCAAAATCAGTTGGTTCTCTGCCCCTTGGAGATGCACGGCACTTTACCTGCTTTAGAGTTGAATTTTAAAAAGCATCCTCTGGCAACTCCTCACCAATGAGAGACATTTGGGAAATTTTCAGAGGGAAAGTTGAAATTTCTTTCTGTGCCTTTCTGTGTTCTATGGATGAGGTTAATACCACACAAGTCTTTGGAGATCCATGCTGTAATGTGAAGCGTGATTGCGGTTTAAGTGAGAGGACCATCTCAGAGTCGAGGTTGCGCTAGCAAAACCCAAAAGAAATCATGGAGTCTGGAGGTTGGCAAACCTTACACTATGGATTGCAGTTTTGGAATTGTCAAAATACCAATTTTAGGTCCAGATTTGGGCTTGACTCACTGTATTTCGTTACTATGGGAAAAAACACGAAATACTTTTGACTTCCAATTTGTCAGACTGTAATGGCAAGCGTCACTCATGCTTTGTGTTCCATTCACTTCTCTAAATCAGCCCAATTTTCTGATGACCATTAAAAACAATCCCGCAAAATCTACTAAAATTGACGTCAAAATTGTAAATCACAAATTGTGAATGACACAGGGGAACTGTAGAAACCCAACACCTGATGGACAACTGTTCCAGAGGTTCCTGGATCATGATCCATAGACTGCAGGACTAACCAACTTGCTATGTATTTGATATAGCCAGGCGTCCATGCAAAAAAGACTGGAGCGCCGAAATCAGTCCAACACTGTTCTGCAGCCCCCTTATGTTATCCTGTGGCCCACTGTTACAGGTATAAATTGGTGTCATTCAAACGTCTGAATAAAGCAACCACACCAGAAGAGCATGCTTCTAAAAAATCAGGGGGAAATGGCCATAGGGGTAAAAAAAGATACAGCTTGCTATACCCAAATAAATATAAATCTGTATCTTATAGAGTTGCCAGCTGACTCCATTTCTTCTTTCTTGACTAATCCAATCCTGGCTTTATACTTATGACTAGGGTTGCCAACTGGCTCCAGATGCGCCCGATAGGCTTGATCCAGTCCTGGGTTTACCCCATTGCATGCATGGAAATGTAGTTCTGAATTCCCTATTGCACTCCATAAGAAAAGCAAGACTACATGTCCCTGCATGCAATAGGGTAAACCCAGGACTGGATCAAGCCTGTCGGGCGCATCTGGAGCCAGTTGGCAACCTTACTTATGACATATAGTTCTGATTTTCCTAAGAGAAGCCAAAAGGTAAAACCAAGACTGAATCAGTTTGCCCTGAAAATAAAATGATCAAGTTGGTGACGTCCGTACCATATAAAAGATCTGTGCTCCAATTAAAAAAGGAATTGCTTATGATTTTTACAGCTTATTCTTTCTATGGATTTCATATTATATTTTGAATTTATTCTTTTTAGTAGCATGATATAAGATTGTTTTTAGTTGTGTATATTGCTGTTTGTTTTTAGTATGTATTAGTTAAGGGTGTGCAGGCCAAAAAAGTTCATTTCGTTTTACAGTTACTGTGTAAAAATTGTTCTTTTGTTTCTTTTTTTATGTCACTTCCTGGGTTTCATTAATAGTGCGTACACTATCGAGCAAGAGTGTGTACTGTGGGGAAATAGTATGCATTTCTGAGTGATAGTACATACTATTATTAACAAAAACCAGGAAGTGATGAAATTTTAGCATTTCCTATTTCATTTTCATTCGAAAGCAATACGCAGTGAAATGGGAAATATTGTTTCAAATGAATGTACTTCTCTAGTAATTATGAAATCAAAGTATATTATTTCTAGATGTGACTGTCTCCCGCTGTGGGCAAAACTTGTTCATACGAAAGTGTAAATGATTAGGGTTAGGCAGATATAGAGCCTGGGCTAAGAGGCTCTCGAATAACTGTACAGACAGACGTG
Source organism: Ichthyophis bannanicus (assembly GCA_033557465.1). Taxonomy (NCBI): domain Eukaryota; kingdom Metazoa; phylum Chordata; class Amphibia; order Gymnophiona; family Ichthyophiidae; genus Ichthyophis; species Ichthyophis bannanicus. The sequence continues at coordinate 120,829,091 of CM066032.1, read as the reverse complement.
AGACTTTCCTGTTATCGCTGACACTCTGTTCTCTGCCTCCCCACCCCTGCAGGACCCGAGGGCTGTAACCTGTTTATCTACCATCTGCCCCAGGAATTTGGGGACGCTGAGCTCATGCAGATGTTCCTGCCTTTCGGTAATGTCATCTCCTCGAAAGTGTTTGTGGATCGGGCGACAAACCAAAGTAAATGCTTTGGTGGGTAAAAGATATCAAAACAATTAGCTTCATCCAGGAAAGGGCTTTCTCCGAGCACTTATCCTATCAAATTGCTTTTTTACCCGCCCTTCCTTTTATTAAGCTCTTGTTTTACCTTTGTTTTTTTCTCCCTATACTTTTCCCCCTTATCCTTACGTTTCATGCTAAGTTAATGATGCTACTTTAGGGGTCTGCGATAAGGGACGGAAGCAGGCATTTGCTGTTAGGGTAAGAAAACTCATTCGTGGGGAAAAGCAGATGTGAGAATGTCTGCAAATATTTTTTTGGTGAATAAATCCAAAAATTTTGCATCAAAAAGCCCACAAGTCCCGAGTTTAGGGGTGAACCTAATAGGTGTTATTTTTACCTCCCCTTTAAAAAGCCACAGTCTACAATAGCAGAAAATCCACCACTGGGGCAAAAAAATCTGTAGAGGCTCATGGCAGGAAGCTATCTATCTGTGCTGGATTTTACTACAGACTACTAAAGTGTAAAACATAAAGAATAGTGGGATTTCTTCTAGGGAGTAGAGTTTGAATAAGGAATGGCGTCGGCTTCACAGGATTTCCTGCAGTCACCTAATTTTGCTTCTGAAGTGAATTTAGCCACATCTCTAATTCCAAACTCTCTAAGGATCTGAAACCATGGTCTGAAAGCCCATAAAATGCTCAGATGGACAAGGAATTTGTCCTTCTGTGCTGCTGAGAGCAATCCATGCACCTGACTGTTCAAACACAGTAATCTATCGTTCACCTAGTGTTACCAGCTGGTTCTATGTCACCTTGAGAGGCTGAGACAGCTCTAGTGTCACTTTCTTGCATGTATAAAAATATAGTTCCAACATTTTATGAGAAAAGCAGGATTGCAAGATGACAGATGAAGTGGGGGTAATCCCAGAAAAGGTTCAACCTATCTAGACATAAGATGAAGGCCCTTTCTAGTCCATTGATTTTGATAAGCCTTGCCAGGTTCTGTAGTATCTTGAGATAGTAAGTGATAATAGGATACACAGAAACTTTGTTCAGAAGTTTTGCTTCCTGAAAAATTGTCGGTGATTATGATAGACAGCTTCAAGCTGAACACAAATATAATTTCAGATTGACTGTATCATGTAGGAATTTGGCGAAACATTAAATTAAATTTTGACTGAATTTACATGTTTAATCGCACAATGATGCTGACATATTGCACTAGTTCACTTGAGCTAAAAATGTTTTGCTCCTGATTTTCGTTTGTACTCAACATCTGATGCTTCTTGTCTCAGTATCCAACAATAGTCGGCCAACATTGATGGGTTCCAGTTGCCCTGATACCACTTTTCCTTCATCGCAATGACCTGGTGAAACCTTTCACCATGTTTGTCACTGATTGCACCAAGATTACCAGGGAAGTCCAAGTGTTAATCCAGAAAATGAATTTTCAGTGAAATGTTGCACTTCATGGTTTTGCTACAAGGGGACATGGGATGAGAGTGAAAGGGGATAGATTCAGGAGTGATTTGCGGAAATATTTCTTTACGGAAAGAGTGGTGGATCCGTGGACTAGTCTCCCAGTGGAGGTGGTAGAGATGAGGACAGTATCTGAATTCAAAAAAGCATGGGACAAACACAGAGGATCTCTAAAGGAAAAAAGGGGACTGTTGTAGTGGTTGATATGGAAGGACAGACTAGATAGGCCATGTGGTCTTTTTCTGTCATCATTTTTCTATGTTTCTATGTATACTTGAAGCATGTTGTCAATCAAGTGGATGTAGTTTGGTGCCCTGTATCTGCCAAAAAAATTCTCAACAACATCCCAGAATGCCTTCCATGTGAATTTCTCAGGCCTCACTAGCAGATCTTCAAACCGCTTGTCATTGATGACATCTCTGACTTGTGGACCCATAAAAATGCCTTCCTTCATCTTGGCATCAGTTATTCTTGGATACATCTGTCTCAAATATCGAAATCTTTTACCTTCCTTATTCATTGCTTTCACAAAGTTTTTCATCAGTCCGAGTTTTATTTGAAGAGGAGGCAAAAATATCTTTTTTGTGTCGACATGTGTTTTATCTGCCACATTTTTCTATCCTGAAACCAAATGCTTACAGAGCGGCCAGTTCTTTTTAATGTAATAAGATTGTCTAGCACGGGAGTCCCATTCACAAATGAAACACAATGCTTGGTATACCCAAGCTGCATGCCTAGTAGCAGTGCCACTACTTTTAGATCACCACAGATGTTCCAGTTTTAGTTGTTGTACTGGATGTGTTTCAACAACAGTTCCATGTTTTCGTAGGTTTCTTTCATGTGTGTTGCAAAGGCAATAGGTATTGAAGAGTGGACATTGCCATTGTGTAACAAGACAGCTTTCAGCTTAACAGTGATGAATCGATAAAAAGGTGCCATTGTTGTGGGTCATGCTCACAACCCAAAGCTGTGAACAACCCATCAATGTTAGTGCAGAAACAGAGGTTGTCAACTTGTGCAATAAAATTTTTCATATCTTCTTGGCGGGTCCAAAATACAGAAATTTTCGTACCTGGTGACAGTAAATCCCATCGTTGCAATCTTCAACCAAGTAGCTCAACTTTTGTTTTTGACAAACTTAAGTCCCTCACCAGATCATTCAATTCTGACTATATTGTCAGATGAGGCACACTGGATATAAATTGTTCAAAATCTGGATCTATGTCATTTTCCACATCTAGTCCATGGATTGTGGCATATTTGTTTGCCTCATCTAGGCTCCATATCTCTGTTGGCTTCGGTACTGGCATACTGTCATCATTTGGCACTGGTCTCATGGTTGAAGGCATACTGGAGTATTCATTATATTTCTTATTTTTAGCAAAGAAGCCGGATACATTGGTCAGACAGAAGTAACAATCCGTCACATGATCCTTCTGTTCTCGCCATATCATTGGGACTGCAAACGGCATTGACTTCCGAGTACCTCTGAGCTATGCTCTGAGATGGACAGCACATGTTGCACAACAAGTGTGAGGGGCCCAGAATTTTTATTGATCGCAAACTCTACAACCGAAGTAGAGCTCATATGCTTTCTTAATAAGTGCAATCATGCTGTATCTTTGAGGCTTAAGCTTATACTCACAACAAATGCAACAGAATGTATCGTGGCTGCTGTGACATTGACGAGACCTTTCTGATTTAATGAATTGTCATTTAGACAAGAAGCTGACATGTAAGAGCTATTGTTAAGTATAAAACTGATATCAACGTCATGCATAGCATCTGTGTATGAAAGCTGCTTTTATAGCCTGTACTGCCAGCATCCATCCAGACTAAGGATGCCCACGCATTCCTAAGCAGTAGCATTTCCATTGCACATTGTGAGCCTGCACTGAGTGCATGCCCAAGCATGTCTGGACTAAACAAAACAGCTTACTTTCTAGGCAACATATGAGCAGACTTAAAATATGCAAGAAAATCACAAAAATAGGCAATTGCACAAAAATGATGATAGGACAATTTCAAGGTGATTTTCGCAATCAGCAACCCAGAATCCATAAGATAAACCCAAACGTGTTCAGGAAGCAAAATCTTTGTTGTACAGTGATATTAGGGCAGGCCTAGCATCCCCCAGGTTTGCCTCTGCTAGGCATCTACTGTATGTTCATGTAGTCCTGATTTCTTAATTTAGTGAAATTGAGGTTACAAGTCCAGTATTGGTACTGGCTCTCCCTCTGGTGACCTGGGAACCCTGATTAGACAATAGATACTATAGGGTTCACGATTCACTGGATACTGAAATAAGAACACTGACTGTCTTTTAAGGTTTATTAATTTGATGGACCACCTTTCATCATGGACAGCAAAAAAACAAATCTAATTAGGGTAAAACATAGTAAACAGACAATGGGGAGTAAAGAGAGGGGCATGGAACAAGAGGAATAAAACTTGAGGCTGCATAACTTCAGCTTGTATCCAGGAATGCTATCCTGTCACAAATTGTACAGTAAGATTAAGTACACAGAAGGAAGGCAATTATCCCGTTATATTTTTTTGACATTTTCTCACAGATAGTGGAGGGCCTTATGTGCATGCCCACCAGCAAAGTACATGCCCTCAAGCAACATGTGCAGATATACACTGGTGGGAATTTTATAAGAGGTCATTAACGTGCACACATGACTACATACTGCCATGAGTATGCACACCCCCCCCCCCCCTGCCTCCCTATAAAATTATCCCCAACATTCACATTGGTGCTGACTTTCAGAGGAAAACTTCACAAACTACTTTCCTTTGAAAATTTTTATTTTATTTATTTACATTCTCTTATATACCGTGCTATTCTGCATCAGTGCGGTTTACATTGAACAAACTGAAATTACATTGAACAGGGCATTATAACTTGGAGATAACTATTTTACAGGGAACATGGGCTATGGAGGGTTAAGTGGCTTGCCCAAGACCACAAGGAGCACCTGTGGGACTAGAAACCCCAGTCCTTCCGGCCCAAGGTTGCAGTCCTCTAGTGGGATTTGAACCCCCGACCTTCCGGCCTGAAGTACCTTGCCCCAACCACTAGGCCACTCCTCCACTCCTGTAGGTATTCCTGTGGACCTAAACCTCCCCAGACAGTTTGTTTATTGCCCCCAGTTTGACTATAGAACACTTTGGCTCTTTTATAACTGTATGTATTACCACATTTCCTATTTCTCAAAAGAAATGGTCTCTGGGTTCTTTCCCATGAAGGGAAGCTACACTTCAAAGCCATACTGGTGGACTGACTCCCTTTGAATATCTCTTATAGCAACACAAGTAGATATTGTTCCCCAAATAATTTGAAATGAGGCTTATAAAACTTGAAATGAGGATTAATAAAAAAAAGTTAATCTTTACATAAATTAGAATATTTGCAAGTTATGTACAGTCTATCCAATGATCTATCCATTGGATAGACTGTATATCTATCCAATGATCTATCCAATGGATAGACTGTATATCTATTCAATGATCTATCCATTGGATAGACTGTATATCTATTCAATGATCTATCCATTGGATAGACTGTATATCTATCCAATGATTTATTCATTGGATAGACTGTATATCTATCCAATGATCTATCCATTGGATAGACTGTATATCTATCCAATGATCTATCCATTGGATAGACTGTATATCTATCCAATGATCTATCCATTGGATAGACTGTATATCTATTCAATGATCTATCCATTGGATAGACTGTATATCTATCCAATGATCTATCCATTGGATAGACTGTATATCTATTCAATGATCTATCCATTGGATAGACTGTATATATCTATCCAATGATCTATCCATTGGATAACTCCTTGCTCCTCATTTCAATTACACAGTCATTAAGCAAACTTAGAAATGTTATTGACGGCCTGTCTAATAATACAATATGGAGTCTTTTGCTCGAATAAGCACCTTCACTTTATCTATATCCACTTTGTCAAATCCAGAAAATGATTGTAACCTAGCTATCCATATACCAAACACCCCTTGATTTTTTATATTTTCCCCTAAGATCAATATCACTACCTGACCCTGTGGAATAGATTCTCCTAGTGAGCTGTGTCCTAGAGATCACACCAAGAGTGTCTGGAATGGTGTTCCAATCTCAAAGTCCTTATGCCCACCGCTCACTAGGGCTCTATTCAACTAGATGCTGAACTATCTTGGTCACTCCTGTGTTGCTCTTTTCTGTTACTCCTACTTCTATTTTTCTCTTCCCTAGCAGAACTAGATGTCTCCCTAACTCTCTGTTAACATGTCCTAAATGCACACCCATCCTAACCACCTGAGACTGTGTACCTCTTTCGCTTTCTCCAAGGGGAAAAAACCTAAATACTGCTTTACTGAGACTATAGGCCTTTATTGCTTCTTGTTATATGTAAGCAAAAATAACACAGCAGGGTGCCCAGTTAAGCAACATTTATTTATTTAACAAGTTTTGTATACCGCTTTATCATTCAATCAAAGTGGTTTATGTTGTAATTTAAACTTGGTAATGTACACTAAACAGGGACATTGAGAGCTTGGATTTTTTCTGAGGCAATGGAGGGTTAAGTGACTTGCTACAAGGAGTGCTAGTAGGAATCAAACTCTAGTTGCTTGTTTCCTAAGCCAGTACTCTAACCATTAGGCTACATAGTCCATCAATTCCTCCAGCTACTGTAAAGCTTGAATTAAATGGACTACATTCAGCCCATGGACGAGTTCATATGTAGGCATAAAAGGAATCCTAAAGGTGGTATATTGAATCAGCTTGTAACATATCGCCAGCGGCTTGAAATTTGACTGGCGCCCAGAAGCATATGCAAGTCTAGAGTATGTCCTTACTGAAATCTATAGAGCCATAGGCCAGCTCACACTGTACATAGCTCACCACGCATTCACATGTAAAAATGTAAATATTTCCTGTACACTGATCACACTGTACATAGCACTTGATTTTTTGGACGTGTAATCCGCTTTGATTTCAGGATAAAGCGGTATATAAATCCTTTTAAATAAATAAAAGTATAGGTATGAAGTGCAGGGCAGTTCAGTGCATTTCGTATTTTATAAACAGTGTCAGTCTACACAGTCTGTGGCACCCCGCAGTTTGCCAGGGCAGCCTGAACTTGCTCCAATAGCCACAGTGTGGTAATCTGCAGTGAATCTGTGGGACAGCCACAACCTGATGTAAATTTGAAAACACAATCATCGTGCTACCCGTCATACCAAATAACTGTTTTCCCTAATGCCTTGTAATCACATAGAGGATGAATAGAGGATGCATTCAAGATATGCTATGTCGACTGGTTGAAAGTTTCAGCCGCTTCTTCTCTTGATATGACATCAACGGCAGGTTACCCTGGATTTCCACAAATATCTACAACACTGGGGCAGTTTGCACTCCTGTAAAGTACAGTGATACATTGCTGAAATTATTCGGTTCTTTGCAGGTTATGATACATATTATTGGCCCAACATAACAATTATCTGAAGACATTTTTGAGCATGAGCTTTGGAAGCTACCTCTGAAGATGGTCTCTGAGTTCTCGAAGGCTCATGTACATGATCTTCTTTGGATAATATTTAAGTTAATCTTGTAAAAGTACCGCAGCCTACAAAAGATTACAAATTTCTGCAGAGTTCATGAGACTACCTGAACTATCGATACAAGAATTATATTCATAGACAAACAAATTGAAGGGAGTCGTCAATTCGGGTTGAAACATAGGAAAAGAGTTGGAGAAAGAAATAGAAGCCAGTGAGCCTTTTCAGAGAGAACGTGCTCAAGATTACTCTAACATGTGCTTATATCTAATTACTCACTTAAAATAATGCTTCTCAGCTCTATCCTTGAGGTGCATCTAACCAATCTGATTTCCAGAATAACCACAATGAATATGCAGGAGATAGATTTGTGTATCCTGAATCTCAAGCTTATTTTCATACAATATCTCATGTATATTCTTTGAAGAGATCCTGAAAGTCAAACTGGTTAGATGTGTCTCCAGGACAAAATTGAAAACTATAACCTTAAAAGAACTTCTGTGGGCTTTCAGACCATGAAGGGTGACTGAACAGTCTTTATAGGCCCAAAAATGAGATGACAGGGTTTTACCTGAGAAAATAATATGCCCCTTAAACACTAAGTGTTACTGCCAAACTAGTAGTTAGATAAAGCAATGAAGTCCAGAAACTGACGCAAGGCCTCCTTTCTTCCTGTGATGGAACTTCTTAAGGATTTTCTGCCCCTTATGACTTAACTAAACCATTCTAGACTCCTGAGAGGGATGCAACAATAATATTTCATTCTAGGAGTATCAACAAAGGTTGGGAGTTTGACCTTCTTACCAAAGAAGGATGAAGAGAAAAAGGGTTGGTGGAAGTTGATGTTGTTTTGAGAGTTTGGTGTCATGTGGTGATGTGCTATACAGTCACATATTGTAATTTACTGTATTGAATATTATCATGCACCGAAAACAGTTGTGATGTGTTGTTTCATCATTGGTCATGTTGGGAAAAGGTTTTCAGTTTGGGGGCCCAGGAAACTGTTGCTACTGGGATTTTGTATGCATGACTCCCTGTTAACCGGACAATGAGAATTTAGTCCATCAGGATGGCATGTGACATAAAAGAATATATATATATATGTGATATAAAAGAATATATTTTAACACATTTTTCCTTCAATATTCAAAAGGTGAATTTTCAAAAAAAATGACAAATATTATGATATGTCAAGGATAATTGTAGTGGTAAATTTATGCATGCATTTGATATTCTGCAAGGAGGTGGGGAAGGAGTTAGTTGCATCATTACATGATCAAGGAGTAAAAGGTAAATTTATGCATGCATTTGATATTCTGCAAGAAGGTGGGGAAGGAGTTAGTTGCATCATTACATGATCAAGGAGTAAAAGGGGCACTCAAGGAGAATAATGCCATAGCTGAGAGACTAAATTAATTATTTGCTTCAGTATTCACCCATGCCAGAAAAGGTATTTAACAGTGATGAGTCTGAAGAGCTAAATTAAATTTCAGTGAAGCTAGAAGATGTAGTAGAACAAATTGATAAACTAAAGAGCATTAAGTCACCTGGACCAGATGGTATACACCTAAGAGTGCTGAGAGAACTCAAAGATGAAATTTCAGAGTTGCTATTAGTCATTTTTAACCTATCATTAAACTCATCTATAGTACTAGAAGATCAGAGGTAGCACAGGGCCTGCACTACTATTAGGAGAGGTAGGAGGTCACCTACAGTGCTGGCCCTCTGGGACTGTCAGCCCTCTCCGACTCTTGATGCTGGCTTCTTCTTTACATGGGAAGTCGACATTGGGTGTTGGGGAGCAGCAGAAGCAAATAGCCCCGTGGTGCCGAAACTGTTTGTGACTATTGCCATAGTTGTCAGTCCCAGAGAGGGGCTGCAGTGGTGACAATGCGCAGTATGGGGGGGGGGGCATACAATGGGAGGCACAAGAGAAGAGGGTCGCCTAGTGCGCCTCATCTCCCTGCACCAGCCCTAGGCTATTGTAACATCTATATTTGAAAAGGACTCTAGGTTTGATCCAGGAAACTACAGACTGATGAGCCTAATGTCAGTGCTGGGCAAAATGCCAAAAGGGCAAAATGGCAAAAAAGCAAAATTACTGAACACATGGACAGACGTGGTCTAATGAGATGAAGACAACATGAGTTTAGCCAAGAGACGTTTTGCCTCACCAATGTGCTCCATGTCTTTGAAGGCGTGAATAAACATGTGGATAAAGGTGAGACAGTGCATTTTGACTTTCAGAAAGCATTTGACAAAGGCTTAGGAGGCAACGGCCTATTGTGGATTGGAAAGTTGCAGAGAGAGACAAATAAGAGGGACGTGTTTATTAAAGGCCATGCCATTAGCACACACTTGAGCTACAAAACTAGCTCAGAGACCCGACCTAATTTTTGTGGGCATGTGAACCTATCTCAATGCTGTTAGCACATTGATATTGCGCCACACCGCTCTAACTGGCATGCGGGTGCATTTACCGCCACCCCTTGAGGTGAAGGTAAGTCCACCTGTACTAACGGCAGCATTCACATTAGCATGTGCCCATAATGCCCCCGCTAACCATGGCACAACTTCAATGCCCATGTTATGCCCCTAACCTGCCCAATCTCTACTGAACTGCATGCTAACTGGTTAGTGTGGGATTTTTACTACAGGGCACCATGCTAACAGTGTGTCATGCTTAGTGCTTGGCAAACCTGACTCTTAACAGCACAGTTTAGCAAACATGCCCCAGAGTGTAACAATATGCAGTATGGTCAATTTTATCAGTGCAGGAAAGTGAATAGAGGAGTATCCTAGGGATCTGTGCTGGGACCAGTGTCTTTTAGCATATTTGTAAATTATCTGCAATGGGGAATAACAAGCAAGGTGATTAAATTTGCAGATGATATCAAGTTATTTAAAGTTGTTAAATCGCATGTGGATTGTAAGAAATTACAGGATGACCTTGTGAGACTAGGAGAATGGGCATCCAAATAGCAAATTAAATTTAATGTGGATAAATGCAAAGTGATGCACTTTGGGAAGAATAACCCAAATCATAGATACACAATGCTAGGTTCCACGTTAGGAGTCACCATCTGAGAAAAGGATCTGGATGTGATCGTAAGCAATACATTGAAATCTTCTATTCAGTGTGTGGTGGCAGCCAAAAAAAGCAAACAGAATGTTAAGAATCATTAGGAAAGGAATAGAGAATAAACCAAAGGATGACATCATAATGCCTCTGTATCGCTCCATAGTGAGACTATTGTGTGTAATTCTGGTGTCCACATTTCAAAAAAGAAATGGCATTGTTCACAGTACTTGTGACAGTGAGATGCTGATGGACCAGAAGAGCATACGTACACTGTTATTGTAAAGAAAAGACAGGGCAGACTGATGTTTGTTACATGGGGTGAGGAATGATAGGAGGTGGATCCTTGCTGTCATGTGATCCTGGGCCTTTCCAGTGGTACTGACTGACTTAGTAGTTACAGTGCAAATATGCTTCCCTGAGAAGGCATTTGTACCATTGCCTAATCTTGACATCACCTCTCCTTCCCCAGGGATGGCTTTGAGGCACCCTGGGATCTGTTTTTGTGAGGGTAACGTTCATGCAACGCATGGGCTTTTGCCCAGACATATGTATTATCTGCTGGTTCCCATCATTTCTCTTCTGGGCCATAGCTCTCCCAGTCCATGAAGCAGATGCAAGTCAGACTGGACCCGATGAAGCCCATTTTATATATTCATTGAAGCTGGGATAGGATAATCAATCACAAGTGTTGGATGGGAGCAAGGGTGAACTCCAGAGCCAGCATGGAAAGGTGTAGGGATGTACTATTCTGTTTTAACTGGGTCTGATCATCCTGGTGGTTGCTTGCGAAGCAGTATAAATACTAATCCAGTACTCAATTTCACCTTTCTGTTGGCCCATATTTCTCAAGATGACACGCAAAATAAACCCAGGGAAGAATGTCCAGTAGTCAAAATCTTTCTCTCCAAAAGTGGAGCATGAACTGTGTCCAATGGTCACTGGCTGTATATCTCAAGCAATATTGCAACATATCAATGGATGTTGGATTTAGCACAAAAGGTAAAACCTTTTAATAAGTCTATTATGCCCCTAAGATCTTCTAAAGGTAGGTATGCCTCAAGGAATAGACAAAATAAGAAACATAGAAGCTGCCATGCTAGATCAGACTAAAAGTCCATGGACCTCAATATCCTGTCTCCAACAAGGGTAGGCTAGGTTACCCATTTGACATTTGTTGCTTAATCCCAGTTGAATAGCAATCTAAAAAGCCCGATGAAGGTTCAGGTTCTTAGCAACTGTGATACATTTCAAAAAAGTGCAGAATCATGCATTTGGAGTACAGAAATCAAAGAGTGGGAGTGAGGTAATGCCGTGCACCAATCAAGAGAGAAACTTTAGGGTGATCACATCTAATGATCCTAAAGTAGTAAAATAGTGCAACGAGGCAGTGAGCGGAGTCAGAGGAATGCTAGTCAGAGGAAGAAGTATAACCAGTAGAAAAAAATCCCTCTCTAGAAGTTATTGGTGTGACCTCATCTGGCGTACTGTGTCCAGCTTGGAGACTTTAGACAGTGTGGAGGTAGTTTAGAGAAGGGATATAAAAATGATACAGAGTCTAAAACAAAAACAAGACCTAAGGACCTGAATATGTATCCATAAGAGGAGATAAGGAAGATATTGCAAAGGCATTCAAATATCTAAAAAGCAAAAATAACATAAAAAAGCAAACAGTTTTCAGTGAAAAGGGTATTGTAAACCAAGAGGTCATGATGTTGCAGAAGACCTTCTTTCTATCTTGCCAGCTTCCTTCCTAGGTATGTGCATTTCAAGCTTGTTTAGGCATTTACTTGCATGCCCAAAATTTAAGTGTACATGCAAATTGCTTGTGCATGCATGTATCGATTGTTCATGTGTTTATTTGTAGGTATACGTACCCACAAGCAAATTGTGCAGGTAGTAAATAGGTAGAGTACAATTATGACAAATTTAAAAAAAAAAACCTTTGGTTCATTTTCGGTTGACATAAAGTCTTTTTTCACCCTGCACATGCCTATTTTTTCCTATATGGATATACCACACAGGCCCTGCTTTCCCTGGGATAATATGTGTTTTATTGAGGGATAATAACTCAGAATTAGTGTATTGCATAGCATATGTGACAGAGTTTATGGTCTAAGTCTGGTTATCAGCTACCCTCTTTCACTAATGGTTACTCCTCATCAACAGGAAGAACTGGAAAGCTCTTAGCTAAATGTCTGGCCATCCCACTGTCCTCGGTATGATGTGCCAAGGCTTGATTCTTCTTTCCTGTCATGCCTTTCTTGGCTCCCCTAATGTCTCTGCTATGTTCTGAAGCTTTTCTATCTGTGAGGATCTCTCAGTATCCTTCTTCCTCTTGCAATCCCTTCTGTTAGTATCCCTCTGTCTGTCGCATTATCTCCTCGGGCTGGTGCAGTGCTTTTTAAGGTAGGGTTACCAGATTTTTGGACACCTGGACAGGGCTGAGCTGGGTTGGAAAGAGGAGTCCTTGCTCCGTGGGTATCCTTTCCCCATATATTTCAAAGTGACCAGTCAAGATAGCATTTTCAAAAGTTGAAAAGACAGTAACAGCCCTACTGTATGTGAGTTATAAGCACACATACAGTATACACATATATGCTTAGGGCCCAATTCTGTGTCTTCTCCGGCCTCATCTAACTTCCTTGCCAGTTGGATGGGGAAGTTAGACAGGGGCGGGGAAGGGGCGGCTAGGGGACAGAGTCTGGGGGGGGAGTGGGTGGTCGCCGGCCCTGGACATATATAAGGCCGATTGTAATGTAGGTCCTGTACGTCCAGGGCTGGCGACATTTGCGGGGAAGTTATTCCACCTCCGAGGTGGAATAACTTCCCTGGACATGTCTTTTATTTGATGCCAGGTTGAGGATGGGGCTGGGGGGGGGTCCGGATGACATTCCCCGCAGCCCAGCCCTGGCCTTAGGAGGCCAGATCGGGCGTCGGGCTGCAGGGAATAAACGTTTTCTTCTGGCACCTGGCATCACGGTTCTTCAATGGAGCCGCAGTGCCATGGCAACATGATGCTATGGAGCCACGGCTCAATAGAAGAGTCTTGGCCGAGTTAGCCAGGGACAGTCCTGTACGTGCAGGCCAGACTGAATCGCAGTCCTGGCCTGCACATACAGGACTGTTCGCGATTCTGATCCCACGGGGTTTGACGTGCCCCGCGGGATCAGAATCGCGATCCCCTCTGCACGTCCGGCTCAGACCAGACATACAGAGGATCTACGTCCGGGTCAAAATAAGCCTGCCAGGGCCCAATATTGAATTGAGTTCACTTTAAGCCGCTACAGTGCATAGCTGTCCCCGCTGACCTCTAACCCCAGATATTCAATGTCGGAGTCATATGTAGCCCTAGTATTGAATATCTGTGATTGCCGCACATGCCTGGAGCCGCAAAAGCTAGCCAGGTAGCGGCAATATTGCACCGCTGCCTGATTAGCTCCAACAGGTAAAACTAAGCCAGCTTTTGCTTCATCTAGTTTTACCTGTAGGTTGCTAACGGGGTAACGGTGCAATATTACCATCGCTGCCTCTGCTCCACTCCAGAATGCCCGCAACACACCACAATGCTAACTGCTTGGCATCAAGGCGTGTAGGGGAGATAATCAGGGATATTCAGAGGCACTAAACATGTTAGTACCGTTGAATATCCCATTCAGCGGCATTTACATGGTTTACAGGTCTGTAAACTGTGTAAATGCCTTTCAAATATTGGACCCTTACATTTTATTTTATACATATAATTCCTCCTCTTTTTTCAAAAAAAAAGTTAATTTTACATCTTCCCCTACCTAGAATGTGAAGACTATATTAGAACATAACATAAGAACATAAGATATGCCATACTGGGTCAGACCAGTATCCTGTTTCCAACATTTGCCAATCCAGGTCACAAGTACCTGGTAGGTTCCCAAAAACGGTACATAGGTTCCACAATGCTTGCCTCGGGGTAAGCAGTGGATTTCTTGGGTCCTCTTTAATAATGGTTTATGGACTTTTCCTCCAGGAACTTGTCCAAACCCTTTTTTAAACCCAGATACACTAACAGCTTTTACTGCATCCTCCGGTAATGAATCCCAGATTTTAATTATGCATTGAGTGAAAAAAATATTTTCTGTTATTACTCTTAAATGGGTTGCATTGTAACTTCATTGCGTGTCCTCTAGTCTTTCTACTTTTTGATGGAGTAAACAACCTATCTCCGTTTACCCATTCTACTCCATCCATTAATTTATAGATCTCTGTCAGGGCAAGGGACAAGGGAAATAATTGTACATACTGTACAGTACCTGAATGTACACAGCATTGACTTGTATAAGGCTAGCTAAATAAAAAATATATGTATAAAAATAAATCTTATCTCCCTTCAGCTGTCTCTTTTCCAGATTCAAAAGACCTAACCTATTAGGTCTTTCCTGAAAGGGGCATCCTTCCATCCTCTTTACCATTTTGGTGGCTCTTCTCTGTACGTTTTCTAATAACGCTCTATCCAATATTCAAGGTGCGGTCTCACCATGGAACGATACAGAGGCATTATGATGTCATCCTTTGTTTTACTCTCCATTCCTTTCCTTATAATTCCTAGCATTCTATTTGTTTTCTTGGCTGCTGCTGCACGTTTGGCGGAGGGTTTCAACATATTATCCATGATGACGCCTAAATCGAAAGCTATACAGGAGAAGCAATGGGTCCGATATTTGAAAGGCATTTACACAGTTTACAGCCCTGTAATCCATGTAAATCCCACTCATCCGGATCTTCAATGGCACTAACATGGTTAGTGTCGCTGAATATCCTCGATCTTCTCCCCCACATGTCCCGATGCTAACCGCTTAGCATCAAGATATGTCATGGGCATTCAGGGGCGTGTTATGGACGTCAACAGAGGCTAACTGGGTAGCGGCGATATTGAACCGCTTCTATGGGTAAAAGATGGGCGCTGCAAAAGCTGGCCTATCTTTACCTGTAGAAGTTAACTGGGCAGAGTGCAATATCACCACTATCCAGTTAGCCTCTTTGGCTTCTGGGCATGTGCAGAAACCCTGGCTATTTAATGTCAGGGCCGCATATGACCCCGACATAGAATATCTGGGGTTAAAGAATGATGGGAACCGCTAGGCACTATACTCGCGCCTAGCCAACCAGCTCAATATTGGGCCCAGTGTCCTTAGCCTGTGTCCCCACCGAATTCGGGGACAGGAGGTAGTTATAGCTCACGGAGTCAGGGATGTTATCTCCAAATCAGTGACAATCTCTGAAAATTAGAGACAACTGGTAACCACCGGTGTAAATTCCGCCCAAGCAGCCCCCGCAATCTGAGGGGACAAGGGCAAAAAGAGAGTCCACACAGTGGTAGCGGCAGCAGCGCGGCAATTTACTTTAACATGTTTGCCATGCTGCTCTGCTCTAGTAAGTTTGCTGCAGGGAACGCAGGCTCAGCGGGGAACAGCCACTAGGCCTGCATTCCCCATGTCGAACTTACAAGAGCGCAGCCGTGTGGCAAACAGGATAAAGTAAGTTTGCCATGCTGCTGCTGCATGGGGGGGGGGAGGTGTGCCGCATGAAGGGGAGGCTGCACAGAGGAGCATACAGCACCAGAACAATGGGGGTCCCTCAGCAAAATTTTGCTTGGGGGCCTCTCATTGTAACTTACACCACTGCTGGTAACCTTATTTTAAGGAGGGTAAGCTTTCTAAAGCAGGTAACTTATGCCGCACATCTTCATGACCTGCTTTTCACTACGGTAATACGATGGGGAGCACGATGTAAGTTACGAGCTCATCAGGTGAAACGAATAAATAGTGTTTTCATTTGAATTCAATCTTTTTTCAGATGACTTTTAAAATATTTCATGTATGTCTGTAGAAACTCTGTTTTTTCATTGCTAAGCAGAACCCCCCAGTTTCTTCATTCTCTGAAAAGTCTCCTCCAGTCGTGTATCTATCATCCCCGGACAGGTTCCTCCTGACCACATATACTGTAGCATTTGTCTTTCATCTGCGACAAGGAAATATGTTATCTACTGTAGAACATTCTTCTTTTTAAAGAAGCAAGTAGTTTTTCTCTTCTCGCCAAACATCTGTCCAGCCACATACTCAGTGGCTCAAATACCTATGTGACAGAACAGATGCCCAGTAATAGACATCTCAGGAACATGGTTTTTGAAAACGGACAGCATCTTGGCCAGTTCCCTTGTACGTGTCAGCGTGGTATTCCTACCTACCATTCTTGCTACTCTATTCCCATTTACCCAGGACAATATCCAGGCCATTTCCTTTCCAATGCTAGGAGGCTTAGAGGCAACAATTTCAATGGTAACATCAGAAAATATTTCCTCACAGTATGGGTTGTGGTGGTGGAAATAGGGGGGAAGATCATGGACTTCGAGAAGGCTTGACTAGAAGCCAGAAGATCCTTTGTTGTGAAGTAAAGGAAACCAAGGAGCAACTCTGAACTCTGGCATGCAAAATGAAATAAATTGAAATAGGTCTTATGGCCCTTATCAGCTGCCATCTTCTGTTTCTAGATAGATGATTGTCATGAATTTTACACTGTGGTACAAAGTTTATCTGGAGTTACAGTTTCAGACTTTTTAATTCTTTAGTCTGTGAGGAGCCCTTCTTTCAGACTAAGCTGATGAACCGAGTTGCCCATTTGGTGATGGAAATTAGGAACGATGGTGGTTGTGGACTGAGACTGATTTGATGTGATCAAAATTTTTCAGTCAGATAGGCAATGTGCACTGTGTAAATTAAAAAGAAATAATTGTATAAGCTAATCAAGACAAGTTTGTCTTTCACTCAAGATTTTACAAGGTAATCTCTTTTTGTGAAACTTTATACTCCATTACAGCAAAGCAGTAAGAGTCTTTCTTTCCCAGAATGAAGCTTCCAGCAGAAACATTGAATCATCTTGCATGACATGCAGGACTATGACTGTATATCATTGTAAGTTCATGTTTATTAAAGCAGATGTAAATAATATTAATTAATAAATGCATCAGTCAATGAGAGATGAGAGCAGATGGCACATTCTAATTATATAGACACTGCGACAGTCACAGTCATTCCAAACAGCCTAAAAATTATATTAGAGATTAGTGTAACATATTTTTATACAAACAAATGCAGTAAGATTTTCCAGCAGATGTAGAATTGATTCTGCCTTAGAAAGCAAAGCAGGGACAGTAGGGGGTGGTAAGTACCCCTTTCTGTAAATAAGTAGTTTGGAACCCACTGGGTCTGATTTTCTGGCTGTTCACCATGAGCATGTGCTTACAAAGATGAAATATATTTACATACATTGGCTGACCCAGAGGCTCAGCAGCATGTCGTGGGCTTCCATGCAAATCTGAATTAGTTTTCTGTTCACCATTCTCTTGAAGCAGAAGATGCTGTGTAAGCAGAATTTGCAGACCCTAGTGAATAGGTTGGAGGTCTCAACAGTTGCTCATTGGTGACACCTACTGGCCAGACTTAGGATGAACTTGTATTGATGATGCACCTGTACTCTTTGACCTCTAGCCAAGGACTTTTTGCAATGGCTAGGGGCTGGGTTGGAGGAGGGAGGAGATATAAGATAGGGAAAAACTCTACATAGTTGTAACTTGAGGTTCATGAAAGCTGTTTCCAGTTCAGCTAGAAATCTAAAGAAGCAGGAGGAAACTACTAGATAAAATAAATAAACATGTACATTTATTTATTTATTTATTTATTTTTATTTCTTATATACCGCACTCTCAGTCAGCGCGGTTTACAAATGAACAAAATAAACACAATGGTACAATCAGCATTGGTTTTTTACATAGAACAGGGTATAAAAACTAGGCGGTAAAACAGGGTTAACTATATACAAAGAACGTGGATGTGAATAGGGTAAACTATGTACATGTCAATTTTTGGATAACTATATGGTATAGGTCACAGATAAGATTACAAAGAGGTAAAAGATATAAATATAGTATGGATGTAGAGGGCAAGTAAGGGCATACACTCAGGGCATACACTGAGGACCTAGGGCCCGATATTCAGTTGGGCAGGCTATATGCTGCTATGGCGCATAGTGGTGCCTGCTGACCCCTAATCCAATGCCAAAGCAATGGCATTGAATATTCGGGTTTGCTGCACAGAAGAAACTGCCGCAGAGCCTAACCGGGTAGCAGCGATATTTCAGCACTACCCGGTTAGCTCCTGAGGATAAAATTAGGCATAGCAAAAGCTGGCCTATTTTTGCCTGCAGGTCGCTAACTGGGTAGCGGTGCGATATCACTGCCACCCGGTTAGCTCCACCCCGCAATGCCCACAACACTCCCTGATGCTAAACGCATATCATCGGGGCATGTAGCGGGGTAAGAAGGGAATATTCAATAGCACTAACCATGTAAGTACCATTGAATATCCAGATTAAAGGCATTTACATGGTTTGCTGGGCTGTAAACCATGTAAATGCCTTTCGAATATCAGGTCCCTAGTGCATGCAAGTGTATCTCATGTAAGTGAATGTAGACAACCTGAAAACCAGATCAGTGAGAGTACTTTAGTTTAGTTGAACACTTGATATACCATCTTTCAACCTTTCAAAGATGCAACAAAGTGGATTATATTTACAAATCACATAGTATTATGACAGCAGATAAAGACAAGCATGGTCCATCTAGTCTGCCCAACAAATTAAAAGGAAAAATGACAGGATCCTAAAAAACACTAGAAAGAAAGAAAAGTTACAATTTCCAAATGTAAGTCAACAGAGTGAATAGATGAGTAAGGGGCAGAATTGACAGTATTTCCTTTTCCCCTCAAGACAGCACTAATGGTCTTCATAGGTCAGTGTAAATAGATATCTTTGCGTGCAACTTTAAAACAAGCTGGATTTAGTTCTCTTAATTCTTATGTTAGGGACTTCCAGTTGTATGAACCAAAATATGAAAATGTACAATGTCTCGTGATGTCCATGTGATGACTAGATGAAGGGGGTTGAACTGGTTAATTGATGTGCAGAGTCTACACTGGAGTACTCCTGAGGACCACTACTGTGAATGCTTCTGCTGTTTCTGCCTTCTTCCGTATACCCACACCTCCCCCAAACCACAGCTGATATTGCCTACTCCTTGCCACCCTAAATGCCTCTCTCCCACCACCCAAGTTGATCACACTACTACATACCACTGGTCAATACAAGATACTTATTCTCCATGACGTGAAGAGTTTTAACAACTAACTCATGACTTTGACATTAGGATTATAGTTACTCCCCTCAAGTCATAAATAGAGAGCATAACGTGTTCAGTAGAAAACTGTTGTGCAATTCTCAAGCCATGCAATCAATTAGTGCTACAGTGCATTGCCAGAGGTCCAAAGCCTAGTAAAGCATTTAACATTGTCAATTTACAGCAGAATTGCCAGCACTGTTGGCAGCTTTCCTTGAGAATTCCTTTCGTTTAAGCAGAATGTACGATGGGTAAAGAGGAAGTAAAGTCTTATTTAATTTGCATTTAGAATGACCTAGTGGAACTTTATTCATCTCTTTTCTTTGACCTTTTCTGCCAAATCTTCTTTGCATATCACACTATACAATTTAAGATATCTTCCTTTGTTTTTCTGTGCTAATGGAAGCTGCAGAAGCTCCGACTCTTTCTCCAGAATTTAAATGGTCTCAAGCAGACATGCAGACACATGAAGGCCTATTCCCTTCTTGACGTCCAACCCCTTATGTGGCCGGGCAGAATCGGGACATACAATGGTAGACCCAATTCCGATCCCACAGGCTAGACATGCCTGCAGAATCAGAATTGGGTCTACTAGCCTGGTCGTGCAAGTCGGCCCCGATTCTGATCGACCGCATAACCGGCTAACTCAGCCAGGCTCCTGAATGGAGCTGCAGAGCCATGACTTACCATTGCCATGGCACCACGGCTCTGTTCAGGAGCTGAGAACGCTGGCCACCACCGAGAATGCCCTTTCCCCGCAGCCAGACCCCCGATCTGGTCTCCCATGGCCAGGGTCCACCTGCAGGGAACCTCCTACATGACTCATGGTTTTGTCCCTGCTAGCCGCTGCTGCTACCCACATCCAAGGGGACTTATTCCACCTCTAAGGCAAATAAGTTCCCCATCTAACTGGCCTACCTTGGACATACAGGACTGACAAATCGGCCCTGTAGTCTGGGGCGATGACCCGCCCACAGCCCGCCCTCACTCTGCCTTCCGCTCACCCCCTACCACCCTCGTCTAAGGCTCCCCATACAACTCCGCTGTTCGTAGAGGTAGCCTTTGTGCGGGATCGGCAGGGGGGTGACTAGCAGGGTTGTACATCCAGGCAGGGCGTAGAGCTCCGTTATTAGTGGCTTGGAATGACCCCCATAGCACCCTAAGATCATGCAGACAGGGCCAGTGCAAGGATATGAGTTGCCCTAGGCAAACCTTGTTCCTGTTGCCCCTCTGCTTCCACCCCGCCCTCATTGCTGCTACTGCCCCCCCCCCCCACACACACACCCTGAGACCTGCAGAGGCAGAAATTACTTCTAAACAATGCCGCAGCACTTACCTTAAACTCGTGCACTACATCGTGGTTCCTGCTTCCGTCCCTGATGCAGACTTCCTGTTTACATTGAGGCTGGAAGCAGCTAGACCAGATACACACACACACAAACACACACACACACGGTGACATGCAGTCAGGGCCTTCAAGGGATTCAGTGACTCTCTAGCCCTGCTGAGACATGAGGAAAGCACTGTGAAGGGTTGAGAAACGCAGTAAGAAAGAACAAAGAGTGGCAAAAAGAGAGGAGGAAGGTGTTGTGCACTGTGTAGGGGAAAGGGAATTGGGAAGGTAGATGGGTGGTGCTTTTATGGGGGTGGGAACTGTTATGCTGTGGCCCTAAACTACAAAATTTCAGCAAATGTTGCAAGTGACTTTCGGAAAGAGACCAAGACGTGACATTGTTAACCAGTTTTGTTTCAAGTAGTAAGGACATTTTCATGGTTCTTTCCACTCAACCAGGGGAGCAGTACTGTACCTAGCCCTGTGCGAGCAGTGCAGCTGCACAGGGCGCAAAAGGATTAGGGGTGCATGTCAGGCTGCTGCCTCCAGCCCTTCCCCCATGTTGCCCTGCCGCCACCGCCACTTATTTGTTTTCTCAGAGGCGGCGACGGCAGCAGCAGTGAGGCAGACCCGCATTTTTAGGCAGGTGGGGTCCCTCCTTCCCCTCTCTGATGTAGGTCGCATCAGAGGAGGGAGGGACCAGGCCAGCCATTCAACTCAGCATTTGCATGGCTGGACTGGTCCCTCCCTTCTCTGACGCGACCTACATTAGAGAAGGGAAAGAGGGACCCGACCCGCCTACAAACATTGGTCTGCCTCACTGCTGCTGCCGCCAGCTCTGAGAAAAAAGTGGCAGCGGCGGCAGGGATATGCGGGGGGGCAGGCGAGGGCAGGCAACCAGCGAGGGGCGCGCCAGAACTGGAGATAGCACAGGGTGCAATTATGGCTTGGTACAGCCCTGCAGGGGAGTACATTAACTTTGTTTAAGTTTATACACTGCACTACTATTTAGCACATTCATCGAATCCCCTACTCTAAAAATCACCACTCTCTACACACACACACATACATGCACATTTTGGCTTAAAATATTTTGTGACTTTCCTCGCTTTTTTTTAATAACTGAAAATCTAAAGGCATGAGTGAATGAATAAATGTTTAAAAAAGGTCAAGACAGACATAAAAAGTAGAAATTCCATCCAGACAGCCTAATTATAGACAAGTTGAGATATAATTCACTGAAATAAATAGGGGTCAAGCACACGATCCTCTAGACTGGAGTAAAGTTCAGTGTTAAAGTGTAATCGTGTTAACGGCATCCTCCAATGATTAAGTCGGTTTTACCAAGATAATAATTCAGAGGTTGCATTCTTTATTTTGTCCAGACACTATGGAGTGCACTGTAAGAGGTCTTTCAAGCTTCCAGGAAGCACAATGGTTGTCATTAGATAGAATGAAATAATCAATGGAAACAGCAAGGAATGACCTATATGTGACTGTGTTAGGCTTTTGAGTAAGACAGTATCAGCGTTGATGATCAATAAGGATCTCTGTTTTATAATCCTTGTTTTACAGTGAAAATCAAATTCAAAAGTTGAGTTTGTTTTTTTTCCAATCAGTCTGCCATAAGGTCGACCCCATTGACCATGCCTATGGAAGATATTCACATTTTTGGATCCTTCTGTGGGTCAGGCTTTTTGACTACCTACTCTAGAAACACTCCCAAAATTCCAGAAACTTCTGCATTCATTACATTAGGGGCATGTTTACTAAACCGCGCTAACAAGTAGCATTGGATTCACCGCACAATAAACGTGCTGTGCTGTTACAGTAGCATGACTACCATGGTGAAATCCCATGCTAGCCCGTCAGCATGCGCTGGAATGCGGAGTAGATGTTGATGGCACATTGTGTTTTATGAAATAGGCTGCCAACTAATCATGTGGATTAATGGTATTAGTGCTCATGAACGTAGCTGTGAGGAGTAGAGGAGTATCCTACTGTCAGATCAACAGCCTACCATGCAAGAAATCAAAGTTTGATTCCCACTGGTATGTTTGGGACACTTCATCCTCCATTGCCTGGGACGAAAGGTTTTGGCAATTTATTTATGCTCACACCTTGCCAAGAAAATGGTTGTGCACTTTAGTAAATCTAAGGGGGGGGGGCTGTGACTAGATATATCCCTGCCATTAAATATTCTGCTCTATCTTCTAGTGGTTCTGGGTGCTGTCACTGTACGAGTATCAGCCCCCTAGTCTTTAGTGTGCTTTCTGCAGTGATCAATTCTCAAATGCTCTCTACTGGTGTAAATGGCAATTTCAGTGGGTAAAAGGGTTTCCTGAAAATTCCCCAGGTGTAAGTATGAATCTTCTTCCACAGCACGGGCACTTTTTAACCCCATTTTTGCACTGGCTCATCCAGGATGGGGCTATGCCGGGAAAGACAACAGCCCACATCGAGCTAGATTTACTGAAAGGTGCTACCACGCAGCACCATGCATCAGCGTGCATTGGGTACCGCAGGTCCCATTTTATGCAGCGAGACCGATTTAATAATTATGCATGTTAAAAGCATTAGCAATGCATTAATGCCATAGCACCTTTGGAAAATCTAGCCCACAGTTTTGCCCAAAAAAAAGTATCCACAGAAATGGATATGTAGACCTCTGTGACTACGTTTTCCTTGAGCAGTTTTCAAAGGAAAGTAGATTTCTCTTTGAAAACTGATGGAAAATGCCTTATGCCCCCCCCCTTACCCTTTACCACTCCGCAGAAGCTGCTCCTTGTGCATCTTTTATACCTTTCACATGTCTGATATCTCTATCAAAAGCATCTGTCCATCCTTTCATTTATCATTTAGTACACAGATATTCATTTAGTGCACTTTTCACTGCAATGTAAAGCATGACAAGGAATACCGAGATGGTAACAGGAAACAGCTGATAAACATAAACATAAAGGGGCATATTTAATGGCATTACGTGGTTTGCGGACTTGCAAGCCACATAAATGCCTCTCTGTGGGATTTCGGCAGCCCATACCCAGTTTGTGCCACGGAATATCCCTTCCTAGCCCATCGAAATGCCTTGACGCTAACTGGTTGACATTGGAACATTCCAGGTGTGGAACAGCAGCAATATTAAGGGTTAGCCAGTCAGTGCCTGTATTGAGCTGCTAACTGGTTAACCTAAAATGGCTAAAAGCAGGCAGAAAATGGCTAGCCTAACTTTGGCTTTTTTAGCTATCCAGCCAGTGGCTGAATATTGCACCTGACCAGAGAGCAAAAACACTATCCAGTAAAACCGGATATGGCCCCCGGCAGGGAATAGTTTAAAGCGACGATGACCAGCTGCTTTAACTGCACTGGTCCCCACTTCTGAATATGCCCCCACAGTTTTTATGCCCATTAAATCAAAACATAGTACACAAACAGTCCTATTAAATTATTCTGCAGGCACTAATGGTCTTATTTAACAAAGGGGCATGTTTACTATACTGCGCTAGTTGTTAACACAGGCTGGAGTGTGCACTAAGGGCCTGCAATAATAGTGCATGCATTAAGCAGACACACTATCTACTTAGTGCGTGACGGAGGGAAATGGACAGGGTAGGGATGGATCACGGGCATGTCCGCACATTGCGCTTTGTATGGGTATTGACAGCGCACATTTGTTGTCAGTGTTGCAGATAACACGGGGGCACTTAACATCACCTCAATGAGTAGCATTTCTACTTAGGCAGGTTAGGCTCTGAATCTGTGCAGTATCTGCTAGAGCCAGGCTCTATATGCCCCTATCAGGGAGCGCATGACTATTGCACATACCGTGGGTTAAAATCTACCCTGAAGACACCATACCTGCAAATCCCTAGCAAACTTTAGTAAAAATACTCCAAAGCGTGGTAGGATTTTGTAGTTATCATGTGTTAATTGCCAAAAGCAATGGTCTATAACTTCAAAAACTCTGCGTTAGTATTGGACTGTTCCCTGCAGCTTCACATTCAATTAATGCAAAGTGTTTTCAATGTGCATTAACTGCATTTCATAAGAACATAAGAAATGCCATAATCGGTCAGATCAAGGTCCATCAAACCCAGTATCCTGTTTCCAGCAGTGGCCAATCCAGATCACAAATACCTGGCAGGTTCCCAAAAAGGCACACAGCTTCCACAATGCTTGTCCCTGGGCAAGCAGTGGAATTCTCAGTTCCTCTTTAATAATGGTTTATAGACCTTTCCTCCAGGAACTTGTCCAAACCTTTTT
Source organism: Ichthyophis bannanicus (assembly GCA_033557465.1). Classification (NCBI taxonomy): domain Eukaryota; kingdom Metazoa; phylum Chordata; class Amphibia; order Gymnophiona; family Ichthyophiidae; genus Ichthyophis; species Ichthyophis bannanicus. The sequence goes on along the minus strand of CM066032.1, from coordinate 120,803,990 downwards.
TTTCTTTAATATTTATCTAATGTTCCAGAAAGATGCTTACAATTCAGTACAAGAAACATCAAAAATAACATAGGTAATTGTCTAACCGACATAAAGGTACAACAGATTCTCGCAAAGCCACATTATGCAAGAAGATACTTCCTGAGCCAAAGAGCAGGTACCAAAACAATTTTGAAACTAGGTATAACCATCACTTCAGTAAAATATTCTACCCATAACAACAAAACATCGCATACATGCTAACAATTACAATGATATAATACCCCTTCCCACCCTTCAGAGGACACTACAAAGGTGCTTTATCCAGAAGAAAATTCTCAGGTTGTAAAGAATCTAAGAACACATATTGAATTCCCAGGCATGTTACAAGGCATTTGTAGGAAAAATTAAGAAAAAAGTCTAGCCTTAAGCGAGAGAAAGGCTTTCCACCGCAGCTGGATTGCTCTAGCAACGTCCGAGAAAATCATAATTTTAGCTCCACAAAACAAATTAATTTTCTTTTTTAAAAAATAACTTCAATATAGTAGATTTATCTCCAGTGGCAGAGAGAGGCCACGAGAGTCATCCTAGAAGGAATGGTATCATTACAAGTTTCAAGAAACTCAGATAAATTTAAAGAGTCCAACCCCTCCCCTTCTTTGGGAACATTCTCAGATGGACCATCTACTAACCACCTAGGAGATAAATAATAGCAATTAGTAATCAAAATCTGTTCAGAATTAGGAAAACCCAGAACCTTCTTAAAATACTTGTGCAAAAGATAGTGGGTCTTTGAAAAATTTAAAAAGCGCAAGTTCTTAGAATGAGCGCTATTTTCCAATACCTCCACCTGCGGTTTACAAGTTATAGTAGTGGAATCTTTAATATATGATGCTGTTACATTCTGTATAGTCACTACTTGAGAAGACAATTATCCACCTGCTTCTGTATGTTTTGCAAGGCTGACTCCTGTGCTGAAAGCGCATTTACCGTATCCTGCGAAAAGACCTGGTGCCCCTCAACAGCAAATTGTTTTGTGTTACAACTTTCAAAATATCAGCTAGAGTAATATCTTCCCTGGATTCTACAATAACGACCTCGGGAGGTGAGAATAGGATAGGCTTTGGCAACACTTTAGGAGAGATGGATTGTCCCATTCCCCCTACAGGAACCTCTCTGCCTTTATCAACCCCAAACGGGGAGTTCAGAGTAGGCCCACCAATAGCCGTGGACTGCGCGCTACGTTGAAGTGGTGGAGACCTAGAGGATGAGCTTAAAGAAGCTCCAGAGAGCAGTATAGAGCCAAAACCTTCCAACAGCAGTGGAGAGGTATTTATCCATCGGCCCCTGTATTGACCCTATCCCATTATCCTTAACACCCTTATCCTTGTTTTTCCATTTATCCACCCCTTTAGGCATAGCCCCACCAATTCAGTACAAACTACAATACCATCCACAACATTGGAGTCACAGAAGGGGCACGCCCCTTTTGTCACATGCCCCTTCGGCCCACTAAGAGCGTTCCCTGATGATAGTGGGAAAGGGGCGGTTTCACCTCCAGCCCGTTCCTCTTCTCCACTCACAACACTGGAGCCCCATAGCAGCACAGTCACCTCAGGCACCCCCTGCACTCCAGCAAAGGTAAAGGTTCTCCTCCAGGAACTTGTCCAAACCTTTTTTAAACCCAGTTACACTAACAGCTTTTACTACATCCTCTGATAATGAATTCCAGAGTTTGATTACACGCTGAGTGAAAAAATATTTTCTCTTATGAATCTTAAATGGGTTATGTTGTAGGTTCATTGCATGTCCTCTAGTCTTTCTACTTTTTGATGGTGTAAACAACCAATCTACGTTTATCCATTCCCTTACATTCATTAATTTACAGACCTCTATCATATCTCCCCTCGGCTACTTCTTTTCCAAATTGAAAATCCCTAACCTTTTAAGCCTCTCCTCATAGGGGTATCCTTCCATCACCTGTACCATTTTGGTGGCTTTTCTCTGTACCTTTTCTAATTCTGCTATATCTTTTTAAAGATATGGAAACCAGAATTGCACACAATATTCATTGTGTGGTCGCACCATGGATTGATACAGAGGCATTATAATATCCTTGTTTTTATTCTCCATTCCTTTCCTTATGATACCTAGCATTCTATTTGCTTTCTTGGCCACTGCTGCACATTGGGCGGAGAGTTTCAACATGTTATCCACGATGACGCCTAAATCTTTTTCCTGGGTGGTGGTTCTTAATGTGGAGCCTCGCATCTTGTAACAGTAGTTTGGGTTGTTCTTTCCTAGATGCATAACTTTGCACTTGTCCACATTAAATTTCATTTGCCATTTGAACGTCCAGTCTTCCAGTTTATCAAGGTCCTCTTGCAATTTTTCACAATCCTCTTGTGTTTTGACAACTTTGAATAATTCTGTGTCATCTGAAAATTTGATCACCTTACTCATTATTTCCATTTCCAAGTCATATGTTCAAAAGCAGCGGGCCCAGCACAGATCCCTGGGGTACTCCACTATTCACCTTTTTCCACTGAAAAAAATTGGCCATTTAGCCCTATTCTCTGCTTTCTATCTTTTAACCAGTTCCTGATCAACAATAGTACACTGCCTCCAATCCCATGACATTTTAATTTGGCCAAGAGTCTCTCATAAGGGATCTTGTTAAAGGCTTTCTGAAAATCCACTTACATTATATCAATCGACTTACCTCTTTCTACCTGTTTATTCACACCTTCAAAAAATATAACCGATTAGTAAGACAAGACTTTCCTTGGCTAAATCCATGTTGGCTTTCTCCCATTAAACCATTACTATCTACATGGCCAGTAATTTTATGCTTTATAGTGGTTTCTATCATTTTGCCCAGTGCTGATGTCAAGCTCACCGGTCTGTAGTTTCACGGATCACTCCTGGAACCCTTTTTAAAAATTTGCGTTACATTGGCCATTCTCCAGTCTTCAGATACTACATATGATTCACAGATAACTAAAAGTAGGTCTGCAATCTCATCTTTTAGTTCTTTCAACACCCTCAGATGTATACCATCTGGCCCAGGAGATTTACTACTCTTCAGTTTATCAAATAGTTGTAATACATCTTCCTGGTTCATCGAAATTTCTTTCAGTTCTTCAGATATATCACCTTTAAATACCGTTTCAGGCTTGGGTAATTTCCTTACATCTTCTTTAGTAAAGATCAAAGCAAAGATTTCATTCAATCTCTCTGCTATGCCTTGTACTCCCTTAGTGACCCTTTCACCTCTCTATCATCTAATAGTCTAACAGACTCAAGTCTTTTGCTACGAATGTACTTGAAAAAGTTGTATTATGCATTTTTTCTTCCATGGCAAGCTGCTTTTCAAATTCTCTCTTTGCCTGCCTTATTAATGCCTTGCATTTAACTTGCCTGTGCTTATGATGTTTCCCATTTTCGTCATTTGGCTCCTTTTTCCATTTCCTGAAGGATGCCTTTTTGGCTACAATAGCCTCTTTGACCTCGTCTTTTAGCTATGCTGGCAGTTTTTTGGCCTTCCTTCCACTTTTCTTAAAGCGTGGAATATATCTGGTCTGGGCTTCCAAGATAGTATTTTTAAACAACGCCCATGCTTGATGTAAATCTTTAACCTTTTCAGCTGCTCCTCTTAGTTTTTTCTTAACTAAGAGGAGCACCTCATTTTATGATAGCCTCCCTTTTGAAAGTTAAAGGGTAGTACTGTGGATTTCCTTGTCGTCCTTCTTCCATTTATAAAATCAAATGTAATCATGCTATGATCACTAGTGCCAAGTATCCCCAACAGCCTTATGTCTTGCACCAGATTCTGTGTTCCACTAAGGACTAGGTCCAGAATAGCTTCCCCTCTTGTTGGTTCATGAGCTAGCTGCTCCAAGATGCAGTCATTTATTTTATCTAGAAACTTTATCTCCCTAGCATGTCCTGCAGTCGATACCAGGATAATTAAAATCACCCACTATTACTATGTTGCAAGATTTTTTTAGCTTCCCTGATTTCTCTTAGCCTTTCATCATCCATTTGTTCATTCTGGCCAAGTGGTCAGTAGTACACCACCACTGCCATTGCCTTCCCCTTTTTTCATGGGATTTCTGCCCCTAGAGATTCTACAGTGTATTTTGTTTCATGCAAAACTTTAATCCTATGTGACTCAGTGCCAGCAGCCTGGTACCATCCCAGTTAAGGTGGAGCTCAGAAAGCCCCTCCCTTCCCCAGAATTTTACCTTTTTGTAATGAATCCAAAACCCTCTTCTTTGCACCATCGTCTCATCCACGCATTGAGACTCCGGAGCTCTGCCTGCCTTTTGGGTCCTGCGCGTGGAACAGGAAGTATTTCGGAGAATGCTACCCTGGAAGTTCTGGATTTCAACTTCCTACCTAAAAGCCTAAATTTGGCCTCCAGAACCTCCCTCCCACACTTTCCTACGCCATTGGTACCGACATGTAGCAAGACAGCGGACTCCTCCCCAGCACTATCTAAAATCTTCTCTAGGTGATGTGTGAGGTCCACTACCTTTACATCAGCCACCAGGTATAAACATAATTGTTAAGTGGGGATTGTATGCAGGATCGACTGAATGGTGAAGGCTGGAAGTTTAGGGGAGAGAAAATACAATAAAAATTAAAGAACTAAATAAATTGTAAATTTATTTTTTTATATTGTTTATGTTTAATTTGTGCTACAGAAGTAATCCATTACTATTAGCTCCAACTAATCTTGGACAAAAAGTCTTCTAATCCATGAACATCTTGGGGCATGTTTAATAAGCTGGGATCTAGTTACAAATAGCACGTGCTAATCGTTAGCCCAGCTTAGTAAACATGACCCTTAACTTCATCTAACTACTAAAGACAACAAGAGTAGTTTGTTATTTCTCAAACTAGAACAAGGCTCTTCATGCAAATGAATAATGTTACCACCAGAATGCTACAGGCAATGCCCAGGATTAGGGTAAATCAGGCCTTCTTAGGCACCTTTCACATAAAGTGGTGTGTTGAGGATCCAGCTGCTAAGTAAATTTTTGTCTGTCTGTATGAATGTTTGTTTGCACATATTGATGCATGCATAAAAAATAAATGGTATGTTACTCCTGTGGTCTACCGACATGAGGAGCTGGGCTACCAGGAGTCCCCAGGTCCCACAGGAAAAAAGAGCTGAGGCTGTGGCCTGGAAAAGCTTGCAGACATCATCAGGTCCCGCTGGCCAGAGTAGCAGGGCTGTGGCATTAGAGACCAGCAAGAATCGATGGGGTTACAGCCTCCATGGACCGGTGGGAATCACTGGGTTCTACTAGCCAGAAAAGGAGGGGGGCAATGAAGGAAGAGATGGGTAAGGAGGCATAACTAAGGCAAAAGACAGGTGAAGGGTGAAGCCCAAAGAAAATAAGGAAACGGGTGAACTTAGGAGAAAACAAAGGGGTGGAGCATAAGGGAAGGGACTGTGCTAGTAGTAGTAGCTCTCCACGTGCGTCCTGAGCAGCAGGACAGGGAGAGTTGTGGGGGGTGGGATCTGGGCAGAGCAGGGGTGGGCTAGCCCAGCAGGACGTACAGGGCCAGTTCAGGTCACAGCTATGTACATCCTGCCGGGTCAAAGGGGACATGTGCTTATTTCACCTCGAAAGTGAAATAAGCAGCTCCAGCCCGGCAATCAGACCCAGGGATCCCCCCCCCCCCCCCCCGGGGCCAGGGCCAGGTGCGGGAGAGTCCCAGCCACCTGATCCAGGCCCCGGCAGTCCAGCTGTAGGTTGTGCAGCGGGGAAGAGGGGGGCCTAAGCCGCGAGAGTTGGGGGCGCCTGCAGGGAGGTCATCCCTGAAGGTGGCAGGGGCACGCTGGGCCGTCCACAGGCCTGATTGTGTGTACCGCAGGAATGTGTTGTTCCTGCAGTCCAGAATCAGGTTCTAATGGGCCCATCTTGCTTAGGGCCATCTGGACGGCACAGACATGCCCCTTCATGAATCGGGCTCCATGTCTTTGTTTAGGGCTGCGCCCAACTCTCCGTGCAAGCTCTCTCTCTCTTTTTTATAAAAGTTATGCTTGACTTCATCCTCTTTCTATAAAGGTCTGTCCAGTTCCCTTTTGAATTCTGTCACAATTTTTGACCCCACCACCTCCATCAGGAGAGCACTCTAGGCATCCGCCACTCATTCCATGAAAAAGTATTTCCTGACTTTGCTTTTAAGCTTACCTCCTTTCAGCTTCATTTTATATCCACTTAACCCTCCATAGCCCATGTTCCCTGTAAAATAGTTATCTCCAAGTTATAATGCCCTGTTCAATGTAATTTCAGTTTGTTCAATGTAAACCGCACTGATGCAGAATAGCGCGGTATATAAGAGAATGTAAATAAAATAAATAAATAAATATCCTCTAGTTCTATAGCTTTCCCATCTTTGAAAAGGGTTTGTTTGTTCAGTATTTAAGAATTTATCGTCTATATCTTCCCTGTCCCTTCTCTCCTCCAGAGTATGCATATTTGGGTCTTCAAGTCTCTTGTCAAACGTCTTTTGACACAAGCCCCATATCATTTTGCGAGGTACGATCTTCAAAATGTAACAAAATACTCCAAGTGAGACTTCACCAATGACTTGTATGGGGGCATTAATACCTCCTCCTTCTGCTGGTTATGTCTCTCTACTGTATATGCAGCCCGGCATCCTTCAGGCTTTGGTCACTGCCTTGACGCCTTTCTTCACCACCTTGAAATCCTCAGACAATATCAACTTGAAATCTCTCTTCTGGTCTATGTCTACCAGCCTCTTGCCTTCTATCGCATACAGCTTCTTTGGATTTCTGTATCCTGAGTGCATCACTACACTTCTTCACATTTAAGAGGTATGTTTTCTAAACAGCGGTAGAGGCTTCCATGCGATATTGGAGCCGCGGCCCCATTGACTTCAATAGGGCCACGGCTCCGATATCGCATGGAAGCCGCCACCGCTGTTTAGTAAACATACCCCTAAATCTCAACTGCCAAGCATTAGACCATTCTAATTTTTGTAGATCTTTTCTCATGTTGTTTGTTCCTTTCAAGGTGTCCATTCTGTTGCAAATCTTCATGTCATCCTTGTGTCATAATGTTAAACTGCAGACATTGGAGATCTGTCATCTAATTCAGTTCCTTACGCAAACCTTCTAGCAGTAATATTACATATATCCCATTTGACTCTCATTCTTTAGTGGGTTTGAAACAAACTGTATATGCCTATATGTTAACCTAGCCTAATAATGACAGCCAAGTCTACTTTACCAACAGGATGATTCAGCGTTAGTTTCAGCACATTGCAGGAATAAATCTGAAGCTCAGATTTCATTTGACTGAATTAACCTGTTGGTAAGTAAGTGAAAGGAGTCAGCTGGCCACTTTCTCTAAGGCTCACCCAACATAATCCTCTTTGGCCTTTCATGTTCCCCGGGGAAGCCTCTTGGGGAAATGTATTTGGTTTGTAAGCAACTACTCACTTACAAACTCTAATTAATTTGATGCTTAGATTAATTTCCAATGCGCTCTCCGAGGTGCACTGGAAGCATTTTTGCTTCATTATAATGTTGACTGCTTATTGGGGAGATGAGTCTAACTGTCAGTTCTTGCACTGACATCACCAAAACTTTAAGAGCAAGCAGGCATGTTTGTGCAAAGAACAGCTGTTTGTCCTCCTTCCTGTGTTATTACTGGCAATCCTACTATCAAGGGGATATTAAATTCAAGGTCAAGCTGTATTACCAGTTTAGTTTGTCGACAGTTTGTATTTCTGGCCACTCCACAGTGTTGCAATTATTACCTTTCCTACCACCAGCATCAGCAACCAAATGGAGAATTTCTAGTGTATCAGTGCAATCGTTGACACTTTGGCATGGAGTTGTGTCCCCACTCCTTCCCCCCAGCAGTAATTATTCTCTCCACAGTGCAGTAAGCGTACAAACATAGAATTTGAGAGTTTTAAAGATAGAAGGCCCATCTACTCTAACTCTTTTCCCTTCCTTTCCCTACTTAAACCTACAGATTTATCCTCTGTACCTATCACAGGTTTTCTTGAATCCTTTATTGTTTTGGCCTTCACACTCTTCCATGTGTCCATCATCCTGTTTGTAGAGAAATACTTTCTTCCTTTCTTCAAACTTCATATGAGAGCCCCTCGTTACAGAACTTCTTACTAAAGAAATGCCACGCAGATATTTGAATACAAATAAGATTTCTCCCTCTCTCCTTTACCTTAGGGTATATTTAACTCCTTAACTTTCATTATCACACAGAGTTCAGAGCAGATTCTAGACCATTTTGGAACATCCTCTGTCTATATAATTTCAGAAGTATCTTCTCCAGAATATTCCAAATGAGGTCTCCAATGATTTATATAGATGTATTACTTTCCTTTATTTATTTAACAGATTTTTTATACTGCTTTATCTTTTCAGTCAAAGCACTTTGCATTGTAACTTAAACTTGGCAATGCACATTAAATAGGGACATTGATAACTTGGATCTTTCTGAGCCAATAGACAGTTAAGTGACTTGCCCAAGGCTTGCTAGTGTGAACTGAACCTGGTACCTTGGTTTCCAAGCCAGTGTATTAACCATTAGGCTAGCCCTCTACTCCTTTATGAGCTCACTGACCTATCCAACTGCCTTTTCATAGTCCATGCCTAGAAGATATGTCTGACACTGTGGGCATGAATAGACAGGCAGACTAGAAGAGTCAGTTTGTCTTTTTCTTATCAAGAGGCTGATATTAAAAAAAAACTGGCCACCTAAATTGAGTAACTAAAGTTAGGCACCTGTTCTCAGCTGAACTGGGGAGCTTATGTTTTTATACTTAGGATCACATGTTCAAGGGGAGAGATGCAGAGGCAATGTGTTTAGGTGTGCTAACATATGCATGAACACACAGCCTGCAGCTTCATCTACTATTATACAGATAGATGTTTGACAACCTTGAAGTCATGACAGATAATTACTTACAGAGCTGCTCTCTTATTTGTTGGTTGTCAATACTTCTTTCTGCTCCACCCTCCCACTCTCCCGTGGTTGTCTCCCAGATCTATGACTTTTTATGTTTTTTTGCATTACGTTTCAGTTGTTGCACCCTTGACAGTTATTCACGCTTCCCGTTCTTTCTCATCTTTCTACTCCCCAGAGTGGCTGCCCTGTTACAAGTCTTATTCTGATATGCTGTAAGGAATACCTGCCCTTCGAGAATCTATGCAATATCATTTATAAAAGCTGTAAAAGGACCCAGCTGCAGGACTAATCCAAATGACACTCTGTTAGTCAACATCCACTGCTCACCATTGAGACATTTTAAGTGGCATTTTACAAACGACATCTAAATGTAATCTGGGACATCCAAGCCAGAACATCTGAAAAAAAAGATCAGGCACGATTTCACAAATGTGGATGTTCCTGATATGAACACCTGTGTGAGGTCTACAGAGACATCTCTGGAATAGTATTCCAGAACCTGGTCATCTACGAATTACCTATTTTTTTTATTTAACAGTGATTTATATACCGCAATTTCCAAAGATCATTTGCGGTTTACAGAGAACAACAAGTTTGAGAGGTACACCAGGTACTTGCTCAATTACATTAAAACATATATAACTATCTACATTGAAGTAATAACAATCAGATTTTAACTTTCTGACAGGTGGTAAAAAGGAAAACTGTACAGTTCAGTGTTTGTAGGGATAGGGGGGTTAAGTCGTGGCAGCTTGTGTGGCTTGGCTAATCCTCTGTGTTGTTTCTAGGGGGTGGGTTAGGTCCTGCGTGCAATAGTGTATTGTAAATAGATGTGTTTTGAGGTGTTTTCTGAATGAATGGAGGTCACGGATTTCCCTGAGATGATCGGGGAGGGCATTCCAGAGTGTGGGGGCAGTGTGGGAAAAAGCTATATTAGTTGTAGTTTTTTTTGGTTTTCCTGAAATCTTTGGGTAGCGATAGTTTGTTTTGATTCTTAGTGCGTTGAGTTCTGGTGCTGTGTTCTATTGCTCTAAGTGTGGAAAGGTGTGAGGGTGCTATGTCATGTATTAGCTTAAATGTTGTTATAAGGATTTGATTAGAGAGTATTAGATAGGATTTGATAATGATTAGAGTAGTGAGCTAGGACCAGGGAATTAAGGTTTGAATCCCACTGCTGCTGGCATTGTGACTGTGGAGAGTACTGGGGGTAATGGAGCACAATCTTCTCTATACCCTGTGGATATCTTAATGCCAAAACAAGCACTTTCCTGGTGCCTATTTGTACCTGAAACAGATATAACCTAAGATGTGACTCTGGAGGCCAAAGACGTTTCTGAGATCAGGTGGTGACATCTAGGGTCATGGAAAGGCCCAGGCCAAGCCTTCACACCCCCCCCCCCCCTTCCATTCAGATTTGGATGTCCATAGACCTGGCTTCTAAAATGCTTCTGGAGATGTCTCTATGCCTGTTTTCAGATGTCCAAAGCATGAATAGGGCTTGTAAAATAACACCCTTTGCCTTAACATAATTAAATTAATTTCCCCAGTCCAGAGAAATGATAAGATCCAGATAGTGAGATGCCTAGTAAGGGGGTGTATTCGTTTTGAAACAAAATGAAAAACACAACAAAGCCGTCTTTAAGGAGACTTTCATGAGGTACTTTGTCAACAGTCTTGATTTGTTTTTGGTTTATTTCCAAATAGACTGAAAAGAAATTGCACCAAAATTTATGAAGGTTTTCATTTTGTTTTGTTTTGGCATTAGCATACACTATTTACAAATAGAACATATTATATTCTCTTATATACTGTGCTATTCTGCATCAGTGCGGTTTACATTGAACAAACTGAAATTACATTGAACAGGGCATTATAACTTGGAGATAACTATCTTACATTTTGTTGTATGTAAACCGCGCTGATAAATAGTGCGGTATATAAGAAATTGTAATAAATAAATAAAATAAACATGGGCTATGGAAGGTTAAGTGGCTTGCCCAAGACTACAAGGAGCACCTTGGTCCTTCTGGACCAAGGCTGCTGTCCTCTAGTGGGATTTGAACCACTGACCTTCTGGCCTGAAGTACTTTGCCCCAACCACTAGGCCACTCCTCCACTCATTGCCTTATTATATCATATCAGAGGTCCATCAAACCTAATATCCTGCTCCCAACAGTGGCCAATCCACTTCACGGGTATCTGGCAGCAGTAGAATTCCCCAAATCCACCTAATGGTTTATAGACTTTTCCTGCAGGAACATATCCAAACCCTTCGTAAAACTACCTACACTAACAACTTTTAACACACAATCTGGCAGCAAATTTCAAAGCTTAATCGCGGGATGGGTGAAAAAAATATTTTCTTGAGTTTGTTTTACATGTATTACATAATTACGTTATTACATGCCCCCTGGTCTTTGTAGTTTTGTAAAGAGTAAATCAATTTGCGTTTACGCAGTCTAATCCACCCTTATCTTATAGATCTCTATCATAGTTCCCTTCCATCATCTCTTCTCCAGGCTGAAGAGCCCTAACCGCTTTAGCCTTTCCTCATAGCAGAATCGTTCCATCCCCTTTATCATTTTGGTTGCCTTTCTCTGTACTTTTTCTAATTCCACCATATCTGTTTTGAGATGTGGTGACCAGAATCGCACCTCAATACTCAAGGTGTGGTCACACCATGGAGTGATAAGACATTATGGTACTCTCCATTTTATTTGTCATTCCTTTCCTAATAATTCAAAACATTCTGCCAGAAAATAGGGGAACATTCTGCTAGAAAATAGGGGAAAGCCGACAGTCACCCAGGAACGCATGGTTCGGACGAAGGTATCCTTGAAGGATACTACCAAAAGCAGTGAGGTTCCAAAAGGGAGTATAGTAGCCCAAATGCCCTTGAGTAAGGAGCAGACAGAGCATAAAGATTCCAAATTACCCATGCCTACCAATAGCCAGATTAATATTAATAAAATACAGTCTCTAAAATGCTTGTATGCCAATGCTAGAAGTCTAAACAATAAGATGGGAGAGTTAGAATATAAAGCATTAAATGAGAGGTTAGATATGATTGCACTCTCAGAGACATGGTGGAAGGAGGATAACCAGTGGGACACTGTGATACCTGGATACAAACTATACCGTAATGATAGAGCTGATCAAATTGGTGGAGGGGCTGCGCTCTATGTTAGAGAGGGCATTGAGTCAGAAAGGATTAAAGTTTTGCAGGGAACAAAATTTGCTGTAGAATCTCTATGGATTGAAATTCCATTTATGAAAGGGAAGGTGATGGCAGTGGGAGTATACTATCGACCGCCTGGCCAGAATGAACAAATGGATGATGAAATGCTCAAAGAAATCAAGGAAGCTAACAAAAGTCACAACAGAGTAGTAATAATGGGTGATTTCAATTACCCCGGTATCGACTGGGTCAGTGTCACAGCAGGACAAGCTAAAGAGATAAAGTTTCTAGATGAAATAAATGACTGCTTCTTGGAGCAGCTGGTTCATGAACCGACCAGAGGGGAAGCCATACTGGACCTAGTCCTTAGTGGAACGCCAGATCTGGTGCAAGAAATAAGGGTGTTGGGACCACTTGGCAATAGTGATCATAGTATGATCATGTTTGATTTAATTAGTGGAGGACAGATAGTAAAGGAATCCACAGTACTACCTTTTAACTTTCAAAAGGGAGACTATGATAGAATGAGGAATATAGTTAGGAAAAAACTAAAAGGAGCGGTTCCAAAGGTTAAAGACTTACAGCAAGCTTGGGTGTTATTTAAAAATACTATCCTCGAAGCCCAGACCAGCTGTATTCCACGCATTAAGAAAAGTGGAAGAAAGTCCAAAAAACTGCCAGCATGGTTTAAAGGTGAGGTCAGAGAGGCTGTTGCTGCCAAAAAAGCAACCTTCAGGAAATGGAAAAAAGAGCCAAATGATGAAAACTGGAAACAGCACAAACACTGGCAAGTTAAATGCAAAGCATTGATAAGGCAGGCAAAGTGGGAATTTGAGAAGAAACTTGCTACGGAAGCAAAAACATGAAATAAAGACTTTTTCAAGTACATTCGTAGCAAAAGGCCTGTGAGAGAGTCAATTGGACCATTAGATGATAGAGGGGTAAAAGGGGCAGTAAGAGGAGACAAGGCTATAGCAGAGAGACTGAATGAATTCTTTGCTTCGGTCTTTACTGAGGAAGATGTAGGGATGTTACCCAAGACTGAAGTGGTATTTAAAGGTGATACTGCAGAGGAATTGAGAGAAATATCGCTACACCGGGAAGATATATTACAACTATTTGATAAACTGAATAGTAGCAAATCACCTGGACCGGATGGTATACATCCCAGAGTGTTGAAAGAACTGAAATATGAGATTGCAGACCTGCTATTGGTAATCTGTGAACTTTCATTAAAATCATCTGTAATACCTGAAGATTGGAGGGTCGCCAACGTAACACCAATTTTTAAAAAGGGTTCCAGGGGTGACCCAGGAAATTACAGACCGGTGAGCCTGACGTCAGTACCAGGGAAGATGGTAGAAACCATCATAAAGAACAAAATTACACAGCATGTAGATAGTCATGGCCTAATGGGAGACAGCCAACATGGCTTTAGACAAGGAAGATCTTGTCTTACTAATCTGATGTGTTTTTTTGAAGGTGTGCATAAACAGGTAGACAAAGGTGAGTCGGTTGATATAGTGTATCTGGACTTTCAGAAAGCTTTTGACAAGGTCCCCCATCAGAGACTTTTGGCGAAGCTAAAAAGTCATGGGATAGGAGGCAGTGTACTATTGTGGATCAGGAACTGGTTAAAAGATAGAAAGCAGAGGGTAGGGCTAAATGGCCAATATTCCCAATGAAAAAAGGTAAATAGTGGAGTTCCCCAGGGATCTGTACTGGGTCCGCTACTTTTTGACATATTCATAAATGACCTGGAAAAGGGAATAACTAGTGAGGTTATCAAATTTGCAGATGACACAAAACAGTTTAAAGTTGTTAAAACCCAAGAGGATTGTGCAAAACTGCAGGAGGATCTGGATAAATTGGAAGACTGGGCATCCAAATGGCAGATGAAATTTAATGTGGACAAGTGCAGTTATGCACCTAGGAAAGAACAACCCACACTATAGTTACACGATGCAAGGCTCCACATTAGAAACCACCACCCAGGAAAAATATTTAGGAGTCATCGTGGATAACATGTTAAAACCCTCCGCCCAGTGTGCAGCGGTGGCCAAGAAAGCAAATAGAATGCTAGGTATCATAAGGAAAGGGATGGAGAATAAAACAAAGGATATTATAATGCCTCTGTATCGCTCCATGGTACGACCGCACCTTGAATATTGTGTGCAATTCTGGTCACCGTATCTTAAAAAGGACATAGCGTTATTAGAAAAAGTACAGAGAAGAGCCACCAAATTGGTGAAGGGGATGGAAGGCTACTCCTATGAAGAGAGGCTAAAAAGGTTAGGGCTCTTTAACCTGGAAAAGAGACGGCTGAGGGGAGATATGATAGAGGTCTATAAACTAATGAATGGAGTGGAACGGATAAACGTGGATCAATTGTTTACGCTATCAGAATATAGAAAGACTAGGGGACACGTAATGAAGCTACAGGGTAAACTATTTAAGACAAATAAGAGAAAATATTTTTTTCACTCAACGTGTAATCAAACTCTGGAATCTGTTACCGGAGGATGTAGTAAGGGCTGTTAGTATAGCTGGGTTTAAAAAAGGTTTGGACAAGTTCCTGGAGGAAAGGTCCATAAACCACTATTAAAAAGGGACCCAGGATATCAATGCTTGACCCAGTACAAGCATTGTGGAACCTGTGTCTTTTGGGGATATTGCTAGGTACGTATGACCTAGATTGGCCACTGTTGGAAACAGGATACTGGGCTTGATGGACCTCGGTCTGACCCAGTATGGCATATCTTATGTTCTTATGTTCTTATGCCACACACTGAGCCACATATTGTCCTCAGTGACACCTGGATCCTTTTCCTGGGTGCTACTTATTGAATTTAACTCATACTTTTTCAAGTAGCAACTGAAGATGAGTTATATTCAGGTATAGCAGGTATTTTCCTGTCCCCAGAGGACTTACAATCTAAGTTAGTACCTGAGGCAATGCAGAGTTAATGACATGTCCAAGATCTCAAGGAGCAGCAGTGGGATTTGGAACTAGATTTTTCTAGTTCTCTAACCATTTGACTACTCCTCCAATCTTAATGGTGACTCTTAATGTAGAACCTAAGATTGTGCAGCTTTAGTTTGGGTTATCCTTCCCTAAGTGCATCACTTTGCACTTTTGTACATTAGGGGGCGTGTTTACTAAAACATGCTAAGTAAGTACATGTTGAGGACCATGTTTTATTGCAGGGGCAGGGTAAGACCCATGCTAGATGATGGGGGAGTGCTTGGTATGTCCCTATGCATTTAGCTTGGTTTTAGCTCTGCTCCCACACTACTGTAAACCATTGACCATGACTAAAGTAGAGGCACTTACCTCCATCCATTGAGGTACCTATAAGGGCACTTAGGCTACCTGCCACATTGCACCAAAGATGCCCACACTACCCTCATTGTGCACATTCTGCCCCTAAATTACCCAGTCTCTGTGAGGTTTTTATTGAGACCACAATTTTAGTGTGCAGTAATGGTTACCACAGCTCTTAGCACACAGTGAACCCTACACTAACACTTAGCGTACTATAGTGAAATGCAATGTTTGCCATCAAGTCAATGCTGACTCCTGGTGGCCTGGGTCCTGTGTTTTCTTGGCAAGGTGCAACAAGAAATGGATTGCCAGGTCTTTCTTCAGTACAATGAGTTTGCAACCCCTGGTACTCAAAGGTGGTCACCCATCCAAATACTATCCAGGCCCAACCCTGCTTAGCTTCAGAGATCAGCAAAGAGCAGGTTCATACAAACATGCCCCTAAATTTCATCTGCTCTTTAGATGCCCTTTGGTGGGCTACTGCATATTTAAATGGCTCAAGTTTTGGCATTTATTTACGCTCTAGTTTACCTCTTGATTGTGCTGGCATTTTTCAAGCAAGTTTGGTGCGTTGCACTCATGGGTCTTTCCAAATCTGGTTGTCATAGAGGTAATGTTCAGTACAGTTTTTAATATCAGTCCCATTTGAGTTTTTTTCCTTTGATGGATAAAAGGTATCGTTTATAATATCATTTTACTTGACCACTTTAGAACAACTTATCATTTTATTATTAGGTTTGGTATGCTGTTTGCTTTGTGCTAATATTATATTTTATTTGTGCCTTCGGCAGTTATAAATATGAATGAATTTTGAATCTCTTTTGGTTTACAAACGTATACTCTTCTTTTTTGAACAGATGACTGTCACTGGGGTAATGGCTCTTGGTTGAGTCGAATAAGTCAATAATAGTGTGACATTTTTATTATTCACATGACAATATGGCAGCTTGTTTTCCAATAAAGCTTTAGGCACAACCTTTTGAATATGATCATACATTTCGCTTCTCTGATTCACTGGCCTTTAGATTTTAAATATGTTTGGGAAATTGGGTAGCGTGTTGCCAGTAGGACACACAGTAATAGCTTTAATGCCATGTATGGAGTTCTACCTTCTTGCCCTTGGCGGACTGATTGGATTTTGCTTTTTGTTTTTGTTTTTTGTTTTGATGGACTACCGCATACTTGAATGGCTTTCTTCATGGCTTTTTTTAGATCTGTGCTAATTTTGGGTCTTGTTTGTGCTGACAACATTTAGGCAAAGTTAGTTCATGCTACCTAGATCTTTGTTTTTATGTGAGCACTGTTTAGAACATGGTTCGCAATGAGATTAATTGCTTAGAATGCGCTACGAAAAACCAGCTGCCTTTCAATGACAACAATTGTGGTTCTTGTAATTTGACCAATGGTGCACTTGCTAGTTTTTACATTGCCTTTCTTAACTTATTTTTATGTCAATGTTCTATTTGTATTTTTTGAAGAAAGAATTGATGATCAATGATTGGCAATCGTTGATTGACGAATCAATGACTATTCTTGATCAATGATTATTTATTGATTTATTGTGCTCTTTTTCGTTTGGTGGGCCTTTAAACATAGCATAATTCATTGATATGCTTATCAATTCCATTACCTAATGGTTGAAGTTCTGTTGCTTTTATCAATACAGCTTTTTATGAAAATTATTCTGAATTTGATTTGGTTCTTTTCAATAGAAGATTGAATGATTGCTAACAACTATTCTGCAAGTCCTGGCAATTACCTGTAAGTTTGTATGTTGCTCCTCCTTCTGCACATATTGGAACATTAGTGGTGTATTGATATTTATATGTGCACATACTGTAGATTATAGCCACACTTTTACCTCTTTACATTTTATTTGTCTTTTGGTTTACCTGTATCTGTGTTCTGTCTAAGTTTTCACTGCTGTCATTTTTTCACACTGCGGTCATGTTGTTGATTTTCATGTTATATGCTAACTATTAATTATGATATGGTTTTATTACCTTATACTTTTTTGTTTTATTTTTAAATGTTATGATGTACATAATTTGTATACATTTTAATCATATTAATTAATTTATTTTTATATTTTTATGTGATTCACTCACTAGTGCAATATTGTTCTCTTTGGGCCCGATTCTATTCACGATGGCTGACCTGGATGTACAAAAGTGACTGCGATTCTGATCCCACGGGGCATGTCCAGTCTCGTGGGATTAGAATCGTGAACAGCACTGTACGTGCAGGCCGGGACTGCGATTCAGTCCCAGCCTGCACATACAGCGCTAGCCTGGCTAACTCAGCCAGGGCTTTTAAATGGAGCCGCGACGCCATAGCATCCCATTGCCATGGCACTGCAGCTCCATTGAAAAGCTGAGATGCCGGCTGCTGCCCCAAAAAGTTAATTCCCCACAGCCCGACCCCCAATTCAGCCTCCTAAGGACAGGGTCAGGCTGCAGAGGATTAATAATGTCCCCCCAGCCCCTTCCACACCTTGAATCGAAAAAAAAAGAAAAAAACCGTTCAGGAGGATATTCCACCCCAGGGGTGGAATAACCTCACTGGCCAATTCACCAGCCCTGGACATACAGGGCTGACATTAGAATCAACCCTGTACATCCAGGGCCAGCGACCACCTACTGCCCGCCCACTCTCTGCCCCCAGGCCTCCTCTTCCCCACCCCGATTAACTTCCCCGCACAATCAACGGAGAAGTTATTTGGGGGTCTGTAGCCACACGAATAGTGCGGATGGACGTCCCATTGGGACATCCATCCACGGTATTTGTCATTCGGAATAACCCCCTTTGAGGTTTCCCCTGAAGAAGACAATGCCGAAACGTGGCCGTGTAGGGATCTGTCAATAAAGGACTTCTTATCTGCTCGCCCTTGTGTGCTTCATATTTATCAGCAAGGCAGTATGTGTGTTCATTTTGTGGCCAACTCATAGTAGGATATTACCTCCTATCCCATGACTTTTTAATTTCTGTAGGAATCTCTCCTGAGGTACTTTGTCAAATGCTTTCTGAAAATCCAGAGACAGTATATCAGCCGGTCTTGCCTTTATCCAAACCTTCAAAAAATGTAGCAGGTTGGTGAAACAAGGCTTCCCTTGGCTTAATCCATGATGCCTTTGAACCATTTAACCATGACTATTTATATGTTCAGTAATTTTGTCCTTTATAATAGCTTTTACCACTTGCCTGGCCTCGCCAATGTTTAGTTTCCTGGATTACCTCCGGAACCCTTTTTAAAAATTGGCATTACGTTTACTACCCTCCAATCTTCAGGTACCACAAGTGATTTTAATTATAATTTGCAAATAATACATTCTAAAAATGAAGCACAATGAAATGAAAACAAAAAAAAATTGAATGATATGAAAAAGCCAAAAACTCCCGCCACCTTTCTGAATAAAAACAACCGGTGTGCAGACCCTTTTTGTCTTTTAGGCAGCACTCTAGGATCTCAGAGAGCTTTTAGAGAAGTGCTCTCCAAGAGGACCATTGAGATCCTCCAGGAATATGACTGCATGCAGAGTTTGGAGGGAGTACTGAGATTTAGCAAAATCCCTCATTCTCTTTACCACAACAGACCCTGCTATGATAGCCGTGAGTAGGAGATGACTGAAAACTGGCATCCCTGAAGCACCACTATGTACGTTCTTATAGCGCAAAGGAGGCAACCTACAAGTTTGGCATGGTGGCCACATTTCCACATTTCTGAATATAATTGTATGAGCCGAGCATCGAAGAGATCTTTTCTGTCCCAAAGAAAAGAGTATTCATTGTGACCTTGGGCTCACAGTCCCAAACTCTAAAAAACACTTTTGTTCAAAAGGAACTGGGAGAGAGGAGCCCCTTTTGTTGTGCAGGAAAGTATGCACAGTAAGGGATGAACTGAGGGAGCCTGTTCGTTCAAATAGAAATCACTGAGCGTAAATAGACTGTGTTTTCTGTTAAGGGAAATATCTATAAATTTCTACCTCAAAAATAAATGCCAACCTGGAATTTAAAGTGCCTTTTGTAGGAACTCTGTGTTCCCCGCCACTGATGGTCTATTTCAATATCTACAGGCCTCACACTTCCCCCTCCATCCCCGGTACCTGGACTATGGGTACCTACAGGTGACACTAAACCTTTTTCCTGATAATAGCGCTCTTGTATATTTGTTTGCTAGTTATGGTTCTCTTTCCCTCATTTTATGGCCCACCTTTACACTTTCTCCTCTTGCTAATATAACTTTAAAAAAATGCCTTTGCTATTTTCTTTTTGCCCTTTTTCCTTCTGACTTTCTTTAATGCTTCCTTCGACATTTCTAGATACACTTCTCTCCCCTCTGCTGTTTATAATCCCTTGTGCTTTCTAAGTGTTCAGCCTCCTTTGAAAACCACTCAACTTATTCCTCTTGATTTTGTTTATTTTACTAACATAAACCTTTGTTGCCCCCCAAAACAATTCTGGTTTATCTTTTTACACTTCATTCATGCTTTGTGTAGATACCCCATCATTTCAGGGCCCCCTGAGGAGACTGTTACATCTTAAGAAAGTTGTCCCTTCTAAAATCCATATCATTTACTTTTGTTCTGATAGTGAATCATACCAAATGGCAATCACTGGACATCAGAGGTGGATGCAATAATAAATCCTGCTTGATTAATAATGCTCTCTTATACGCTTTATCAACAACTCGTGGTGGATAGCCATGATTATAAAAATTGTATTTCAAGATCTTAGATTGTTTTTTAAATTCCTGAACATCCGTGCAATTCCTCCTATAACGTATGAATTGTGACAGCGGTAAACTATCACGTAGTTGTATGGGGTGCGCACTACTACGATTTTTTTTTAAAAAAGGACTCGGGGCCTCTTCGGGTTTAGAAGTGAAGGAGGAGCTCTCCTGTAAAGCCAGCTGCACTGTCAGCATTTCCCAAAATAAAAAAAAATGAAAGGGGCTTTGGTCAGAGGCTGCTCCGGTTGCTGAACCAGCAGCCGCAAGTTTTTTCGTTTTTCTTTTGTTTGATGAGGTGTCCGGGGAAAGGCTGAGGTGTAGGGGCTTGGTGGGCTTTGGGCTGGTCCATTTTGGATGGCCGGTTGGGGTCCGAGGTCAGGGACAGCTGAAGGGAGGTGATTGGGTGCAGCAGCGGGTACTCACAGCTGTCCCTGATCACAGCTGAGACTGAAATGAGTCATTGGAGGGGGAGTCATAAGTACCATGGTTGCTCTGTGGAGGGCAGGAGGCCTTGGATTGGGCACTTTGAGGAAAAAAAAGCTCCTGGAAAGCTTAGGTCTGGCCAGAGTGTGATGTCAGGGGGTGGAGCTGGCCTTAAAGGGTCTTGACACTGCTGAAACGGCCAAATTAAAAACAAATTTAATCTAAGAAAGGGGGAAGGAAGAGTCCTGAAAGGTGAAGAATAGAGGGGAAACTCTCCGATAGGGGTTTTATGCAATTTATTTAACTGTGTTTATATACCACTAAATCTACGAGTCGGAGCGGTTTACATGATAACAGCATAGGCAATGTGACTTTACTTAGAACGTAGAGCATAAGTGTTAGTGGAGAACCATAAAATTAGGTGTTAGGGATCAACTATGGTAAAGGTTAATTTTTAATTTTGCCGCAATTCGAAAGACAGGAAAAGGGGAGAGAAATAGGTTGCTGAGGGAAAGGGAGGGTCAGGGAGAGTGAGGAGTACCTAACTAAGATTGGGAAATGAATATAAAGGGGTTTTGGGACCAGTCTTGGCAGTGATTTGGAAAAGTTACAAGGGAAGAAATAAAAGTTTTAAAGTTAACTGAACAACAAAAACAACAAAGACATCATGCTTGGCAAGGTAGAAGGTCAACACAAAAGAGGAATGCCGACAAAGAGATAGATTTATACAATAATAGCAGCTATGGGTACTACACTATCAACAATGACTGAAGACCGAACACAGTTTAGGACAATGATCTAGAGGTTCACCATGAGTCGACACCAACTCGATGGCACCTAACAACAACAGAAAGTGTGCTTTTATCAAATAAACTTGAATTGTAGATGAATGAATGATTATAATACCATATTAAGCGTTAAAAGTGAAAGTTTTGTGAATTAGAAGTACCATGAGGTAAGGGGAGGGAGAGGGATTCCAGTTAGATAGTGTAGCGATGTGGCACAGCTGGTAAGGAAGCATGTTCTGACGTAGTTTATGTAATATGTTATCCTGAACCTGTTAAAGAGGAATGACAGGCATAAAATTGTGTATTTGTGTTGGTGTTTAAAGGAAAATTAGCAGAGTTTAGGAATGTGAGAGTTTAGATATGAAATTAGGGAAGTCCTGGGATTATTTGATGACATACATTAGTGTAGGGATCCTGATTCTGGCCATTTAGAATGTTAGTGAGAGTGCTGCAGAGAAGTCAGTTGGTGCCTGTTGGTGAATGTGAAAGGATGTGTGTTGGGTTGTCTGGTGGCCGAGGCCTATGAATGTGGTTGAAAGTGAGAAATTTGAGTGATTGATAAGTGTGGAAGGAAAATAAATGGAGAGTGATTGATTGTGAATGAGTTAGGAATTAATTCTAGGTAAATCTAGAGAAGAGAGATTTATTGATTTTGAGGGGTTGCCCCTTTGAAACATCAAATTAAATAATTAGAAGTAAATTTAAATATGTTTTCCCATTTTCCTTGCTGAGGTACAGTGAGGGCAGGAACAGTGGATGGAGGGTGGATTAGCCCTTCCTAGGAGAAAGAATAAGAAGAAAGAAGAATGGGAACTAAACGTCCATTTTGAAAAAAAGTGAAGTGTATTTTTTTTTTATTGAAAAGTGGATTTGAGATTTTGAAGGCTAGATAAATCGAATCTCAAGGTGAGTCTGAGGAAGAATCTAAGCCTTCTTAAGAGTAGTACCCCTTTCTTTAGAACTTAAGGGAGGGGGGAAAGGAAAAGAGTGTCCTAGGAGGCTAGGTAATTGAGATAGGGATGGAATCTGTCATGTGTGATCAAGTGACTGGAAGTGTTTGGTAACTGAGTGAGAGATTTTTGTGTGTAAGAAAAAGTTTCTTGGTGAGGAAAGATGTGGGAGAGTAGAGTGTATATTTCTCAAAGTAAAAATTTGAAAAAAACATTTATATTCAGGCTTTACTAGTCCTGACCAGCTTGCAAGCTTCTAATATTGCTAAAGATATCCTGAAGTAGAAGGGAGGGAGAAGTGTCAGGTTCAGGGGTACTAGATATTAAAATTTTTATAAGGTAAGAGTGTCTCAGCTAGAAAAGAAGAAAGAAGAGATAATGGTTTCTGTTCCAAGTCCAGTGGTTGATGTCCAGCACCCCAGCGAAGAAGACAACAGATGATAAGTAGCTATCAACTAAATGGAACTGAATCTTATTTTATTTGAGTTCAAATATTCACTTAAGAGGTTTAGACGTTGTATCCAGAAAGAGACAAATTCACACAGAAAGATTTTTTAGCAAGTTTATTTTTATAAAGGTGCAAGAGAAAGCGTAGTTACTCACCTGTAACAGGTGATCTCCGGGAACAGCAGGAATTTAATCTTCACATATGGGTATCATCGGTACTGACAGAGCCTGCAGGGGAACGCTTCCCAGCGTCCAATAGGAGCGCATTTGGGAGCATCCCTCAGCACATGTGCGCTGCTTTCCTGCCTTTCCAACTGTCCCTCTTCAGTTAAGTTTGTAGCTGAGTGAAAGGATAGAGGGAGAGAGGAAAGAGACAAAGAGATAGAGAGACAACTCCTAGGGGAGGTGGGTGGGTTGTGAAGACTAAATTCCTGCTGTTCCCGGAGATCATCTGTTACAGGTGAGTAACTACGCTATCTCCAGGAACAAGCAGGAATGTAGTCTTCACATATGGGGACTCCCTAGCTGAAGATGCCAGGGAGATAGCCCCAGGAAGGTGCCACCCTAGAAAGGTAGGCATCCTTCCTTCCATGGATCTCCGGCATTCCACCAGGGTTGGTGGGTAGAAGTTGAATTAGGTCTGAAAGACATTTTGAAGAACAGCTTGGCCAAAGAAGGCATCCTGATGGGAGGCTTTATCCAGGCAGTAGTGGGCTGTGAAGGTGTGTACTGAAGCCCAGGTGGCTGCTCGACAAATGTCATCGATAGACACAGAGTAGAGATTAGCCATGGAAGTTGCCATGGCTCTCACATTATGAGCTGTGACATGGCCTAGAAGAGGAAGACCCTTACTCTCATAAGCAAAGGATATGCATTGAGCAATCCATTTAGATAAAGTTCTTTTGGAGACTGGAAGTCCCAAATGACTAGAGTCAAAAGCTATAAAAAGTTGCGAGGACTTTCTATGTTGCTGTGTTCTTTGTAGGTAAAAGGCTAAGGCTCTTTTACAATCCAAAGTATGAAGGTTTCTTTCTGCATTAGAGGCGTGAGGCCTCGGAAAAAATACAGGAAGATAAATTGATTTATTTAAATGGAAAGGCAGAACCACCTTTGGCATAAAGTGTGGATGAGTTCTAAGAACAACCTTATCATGATGAAACCTAGTATAAGGAGGATCAGCCACTAAAGCTTGCAGTTCACTGATGTGACATGCAGAGTTGACTGCAATTAGGAAGATGACCTTCCAGGTCAAAACCTTAATGGTTGTAGTGGCTAAAGGCTCAAAAGGCGGCTTCATGAGCTGCCCGAGAACTAGATTTAGATCCCATGCCACCGGTGGTGGCTTAATGGGAGGTTTGGTTAATAGAAGACCTCTCATAAATCTGGATATGAGTGGATGAGAGGAAATTGGTTGTCCATTCAGAGGCTTATAAGAAGCTGTAATTGCACTAAGATGGACTCTTACCGAATTGGTCTTTAGACCAGATTTCGATAAGTGAAGGAGATACTCTAATATTGATTCTAAAGGTCTGACAAGGGAGTTTAATCCCTTCTTGGAGCACCATATAGTAAAACGTTTCCACTTGAAGGCATAGGATCCTCTTGTGGAAAGTTTTCTAGAAGCCTGAAGGATATCCTTTACCTGTTGGGACAGGTTGAAATCCTGGAGGTCTAAGCCTTCAGCAACCAGGCGGTGAGATGCAGGGACTGGGGACTCAGGTGCCATAGTGTCCCATCCTCCTGGGAAAGGAGATATGGAGCATGCCCTAACTCCAGAGGTGCAACTTGAGAGAGATGTAGAAGCAGGGGATACCACGCTTGGCGTGACCATCGTGGCGCTATGAGGATCATGCGACCCCTGTCTCCCTGAAGTTTGAAGAGTGTTTTGGGGATGAGGGGAATGGGTGGGAAGGCATAAAGGAAGTCCTGACCCTAGTGAAGGAGGAAGGCATCCCTTGCCTGACAGTTGTGAGCCGGAATCCTGGAACAGAACCGGGGAAGTTTGGCATTCAATGGACTTTCAAAGAGGTCTATGTCTGGAGTGCCCCAGAGATGAAATATCTTTGCCACCTGGTCTAGGTGTAGAGATCACTTGTGAGGCAGCAGTACTCGACTGAGTTTGTCTGCGCAAAGGTTTTGAATACCTGGAAGATATACCACTAGAAGGTGAATTTGATACTCTCTGGCGAGGGCCCACAGTCGTAAAGCTTTGTTGCATAATGACAGAGAGCCTGTCCCGCCCTGCTAGTTCACATAGAACATGGCTACTTGATTGTCCGTAAGGACTAGGACTGTCTTGTAGCTGAGCTGGGCGTGGAATACTCGAAGAGCTAAATAGATTGCTCTTAATTCCAGGAGGTTTATGTGTAGACCAGCCTCCTGTGGAGTCCAGGTGCCCTGGGTAGAGAGATGATTCAGGTGTGCTCCCCAACCCACTTGTGATGCATCTGTTGTTAGGGTGGCCTGAAAAAGGGGTTGATGAAAAGGAGACCCCACTGTCAGATTTTCTAGGGATTGCCACCATTGGAGGGACAAAATTAGTCATTTAGAGTTTATTATTTTGTCTGATAAATGTCCTGTGGCCTGTGTCCACTGTGTGGATAGGGTCCACTGAGCTGCTCGCATGTGGAGGCGAGCATATGGGACTGCATGAACTGTGGCTGCCATGTGTCCCAATAACTGCAGTAACTCTCGAGCAGTTAGGGAGGATTTCTCTGCTGCTTGAGAAGCTAGTTGCATTATGCGAAGACACCGGGCCTGTGGAAGGAAAGCCTTTGCCTGCCTGGTATCTAGACAGGCCCCTATGAATTCCAGGCACTGGGAAGGAGCAAGTTGGAATTTTGGGAAGTTTATTACCAACCCCAAGTATTGGAGGATTCGCATTGTGTGAGACAGTGCAGTGCTGGCCTCTGCAACTGTAGGGGCTCAAATGAGCCAGTCGTCTAAGTAAGGGAAGACGAATATCCCCAGGGTTCGTATAAATGCAGCTACTACTGCCATGAATTTTGTGAATACTCTTGGTGCTGAAGCCAGACCAAAGGGAAGAACCCTGTACTGGAAATGTTTTCCCTTGAAAAGGAATCGTAAGAATTTCCCGTGATCTGGATGGATCAGAATGTAAGTGTATGCATCCTTTAAATCTAGAAAGCAAAGCCAATCCTGGCTTTGAAGGTATGGCAGAAGAGTTCCTAGAGAAATCATTTTGAGCTTCTCTCGGAACAGGTATTTGTTCATTTCTCTGAGGTCTAGAATGGGTCTGTGTCCTCCTGTTTTCTTTGGAATAAGAAATAGGGGGATAGAACCCTGCACCCCGTTGAAGAATGGGTACCTCTTCTATTGTCCCTTGGGCAAGAAGTGTTGAAACCTCATGATCTAGCAGATTGTCTGTGGAAGTTTGAGAATTGAATTGCCTTAGAATTGTAGGAGGGGGCATGCTGTGAAAATGGAGCTTGTACCCCTCTCCTACAATGGACAGAATCCAATCTTCTGCTGTTATCTGATGCCATCTGTTGGCAAAGTGACATAACCTGCCTGGGATATTGGGAGGTTGGGGACCCCTCATAGGTAGGAAGGCTAAGCTCTCTAGGAAGGAGTCAAAGTCCTTGAGGGGGCTGAACCTGCGGAGCTGGTTGGGCTCTCGGGCCTTTTGGCTTCTTTTGTTGTCTAGTCTGTCCCTTATGGGCAACCTGACCCTGAGTTTGACTCTGCTGGGTATAAGAAGGATAAAATTTCCTCTTTTTGCTAAAAGAGTGTTTTTTATAAGGCTTCTTTTTGGCTGGAGTGGCTGTAGATTTTGACAATCTAGCCAGAGTGGTATTGTCAGCATCTAACTCATTAGCCTTTTCCTGACAGTTCTTGCCAAAGAGATTCTCTCCTGTGCAAGGAATGTTGCCTAACTTGTCCAAGTCTCCAAGTCTAATGCCTGGAGCCAGGCAATCCATCGTGCCCCAATGGCAATAGCAGAGCTTCTGCTGATGCATTCAAAGCAGTCAAAGGCTGCACAATTCACAAACTTGGAGACATCTTGAGCATGGTTAACTAGAGCAAGGAAGTCTTGTCTCTTGTCATCTGGGAGAAATGGGCTGATAAGCTCCAAGTCTCCTGTAACTTCTTTGAGGAACATTCCCATATATAGTATATATGAACTGATCCTAGCTGAAAGCATGGAAGCCTGAAATGTTCGGCGCCCAGAGTCCTGCATTCACGACCTGGAGGATTAGATGCATTCCTCTTTGCACTTTTCATCCTACGCATGGCTAACTCCACCACCATTGAATGGTGTGTCAGCTGAGTCTTTTGAAATCCAGGACATGGCGGAACTCGATACATAGTATCAAGTCTCCTAGAATGAGGAGATGTGGTCAGAGGCGTCTCCCACATTCTGAGCATCAAATTATGCAGAATTTCATGGATGGGCAGAGTAGCTGCTTCCTTTGGAGCTTTAGGATATTGGAGAATTTCCAATTCCTTTGCTCTGGGTTCCTCTTCAGGAGCTACCGTGATTGAAAGGCCCTTGGCCATATCACGAATAAAATCCTGAAAAGACATGTCTTCTGGAGGTGACATTCTGCTTTGGGGAGAAGAGGGATCTTCCAGGAGAAACCCTCTGGTACCAGCAGAATTGTCAGTCTTCGGAATCGGAGGATTCAAGGTATTCCTGACCACGATGCTCATGCAAAGCACGGTCCCGGTATTGATTGAAGTCGGTACCGAGTTGATACGGTACCAATCTGTCGATTCCAGCCAAAGATGGCGTGGGAAGAATTCCCACCAGGGCCGTACCGTCAGTACCAGTATCGTCAGTACCGGTATCGTCAGTACCGGTACCGGTGTCTGTACCGGTGTAGGTACCGGCATCGGTATCGATGTTGGTACCGGTGCCCGTTGAACCATAGGTGTCAACGGTACCGCAGCTGTGAGCAGAGCTGCAATGCTGCGTTCGATAGTGAGGAACCTCTGGTCTATCGACGCTACCGATGCCTGGGTGTTGGTACCGGTGAAAACAGCCAGGACCCCTGAGCATGGCACAGGTAGTTCTTGCGAGGTTGAGGCCTCGAGAACATCCTGAAGCCCCATTGATGCTTTGGAAGCCGAAGCCTCCCGCTGGGGCTGTTTTTCCTGTGTGGTTCCCTCAAGGGCAATGCCAATGGCCTCTCAATGCTTGGCAGGAGAGCTACCCTTTGAGGACCGGCTTTTATGTTTAGTTACCTGAGATCCATGGGAGGAAGAGGAGGCCCTTGAAGATGTTGATGCAATGGATCTGGCATCTGAAGAAAAGAGGGTACCGAGCTTTGCAGCCCGGTTCTGTCTTCCTCTTTTAGTCATCCCCATACAGGAGCGACATTCAGATGGAGAATGTTCAGGCCCTAAACATTTAAGACACCAATCATGGGTGTCAGTGACCGAAATGGTACCGCCACACTTAGTACATTTTTTTAAACCACTAGTTGGTTTTTCCATGTTTCAGGAATATGGGGCCTAATGCCCAAAATGGCGCCTAGCACCGAAAAAGAAAAGTTTCTGAAGAGAAACAGTTCAAGTTTTTTTTTTTTTTTTTTAGAAAGAAAAGAAAAGAACCGGCGGTACCGGTAGGCGTCGTGTGGAGGCAAACGCGACCACAAGAAAACAATTTTAAAGACAGAATTTTCTGCGGTGACAGGGTATGGGTCCTGTCGGCTCCGCGAAAAACGAAGAACTGAAGAGGGACAGTTGGAAAGACGGGAAGGCAGCGCGCATGTGCTGAGGGATGCTCCCAAAAGCATTCCTGTTGGATGCTGGGGAGCGTTCCCACGCAGGCTCCATCGGTACCGACGATACCCATATGTGAAGACTACATTCCTACTTGTTCCTGGAGATAATACTATGTTACTTGTAGAAAATTTAAATTATTAGATTTTACCCTCCTTTGTTGCAACATTGATTTGATGCACATATGTTACCTGTAAAACCCAATTGGTTCGGATCCAAATAAATTTCCTTTATTGTAACATCTCACTGATCTGGTCTTTATCTATTTTAGATTTTTATTTTTTTCCTACTGCGGCTCCTTGTCTTAATTAGAGAGGGTTCACCAGAGGATCTTAGTGTTTCCTGCAGACTGTTCCCTAGGAAAGTTGTCAACTTGAAATAACATCTAATGTACCGAGATAATTACACCAAGGGGAAAGTAAAATTGACACTCCCCAGGCTGGGCGGTTACATTAACACTATCGGCTCACGTGCAGGTCTGTTACTTTCTGAACAGAGTAGAACCCGGAGTGGCTCTCTCCCAATTGCGCAAGTCAGCATTTGCTCAGTTCTTTATTACAAGAAGCAGAAATTACGGCTTTCATTCTGGGATGGTGGTCAGCGACCCCTGCACACTTGCTAGAAAGTAACATGGAAGGAGGATTAAGCTAGGCATGCTGAGATCTATTGCTGAAAGCCAGAAATATTGACTGGGCTATACTGCCTTAGGAAGATGTTCACACAGTCCCGATCACACCATGCATCAGCGTTATGCTCTTCCTTCTATGAGGCCGCCACATTTCCAGCATCCAGAATACAATAAGGCAACAGGTGTGCTTTGGGACTTGGCTGGGCAAAGGGTACACCTCCTGAGCCAGTATTTAGCTGTAGCTCAGATCCTTTTCAGGCATATCTCAAGATGAGTGATATTCAGATACAGTAGGTATTTTCCTATCCCTTGAAGGGCCTACAATCTAACAGGCCAATGCAGAAATGCTAGGGTGCCTTTTGCGTGCAGGTAGTGCAACATATATTCACATGCAGCGCTAGCGCCAAAAGCAGAGAAAAGATTGCTGGGCACATAACCAGCACAGAAAGGTATTGCACACAGTAGTGCCACGCGTATTAAAATCATACACAAATGAGCTGCGTGTATTAAAATGAAATGCTACTAAGGTCTCAGCCCAATGCAAAGAATCGTGTAGAGGATTAAGTGACCAGGTGCAAAGTTCTGGAGCGCCATTATCTCTATGCTTGGTCGGAGGTGACGTAAAATTCTTGTGCGTTTAGGGAAAGACAGTTTCAGCATGTGTACTGGGGAACAGTGTTACCTTCAGTGTGAAAATCTTCGGCGTGGATCTTTCAGCGTATACGAGAAAGTTCGGTGTTCAAGAAGAAATGTCTTTTACTTGTTAGCCTTTAGTGGCTTTGCTGTTTACAAGGGATAGAGCTTCACATCAAAGAAATGGGAAGAAAGACAGAGACCCATGTCTCACTGCTGGTAGCGTGTCTATTGTTTGTGCATGCGTTGCCTCCCGCCCTTTCAATTTTACGCCAAAGTTTCCTTTCCATACACACCCCTTGTTGCATATCGGTGTAGAAGTTTTGCATTACTGGTACACTATGAAAATGCGTACACAACTAATAGCATGGGACTTCAATGCCAGCTTTTTGCATCAACCTGTAAGTTTGTATCTGAGACAATAGAGGGTTAAATGACTTCCCCAAGATCACAAGGAGCGGTGGTGGAATTCAAAATGGACTTCACTCATTCTCAGCCCACTGCTCTAAACATTAGACTTCTCCTCTACTCATTACCTCCTTAAACAGAAGACTTTGGTCCCATACAAATGTGATCACAGATGGACTATCAAAGAATGAGAAAGAGAGAGAGACTGCTGAGAGCTCCCTCTTCCCCACCACCTGATAGAAAGGTGCCATGAGACTCTCAAATCCGAGAACGACAAAGAGAGATTGCCATCACATCTTCCCAGTCTGAGAGAAACTGCAACTAGATCTATGTCTGACAGAAAGGAAGCTTACAACATGATTTCCCAATTTGAGAGAGACTGCCGGATTCATCAGCCAGGAAAAGGTGCGTCCGCTTCCGACAAAGCTGTTTCTCCTCCTCTGTTCTGTGTGCTTGTGAATGTGGTGCCTCTGCCTCTTTCTCTATATTCTGAAGAATGACCAGGGCACCTGGTGCTTGAGGCACATGTGTTAGTAAATAAAACAGGCAATACTTCGTTGGTTCTTGCCATGAACCACAGCACCGCGTCCACTCCTCCTGCCTTTGGGAATATCTATCTTCCTTAACTTAGATGCCTTGTCTTTGGGGTGTTAATTTAAAAGAGTAGCTTTGGTTCTGCCACCAGAAATACCACAGTGGATACATGCTGGTGGAGTTGGACTAAACTTGTGTTCTTGTGATTCGCAGGACAGTAGCTACCCACATCATGAACTCCTGTGTGATAGGAGAGAGAGCCTAGAGCTCTACAAGATGTTGACTTGCAGAGGAAGAGATTAAGGCTGGGTGTTATTGTATGGAGGGACCAACCAGTTGCACAAAAAGTACTTATCTTTGACAAGGTCACTCATGAGAGACTCTTGGCGAAATTAAAAAGTCATGGGATAGGAGGCAGTGTACTATTGTGGATCAGGAATTGGTTAAAAGATAGAAAGGAGAGGGTAGGGCTAAATGGCCGATTTTCCCAATGGAGAAAGGAGAATAGTGGAGTACTCCAGAGATCTGTGCTGGCTCCGCTGCTTTTTAACTTATTCATAAATGACCTGGAAATGGGAATAGCGAGTGAGGTGATCAGATTTGCAGATGACACAGAATTATTCAAAGTTGCTAAGACACAAGAGGACTGTGAAAAATTGCAAGAGGACCTTGATAAATTTGTATAATTTACATGTAGAAATGTGTACTTCACCCATGCCCTACCTAAGCTCTGCCCCTATATACCCCTACACTGAAAGTAAGCACCATTGGCTTGATGCACATACTTATGAAAAAACAAACAGCACATAGATGCCCATCCACGCGCATGAAGTCATTTAAAATGCACATTGATGGCACGTAACGTTCTGCAGCTCCTTATAAAATTACCTTCTATGTGCCCACCAAACTCCCCTCACCTATACGACTTTTTGAGCCGAAAAACTCAACAATAAGGATGATCACACACATGCCAGAATTAATAACCTCCTAATTCAGCTTTATCTGGGATGTGACAGCTTCATTTTAAGCCAATGATCTCTCTCTTCTTCGCTCCATTTGCCTTTGTGAGCTTCAGTGCCATTGTCCTAATTAAGATCGGAATTAGTCCATCATAACCATGAAATTTTATCTCTCTGTCTTAAACTCAACTGAATCGCAGCCTTCTCTGCAAGGAACGTTATTTATTCATAGTCTTAAACCAAAGTACACTAATTCTCTACCGCTCATTTGCATTTTAGGTCACACTGCATTAGCACTTCAGTAGCACAGTGTCATAGAGCTAAGAGATGAAATATGGGAAAAAGTGCTCACTGCACTGATAGCACCCAGAAAGATATGGGAGGGTGGTCACTGTTTTAACAGCTCAATCTATCCTGGGACAAAGGTGTGACACCTCCCCTCCCCTTACCAGCACCACCATCATAGTTAATCAGGATGTTAAAAGGTTTGTCTGTCTGAACCTTAGTCCTCATGTAATCATGGCCAGCCAACCATTAGTCAAAGTAGGTAGTCACCTTGGGTGGCAGTTTCTGGGGGCAACAAAGCACAGGGAATTCAAAGCTAAACAATAGATTCTGACAGCCAGAAGAGGGGGCATAAGGCTTAAGATTTGGCTAGGGAGCCAACACCTTGAACAAACTCTGGGACTGGCCCTGGTTGTGATCATTGACTATGTTTGATGTTATGTCAATTAATATACTTACTGCATTGGTCTGTGCATCCCACAATGTATTAAATGAGGACTGACTTAAGGGACTGGAGAACATGTGATGAGAGAGCATCCACCGTATTTCTGATTTTAGAGCTTCTACCCAACTTCTGGTTAGTTCAGACTTGCTCATGGTTTGCATAATAACGAGAAGATTTATCTAGGGCAGCCATATTCAAATTGTTGCTCTCATTGACTCAATTTGTTTCAAGCCAAGAATCAAAAAGCCCCATTCAAGTATTTTTATCCCTCTAAGTTCAAATGTTCACTCAGCAGATCAGTCACCTTTAGCTGTTCTCTACCCGTCCATCAGCAGCTCAAGACTCCTTTCCACCTTGCTGCACCATACGCCTGCAATAGACTTCCTGAGCCAGTTATCATCCTGCCACTCGGACCTAAATCAAATCCAGTCTAAGAGCCCGTAGTTTTGAATCAACTTTTAAATCTTAATCCCTTTTCTCCTAATCATGCCCATGTTTAGCCCAATATTTAAACACCGCAGTTGGCATTTTTTAAACACTAGCTCTAGCATATAAATAATCTGTGTGTGTTCAGTGCCACTATACGCACAAGCAGAAGTAGGCACTAGCCACTGCTGATAACAGCGATATTTACCCCGCCATCCATAGAACTAAGCAGTATAATTTAGTACAGCCTTTTTGTTGTCCTCAATTACATCTTTTAAATGAACAGATAGTGGGCTGAAGATCGCCACTATGAGGCTAATACTATTACATTAATCATTTATATGGCACTATAAGGTGTATGCAGCACTGGGCAGATACATGTAGAAAAAGACAGTCCCTGCTCGTCAGAGCTTGCAGTCTAAACAAGACACACAACCCCAAAAAAAGGTCAATTCCAGAGTGTGACTCGCTGAACCAATCCAGGGAACATCACTCTACTGATCTCCACACTATTCACATCCGGTGTACATCAATCACAAACTGAAGGAGAAAAGAGCCTCAGAATCCAATGGCATACAATATCTAAGCCTAAGCCCAGTCCTCTAAAAAACTCCTCCCGTTCAATGTTTCCAATTCCAATTCCAATTCAATTCCATTTTGATTTCAATTGGTAGCTGATACCTGAATTTCTCAATGCATATTGCACCTACAACGCAGCTTCTCAACATTTCATATCCATATTACTCTAATCTCTCAGAATGAGGCATGCATGTGGTGCCCTTCAAACCCAAACCACTTATCTTCCCAAATCACCGCCATTGTTCGGGCTCCCCTGGTGTTGTGTTTAGCTTTTAAGCCAATGAATGATATGGGCCCAATTTATTAGTAGAATTGTCTATACTGTTATGTTCCAATGGGATCACTAAGACCACAAGGTGTGTGTTTCCTCTGATTACCATTTGTAAAAGAGATTTGTCTCCCCCATACACAAGGCCGGCCCTACTATTAGGACTAGGCTTCTGCCTAGGTTGGCAGAATTTGGAGGGCAGAAACATAGTTCCTGTGTGGCAGGAGAGCAGCACTTCATGAACATGCTACTATTACTACTACTAATCATTTGTATAGCGCTATAAGGCGTCCGCAGTGCTGTACATATAGTTGTAAGGCACAGTCCCTGCTCATCAGAACTTACAATCTAATAAAGATGAAAAACATCACAAAACTGGGGACTAGAGCATGGTAAGATACACATAAGTAGTGAACAAAAGAGTGAGGGGCTTCAGGATCCCAAAGCAGCCTCAAAGAGGTGCATTTTTAGCCTGGATTTTAATAGGGCTAGAGAAGGAGCCTGATGTGCTGACTCAGGTGGTTTGTTCCAGGCATATGGAGCAGCAAGGTGGAATGAATGAAGTCTGGAGTTGGCAGTGGCAGAGATGGGCACAGATAAAAGGGATCTGCCGGACGAGCAGAGTTCCCAAGGAGTGGTGTAGAGTGAAATAAGAGAGGAAAGGTAGTGAGGAGCCATAGAATGAATGGACTTACAGGTCAGTAGGAGAAGTTTGAACTGGACGTGGAAACCGATAGGGAGCCAGTGAAGTTATTTGAGAAGAGGGCTTACATGAGCAGAGCAACACTGGTGGAAGAGAAGCCCTGCAGCTGAGTTTTGAACAGACTGAAGGGGAGAGAGATGATTCCGAGGAAGACCAGTGAGGAGCAGGTTATAATAGTCAAGATGGGAGGTGATTAGAGAGTGGATAAGGATCTTAGTAGTGTGTGTAGAAAGGAAGGGATGAATTTTGCTGATGTTATAGTGAAAGAAGCGACAGGTTTTAGCTATCTTTTGGATGTGTGCAGAAAAAGTGAGAGTAGAGTCAAAGATGACCCCAAGGCTGTGAGCTAAGGAAACAGAGCAGTGTCGTGCAATCCACAGAAATAGAGAAGGGAAGGAAGGGGAGGTGAGTTTGAGCTCAGTTTTGGCCATGTTCAATTTCAGATGATAGTGAGACATCCAGATAGCAATGTTGAATAAGCAGGCAGAGATCAAAGCCTGGATTCCTGGAGAGATTTCAGGCAAAGAAAAGTAGATCTGAGAGTTTTCATCATAAAGATGGTACTAAGTGCACCAACAGACTGGGTGTAGAGAGAGAGAAAAGGAGAGGTCCCCAGACAGAGTCCTGAGGTACACCAACTGATAGCGGGATGGCAGTAGAGGAGGAACCACCAGAACATACACTAAAAGTGTGATGGGAGAGATAAGAAGAAAACCAGGACAGAACGGAGCCCCTAAATCCAAGCGAGGGCAGGGTATCGAAGAAAAGGTGGCAGAGGGAAGGGAAGGCATGCAATTCTGGACACCTTGGAGAGGGGGTAGGAAAGGGGAGGGGAGTGCTAAACACCTTCGGAGGGGGGGATTAGAAAAGGGAGGGGAGATGTTGGACACCTGGAGGGACAAGGTGAGAGGAGATGTTGGACTTTGGTGGGGAGATTGGGCTGTGAGACACCCTGGGGAGGGAATACATGACTGAAGATTTGTCAAGAGTGTAAAATGTTGTTGGGCTAGCACTGCCCATAGATGCAAGAAGGCTTTTTCTTGTGTTGTTCCCTTGCTGTGGAATCAGTTGCCCCAAGAGAGATGTGAACTCTGTGAGCTGCTGACCTTTTGACACAAATTGAAAAGTTGGGGAGGGGGGGTCATATTCAAAGGCATTTATGTGGTCTGCAGACCTGGAAACAGTGAAAATATCGCTTACTGGGATATTCAGCAATTAAACGTCCTGGCACTATCTGGTTATCATCGGGGTGTTCTGAGAGTGGAGCAGGGTGGCACCGCTGACTGTCCGGTCAGCGATGATTTCAGCCACTAACCGCATAGTCAATGTGCATAAAGCTAGCACAAGTGAAAGGCCGTCCAAACTTTATTCACTTTTGCAATCCAGTTAGCATCTGAATTTTGCCTTTGATCGGACTGCAAAACCTCAATCCAGGCAGTCTGGATATTCAGCCTGTCGCTGGATATGAACCAGCACTGAAAATCCGGTTTAAATGTAAAGCGGCGGCAGCCAACTGCTTTAAACTGCTTACATGATCCTGGCTTTCCTTGGAGAAATAAGCACCCCATGCCTAATGACCAGATCCATCCTGTAATCCTAGAGAACATGAAACATGCCAGCTTTGCTTTATCATGCTCAGCTAACTAGCCTGGGGTAAAACTCGCTAATAAACTAGAACATAGATATAATGTTCACTGTTTGAATTGTGCTGCATGGCAAAGGAACTTTTATCTAAGATTCATATGAAGGAATAACTTATGACTGCAGGAAGAGTTAAATAAATCGATTAGCAAGGCTGGTATTTCTTTTGGAATGTTCCCTGGCTATGTTCGCAATACTGCAGTCAAAACAAGTTGAAAAGTGCACACTTGCGGTTTGGCACAATGGTGCACATTTCCACCATTTGCAGAATCAAGTGCATGTGTAGTATTTGTTGGGAGGTGCATGTGTGTCGGGGGTGCAATACGTGCGTGGGTGTGTATGTGTCTTGAGGGGGGTATCTGTGTCCATGTGTGTTTGTCGTGGGCTGTGTTGGAGGATACGGTGCAAGGATAGGAGAAACCTCATTCCTTCTCCCCTGGCCCCCATGACTGCCGCCACTGCCGCCCTCCCTCTGTTTGCACTGGGGGCAGCAGAAGCAGGAACAGCAATGTAGCGCTGGAGTTTATGGTAAGTGCTGCCTCACTGTTTAGGAAAAATTGCCCCCACTGCAGCTCCCAGAGAGGGGCAAGAGAGGAAGCAATGGGCTGCCCTGCAACCACTGAGCCAATCATCTAGGTCACCTAATGGTAGTGCTGACCCTGCTCCCACCCCCTTGCATTAATTTCCTTTACCTCCCACCCCTCTGCAATCTCCCCTCCCTTGCCTCACTCTCCTTCTAACCTTGATTTGTGCATTTTCTTAATTCCTGCACTGATGCCTTGGCTTTTGTCCAGCTAGCAGACACTCTTCGCTGCAATCACGGCTCTTCTTATCCTCATCGACTGGGCAGACAGTACAGCTGCTCACCACAGCTGCAACTTTTCTTTTATTCTGTTAGTGGGTTGGATTCTCCATTGGCACCGTGAAGACTGAACACACCATGGGGCTTCTTCTTTTGTGCAGCTAGGGATGGGACCAACTTCTTCAGCCTACCCACCACTTGTGATGGCGGGCCCTGACTCCTCTGACACTCTGCTGACAACACGTTCTAGCTCTATCAGAATGCATAGTTTGCTTGTTTTCAGTGATGCTACTTTGCCAGATAGGATTTCTGAGTGAAAATACCCATAACGCGGAAGGACTAAGCAATCCGTTTCGTTTTATGCGATCTGCACGCTTCTGAACTCTCATTTGTATCCCTCTTTGAAAGCAACATGAGCTGTATCTTCAAATGTCCAAGCTGTTCCTTTTCATTCAGATTGCAATGGAATTGCAAAACAAGTGCTTAGAACCTCCAGAAGTAAATTCATTCGACCTGCCAACAAACATACGATACCCTAAGGGCCAGCAAAACCACTAGGCAGTTGCCTGGGGCAGCAAAGAACAGCTGCAATCAAAGCAAAACAATGGGTCCTGAGAGCCACACAAACTCAAATGCTCATTGGTGCATGCATTTACCTGCAGGAAGAATGGGCAATTTGCAAATATAATGCAAATAAACAATCACTGCTTCTTTTCTCTTCACAAGAAACTAGTTCAATAATAAGAGGGGGGAAAAAGACCCTGGGACCACATCCTTCAATTGTTTCCAGCCATAGATTGCCCCTCATGGAGCAAACAACTGCCTGCAAGGACCATTCATCATAGGTCAAGGAAACAAACTCTCAGTTGAGGAGTAGCCTAATGGCTAGTGCACTGGCTTGGTAGTCAAGCAACTGAGTTCAATTGCTCTACCACCTCTTATGGCCTTGGGCAAGTTGCTTAACTCTCCATTGCCTCAGAAAAAAGGCTTGATAACTTACTTCCTACCACACTGCCAAGAAAACCAAGGAGCTGCTGGGTCACCAGGAGTCAGCATTGACTTGCAGGCACATGTTGCACTTTTTTGCTTTAATTTATATTATGTTTCATTTTCTATTATTTTTCACAAGAACTCATTTGCTTGCTTCACTAGCCATTATACCATGCACCCGATGAGGTCCGCATTTAGCTAATTCCTCTGCATCAGCAGTGCATCAAATAGTGGTATGGCTCAGAATGCAATCTGAAACATAAATCAATCATATCATGATATAATTTTGTTCATTTATTTAGCTAGTTTTTTATACCGCCAATCTAATAGCCTAGGGGCGGTTTACAATAAGCAAAGGTTATACAGAGAACATTAGAACAAAGGTATATTAAATTAAAATTAAAAGTTAAAGAGTTAGCAACTAAGCATCAGCATTTGAGAAATGTTCTAAAAATAGATGTGTCTTTAGTTTCTTCGTAAAATCATTCAAGTCATTGGCGTCATGGAGATCATCCAGGAGAAGATTCCAGAGAGCTGGAGCAATGAGGGTGAAGGCTCTCTTTGAAGTTGTGGAGGCAATCATAGCGTTGAATGACGGCATGAGTAGTATGTTTAGAAAGTTAGACCTTCTGCTTCTGTTGTCCAGAGTTCTTTGGATAAGAGATTGCAGATGCATAGCACACAAACCATGTAAAACCTCGAAGGTAGTAAGTAGGGCTTTGAATTTGATTTGTTGTTACATAGCTAACCAATATAGTGTCTTGAGGAGCGGAGTAATATGGTCTGAATTCAAAGCATTAAAGAGCAGACGATCAGCTGTATTCATGGCTGACTGGAGGGGAAGGATGGAGTATTTGGGTAAGCCTTGAAGTAGGAGGTTGCAATAGTCAAAATGTGGGAAGATAAAGGCTTGTAACACAGAGCGAAAATCAGGTGGTTCGAGGAGTGGTCTAAGATGTCGCATGTTTCTTAGCTTTTAATAGATGTTTTTCACAGTGTTATTTATGTGCGATGAAAGGTTGAGATGTTTACCCAGGTAACGCACTTCAGATTTGACTTGTAGTTGGATGTTATCAATGGAAATAAAAGGGGGTGGTTTAAATTTAATATCCTTGGTGATGTAGAGAACTTCTGTTTTTTTATAGATTAAAGATAAATTGTGCTGAGTAAGCCAAAGTACAATGGAGTGAGAACAGTTGATCAGGTTCAAGAATTCAAGCTTGGTAATATTAACGAGAGCATAAAGCATTTCATCAAACATTTCCTTAACAAAGCTCTACACTGTAGCACCCTCTGGAGAAAATAAAGGAACTGAATAGTCAGTACGCTCTCCTCATGCTTCATTCCCTGTTAACTCACTAACTTTCACATTTGACCCATCACTTTCCGATGTTATTATTGTGGATATTTCCAATAATCCCTTCCAAAATGTGTCATTTCTACCATAACTACCTCCAGCAAGACCAGTACTCCGTCTTGCTTGCCGCGGTTGAAGGAAAGCACTACAATGCCATCATTTCGTAAATAGTTCATTTTCCTTTGTCAGTGGCTTTTGAAGATCTTCCTCATTATGTTTACTCGCAAAACAAAGTTTAAGTTTTAAATGTATGATGTCCAAATATGTATTTTTATAGGATTGTTCTGGGAGGGATGGTGTTGAGTTGATTATGGTTGACTTTAATTAACAAAACCTTGAGAGAGGAGGGTACTAGGGGACTAAACGTTAATTGCAAAGAAACTCAATATGGCAGCGGGCCTTGCAACACCCAATTGTTCCAGACCAGCTGTGCTTCATTCCGTCTGACAGGAAGTATCAGAGGGGGGCGGGATGCAGTTAGCCTCAAGCACACTCGTATGGTCACTGCAACGCCTGCTGCCATGCTGACTTCCTTGGTCTGGCGGCAGGATGGAGTTAAGAAGTGGTGGCAGAAAGAGATGAGCGATGCTGGACACCTGGGGGAAGGCAAAATAAAGGGAGATACTGTACTGGGGGGGGGGGGGGTAGGAAAGGGGTGATGTTGCACTTGAGGTGTGGTAGGGAAGAGGAGATGCTGGACTAAGGACAGGAAGAATAAGCCTGAAGATTCACCTTGGGTGTCTAATAGCCTTGCGGCAGCCCTGGAAATCCTTATGTTTCAATTCTGTTATGAGTCTTTTGCAAAATAAATAGGTCATTGTGTGTAAATACTCATCCTAAGTGCCAAAACTATATAGTCAGGTTAGTTAAAAAGATCTTTACTCTTTTTTATGCTGCTTTTCCCTATGGTGGAATCTGTTGGACACCTTTAAATTTTGAAGAAAAGAATTTTACACTAGACGAGGCTTCTGGATCTCCATTCGTTAAAGGGCTCTGGTTATTTCGCTGAATATTTCTTTGAGTTCCTACACATTCAAAGTGTAGTGCATAAGGTGTTGATCAGTGAAACAAACTCCTACTTTAATGCATTTCAAATTCTATTTCTTAGACAACAGAATGGGAAAAATGTACAAGGGTGTAAAGAACTTTTACAGTTCACTGCATCTCATAGTGTTTGGCTATTTTCCTTTTTTTGTTTGTTTTTGTTGTTTTGGTCATAGGAAATTATAATTTTATGTTTGAGAATAGGTTTAACTCTACAGTGAAAAATTCTAGCAACCTGCAGTGGTCCCGCAGACGTCCTGGGTGTGATAATAGCAATCTGCCGTCAGCTTTGTGGAAGTCAATGGGTAAATTACTATTATGACTCCCTTCACATCTGTGGGTTTGCGACAGATGAAGCCTTCTATCCTGTTCTGCTCACATGGCCCAGTGGAATAAGGTGCACATCCTCACGTTTTTAGCATGCATTTATATGAGGTAAACTTTGCTCGCAATTTAATAAGATTCTTTGGGCTAAAATAATGCACACTTCAATGTGTTCAAAATGAGTACATCTCCATGCAAATCCGATATTAATGAAGGCATTAACTGCTACTCCCAAATGTAAGGAGGACCATTAAAGCTTTGAAGGCTTAACGATTTAAACAGCTATCATCCAATTTCTTGTCTTGTTTTTTTGACATAATAATTGAGCAGAGGATCTTCCAGCAGTTGAATGATTTTTTAATTGAACATAATTTTTTGGATTAGCATCAGTTCAGGGTTTGTGTTGATCATGGAACCGAGACGCCATTGTTTTCTTTGCTTCATGCATTATTTTTGGCCAAAAATCAAGGGCCTACATTGTTTTATTTTTATTTTTTTATATTTATGCCTGATTCGATTCTGTTGAGGAGACTAGCTGACCTTAGAATTAGCTCATTGGTATGCACTGGTTTGCATCCTTTTTTGTTGATATGCTCAGCAGGTTAGAGTTGAGGCAAAGCGTTAGAGGTAGAAGACATTGCTGTCTGCTGTTCACCAGAGTTCTGCCCCATAAGTCATTTTATTTAACATGTACTTGCAACCATTATGTGGGTTGTTACGGATACGCATCCATTTTGATATCACTGGTGGCCTTCCCCTCTCTTTGCTGTCTGGAGATTTTAAAGTTATTTCTTCAACAATCATTGGTAGTCAATATATGAATGAAACTGAACTCTAATAGTGAACAGAGTCAGTTCAGTAGTTTTTTTCTGAGTGGCTTACAGTGGATGGTGTTATCTTGATTAAGAAAGAGATCCAGTATTTGGGATGCTTGACTCTCAATTGACGATGCGCCCACATATTGGGGCATATTTACTAAAGTGTACACGGGGTTTAGCATGGGACCCCACGCTAACTGGTTAGCGCACCATTGGTGGAGACAGGATGGGTTAGGGGGGGGCATTGACATCACATCGCAGTTAACGTGGGCATCATGAGCATGTGTTAACCACAGCTGTTGTCATTAACATACCTCAATGGGTGGCATTGAGTGTAGACAGTTGCAATGCACTAACCGTAAAGGTATAGACGCACATCCCCTCTGAAGATATTATGGGCCTACATACTGGATTCACAGCCCAATCGCATGCTAACTTAGCACATTTTAGTAAACATCCTCCATTGAGAGTAGAGTGCGATATGTGTGGATGTTCCATCAATTGAAGCCTTTCCTCTAAGAGGGTGATTTGGCTCTTCAGGCACTGATTTTATCATGCTAAGAGTATTGCAATGCAGCATTGCTAACATTGCCTGGTACATGAATGAGATCATTTCATCTCGTATCGAACACTGCTGCACATTTTATATCAGAATGCAAGAGACATGAGCATGTAATGCTAGCTTTACCGAGTTATATTTAAGGTTTCCATTCTTAGGTAATTTTGGTGCTTATTTTCCAGTTAGGTGTTCTTTGAAAGTACAAAATATCAGTGTTTATCAGTATTTTTGCAGTACAGGTGCACCGCTGTGGCATCAGCAGGGAAAAAGTAAAAAGACAGAGTGGAAGATTCAAGGCAGGCAACGGGGTGGTGAGAGATTATTAGGGGAACTAGAGGTTTTCTAGTGTTTATGCAATAACCATCTATTGTTTTTACTTTTTGGGGGGTTTTTGCCCCAAGGCTATCTTGGTTAAAACCTAAAACCAGAAGCCCTAATTATATTGATTCTTGGTTAACACTAATATAAAATATGAAAGTTTTATCTATTGCATTCAAAGTCCTGCATGGTATTACAGCCATTCTTACCAGCTTACCTGTAGTCTTGTGCACTGCACTCAGGAATGCCTTGTGATTCCTTTAGTAGATGTTGCACAAAGAGCTGTTATACAAGTTTGTGCTTTTATTTTGCAACTGTCTGTTTCTGTATTACATTTATTGACTGCCCTTCCAAGAAAGCTCTGTTTTTCTAAGTCTATGGAGAAAAGAATCTATTGTGCACGGAGGTTTGAAACCAAGCAAAATGGCCCATCCACTCAAAACCTCTCTCTTTATTTGGACGCTCATATAAATTAGAATAAGAATGAGGAACTCATCAGAAGAAGGTGAAACATGACTGCTCAAGGCTGAGAACTTAGTCACAGCTGAAATGGTGTTTTCTTCTCTTTTCTGATAGCTATGTCCTGTCTTAGTCCACACAGCCATTCAGATGTCTAATGGCATCTACCACCAACATCCTTGACCAACTGTAAAGAACAGTGCATTTTTAGATTACAAAACTACTTCGCCTTTCTCTAGTGTATGCTACTTTTGGGGAAGCCAAAATATACTGACATGAATAAACTGGGATTCAGAGCTTTTAAGTAACTCCAAGCCATGAGTAACTCTTTGGGCTGGTCTTTGCTTCTTTAATCTCCCATTCGTGAAGCATTGTGATAGTCCCCTTTTTTGCCAATGAAGGTGCTTGAAAGAGGAGCTTGACAAGTCCAGGACTGTCTCAGAGTGCTATTCATGGTCTGCAGTTAGTTAGCAGCTCTGGGAATTCGGTCCAGGGCACACCTGGTGAACAGAGAGTCATGTATGGTCAATCTATGTTGCATTGGGATGGGATGGGATGTTGCTCATGGGATACTGCAACCTGTAACCCATCCTATTGGCAACCATCTCCATGCCCCCTTTCTTCCCTCCCACCATGATCATTCTAAGTGGTCTCACTATACGTGTGATGCTCCAGTGGCCTTCAGCTTGTTGAACCCTGGCTTGCATCATGTTTTGACAGGTTTTGTGAGTTTTGACAATCCTGCCAGTGCCCAGGCTGCCATCCAGGCTATGAACGGCTTCCAGATTGGCATGAAGAGACTGAAGGTGCAACTGAAACGGCCGAAGGATGCCAACCGCCCTTATTGAGAGACTGCATGAGCCACTGGGAGCAAGCACTAGCACAGGTAACTCCAGAGGTAGAATTTCAGGGGAACATGAGGGCTTAGTTCACAGAAACCTTGAGTAAACAGAATGCCAATATCTAAGCTCAAAGGCAAGCTGTACAGGGAACTCAGGCATTTAGTAATGTTCATTAATCTTTCATCCTGACTCCATGTTTTTGTTCCAGCATAAATGGTGATCTGGCTTTGCGTCTCTCTTAACACAGCAGGAAAATCTGTGGTTGATTTATGTAGGTTGGAAACTGTATGTTTACCTGAGTTTCATGACATATAGATAAACAAAATAGCATTACTGCATGTAACTATTTGGGAATCGTTTACTACTTAGGTGCTACATGTGTGTCTCAGGATCTGAGCTGACCAATGAGTCTGGATTGACTATATGGAGCTTTTTTCTTTCACCCAACCAAAGTAATAGTTGCTAAGCACGAACACCACTAACGATTTGTATTTCATACGTATTATATTTTATTTCAATCTTGACTATTTTAGTGGAAAAGATAAAACTTTGCTTCACTCTCACCTTCCCACAAAGTGGTGTTTATGACTTGTCAAAAGTTGCATCACATACCAGCAAAATAGCCAAAAAGCAGTTCAGTCCTTGCTTGCCAACACAAGAGCTTACCTTTCCTTCCGATGACTCGCATGGTGCAGAAGGACTTACCAATGATCTGGCCTCTTAACTTCTACGACTGACGTTTGTTAAAATATTCAGTTATTATAAAGCTTACCAGTATCTTTAGGGTAGTCCATCACACTACCCCAACTCAAAACAAGCCAAGCAAAATGTTCTTTTACTAATTAGAGAGTAATGTTTTTTGATGGCCTAGCCCTAGGCTAACAAGGTCTTTATATATGCCTTTATATTGGGAATGTGCAGGGCCCAAAAAAGTTTGGTTAGTCTTCATTCAAAAATAACGTTTTAACAATTTCCATGGGGTGTTTTTTCATGTTTTTCTGCATTTTTGTATTAATTGCATGCATTCTATGCTTGCATCAGCTTTCTGCATGTGCACCTAGATTGTATGCACATTAAGTCGCAGGTATACATGCATGCAAACAATTTCATTTCACCTAAACAAATGCCTAAACGAGCCAGAATGCACATCTCAAGGGTATGTGTGCCTTTCTAAAATCACTCCTGGGAAAATAGCCGCATGCATTTATCGCTTCTCCAAGGCCGATATAATTGTGCGTGTTTGTGCAATAAAGAATACGTAGACACATATGTGTATAAATGCCCCCACTCAACCTATTTTCCACCACCAATAATGTCTGT
This sequence comes from Ichthyophis bannanicus, assembly GCA_033557465.1. Taxonomy (NCBI): domain Eukaryota; kingdom Metazoa; phylum Chordata; class Amphibia; order Gymnophiona; family Ichthyophiidae; genus Ichthyophis; species Ichthyophis bannanicus. The sequence goes on along the minus strand of CM066032.1, from coordinate 120,759,100 downwards.
ATGTATTTCGCCTAAGAAAAGGTACTATGGGAGGCATATTCAGAGACGCTTATGCAGTTTGCAGACCTGCAAACTTCATAAATGCTGCTGACTGGGATATTCAGCCGCACCACCCTTGCTACCTGGGTTAAATGACCCAGCATTATCTGGATAGCGTGCTTTTCGATCTAAAGTGCTAGCGGCCAGCTGCTTTAGTACCACTGGTGCCACCACTGAATATACTCCCCCCCCCCCCTGCATCTCATTTTTATGTAGGCATACCCCCTAGGCAAGATTATGAGAGTCCACTTGAGCTACTAAAACACTATTCTACAGGCAAAAGTCTCTCATAATATTAGCCCCAAAATGCGGCAGTCTGACAGGCTTTGAAGGCCTCCATCTCACATGAATGCTGCTCTTGGTGATGGTGTGAAATCACTGAATCCCAATTTCCAGCGGCATCACTTTAGGGGGCTAGAAAGAGGATGCCCACCTTGGGCTTTCCCCACACCCGTGAAAATAAACAGCCTGCGCTTTACACGAGCATTTTCCTGACTATGCCCTGGGCAATTCCCTGAAAGCTGATCTGGTGAGTAGTAGAAGACTTCCCGTGATGAAATTAAATTTGCACTTTCAAGTGTTGTCAGGATTTTTTTCTTTGGCCTTCCTTTCACCATCTCCCTCTGGAGCAGTCACCTTGATAAGAGCAACCCAGATAACATCACCTGTATTAGCATTTGTCCATGAATTTCTTGTGAAATTGCTTATGACGTCTTCACCAATGCCAGCCAACCTGATACATCATGGGGGCAATTATATAAGGATCCACCAGTGGTTACATGTGATCAACAAGCATAAACCAAAGTACTTTAGTGATTTATACTCATAAATAGGCCTTTATGTGCATATTTCAGCCGGTCGCTATTCTATAATGTGCATGCAGGGTCAATAGAGCATACGTTCACTGTGGGCATGTCCATGGGCGGAGTGTGGACGAAGCACACAAGTATGCATTTAAATTATAAAACACTATACTTTACATGCATTTTTGAGAAATCTAGAGGTGGGCATTGTCTTTGCGGCAGATTGAATGCGCCATTTTGACCACTTGTGCCCCTATTTTCTAAAGTCAAGTGCACATGTATTTGACTTGATAAAATGCACATGAAATCCAGACAGAATACCATGCATTAACGTTACAAAATTACTTTCTACACATGGCAGACACTGAGGGAATTACAACAAAATTACAGTAAGTGTTTTAAAAATAAAAACTTAAAACTATACAGATCAATATTGACACCCACAGTCAACATTCCTTAAAATGCTGGCCGCAGTATTTAAATATTTTACATATATTCAATGCTGCTATTGATAGAAGCTGAATATACATAGAGACCAATGATTGCCACTGCTAGATGGAGAGCTGGTGAGATTAAGCCACTGTCCATACAGCTAAGTAGTTTAATTTAGTGCAACCTTTTCTCTGGCCTAAATTAAACCACCTAGCTACATGGATAGTGGCCGAATATCACCGACTACTGACATAGTTGGACAGAGCCCCCATGCTGCACCACAGCACTATCCGTGTAGTGCTGGGGCAGTCTATCAGACTTTTCCGTAGTACTATCCATTGAGTGCCACTAAAAATTCACAGATAGGGCAGCTATAAATTTTTCAGTGACCACTGCTAAGCATTTAAGTGCTTTTAAATATCAGGCCCTAAACGTTTACAGGTCAATATTCAGCAGGACCTATCAAGTTAACAGCAGCTGCTAATCAGATAAGTGCCGCTGAAGGGGATATTCAGTGGGACTACACTATATGGATAGTGAATATCCAGTTGGACTATGTCAGCACTATCCAGTTACTGCCGGGATGGTCCAGGAGTAGAGCATGGGCGGTCCTCGGAGTTATCTATAGAGCAGGGATTTTCAGCACCACTCTATGGATTCCTATCTGCATAGCTTAGGACAGCAAACATCTGTCTTAAATAGTCATGCAGATAGACTATCTGGATACCAGCGCTGGATATTCAGTTGTTATTTATCCATAGTGACCTAAATTTTAAAAAAAAAGCTGACTGCACCCTTAGATTTCATGTAGGATGAGTACTATTACTTGGTATGTGAACGTCTGAAACATTACACAGTTCAGGAAGAAGAATGTGATACCACTGACCAGATTAACCCGATGAAGAAAGGATAACTCACAAAATGCAATAAAAAGGTATCATGTTTGTTGACCCTTATTAGTATGAATATGACTCTTAGGGGGCTTCCCTCTCCTATGAGAAGGAATACTGAAGACAACAGGCAAAATCGACTGACTTCTGGTTTGGCATTCCATCATGACTGCCCCGGGTTTTTTGTAATTTCTAGCCCTGCTTTGTACCCAATGATCAGATTTAAATATTTTAAGGGGCGGGAAGAGAGAGAAAGGAAGAAACCAAGAGATGAATGTGAACTTAGCTACATTCTGGTTTCTGAGGCTGCTACTGCTCCATCCTGACTTCATACTTGTCCTGCGACCCCTGGTCACTGGTGTAATTTTGGGCCAGACTTGTCTCTTCACCTCTCATCTTCAAGAATAATGTGGGCAGCACTTTTCCATTCAGCAGCATCTGCTGAGCAGATAAGTGCCACTGAGGGGAATAATCCGTGGCGCGATATGGATAGTGTGGCTAAATAATCTCTCTGACTGTCTTGGCAATATCCAGATAATGCCGTGGCAGTTTGGGGACAGAGTAAGGGCAACGTTGCAATTTATCCATATAGCAGCAATTTTCAGTACTACTACAGCTAGCCGGAGAGCAAAAAGCTGTTGTAAATGACTATCCAGCTAGCTCTCCATATAGCGGCACTGAATCCAGCCTGCATTTTTTTAAAAACGATGACCAATGCTGACCTGATGGAACCTAGGATCTATCTGGCTTCTCTTCCTTGTTTGTTTTTCTCTACAAGCCAAGGAACGGATGGTAATGTCAAAAGACAACAAAGCCATCCAAAATACAGCCATGTGTAATATCATTATAGATTAACTTAAAAAAAGAGAAAAGGAGGAAAAAGACCTCATTCAACCATTCTAAATCATTTTTAAAAAGTCAACATTCAATCATTTAAAGGAATGTGCGCCAACTACAATCACGTGATTTCAATATAATCATCAGTCCAACAAAACCTCCTTTAAATACAAAAAGGTCAAAAATATTGACCACCTCTCAGATCAAAACTGTACAAATATGAGGTGCAAAATCATTAAAAGCACTATAATCAAGATCTTCAGATCAGGGCCAGCCCCAGAGTTAATTCAAGCTGTTGGTGCCCTAGGCAAACCTTAAACTTTATAACTCCCCCTTGCTGTCAGAATCTAATCTTTAGCTTTGACTGCTCTGCTCTTTGCCACTACCCTCCTCCAGAAGTTGCCACTCTAGGCGACCACCTAGTTTGCCTAATGGTTGGGCAGGTCCTGCTTCAGATGACTTGAGGAATCACTGTTATAAAGCCAAGTCACCAGTGATCTGAAATCTTAGAAAACCATTGTTTCCCCAAATAGTTCATATTACGGTCTGCCAGTGTTAAAGAAAGCAACTTACCTCAACGGATCGTCTGTGAACATCAGCAGAGGGATCCCGATTGCAATCAGAGCAGTCAAGTCCCATCCCGACCATTTGGCTTTGGTATAGTTTTTATTTTTTATTTTCCATACAGGGGGCAAGCCAATATCCAGGTCTATTGCTTTCAGTATTTGAGAGGAAAGTCTCCCCAAGAGCTGAACCTTTGACTACTGCCCTGTAGGTCGAGATAGCTTCGGTATTGCTTTTCTAATAATTAAGCTGTTGCTAAGTCTATTTTTCTCATTTTCATCTGTACAGAGTCTGGAGATTAAAAATACAAGAATAAGTGATAACTCATATGCCCCTCCCCCACCCCTCAGGGTCAGTGCAAGAGTGTAAGGTTATCAGGTTATCTTGCAGCTTTGCCCCCCCTTCCACAATCAACTGTAAAGTTCATAGCCCCCCTCCCCTGAGATTTGATAGCTAACCTCAACAACTACTGATTGCCCCAACATCATGCTTTGTTTTCTATGTATTTTTATGATAAGGACAATTTCCAAAAGCCACTTATCCAAGTAGATGGGCTATTGGAAACGTGTCTACGCTCCCCATGGGTAAAAGTATGTGCTGATGGTTCTTTCTATGGCTATGGACCTTGAATGCAGCTGCTTCTTCCTACCCCCACAGAAGCTATCGCCCTAGGTGATCACCACGTAGTTTGCCTAATAGTTGAGCCATCCCTGTGCCCGCCATTTACTAAAATAGGTTGAAACTTTGCTGTCGTCATGCATTAGCTACAAATATTAATGCACAGATCTACAAAGCCTGTGCATTAACTGCTAAGAGTGGAGGAATAGCCTAGTGGTTGCAGCACTGGCTTGGTAACCAAGAGACCAGCATTTGATTCCCACTAGCACGCTTTGTGGCCTTGTGTAAGTCACTTAACTCTTCATTGCCTCGGAAGAAAGGCCTGGCAATATGCTTCTGGTCACACTGCCAAGAAAACCCAGGAGCTCCTGGGTCTCCAGGAATCAGCACTGACTCAAAGGTACACATCGCATGTTTGCATCTACCGAGCCTCCGCATTAACTGCTGAGAATGTGTCCAGCATCTTCCCATACAGTTTAGAAAGAGATAATACTCTGTGTAACATGCATTACAGATAGCGCAGATGCACTTAATACCAGTTAACACCTGGTAAATTATTAAGCTTTAATGGCCAAGGTTAGTTCCTACCTAGCCCCTGCTCATTCCCCTCTCCATTTAACTGTTAGCAACAGCATGCACTAGCAGTTAGAGTGTGTTAATTCTCTTGTTAACTATTGAAAGCAGCTTAGTAATGGTGCCCCACTATGACACTAACAGTGGCTAGACCTACGCCCATTGTCTGAATTTATCACCTCATGTACCCAAGTCCTGCTGGCCCAGTTACACCAAATAGCAAAATTCAGGACTTGTGCATATGAAATACTGCTGTCACACAACTGCAAGTTCTGCTTTGCGTTATGAAAAGTCCTGTCCAACATGCCTTAAAACTAAACTTGAAAAACCAAGACTGATCCATCTTACAGAAGTAATTTAGGGTCAGTGGGTAAGTAGACATTAGCTTAGCAAAGGAAAGCTTTTGAAGCACCAGAAAAAGCAGTAAAGTGCCAATCATAAGACATTGAGATAGACCTATGTCATTCACAATGCATAGTTTTGAGCTGTAATGGGGAAAGAATTGGTTTGAGTTTTATTCTTCAAATTCTGAGCACCATCTCAACCTAAATTAGAAGCGAAAGACATGTAATGGTCTTCATCTTGACAGAAGCAATGAGGAAAATTGAAGCAAAATGCTTTTGTTGTTGCTAGAAAATGCAGGTAGCATTGTCAATCCAGAGAACAGTGAAAAAAAACCCTGAAAAGAATGAACAATGTAGAACATGATGACAAAAATTGGCTGCAAAGCTACTAGATGATCTCCAGTCTTACCCTTGCTTCTCGACAATTTCAGAGCTTTTTTTAAACCTTCTTGAATCTGTACTGCCCATATTCTCTACTGCTAGAGAAGTTTTGCTTTTGTTAATATATAAAGGCAAGATTTGGACTTTTCCATAACAGTTCTGGTGCCCACTTTGTCAAATGCTTTTCCAAAGAAATTGAGACTAATTGATGATCTCTGGCTATTCTGCAAGGCATTCAAAACCTTGCTGTTTGGGAAGGCCTTCAGGGGTAGGGCGGTTGATTGAGACATACGTGTACAAGCGGGTTAGGGTTGAGTTGCTTTTGATGGGAGGTGGCAACAGCTGAGGACAATGCTTACATTTGTAAATTTTTAAATATGTATTTTGGCATTGGAGTTGGGTGGGTTGTTGGTTGGTTGGTGGATGGATTACTGATGATTGTAACTATTCATGTTTTGTATTGTGATTGTTTACTCTTGTTGTACACCGCACTGAGTGGGGGTCTGATAGTGTGGTAAATAAATAATAAATAAGAGCTGACAGAGAATGGAGAACAGCAGTCTTGAGTGATTGCCGGATATGCCACTTACAGTGTGCTTTGAAGAGTTTGGGTTGTGCAGTAACATAACACTCTATTACTGATAATAAATTCCTACGTCATGGTTGGTGTCATGTGTTAAATCTCTGTTGGTAAATGGTTCCATAGAGGCTAATACTCAGACACTGATTTAACCCTGGGGCCAAAAATCTCTAAACACCTTACTGTGCAATCCTTAAACACCCTACGAGACAGACTGGATGGGCCATTTTGGTCTTAATTTCCTTTTATATTCTATGCCACTAAGATACTATGTAAATCCAATTAAATAGCAGAGTATTGCAAAATGCCAATTTTATCATGGCACGACCCAAAGAACTTTACAATTTAAGTCTAAAAGGCAAATTTTAGACAGCATGTGGAGATGGGAATTGAGAGGTCAAGGCCAGGATGTACACAACTCCAGTTGTATTTTAGAAAAGGCTCTGTCAAACGTGGAGCCTTTTCTAAAGTGCATATAAGGATATGCAAGAGGACTAAACATATCTGTCGACACGTAGAGCTGGAGGAGCCATTTTAGAAATCTACACATGGGAAGAATCAATGGAGGCAACTCAGCAACTTACACGTGTCAGTGCCACACGTTTATGTGCAAATTTGTATTTTGCAACTTAAATACTGCCAGATTAACTACAGAGGCTGCTCTCTTCAGCACCGTACCTAACCCTGTGCAAATGGTGCAGCCGCAGAGGGCACAAAATGATCAGGGGTGGATGTCAGGCTGCCGGCCCCAGCCCGCCTCCTGGCATTGCCGTCGCTGCCCCCTTTTTGTTTTCTTGGAGGTGGTGCCGGCAGCAGCAATAAGACCAATCCGCGTTTGTAGGGAGATCAGGTCCCTCCTTCCCTTCTCTGATGTACGACGAAGCAGAGGAGGGAAGGACCAGGCCAACTATTCAAACACGGGTCTTTGCAACTCAGCGTTTGAATGAATGGCTGGCCTGGTCCCTCCCTCCTCTGATGCGACCTACATCAGAGAAGGGAAGGAGGGACCTGACCTGCCTACAAACATGGGTCTGCCTCACTGCTGCCGCCGTCGCCTCTGAGAAAACAAAAAGGGGGCAGCGGTGGCAGGGCAACGTGACGGGTGGCCGGGGGCAGGCAACCAGTGGGCGGTGGCATGCCAGATGTGGAAATAGTACAGGGCGCAATTATGGCTTGGTACTGCCCTGGATCTCTAATTTATTTCAGTTTGGAGGAGGAAGTAAATCACGGGGATTAAGAAGGATAACCCCCTTAATCCTTCCTGCAAAGGGCTGACTGAAATGAGTATTTTTTAAAAATCTGAGTGCCAGGAAGCAGCTGTAAATCCCAGCATGGATAATTTTGCTCATACATGGGGAGTCCCTCTATGAAATGAAGAATACACTTGTAGATTTTTGGCCCACCCAGGCCATGCCCCCCCCCCTCCTCTTGCAATTTCTATGTATTGTGAACATTCACATGGAAATTTAGTCCTTGCCAAAATCTCCATTTGCATATGCAAATGCCAGATTCTCCACGTGGAAATTGCGAAAGGGCTTCTAAAATAACACTCTAAATTTAGTTTGGGTTTGTTTCCATTTGAGCAAATCCTGAATTGAAAAATCCTTAGTGCTCAAAGCAGCTGTCCATCGAAATGAACCAATATCAATCACCATTCTTTCCGTTGTCACCCAGCAGCCATTCTGAGAAGTTGACTGCTGAGAAATGAACCCCCAGCTCTTTCTTTTTCATTTTTTACATTAAGGAGCTGCAGGTATCCACTGGATCATCTCTGTGTGAAAACTCTTATTTGCTGCTTTTCATTCCTGAGTGAAACCTATCATTTAGTGTCATTCGATAAAAATAACTGAGCACCTACATTTAGGTACCTGTCCCCTATTTTCAGTCAAACTTTGGAGTCTAATGGGCAGATATTTAAATTCTGCAGTTAGTATTATTTTTTAAGTACGGGCCGCAGCATTTAAAATGAAACCGGACAGCCGGCACCAGAATCTGAATATCATCCGGCGCTGAATATTCAACCTCAGCATTGACCAGCGGTGTTATCTGCACAGCAGATTTCATAAAGTTAATCCTGCCTTTCTTGTGGTCTAACCTTTTGTGGTTGATATCCACTTAGCAGACTGAATATCGTTCCTAACTGTATCGTGCTGGGGACTGCCCTTCGGACAGGCCACAGGAGTCAGAAGGGATATTCCTCAGTATGGACAGTGCTGTTAAATATTCCTCTCACCAGCACTTATCCAGTAGAGCGGGGATTAATCTGCATTTAGTTTTCTGATGAAAATTCACCTAAATTAAGATGTTTAAAAGTTATATTTTTAAATTATTCCTGCCACTCATTTGTCTAGATTTTGGGACCCATTTTATCTAGTGTTGAAAATCAGTGGTAAGTTCCTAACTTTTTCAACACCCCAAATGCATCCGTCACTGTACACGCTTTAGGATCCTAAATTAGGCACCTAGTAAAATCTAGAACTATAAATTTAGGAAATGAGCCCTAGTAAATCTTCAAAGAGGCCAATTAAGGAACACAAATCTCAAAATTAGGAGCCTAAATCCTTTTTGGTCAATATTCAAAAATCCTGATATCCAAATGGAACTTAAATATCAGCAGCATATCCAGATAGGAATGAATATCCAGATAGCAGTGAATATCCAGGCTCAACTGTGGTAATCGGGTAAGTGCTGACACCCGGTTAGCATAATTTTCAGCCGGCCCTTGTCCTAATTGCAACTTAAGACAACTTTTCGTACAGCTTAAGCTATCCAGACAAGGGCACTGAAAATCACATTAAGCAGGTAAGTGTCAGCCCTTCTTGGTTAGCGCTGGCACCGCTCCAGCTCTGTCCACGGACTGACCCTGCACTAGCCGGACAGTGCCAGGGCGGTCTGTAGGGGATATTAAAACACACTATGGGGTAGATTTTGATCAGCGTTTAGCAAGGACGGACAAGGAGGTGAGGGGTGCAGGGGTTCCCTGTAGCATGACCGTGGCCACGGTGGGCCCGATCGGGGGTCAGGCAGCAGGGAAAGCAACTTAGCTGTGACTGCCAGGGATCGTGGACCCTGCATGGAGCCGCAGTGCCGTGGCAATGAGATGCTACAGCACCGTGACTTCATGCAGGAGCCTGACTGGGCTAGCTGGGGAAGTGCCTGGATCAGGGCATGCCTGGACGTCCAGGCCCTATGCCGTGATTCTGCTCTCGCAGCGCCATCTAGTTCCTATGGGAGCAGAGTCGAGTACATCTCCGGGCCGTTCCGATTTCTGGACGTCCAGACGGCCTGGAAGTGCAGCTCCAGAATTGGCCTCCACCTGGATAGTGTCACTGAATTTGGTGGTCAGCATCCTTAGCTTGCTAGTTTCCCATTGGCTGACTGGCTAAGAGTTCTGAATATCAACCCCCTTTGAATATTGACTTCATAATTTTACCCCTGGAAAGTCCAGAGTCATAGATTTCTACAGGTAGAAAATATGTGTCTGGATAGTGTATAAAACTATAAAAAAATCCTAACGGTAATCACTTCAATATAATGTATTTATTTATACTGTACTTATAAACCATAATAACCATACAAACATACAAACAAATCAGCCCCTCAACATAATATCATAACTTAAATTCAGCTAAAGGTTTACTGTGGTCATTCTGCCCTATGACCCTGGTTGTAGTGCTACAGGTCTCCTTCCCGATAGGTCAACAGAGCTCTGGCACATTTTTAGACAAAAGGGAGCAGTGGTGTACAAAGGGGAGTAGAAGGGCTATATCAAATCCCACTAGAGGACAGCAACCTTGGGCCGGAAGGACTGGGGTTTCTAGTCCCACAGGTGCTCCTTGTGGTCTTGGGCAAGCCACTTAACCCTCCATAGCCCATGTTCCCTGTAAAATAGTTATCTCCAAGTTATAATGCCCTGTTCAATGTAATTTCAGTTTGTTCAATGTAAACCGCACAGATGCAGAATAGCGCGGTATATAAGAGAATGTAAATAAATAAATAAATAAATAAATATACCCTGGGAGGCTGGCTTGAGGTGAGCCCTTGATGACCTATCTTCAAAGCACAGGATCCACTACACTTCAGGAAGTGCCTGTATCTCATGTGTTAATATCAGTGCGGTACTGGCGGCCAGAGGCTGAGAGGCAAGCAGAGTGAGAGGAAAGAAGGAGCAAGCGCTCATCACTCTGCAGGGGATTCTGGTGCTTTCAAACAGGTGTAAGGAGGCTGATGCTGGAGATATGGCTGGGAGAAGGGTCTAATCTGATGTTGGGGCTGGTTGAAGGGGGCTAGGAGCTCACACTGGGGTTGGTCATGGGAGAAAGGGGCAGATACTAAGGGATGGAGGGTGGGAAAGGGGTCTGATTCTGAGGCTCCGAGAAGGAGGCTAGAGTCCCTAGACTCCTGTTCCCCTCCTATGTGTCTCCTGACTATTCCCCTGGATATATACTAGTGCCCACTTGTGTTGTCTATCTCGATTAGACTGTAAGCTGTTACGAGCAGGGACTGTACATGTCTCTGTGCAGCACTGAATATGCTTTATAGTGTTATACAAATGATAAGCAGTAGTAGTAGAAATAGTAGTAGTAGCAGAGGTTAGTGCAGGGGCTAGTGCTGTGAGAAGGGGACTGGACTCTGGCATGAGGCATAGTAACATAGTAACAAAGTATATGATGGCAGATAAAGACCATTATGGTCCATCTAGTCTGCACAGAGGCTGGCGATGGCAGAAGGGGGATAATGCTGATGCTCACAGATGATGGCATTGGGAGATGGGGGCTGATGCTGGAGCTGGGAGAAGGGGACTCAGGGCTGATGGGGGCTGATGCTGGAGCTGGGAGAAGGGGACTCAGGGCTGATGGGGGCTGATGCTGGAGCTGGGAGAAAGGGACTCAGGGCTGATGCGGGTGCTAGCACTAAAGAAAGATGGATGGAGACTGATAAGGAGGCACGGGGTGGGAGAAGGCAACAGATGAGAAAAGATGGGGGTGAGAGAAGTGGATCTGATGCTGGGGCTGGAAGAAGATTGCTGGAGAACTGAAGCTGGGGAGGGGGTGATGCTGGCAGATGCTAATGTTGGGGCGATGAAAAGAGATCTGAGGCTGGCAGATGATGGAGGTTGTAGGAGGAGCTGATGCTCATAGATGCTTGAAGTGAGGTTGGAAGAAGAGGATTAATGCTAGGGGAGTGAGAAGAAACAGGAGGACAGATAATTTAGGGAGGGGGAGCAAGGGCATATGCAGAGAATGGTGGAGATGGAGGGGCAGAAATAAGGATGTGGGGATAAGGAGGAGGAAAGGCAGGGTTAATTAATCTTAGAGAAGGAGGTAGGGGGAAGGTGAGAAGGAGATATGGGGAAAAATGGGGAAATGGATTCTAGGGTTGGGAGAGAGGCAGGGAAATGGTTGCGTAGGAAGAGGGAAAAAGAGCCAGAGGCTATGAAAAGAGACAGAGATAAGGAAAGGGGACAAGTCTTTGAAAGTGGTGAAAGAAGATGGACAAAGGAAGGTAAAAGGGGGAGTGGGGGCTTTGATAGAAGGTAAGACATAAGAAAGGCATTGTAGGTGGAGAGGAGATTAGTGACAGATAAGCTGAGGTTCATGGGGGGACTGAGAGGCATAAGAAGGTAGATAAAGCTGGAGAGGATCCTGGAAGATGAGAGATAGAGGAGATGTTGGATGGGTTGGTGTGATGAGAGAAAGGAAAGATGCTGGATGGATGAGGTAATGAAAGAGAGATGTGGGACAAATAGGGGGTGATGAGAGAAAGGAAAAATGCTGGACAGAGAGGGGGAGAAGAGAGGAAGGGAGATGCTAGATGGATGGGGGAGAAGAGAGAAAGGAAATATGCTGGATGGACAGGAGAGGAGAAGGAAATAGGAGACGCTGGACATATGCGGCAGAGAAGAGAGAAATGGGAGATGCTAGACAGATGGGGGAAGAAAAGAGAAAAGAGAGAGGCTAGACAGGTGGGGGAAGGAAACAGAAAGGGGTGATGCTGGATGTATTAGATGGGGAAGGAGGAGAGAAAAAGGGGAGATGTTAGACAGATGGGGAAGGAAAGAGAAAGGGGTGATGCTGGATGGATTGGATGGGGGAGGAGAAGAGAGAAAGGGGAGATGCTAGACAGACAGAGGAAGGAAAGAGAAAGGTGAAATACTAGACATATGGCAGAGGGAAAGAGAAAGGGAAGATTCTAGACAGATGGGAGAAGGGGAGAGAAAGGGGTGATGCTGGTTGGATTGGATGGGGGAGGAGAGGGAAAGGGAAGTGTTGGGCATGCTGGATCCATGTGGAGTGGTCAAGCCATATCAGTTGACAAGAAAAGGAGTGAAAGAGAAATGGAAACAGAACTGGGAAGGTAGTAAAATGTGTACTTGGAAACTAGGTGAGGATAAAAAACAAAAGAAAGGGACTGATTCAGGGAGAGATGATCATCATGAAAAGAGCCAGGGCTGGTGAAGGAATGAGAGATAGAGGAAAGTAGATGAGGGCTAGGGAAGGAGTGAGTACAGAGGATGGGAATGGGAGTCTGTAAAAGTCAGAAGAGAATGAGTGGGCAGGGAAGAAGTCAGAGGTGGTTAATAAGGGGCTAGGGAGGAGGTAAGAGTGGGGATACTGGGCTAGAAAGGAGGTAAGAGAAGTAAATAGAAAGCTCACAGGTAGGTGAAAGGTAAAATATGTGAGCCTAAGCATGAGAAGGGAGGGTGAGAAGAAGGGCTGAAATTTGAGTAAATGGAGATGCAGAAAGGAAAAGAAATAGAGGAAAGAGCTAAAAGTCCAAGAATAATTCAGAGATAGATGTGGAGAAAGTATGGAAGATGGCAAGAAGAGAGAGGGGAAATGGCAAATGGACAGCAACCCCTGTAAATAGACAGGAGGAAACAGATAGAAGAAAGCAGAAAAGAAAGATTGGGACCTACACAACTGGAAAAATAACAAATGTAAAAAAAGCACAGTTACTCACCTGTAGCAGATGTTCTCTGGGAACAGCAGGAATAAGTCCTCACATATGGGTGATGTCATCAACGGAGCCCTAGCGGGGACACTTCCCAGCTTCCATAGGAATCTTTTAGGAAGACCATCAGGCATGTGTGCTCATCTTCCTGCCCGAAAGGAGTCATCTTACCTTACTCAAGCAAAAAAAAGAATCAACTCCAGGGGGAGGTGGGAGGGTAGTAAGGACTTACTCCTGCTGTTCCCAAAGAACACTTGCTACAAGTAAGTAACTACACTTTCTCCTGGACCAAGCAGGAAGTAAGTCCTCACATATGGGACTCCCAAGCTACAGGCTACCGAAAAAAACCTGTAAAAAGCCCAACGGGGCATCCAGAAAAACAAACCGAGAAAAACAGCAAAAGAAATTGCTGAGAGGTTCTAAGAGTCAGGGTCCAGCAGGATATCAACAGCAGATTGACTCTACAGTAGTCTGTACAGACAGAAGGGCTGGTGGGAAGGAGTTGCTCTACTTCCCAAAGAGGTGCTGGAGTATGGCTTGGCCAAAGTTGCTGTCACACCAGGAATCTCCATCCAGACAGTAGTGGGCTGTAAAGATGTGGACGGAGGACCACATGGCAGCCCTACAGATCTCCTACTTGGAAACAGAGCACATGTTGGCCATCGAAGCAGCCATAGTGCAAACACTTTGAGCCATGACATGGCATTCCAGAGTAAGCCCAGCCTGAGCATAAATGAAGGAGATGCAGTCTGCCACCCATATGGAAAGGGTGCACTTCGATACTGCTGTGCCCAGATGGTTGGGGTCAAATGAGACAAAAATCTGATAGGAATAGCGTTAAGCTTTCGCCCTCTCAAGGTAGAAAGCAAGCGCTCTCCTACAATCTAAGGTATGTAGCGAAGCTTCTGCTCTGTTGGAAAAAGGTGGGCATGACCACTGATTGATTTATATGGAAAGCAGAAACTACCTTAGGTAGGAACTTGGGGTGAGTTCGGAGAAGTACCCTGTCTTATGAAATCTGGTGTAAAGCGGGTATGCCACTAATGCCTGGAGTTCACTGACCTTGGGTGCAGAAGTGAGAGCCACCAGAAAGATCACTTTCCAGGTGAGATATTTGAGCAGACAGGAGCTGAGGGGTCAAATGGGGGAGACAGAAGCTGCCGCGGAACGATATTAAGATCCATGCCACCGGTGGTGGTCTAATGGGTGGATGAGATAGCAGGAGGCCCCTCAGAAAGTGACCAAACAATGGATGGACAGAGATGGGCTTATTAGCCACATTGCAGTGGTAAACGGCCACAGCACTGAGATGCACCTGGACCGAATTGGACTTCAGGCCACAGTCAGAGAGATGTAACAGGTAAGACATCACAGACTGCACTGAACAGGAGAAAGGGTCTAAAACCTTGTCTGCACACTACACAAAAAATCTGCATCACTGGAAGGCGTAGGCACATCGTGTAGAGTCTTTACATAAGGACAGGAGCAGTTCTCCATTGCCTTCAGCAGGTGGAGGGGGACAACAGCTATGTGCTCAGCATCCATGTCATGAGCACTAGGGACTTTACAATGGGATGCAGTAGGGTCCCCTCATCTTTAGAAACCAGGTTCAGAGTGCAGCTGAGCCTGAGCAGCTGTTGCCGGGACAGCCAGAGCAACAGGGGAAACCGGGGTTGTCTGGGCCACTGCAACGCTATGAGAATCATGGTGGCGCCATCCGCTTGTAATTTGAAGAGGGTCTTGGCCACTAGAGGAATCGAGGGGTATGCATACAGAAGGCCCTCACTCCAGTCCAGGAGAAAAGCATCAGCACTCTGGAGCAAAACCACAGTAGCTGGGCATTGTGAGGAGTGGCAAATAGTCTATGGATGGTGTGCCTCACAGCTGGCAGATACGGTTTGCTACCTGCCTGTTGAGAGTCCATTCATGTGGTTGAAAGACTTTGCTGAGGTGATCCACCAGGACATTGAGCTTTCCTGACACGTATACAGGGCTCTTAGGAACAGGTCATGTGAGATGGTAAACTTCCAGAGACAGACTGTCTCCCAACAGAGGAGGTATGACCCTGTCCCGCCCTGCTTGTTGATATAAAACATGGCCACCTGGTTGTTCATCTGAATGAGGTCTACGTGGTTGGAGAGTTGTTGTTGAAAACCCCTCAAGGCATTGGCGACAGATCAGAGTGCCAGGAAGTTGATTAGGTGGAGGCTCTCCTGAGCACTCCAGAGTCCCTGTGTGCATAGACCACCAAGGTGAGCTCCCCAGCCCACCTAGGAGGCATCCATCATTAGGATGCGTTGATGCGACGGGGCCTGGAAAGGCAGCCCTGCATGAAGGTTGGAGGGCTGTTGTCACTAGGTAAGGTACTCCTAGAGCGGGAGAGTCCCTCTGACCTTGACCCGGAGGTGGCCACTGCATACAGATAGTGTATTGCATCTGACGCATGTGGAGTCATGTCGCTGGTGTGACATGGATGGTGGAGGCCATGTGGCCGAGAATGTGTAGCATCTGTTGAGCTGTCACAAGGGGGCAGCACTGAATGTCAAGAGCCAGGGAAACCAGATGCGGGGCCCTATCCTTCGGCAGCTATGCTCGTGCTAGAGTAGTATTGAGTAGATGATGTGATGCTGTACCTCCCATTTTACATCTTAATTTTGCCAGCATCATCTTATGCTTTACCAAAATCTCGCAGTGGTTAAATGAACATAACCTCAAAATCAATTACAAGAAAACTGAGGTCCTTTGTGTGTCAAGAAATCAGAATTTTACCCTGCCACCGGATCTAAAAGTTGGGAATATATCACTCTCAATAAAGAACGAAGTCAGGTACCTTGGTGTTATCATTGATGGTTCACTAAACTTAGCAACCCACCTAAAAGCTACAGCTGGGATAATATATAACAAACTAAGACTCCTCAAACACCTAAGGCCCCTGCTACCACACGAGGACTTTAGATTTATTTATTTATTATACCATGCTCTTTAGAATCACTGCAGTTTACATGTATACTAACAGGTACTTTTTATTTCCTTGTCCTCAAAGGGCTCACAATCTAAGTGTACCTGAGGCAATGGAGGGTTAAGTGGCTTGCCCAAGGTCACAAGGAGTGGCCATGGGACTAGAGACCCCAGTCCCTCTGGCCTGAGGTTGCTTGTCCCCATGTGGGAATTGAACCCCTGGCCTTCTGGCCTGAGATAACCTGTCCCAACCACTGAGCCACTCCTCCCTTAGATCAGTCCTCTAAGCTATGGTACTCCTCCATATCAACTTCTGCAACACCCTCCTACAAGGGCTCCCAAGACAGATGATATACTATCTTAAGATAGCTCAGCATGTTGCTGCCAGGATTATTATCAATGTGTTCACAAATACTTCTAAGTGTGGTCCGTTTTTTTGAACGTAGAATTGTCAGCAAATATATGGTCAATACGCTCAAGAAACTTGAAAATGTAAAGAGCTTCTTTTTTTATTTATTTTTCCAATGCTTTTTAAAAGGATACAACACACATCCCAGGTTTTCTTATCATACATGCCATCTCAAAATCGTCTTTCAAAATCTTTGCTTTAGAGAAAAAATCCTCAAATGAACTGTTGTATACAGTATAGTATTTAAAACTAGGGTCTCTGTTGTATACAAAGTTGTATTTAAAACTAGGGTCTCGACGCCCAGCTCCAGTGCCTTGGGACATACTTTTGATCAGCTTCGAAGTTTTGCGATAGAGCAAATTCAGGTCCCAAGGGGAGGCAAAACACTAGATGAAACTTTGTTACTGCAAGAACAATGGTGGATACATAAGTTGCAAACCGTTGTTCCAGAGGGTCTAAATGTATCTATTGAGTGGGCGTCTTGTTTGTAGGTTATTTTGAAAGTTTAAAAACAAAGCCGCTAATGGTGAGGAGAACGCAGTTTTAATAAATAGTTTTGGAATTGAGGGCAATAAAGAAGTATTGTGCCCTAGTTGGATAAGCAGTAGAAGGACGTAATATATATTTATTATTCTGGTGTGAACATTTATGATGTAATCTCTAGCCGGAAGTACGTAAGATTGACGCATGACACATTTGAAAGGGGTTTAAATAGAGCATGGATTTACCATCACGCATGCGCGGCGTTTTTCCGTATTAAAGACAAGGAGGGTAAGCGCGGGCAGCATAAACAGATGTAAGTAGTTTGAGTTTTTAGATAAGTAAGTTGTTATTATTAGTGTTTTTAGATATATTATAGATTATGATAATTGATATTTTGTTTATTTATAGGACAAAGGTCTCCTGAAGAAAACTTTTGAAACGCCATTAAGGCGCCGGAGCTGGGCGTCGAGACCCTAGTTTTAAATACAACTTTGTATACAACAGAGACCCTAGTTTTAAATACTATACTGTATACAACAGTTCATTTGAGGATTTTTTTCTCTAAAGCAAAGATTTTGAAAGACGATTTGGAGATGGCATGTATGATAAGAAAACCTGGGATGTGTGTTGTATCCTTTTAAAAAGCATTGGAAAAATAAATAAAAAAAGAAGCTCTTTATATTTTCAAGTTTCTTGAGCGTATTGACCATATATTTGCTGAGGATTATTATCAAAGCAAACCCATCAGAACACATTACTCCCATCTTATTCAAGCTACATTTGGCTGCCCTACATAGCAGGATCAAGTTTAAAATACTAATGGCTACATTCAAACTAATAAGGGAAGTATCACCATCCTATTTAACTGAACTCATAAAAAGCCCTTCAAATGACAGGCTAAGAAGAAAGTGTGGCCAAAATGCTGTACTTGTACCTTCTTCCTACTGAAAATTTATCAGGGTGACAACCAATAGGGCATTTAGTTTCACTGCACCAATATTATGGAATTCCTTACTAGACAAACTTTGATTCACTACTGACCTAAGAACCTTCAGGGAAGATCTCAAGACACATCTTTTTATAGAACATTTTGACACATCTGAACAGATGCAAGACCTTTTCCCCACATAACATCCTCCCTCCAATACTAAATCCTGGTACGGCAGCACTGTTATCATCCTTACATCACAATTAGTTATACCCAGAAAATGTAATATTGAGAAGCTCTGTAAATACGAGTAGCCTATATGTACATACAATTCTTTTTGTACTTATGTTTCTACCTGTAAATATGTTACATAGTTTTATTGCACCAACATGTTGCATACCCCCTAATTCACACTCAGCATTTTCTGATGTTAAATGTTAAGCCTGTTATGATGTAATTGTTCATTACCTGTTATTTGTAAACCTTTTTTATTTTCCTGGAAGGCGGTATATAAAATCATTCAATAAATAAAATAAATAGACCTCCAATGTGAGGGCTGAAGATGAGACTTGAGGCAACTGATGTTGAAGCACAGGCGCTCCAGAACTTGTATGGTCAGTTGCACCAAATGTTGAACATCTTCCGGCAACCCAGTCTTGATCCACCAATTGTCCAGGTAAGGGAAGACAAAGATCCCCTGGATGCGAAGAAAAGCACCTACAACCGCTAGACACTGTGAAAACCCTGGGATGGAGGCAAGGCCGAAATGTAGCACCTGGTACTGATAGTGCTATCCAGTGAGGATTAAACGGATATACTGCTGGTGAAGAGGTGAATGAGAATATGCATATAGGAATCTTTGAGATCCAAAGAGCATAGATCCAAAGATCCAAGAGCATTCCCGGTGAAGGTAAGGCAATAAGGTTCCCAGAAATACTATCTTGAACTTCTCCCTCACCAGGAACCTGTTGAGGTTCCACAGATCCAGAATGAGTTGTTCTCTCTCCAGCTTTCTCCTCCATTGGCTTCACAAAGAGGATTTCACCCTTGCAAGGGACCCCCTTGCAAGGGACCCCCTAGCTTGTACTGGACCCATTGTTCCAAGTCTGAGGACTGCAACTAGGCAAGACAGTGGGCCCCGATGCCCATGGTGGCCACCCGCGTAACTGACTCAAATCCATCATATGCAGCTCGAATAATATACTTAGAGCACTTCTATGTCTTGGCGACAAGGGCTCAATAGCGCTGCAGCTGCTTCACGACATGCTAGCAGATAACCCAGTGAGATCCCCAGAGATCTCGGAGGAACATCCCCATATAGAATTGGTAGGTCTGGATATGGGCCACCAGCATCGAGCCTTGTTAGCACTTCCTGCCAATGACATCCATAGTCAGTGCCTCTCAGCCCATGGGCACAAAGCAGAGTTGGTCCAAGGGTTTCTGCCTCATTGCCCCCCCTCCCCAGCTGATGCCAACCACCCTCAGCTGCCGCCACTGCCTCTGCCACTCCCCCCCAACTATCGCTGATTCCATTCGGACCAGCGGAACTGACGTGTGCCCATAGCTTTCTGTTTCGTTACAAGGTCAGAGACTTATCAGCCCCCTATCTCTCCTTGTTGTAATATACCTGACAGTTGACATTTGAGGGAAGTTGAGTTGCTGTTACTGAGGTGACACCAACTTTTGGAAATACTTCCGCTTCCCGCCTCCCCTCCCAAATGGAATTGGTGACAGCTGGGGGGGCAGCATGACTGTCCATGTGTGCCACTGCTGCCACCACTGCCGCCCATTGGGCTGGCAGCCCTAGGCGGCTGCCTAGCTCGCCTAGTGGATGGGCCACTGGCACCAATGCCGGTTTCCTCGGTGGAGACTCTACGATAGTGACAGCCCTGGGAGTTTCCTGCTGGCCCTCCGGGTCTTGGAAGGTGGCTCCTCCCACCAGGGCAGCTTGGGGGGCCGCTCCTGGCCCTCACCCTCAGAGTCTCATCGAGGGCTAGGATGCTGGTGCTCATGGGTTTTCATCCAGGACTTGGCATCGCCCTTGGACGTCGATGGGACTAGAGTCCAATCCTTCTGGAGGTGCTCCTTCTCCGCTCCAAATGGGCCTAGTCCCTGCAGGAAGCCAAAGCCTCAGATGAGGTCTTCGAGGGCTTCGATGCTGATACCAATGTCAAAGCCAATGCCGAAGACGCAGAGGACGCGAAGAGCAATTCCCACTGCTTTTCTCGATTCCTAAGTCCCTTGCACATCATCTGATGGCAGAGAGCACAGATGGAGGGTTCAAGATAAGACCCAAGGCACTGAAGGCTCCAGATGTAGCGGTCCATCATTGTGCACTTTTTAAAACCATTAGCCAGCTTAGTCATATTGAGGAAGATGGCTTCCGTCAAGTCAAAAGACTCCAATGTCCCAGCTGATAAGGGAGCATTAGAGAGAAAAAACCCCATGCCTCAAAAAGAAACACAAAGAAAAACGCTGCACCGAGGCAACAACGGAACCAGGAGCGGGTAAGAAGATGGTGATCGAGCATGCAACTGAAATAAAAAAAGAAATGTACCACAAGGTTATTCATTTTTTCCAGGGATCATCCAACGGGCTCCATGGAAAAAAGAAGACTGAGGTAAAATGGCTCTTTTTTGGTGGGAAGGCAAGCACGCATGCGCGATGGTCCTCCAAAAGCTTCCTATGGAAGATGTGGAGCGTTCCCATGCAGGCTCTATCAATGACATCACCCATTTGTGAGGACTTACTTCCTGCTGGGTTCCTGAGAATACATTTTATTTTAAATTTATTAATTGGAATATGACAGCTTTGGGAAATTTGTCCCTCTGATTTCTTTGTTTTTTGCTCAGTATGAGAAGAAATCTATTTCTTTTTCTATTTCTCCAGTGTTGCATTACATACAGAGTATGATTTCTCGGTATTTCCAGTTCAGTGTCTGTTTGTATATTTCTATTTCTAATTTGTGGTCCCTTGCTCTGTATTTGGTGGGGGTCGGTCTGTGTTTTGCATGTGTGATTACGTCAAGTCTCTGGTCTTGTAACGAAACAGAAAGCTACAGGCGCACTTCAGTTCCTGTGGTCCAAATGATCTCTCTGCAGTTTTGTTTTATAAATGGAAGTGTGCCCTTAGTTTTCTGTTTTGTTACAAGGCCAGAGACTTATGAGCCCCCCCCCCCAAGTCGTAATGTACCTGACAGTTTACATTGGAGGGAAGTTGAGTTGCTGTTTCTGAGGTGACACCAACATTTAACATTAAATGAATATTTTAAGAGAATGGTGTTCAAGTATTTGCTTTTAGGGTGTCATTCTTAGAGCGAGTGGGGATGGGGTCATTATTATTGCTTTAATAAGTCTTGTGTGGAGGCTTTATGAGCCTGGGCTCTGATTCTTTTAGATACCTATTAATGCCTTAACCACTGCTCATAGGTGCATCCGTTATCTCTTTTTTCTCGTCCACTTCTTTAGTTCCTTTCTCATAGTGTGCTGTCCAGACCCAGCTGACAGCAGGAGAATGGAGTTGATGGCATGGCACGCCAGATATTTCTCTAACCCATTTTTTCTTTTGCCATTACCTTTCCCGATGCAGAGTATAAATCCAAATAGCACCAGACTGGCTTTCTGTATTGACTTGTTAATGAGTACAAAATGCCTTGTTACCATGACTAGAGGGACATCAACAATATGCTTGCTACTGAGTGTCAGGGATTGGGCAGTGGGAGAATGGGGGACATAGGAGGAGAGTAACCTTCTTTCATCAAATTTGAAGGAATATTTAATGTTAGTGAGGATATCTGTCTGGGGTCAAAAACCGAGTCAAGGAGCAGGTTGTAATAAATGATCTTCATTAAATTTGGCTGAAAATAGAGCCTGGAGTGGCAAATGGACAAGAAGAACAAAGAAAAAGTTTGGAGAGTTATCAGTTGGAAATGTGCAGACTGAATTCTCCCTTGTTTACTGAAATCTTTGTTTTATTTGAGAGACGGAGAATTTGCTAGTGATATCGCTCCTAGCTGTCAAATTCCATCTGTAAGAAAACAAAAACATTTTCTACTGTTATTTTTTTAAAGAGCTGATGGTTTAGCATGAGATATTGGGAAGGGCTGTTATCTTATTAAAAACATCAAAACAATAGCAAAAATTAGATAGAATGGGTAGATAGATGGCTGAACAGGAAAATAGACCAGAGAAATGATGCAGGAGATTTTTCAAATTTCTAGGCATCACAAATTAACTATATGCAGTATTATTTCAAGGAATATTGCAGCCAGAAATATTGTTAAGCCCTATTGTTAAACCCCAGGTTTAACAATATTTCTGGCTGCAATATCCCTTGAAATAATATTGCATATGAGTATTTAATTTGTGATATATATATATATATATATATATATATATATATATATATATATATATATATATATATATATATATAGCATGGGGAGCAGATACTCAGATACCATAGATGAGAAAGTACTTACCTATATAAGGGTAGCTGCTTAGGCAGAAGAATGGGGTGAGCTACGGAGGCCATAGCTCTACCAATATTTTGCTGAACATAGTATCAACAATTAGAGAGTTTGGGGAAAGGTCTAGAGATTGGTCTGTTTGGCCCTTCCAATGAGAGTGGTGTTCCACTGCTAGGTAGTTGTATTATACATCTTTTAAAAGGTAGATATCAATGCCTTATTCAACCTGCCTTAAAAGGAGCTGAAAGACATTTGAGTTGAACTGTGCAATGAGGCAGGGGTGCGTATATGTCTTAAAGCATATTTCACCTTGGATGCATTTGAAACCCATCATATAAGTATCGTATAATATGTCAATATGTGCGGCCACTCAACAATTTACAGTATGGTCAAGAATGATCTTTCCTAGATAATGTAGGCCGAGATGCCCTCTGCAATGCCCTTTTGTTACAGATTAAGAACAATAGTTGATATCTACAAATTCGGGGGGGGGGGGGTTCTTAAAACTTTTCCTGCATGAGAATTGGGAAGCAGTAATGGAAACCGCTTCTGTCCCATTGGATTTGACTGATGTCTCAATGATAATTGCTTTGAACACAACACAAAGGCACCCTGCGAATCTGCAGTCAAGCCAAATTGTCCTGAAGCAGCTAAATGTGATTAATTTTGCATCTATGAAAGCAAAATGTTTGTTTGCATGCAAGCTTTATTTATTTTGTGCATCTAATCTATCCCTAAACACAGTATTTGTATGACATCTGTCTTCCTATGCTATAAGAGTGATTTTGTGATGGACCTTTTATGTGTAATCCCTGTTGTACGAGGTAAAAACTACGCATGGGGCATGTTTTACTAAAGCCCATGCCGGTAACATATAAGAGGTCCATGTTACCAGGGCATGGGGCACATACTAACCTCCATCCCCCTGCCATTAGCAAACATGCAGTCCCGTGCATGCATGCTTAATGCCACCATTGAGCACACGCACTAAGTGCAGTAAGCGTGGTTAGCATGAGCTACTGACTCCAACCCTGGCCACGATACGCTGTCAACGCCTCCCTTCTGCCCCCAAACTTCCCATTTCCTGACCCATCGCATGCTGCCCGGTTAGTGTGGGATTTTTAGCACAGGGACCTGTGGTACTTTTTAGAAAGCGCTTAATCTGCATGCCAAACCCGGGTAGTGCACTTTAGCAAAGATGCCCCACAGTGACAAGAAAGCCTGTACTTTTACATGACTCGAGGGTTGGCATGTTTGAGGGAGCAGTTTAGGAAGGATCATGACGTACGTGGGTAGGTTGCAAAATATTCATCTAAATGTGCACTTCAGCCACATAAATCTGCGCCAGCTCTCAAGCTGGTATAAATACATGCGATTACATGTTAGCTGCGGTTTTGGCTGCGTTGTGATGCTCTTTTATAAAGATGCATGCGGACATATCTTTATAAAATAGCTTCAACATAGGCGCCTACTCATCCCTCCAACTTAGGTGACCTGTTATAATATTACCCTCTACGAGGGTCTTTTTGTAAACTTCCATCCCATACTGGCAGTGCGTGCCTCTGCGTGCGCGTACCTGCCTCCCTTTATAAAATAGTAGCATGTGGATACACTGTGCTCTAAGCTCAGGCGTAACAGACAGTGCCTAGATCACTGCAGGGACACACATACGTCACAATATTCTAGAATTTACCCATGTCCTTTGAGGCTACACTTCTGCTGTGCCACACTCCACCTTTGTTCATGCTCCTTCAGTACATTGACACACTGGACATTTCCACACCTACTTTTGGAATCACAACCATCCGAAGCACATGCGGAAGCGCCCATGCACGCACACAACTCCTGGAAAATATGGAGTTGTGTGTGGAAGAGGTGCTCATCTTTCCGCGGGGCCCTTCTCAAATCTCCCCTGTATGTTTTCAATTCAGTGTGTATCTATGTGTTTGTCTGTAACTAAATAGATGGATGCACACTGAATTGAAAAGATTTACTGCAAATAGACAGATTTCACTGCTATGCTTCAGGATATATATTAGAAACAGTAGACAGTTATTGCATGCAGATGAGGCGGGTCAGAGAATTAAGCTGTGCCACGTTAATATTGCAAGTCCTGTCCAATAAATGCAAGAACCGTAACGTGTACAGGTCCCTAGCTGCTCATATGTAATTTGCTATTCAAATAAAATGGATCTTTGCCCATTGCCAGCTTAAAATATCAGAAATGCAGTGTGGAGCTGATTTCACAAGGATGTCTAATTCCAGCAGAGCCTATGAACTTTAACCTTCACTTCAGGGTCTGAATGACATTGAGTTGTCATCAGCTTTACGAAAGATTTGTGAAGTTAAGGAAGAATACTATTAAAAGTTGCACACAGAATATTTTACTGCTATTAGGATCTTTTAGTGAGTTAAAGTTTCATCAGCTTAGCTTCGGTTTAGACATATCCATTTTGGGCCTTATTCAGTAAATATATTTTCCATACGCCTTAAATGGCAAAAGTCTCTGTCTTATACATCACTGGTGCTCAAATCTGTCTTGTCTTTCAACTCAAGTGAACTTCTTAATAACTCTCTTCTTCACAGCAAGCAACCCATTGTGGAACAGAGATTCAGTGCCTTCAGTAGCTAGGTTTAGGGTATTAGATGGTTTTCAGTGAAAGTGCAACATCTTTTTTTACATATTCTCTTTAAATTATGCCTCGACGAAGACCATGGAAGGAAACTCCAGGACTCGGTCCATCATTATTGTTCTTGAAAATGCGCATACACTGTATTTTTATCCTTGTGAAAGACAAAATTAAAATATTATATTGGCCTTTAATAAAAATAAAAATACTTTGGGGGGATGTTTATTATGTCTACTCTCTCCAAGTTTTTTTTCTGAAGTGTTGGACAGACCCTTTTCCCTCCTCTCTCACTGTTGGTGCAGTTGATGGGTCCCTTCTATTCTGTTCCAGACCATTCATGAATAGGATTGAATGAGAAGATGGTCAATGGTGCACCAACTATACGATGTCCCAGGATATAACATGGGGCATCGTATAGTTGGTGCCTGCACTGTTCACCATTTGGAGCGTACTGTGGTTCCAAAAATATGTAAAATAATTTTGAAAAGAAAGTCCAATTGCCTTTTAAAGAAATCTCAAATTTGCATAATTCATAAAACAGAGCCATGGCTGAGAGAACCTACACAAAGTCCATGTGCCCTATCCCATAGTTAATGAGCTTTGAACTCTACTGCTGAAGATGGTGTTTAAATAACAACCTTCCTTTACTGGACGGTCTTAGGATACCCTTCTCATACATGGATGTGCAGCTCTAACACCACCAGCATCGTCCCAGAAAGGTTACAGAGAATATTCTCCTTTGCCCCACACTGCAATGTATCTCTCTTTAATCAAAAGAACCGGCTTTACTAGTCCATGCCTTCTGCTTCCTTCCTGTGGAAATATTCCAGATGTTGGCAAAAGAGCATCACCCTATATAACACAAACCACAGTGCTGCTCATTAATGTTGGAGTCATGCTAATTCAGCCATTTATATAGGGGTTACCCTCTCTTTTCAGAGACTGTCTTTATGTAAGAATGGTTGGCTATGAAATGTTATAACAAAAACGTCATCTGATGTCATGTTGTTAACCAGACGGCAATGTGAAATCTCTTGAGCAAACAGTGCATATTTTTCCATTGTTTTTCACTGTTAAATATGTGTCCATAACTCTGTCCTGCCGCTAGGCCTCCTCCATTGTCTTATGTTTTTCCCCCTTGTTTATTTTAATTTATGTGCGTGGGCTTTTTCAGTTATTGTTTAATATAGTATTTCATAAGAGCTTTTTGACTTGTGCTGTGTTCTGGTACATTATTTTATTATTTTATTGACTGATTGATTTTTCCCTTCCTCGACCCCTCACTTTTTGAAAAGCAAATGACGTCAACAGTTACAAAAAAAAAAGATACAATAAAAGAAGCAAAAGTAAAACAAGAAAAGAACAAACAAACCAAAAATCTTTTCTTCTTTTGTCATTCAATCAAATTTCCAACCCAAAGCAGAGCCAGTCATAGCCACCACCGTCTCGCGCTGAGCTAGGAATAAAAGTTCACCCAATGACGCGAGAGTGGAGAAAAGAGTTCCCCCCTCAGTCCGTAAGTTCAATCAACTAGAAGTTGAACGTGTGAAATGAAGGCGTCATGTAACAAGCTAAAGAATTGGTTGCATGACCTGCCGTCTAGTTTTGTGGTGGAGGTGCCGTGGTTGAAGCATTTTTCTTGGATGTTGTATCAGTTGATGATTGGCCAATCATGATCACGTGTGCCTAAATATTTCTAATTTCTATTTTTTTTTTTAAACTTTGCACTGACACAGTTATTGGGGTGGTATTTTTGTTTAGTTGGTTTTGGTTTTTTGCCATGCTCGTTTCTTTCTTTTTCTGTCTGTCTTTATTTTCTCTTATCTTGGGTGCTTGTGATGTTTTCGTTCCATTTTGTTTTTGATTTCTTGTCCAGCGTTTCTGTTTCCTTGTTTTTATGCTCCTTCGACGTCATGTACAAGAGAAAGAAAGAAAAAAATAATGGCGGATTCCTAAACTTTAAACCAAAACTGGGATCATATAATGTTTAAAAAAAACCTTGAAAAAACAAAAGGAACTTTAAAAAAAAGGCTGAAAGAAAATACATGGTTGGTTTTCTTGCACTTTATAACTATTCTTTGTTTTGATTTCATTATGGAGAAACATGGGTCCCTTTTTCAATTGCAAGGGTTTTGGTGGTCTCAAATCATTCTCCAAAGGGAAAAAAAATGAATATACCGGTAGCTTGAAAGTAATTGAGCCCTTTTATTAAACTGTGCTAAGCCATTAGTGTGGGTTTCGGAAGGCAGTAACTGTTAGCGTGGAGACAGGACAGTTACCGCACGCTGATTCACATACTAACTGCGATATATGCTTTAGGGGGATGAATGGGTGGGTTAGGGGTAGTGAGTGGGCATGGTGAGCAAATTGCAGTCAGCGCAGGTGTAAACACAACGGGCTGCCACTGTTCTAGTTAGTATGGGTGCAATTTCCTCCCCTTCAATAGCTGGAGTTAAGTGCACCCCTGACAGTTAACATGGAGGCTTTGCACTTAATGCAGTTAAATGTTCATGTTATTCATGCATTAGGTGCAAAACCATAGCACACTTTAGTCAAAGGGCCCCAGTGTTTATTTATAGCCAAAAGAAAGCAAAATCGAAATTCAAAATATTGAGTCAGAAAATAACGATAATAATTCTCAGGCTTCCCCTGGGGGTAGCATATCGCTTTTGTTAACACAATCAGAACTTTTCTAGAACCAAAAATATAAATATATATACTGTATATACTTATATATGCATAAAAAATGCATTGGGTGGGTTTTGGTTTACAACTGAAAAAGGGTCCTTGGCAAGTGTTTGGTTTCTATCTTTTTTTTTAGTGTTGTAATTGTTTAAACTGCTGTGTATGGTTTGCTGTTTGTCAAAACCAACAGTGTTGAAACCTGCCAGCATGAATTAATATCCCGCATGACACATCACCCACTGACAGAGTGGGATCTTTGCAACACTGCGTCTCTTCGTCTCATAAATCACCTGCCGTTTGCTAGTGAGAGATAAGAGGAGTTCATCTGCTAATCTGTAGTGATTAAATAGTTCCCCCTTCCCACTCACCCCCTCCACACCATCACCACAAGCTTAAATGTCGACCCCAGTCAACCTCATGATCACATTTGCAGTAATAATGATAAATATCTCTCCTTTTTATTGTATTTTTTTTAATTCATTCATTAGCACTGCCTTTTAGTTTGATAAAATATGTTTCAAACACTTTCTTTAAAAGCAACCATTGATTGTGTTTTTAGCACTGTTAACAGATGCCCCTCAACCAAGTTATGGGCCTCATCTACAAAGAACAGTTTTTATAATCAGAAAAGAGACTCACTGGCTAAGTAAATAGTATAACTCAGTAATAGTAGACAGATCATCTCCGTTCACTCCCATGCCTACTTCCATGCATGTCCTCTCTTTTTATCCTCTCCTATCTGGTTCTCTTCAAAGAGACACCATCCATGCCCAGGTCTCCATTAGTGTCCCTGTTTCTCCTATGTTCCCTTCCAGACAGAGGCTAAGTATTGAACCAGCCACCTGTGCTTGAGAGGCCAGGATGCAGCTTGTTAAAGAGTTACTCCAAATGCTGCTCTCTATCCATTCACAAAGAATTCCTCTATCATTCCCCACATGCACACCCACAGAGGGCCCTTTAAGAAGACTCAAACATACAAGTTTGCTGGTGCAAGGGAATATGTAGCCAGCTCCAAATAGACCACTCTTATCTGCATTGCTAGTTACCTTTCAAATTTTATTCACGCCAGCCTCTTTTCTGTAAAATTCGGAGATGTGAAAAACATGTATTAATAAATAATGCACAGGGATTTAACTTCCTCTGCAGAAAGCCAGATATCCGTCAGACTGCACCGATATTTCTAGATTTGCCTTTTTATGTGGCTCAGGGATTTTGCAGAACTGAGGCCTTTGAAATCTGGCAGGGGGCATATGCCCACCTGACACTAATTTTTCCCTCAAAAACAAACAAAAAAAACCAAACAAACCACAGTGCATGCTGTTAGGAGTCTCACTGTTAAATGTCACGTTAAAAGAAGCATTTTTGTGATGTCTCTATTTTAACAAAAGAAGTAGCAAATTGATTCCATCTCTTTCTTTTCTCATGAACGTAACTGACTCATAACAATTTATTTAATATGATTGTTGACTGTAAGTATGAGCCAAAATTAATTTGAGAGGGAAGGCACCGTAGATTTCTTTACCGAACATTCTTTACTGCTTTTAATTTTGAATTTTGTTTCCCTTCCCCCTCCATTTTAGGGCAGGAACTGAATGGGCCACATTAAAAAAATATATATCTACATATATATATATATATAAATATATATAATTTATCTGAATGAGAACTGTTGGATTCAGAGCTTCAACATAACAAGCAACAGGCCTGAAGGCTCTCTTTGACTGCAAAGACCCGCATAACATCTCTTCAAAGAAAAGCATCACATCTGCTGAGAGATGGGGGGGACAAATTTTTATTTGGCAACCAGGCAAGTTAGAGGTCAACCAGGAGAACTTTGGAAGAGACACAAATATCATTGCAAAGGCTGTTTCTTCTTCAGACAGGAAGCGCAAAAGCTGGATACTGGACAAGGAGTGCCTGTTTGCCACTAAGGAGGACATTACCATGGTAACCTCTGGCAATGGTTGCTAGAAGCATCTTATCTGTCATTCCTTAGGTATTTAGGGACCAAAGGACCAAACTTTTTATCGCAGACTTGTAGCTGTATGTAAAATATCGGAAGTTTCTTCCGTTCTTCCGGGTCGTTCTTAAAACGATCTGAGAGCAATTATACGAAATATGTAAAAAAAATGCTTACATGCTTTTAAAATGGCAAGATAATAGATCTTTGATACTTAGGGAGGTTCTTTGGTTACTTTAATTCAAGTGTGAAACTTTCATATGGTTTTCTGTATAATATGTATGGACGAAGCTGATAGAGTGAATAAGACAGACTACCAGGAGGGGTAAAAACCCCACATAGAAAATACATTAAGAAATTTAGAAAGTTGGCTGTAGTGGAAAGGTTTGTAAATGCTTCCCATTAAAAAATCCTAATAGTTGTACAGAATTTAACAAAAAAAAAGTTTAAAATACTTATATGATAGAGAACAAAAAATTAGAGCAAAAAAGCAAAAAAAAAATATACATAGAAAATAGCATTGATGCTAAACTAAAAATGTTGTAGAGCTGTAATTTTTTGTAGAGTTTAGACTGAGCATAAATTCCTACTCTGTGCAGACTGCTGTTGGACGCTCACACTTACTCAGAAGACAACATAAACAAACAAAAAAAGCTACAGGGCAGCTTTATTAACTGCAAGCATTCCAGCTATTAAACAAAATCTCCAATCTTGTAGACAATGCAATGAAATGATAAATCTAATGAAGAAAAAAAAAATTAAAAAAATGTAAAAACAGTTCATGCTTTTTATCGGAGATAGTTCCAACTTGAAGACTGACACAGCTATGGCTTCCTACATTCATCACGATTCGTAGTCTGCAAGTTTCCCTTTGTCCTCTGCTTCAGTAGTTTCCATATTTCTTCTTGATCTTCAGGGCAAGGAATAGCCTAGAACCTTAATATTCAAAAAAAAAGATTTAAAAAAATACAATCTTTGAAGAATTTCTGAAACTGTTTACAAGGAATTTTGAAAAACAGGGAGGTGTTTAAAAGATGCTGGCTCTGTTTTTCTGTAAATAAATTTGCATATTTTGTAGAACTTTTAATTGTAATGATAGAGAAAAAAACAAGGAAAACTATTTAATGAAAGCACGATATTTATCTTTGGTAATTGACTTTAGAGCAGTTAACAAAAGACATTGCTTTAGAAAACAAAAAAAATCCGAATGAGAAAAAGTCAATGAATTATTTAAGAACACATATATTTTAAAGTATATCATATTTATTATTTATTTCTACTGTATTGATACATGCTTTCACACCATTCATATTCTCACTCAATCTAGATGAACTAAAAGAGTACAATGATTATTTTTAGCTTTTTAAAGTACAAATGTTCCATTTTATCTTGGGTTTCTCTCTTTTTCTTCGTACTCTTATTGTTAATAAAGACATTCCTCTCTTTTTCTTCTTTCCTCATTTTTTTTGGCATGTACAGGATTATTTTTTCCCTTTTATTTTCTGCCTCTCTTGGGACTTCTTGTTAACAAGTCACTTTTCTTCCCCATTTATTTTCTCTGTTTTTGCTCTTTCGTTTATTTTCTTCTTTATTTTTCCTGTCACCTCTTAACTTTTTCCTTCTTCTCTTTTTTGTCTCTGTCTTTATCTTTTTCACCCCTCTTTTTTCTTCTTGCTCAATGTTATTTTTTCTCTAAACATAAATGCAGTCTTGCTTTTCTCTAATTTATCTCCTTAGGTTACTCTCCCTGCTTGTCAATGTCTTGTTTATTTTTCTTCCTTATATGGTTTGGGTCTTTTTCTTGTTTTTCCTTACTAATTCTTGGTTTCTCCTCCCCCTTCCCAGCATATCCTTCTCTTCCATTTCTTCCTTCTTTCCGTTCCCTTTCTGTTTTTCTTCTCTCGTTATTAAGTACATTCAGGTGTCAACCAGCTGCAGTTACATTACATCTGCTCTTCTCATTCTCAATTACCTAAAACTCCTTGTAATCTTCTGTAATTATTGGATGATGCTTTTCAGCTTAGCCCTAAATAAAGCACAGTTTAAAAAAATAAGAAATCCATGTCCTTTTACTCAATGATTGCTTTCCCTTAATGTGTTTGCTTCTCTGAGCGCAATGACCCTGTTTCAGCTCTTTCGTTAATATACATTGAGTGGGGAAATAAATCCCTTTGTTACTTTCAACGTGTTTCATAGGATTGAATTAATGGCATGGTTTCGTCTGCGCCCTGCTTTGCATTCAACAGTGATGTTGCCTTAAACCCAGAATGTTATGAAATAAAAACAACTGGACAAATTAGAGCTAGCTACCTTGGATTTAAAGCTTGCAAAGTTATACTGGCTCACCGTAGGGGCCTCACTCTATGCTAGCGCAATCACACTTTGGTATAATGATTTGAGATGACCCTAAGATCATCAGAGTACAAAGCTGGCAGCCAGAAAAATCATCTGTATCGAGTCAGGGCTGTGAAAAGAGCCAGCCACACAGGAATTGTGGGAAACACAGCTGATGGAATCGTAGCCGCCCATTTGATTGGCAGGGGGCAGCCAGACGCAGGGACAAAAGTTGATATCCACTGTTAATAAAAGGTGGAAGGGGCTGGAAGATTGCAAACAGTAAAGGGATTCTGGGGAAGGAGAAATGAAAAGAAGGAGCAGATGATGTAATTTGCAAAGGAAAAGAGAAGTGGGTAGGTGGAAAGAGAAACAAGGGCAGAGTGAGAGAAGAATGAGTGAAAGGAAAAGGAGGTCTGAAGGCAAAAAGGAAAGCATAGGGAATGAGAGGAGAGGAAAACGTTTTGTGGGAGTGAGAGAAAAGAGTAAATTAGACTTACCTGCTAATTGTTGTTCCTTGCGGAACTCTAGTCCAATCCCGGAACCATAGAGTTGTGAACCTCCACCAGCAGCTTTGGAGACTGAACATCTTCATCTCTTTGATCATCCAGCTATATGCAGCCCCAAGGACCGCCCACACATCAGTACCTATTGACAAAGCATACTAAGCAGAGCAACAAATAAGTAGAGATAAGAACACAGTGGAAAAAAGGATCCTGACCCTAAAGTTCCCACCACTAGCAAAAAAATTTTTTTTTCCAATTGCGTAAGAACAACCTCCCGCCTACGGGAAGGCGGACCAGAACGGCCGTGGCGACCCTTGTGCAAAACGCATGCAACAAGAGATGCCACCGCTCACCCCCAAGATTTGACCCCGAAAGGGAACTAAGGCATGCTGCAAGCAGAGGAGCTCTGACCGAAGGTATAGAGAACAAAAACCCTGGCAGACTCCTATAATGAATGTACCTTCTTGGCTGGCAGCGAGAACAGATAGACAGGGAGGGATCCGGGACTGGACTAGAGTTCCGCAAGGAACAACAATTAGCAGGTAAGTCTAATTTACTCTTCCTTAGCGTCCCTCTAGTCCAGTCCCGGAACCATAGAGGATGTAACAGAGCAGTAAATCTCAACGGGAGGGCCTCGTTAGTCCAGCCTGAAGCACCCGAGACCCAAACCGCGCATTCGACGCCGCCTGCACATCTAGACGATAGTGCTTAGCAAAGGTGTGCAAGGACGACCACGTCGCCGCCCGACAAATATCCACCGCCGGTACCAAGCTAACTTCCGCCCAAGACGCCGCCTGCGCCCTAGTTGAGTGAGCCCGAAGTCCGGCAGGAACCATCCTGCCGTGTAAAAGGTATGCTGACGAAATCGCCTCTTTCAACCAGCGGGAAATGGAAGACTTAGACGCTGTTTCCCCCTTGCGCGGACCGCCAAATGCGACAAATAGGCGATCGGACTTACGGAAGGCCGCCGTTTCCCTCAAATACCGACAAAGAGCTCGACGGACATCCAACGCGTGCAAGGAGTTATCCGCGTGCTGGCCCTGTTCCTTGGCAAACACCGGAAGAGACACCCCCTGATTCATGTGAAACGCCGAAAATACCTTAGGCAAAAACGCGGGAACCGGTCGCAATACCACCTTGTCGGCAGAGAAAGACAGATAGGGTTCCCTACACGAAAGAGCCTGCAACTCCGAGATCCTGCGAGCTGACGAGATCGCTATCAGAAACACCGTTTTCAACGTCAAGTCCTTCAACGAAGCTTGCGCCAAGGGTTCAAACGGCGGAGCCACCAGAGACCTCAACACCAAATTCAAGTCCCACGAGGGCACTAAAGCCCTGTACGGAGGACGCATAAGCAACACCGCTTGCAAGAAGCGCTTCACGTCCGCATGGGACCCCAATAACTGGCCCTGAACCTTGCCTCGAAAACACGCAAGAGCTACAAGTTGTACCCTCAATGAACTGGCCGCCAGGCCCTTGTCCACCCCTGCTTGCAAGAAGGAGAGGAGCTGAGGAACGGAGGTCCGCAAAGGCCGCAACTCGCGAGCCGCACACCAGCTCTCAAAAATACGCCAGACCCGGACATACGCTAGCGACGTAGACCGATGCCGCACCCGCAACAAGGTAGCAATGACCTCCGGAGAATAACCTTTGCCTCTCATTCACGCCCTCTCAATAGCCATGCCGTAAGCGAGAATCGAGCCACCTGAGGCATCTGCAGCGGCCCCTGCCGAAGGAGATCCGGCCGAGGAGGAAGGAGCCACGGATCGGCCACACACAACCGCACCAGATCCGCATACCAAGGCCGACGAGGCCAGTCCGGGGCAATCAGAACCACGGAACCCGGATGCCGCTCGATCCGCTGTACCAGGCGGCCCAGCAGGGCCCACGGAGGAAAGACATAGAGCAGCCCGTACCTTGGCCACATTTGTGCCAATGCATTGAGGCCTTCCGACATGCGTTCCCGACGCCTGCCGAACACTAGCAGAGACTCTCCGTACTGGAGAGCTGCTGATAAATGGAATGGGAGCATAGATAGCTTCAAAGGCCAGAGTTCTATTTTGCAATCCCTCTCCGCTGAGCTGCCTTTTCCTTATGTAAAATTAAACCACATATATCCAAAATGAAGACATTACAAATCTACCGTAAAATCTTATAATTTGGGCAAAGCCAAACTAAACGGGAACATGTTCCATTAAGAAACCACACAACTATAAAATCCTTCCCATGACATAAAGCTTATGGCAGAGCATTCCACATCTGTGGACTGGCCATGGCGCTCACCCAAGCATCTGTTACAACTGTCCAAGAGAGTTATCACCATAATTCCTTTTGACCTGAATATGTTTACAGCAGAACATAGCGCTATATCACAGCAGCTAAGCCAAAATATTATCCTGCCATATAAACCGACTTTAACGCTTTATAGGACCCTCTATGTATAGCGGAAGGAGAATCTTTTTTTTTTTTTAAAGTAGAGGACTCTAAAAACCAAGTTTCCGCCAACTCCAATGAAATCAAAGCAGATCAGCTAAAATTACCTGAACATGCTACTATAGCTTTGCAAGAAGCTATCAGCCCCCGCTGCACCCAGTTGTCCTTCCCCCCCTTATCCAGGGGGATTCTGCATTGCAGGAGGCGTTGCCCACCCCCTGCCAGCCTACTGCATCTGCCAGGGAGCTGAAGAGCAAAATAGAAAGTAGAACCCCTGGAAGCAAACAGTGTCGTGTCCCTGGGATTCAGGCGCAAAAGGTAAAAATCAAAAGTAAAAGCAACAGTGTTAGCTAAAAATGAACAAGGCTATCTCTCACTAAAGCGAGTTTCTCTTTCTTATTGAAATCCCACCGAAGTCCGTGGGACCCAAGCTTTCGAACACAGCCCCTAACGCTGTGCATTAACCACAACCAGAGAAATGAAATGAAATGAAACCCTGCTCTAGTAATAGATGAGAATTTCCTGGGAAGGGCCTGCTAAGTGTTGCTATGAAACCCACAAGCACCTCACCAGGCCTTCCTGAAGTCAGAGAAATAGCAGTGGAATACACCGACCACCTTGAAAATGGAGGTCTGAGAGGTTGTCGCCTGTGTGAACCTGATGAGTAATATGATTTTGTATTGTACCACTCACCTCCCAGGGATGGGGGCACTGAATACTTTATGTGATTCATGAGCAGCGCTGTCATTCGGTGGCCTTTAGGGCAGCAGAGCCCGACCAATGATACAGAAATTAAGAGCTTTAAATCTTGGTCATATAAACTGGATTCTCAGACCTTACATCACAGCACCGAGGCTCTGTGGTGATTTCTATCCTGACCTGCAGATAATGGCTGCCTGCACAGTCATAGAAAGGCACTATTGAGTGTACCAGCTGCCCTCTGGTGGCCATAGACCATAGCACAGGCACTTCCCGGTTGACAGTTTAACTGCCAGTCTATTCTTGTACATCCTAAGGTTTCCTAAACCTGTCCCTGTGAATTTTGGGCAACTGTCACTATAGAATACATAAAGGCACACTTCTAGGCTTTCCCTCCTGCAAACTACAAGTTAGGGCTCTGCCCTTGAACCTAAAAGCTGGCAATTTTCCTAATATCCTGGGCCTGAACAGATGCTCCTCAGAGACATGATTAGGAGGGAAAGAACATGTGGTATCAGGGATCAATGCCAAAACTGCTGTCCTGTTTTTAAGTTTATTCTTATTTATTCTATAAAGAGGATTGACAACAGTCCCCCTTAATGCTGAGGAACCCCCTGGCCTCAAAAAAAAAAACTACAAACAAAAGAAAGAAACAATCACTAGGCCCAAAAATTTAGCTATTCTGCCTGTTTTCCTCACGCAGGCAGTTCACTGCAACGCTCGCCATGCGGTCCAAATACCTAGAGAGGAAATGGCCGCCCCTTCACCAATGAATTTTGGTGCCAAGAACAGCCGCCGCTGCAAAAATGAGGCCTCAGCAGACCGACAGAGCCCGAAGGCCTTACCTGCAGGGCCGAAAGCCACACAGCCTGCTCCTACCTCCTTGAATTCCAACGATCCTCAAACTGCGCTGATGCGCCTGGCAGCCGCGGCGAGGATCGCTCAGCCGGTTCCACAGACTAAAATTAAATCCCGCAGCAACGGAGAGGCTCCGTCCCACACAGCTTTAGTGTGGCTGTACGGGTCCCGGAGCTTTCTCCCGTACAGTCCAGGGAGAGAGATCCGCACCGGCAAATGCCTGCAGCAAGTGAAAATCACTGACAAGGAGGGAAGGCAAGAACTGTTACCAATTTAAAGAACCAGGCTCAAATTTAAAATTACTGTAAATAAAGAATTTGTCACACTAAATGCTCCTATCTGTTACCCCCCAGTGAGCCCAGAAGCTAGACTCACTATGTCCTCCTGCTGCAAGGAGACTGGCACACTGGAGGCTGATGGGAGATACCAGCAGGCTATATCCAGTGACTCGTCCCCAGGAGGCGCAGAATCCGCAACACTCGGGGGCCGGCTCTTCTTTTGTGGACCAGTGTCTCCCTCCACTGAAAGTGGACGCTTTAGCCCACGGCGGGGCAGGACCGAGCCTCCCCCCGCCGGCTGCAAGAGAGCCAGAGCCTCCTGCATGAGAGAGAAACAGGCGGGTGGACCTCCCAGGGGTCCCTCCCGGACGCCCCCCGCCAACAGGCGCTCCGGCACCGCAGAAATCCCCGGACCAAGGACCGTCTCTGCCTGCTCTGATGTCCCTTCTGTAGATACAGGTGGGAGATCTGCACCGGAGCCCTCCAGAGGATCCTCCATGCCAGCACCCACAGCAGAACAAGTGGCACAGACTCGGGCTGCCAAATTACTACTTCTACGAATGCCACAGACCAGACACCGAGGACTAGGAGGCATGGCTATGCACACAGCCCTTTGCCAGCAAAGCAGGAACACCTTGCTGAAGCAAACAGAGCAGAAAAAAAATTGTGATTTTAAAAGTGCTCAAAAACGCTCCAAATTGCAGGATTAGATAGAGCTGGAGTCAATTAGCTGATATCTGACCAAGAAATGCAAAAACGAAGCTCCTATCCCTAAAAAAAAACACGAAGAAAAACAACTTTGAAAAAAAAATCCAAAATGGCCGCCGGACCCGATCCCACCAAAAAAAGGACCAGAAAAAATACCCAAAAGGTCTAAAACACTCCCCAGAGCTGATTCCAGGCCACCCCAAGGCCTCCACCACTGCCTTTAGAAAGAAAAAGCTTCAAACTCTGCTCACCCACACACAGGAGTGGAGGGGAGGTCAAAACTCTGAGAGTGCTGTCCAGCGTGCCTGTCACAAGCTCTGAGTAGCAGTTATCAGAGTCAATAACAGAGTAATAACCGCTCAGGGCAGCTCGGGGAACCCCTAAATCAGTCAGGGGACCCTCAGAGCCTACTGCTGTATTCAATTGCTGCCTGTAATTGTCTTCAACCTTCTCCTCACTCACCAAGGGGGTTAGGTAGAAAGGAGACCTGTGTCCTGTGCAGCTCCCCTGCTTGTTTGACCTATGGGGAGACTGACAGAGAGAGACAGAGAGAAAAAAACAGATTAGAGAAAGACAGAAGGGACACAGTCAAAGATTTCCTCCACAGCAGCAGCCCAGCACCTAAATCTACAAAATAATAAAACACTAAAGCTCTGCTTATTTGTTCCTAAGGAGCCCAGTTCTGGGCTCTGACTTCCAAGCTGCTTGGAGACTGAAATACAGATGTGTGGGCGGTCCTTGGGGCTGCATATAGCTGGATGATCAAAGAGATGAAGATGTTCAGTCTCCAAAGCTGCTGGTGGAGGTTCACAACTCTATGGTTCCGGGACTGGACTAGAGGGACGCTAAGGAACGTGGGTAGAGGAGAGAAGAGGGGTAAAGCATGAAGACTGATAGTAAGAAGAATTAAAAATAGATGGGTTGAGAGAAAGATGGAGATGGGGAAAGAAGGAATGAAAATAAGAGACTGGTAAAGACAGTGAGGTACGATAAAAAGGATCAAAACCGAGACAAACAAAAGAAATAATGGAAAAAGATTGGCCAAAGGAATGACTCAAGAAGAAGAGAGTTAGGAAAGAACAGGAAGTAAAAATAAGAGAGTGAAATGAAACTGAATAGTTCAGAAGAAGAAATCAGAGAGCAGAGGGGCAACAAAAAACAGAAAACAGGGAAAAATGAAATGAACAGAAAAGCAAAATAAAGAAGCTTGGATAAAATTACAACAAAATAATAAAGAAGATAAAAAAATACATGAAGAGGTATCACAAGATGGGTACAAGAGAAAAAAGAAAGAACAATTGGTAAGCTTTTTATTGGATATTGTGTAACATAAACATGTATTGTATCTGTAGATCAGGGATTTTCAACCCCATCCTCAGGATACCCCAAGCCAGTCAGTTTTTCAGGATAACCACAATGAATATGCATGAGAGAGATTTGCATACAATGGAGGCAGTGCATTCAAATCTCTTTAATGCAGGGCTCAACAAAGGCCATCATGGCGAACAGAAATTTATACCTGCAGCCTGGGATTTGCTTCACCCACCCCACGCCCCCGATCATGGGCAGAAACCCCTTTCTTTTCTGCCTGCGTGGGATCGGATCCCCACGGGCAGAACAGGAGCAATCTTAGCACCAGTGGCGGCGAGGATTCCTCCTGTTGGGGATCAGAGATTTCAGAAAAAAAAGAAGATGAGGCAGCAAAAGTCTAAAGGGGCAGGACCTTTAAAATAAAAAGTAGTGGGAGTGATGGGGGTAGGGAGAAGGGGAGAGAGTCTGGTAGGGCAACAGAGAGTGGGAAAAGGTTGAAGTGGGAAGGAAAGAGTGCAAGGTGGAATTAAAAGGGATGAATGCACAGGGACAAAAATTTACAATCTGCACATCCCAAAGGGTGCAGGTGCTTTCTCCCCCCAGAACATACATGCAAGCACCTCGTCCCCACAGTACACACACACATGCACCCCACCCCCACACTAGACACACATGCATCCCACCTTTGCATGACAGACACACACAGAGGTACCACACACACATATACACCTCACCTCACCTCATCTCTCTGCCACATCCCACACACAGGTACACCACCGTTGCACTACAGCCCCACAGAGACACTTCCTATCTGAAGCTACAACTATTGTTATCTACAAATGGCACATGGTGTAGGAACTCTAGTGCTGCTCTTATGAGAACGTGAGACCAGCGCGAGAGAACTGGAAGGGTGGGGGAAGAGAGGAGGTCACAAGCACTGGCTCCTAAGTGTTTGGTCTGGCTCCTAAATCCGCACAAAATTTGTCAAGGTCTGCTGAAATGCATATTCCTTGTGGATATCTGGAAAACCTGCCTGGCTAAGTGTGTCCAGAGGATTGGCGAAGTGTGTCCAGAGGACTGGGTTGAGAACCTCTTCTGTAGACACTCACACACACACACATAAGTAAAAAAAAAGAAAAGTCTTCCAGTTTCTTATCCTTCTAGCCTTGTTGCAGCCTAATAATGACTCTTGATAACTTCAGGCTCATCTTTGCTTCTGCTGCATCCTCAACACGTGGGGAATATCTTCTTCCAGTTCTTCAGCTTGTCCTCCTTCCTGGCTGAGACCCCCACCTCGTCAAATTTCTGAAGTCAACTGAGGATGCCTACTTCATTCCTGGATGGTTTCAACTCCTTGGTTGTTACATATGATTCCAGGGGATCCAAAGCCAAGCACACTCTTTGGAACTTCTTGGAGGACACTTTTGGATTGCAGCTTGGATAAAGTAGTATAGTTGCCATGTTAGTTCACTTGATTAGCCATGATGTGCAACTGTCTATGTTCATATCCTCTCTTCACCTCATTTTGTGGATGTATTTAGCTTCCATTCCTATGCTTGCTCTGTTGATTGCCTCTAGCTAAAATCCCATGTTCATGCTGACTTCATACATTTCAAATTATTGATAACCTCCTTCCAGCAAGAGTACTGTGTCCATCAGACAAACTCCCTTGCCATTGACCCACACCGTTTCTTTGCCATGCTCAACTCTCTCCTCAAAGTGTCCCCACCTCTGACCCTCCCTACACTTTCTGCCCAGACTTTGGCTGACTTCTTCCATGACAAAATTCACAAGATTAGTCTTGAGTTCTGCACCAGGTTACATCCGTCTTCCCTTCTCCCACTTCATTCTCAAATCCTTCCTTCCTTCACATACTGACACCTTTTTTTTCCTTTTCTAAAATTACTGAGAAGGAAACTACACATCTTCTCTTCTACTCCAAACTCATTACCTGCTCCTCTGATTCCATTCTTACCCAGCTACTAAGCTCTATCTCCCCCACGCCATCTGTCATATCCTCAACCTATCACTTCTCACTGAAACTGTTCGTGCTGCCTTCAGATATGCTATGATTGCACTATTCCTTAAAAAGCATTTACTGGACTCCTCCTGTCATTCTAAGTATTGGTCCATTTCCCTCCTCCCCTTCACACCCAAACTACTCATACATGTAATTCATCACCACGGTCTTGACTTTCTTTCATCTCAGGCTATTCTTGATCCACTCAAATTCACTTTTGTCCTGTATATTCCACAGAGACGGCCTTTATCAAAATCTCCAGTCACCTGTTCCTGACAAAATCCAAATGCTGTTCTTCAGTCCTCATCCCTCTTGACCTGTCTTCAGCTTTTAACACTATTGATCACCACCTTCTCAATATCCTATTCTCACTTGGATTTTGGGGCTCTGTTCTGTCTTGGTTTTCCTCTAATCTCCTCCACCGCACTTTTATTGTATGCTCTGGTGTATCCTCTTCCACGCTATGCTACCTTTTTTTGAAGGAGTGAATAAACGTGTAGATAAAGGTGAGCTGGTTAATATACTGTATCTGGATTTTCAGAGAGTATTGGAATAGGTTGCTCATGAGAGACTCTTGAAAGTCATGGAATAGGAGAAAGTGTACTATTGTGGATTAGGAACTGGTTCAAAGATAGAAAACAGAGAGTAGATCTAAATAGCCAGAAAGCTGAATACCCTAGGGATCTGTGTTATGTGAGTACCCCAGGAATCTATGCTAAGTACAGCCACTGCTTGTTAACATATTTATAAAGAACCTGGAAATGGAACAACATGTGAAGTGATCAAATTTACAGACAACACAAAATTATTCAAAATTAAATTACAAGAGGATTGTGAAAAATTGCAAAAGGACATGGAGCAATTAGGAGGCTGGGCAGAAATTTAATATGGCTGATATCTGCCAGGAGTTTGGGTACTTGCTTCAAAGTTGCACTTATGCAAGCTGAACCTTCCTATCAGCACACCTAGATCTCAGCAACACTTATTCCTTCTGATAAAGGGGTCCTAGTTTTCAGCTCTGAAGACCTGAAGTCCTCTACCTGAAAGGTAGGTAGCCAAGCAAAAATGCTTGGGAGCAATTTACATGCATACGTATGTGGTCAAATACTGACCAGTGTAAAAGTATACGCATTCATACACTGTGCGTACTTTGCCATTGAGGTGGACATGGGTGGAGTTTGGGTAGAGTGTGGGCGGAGCATGCAAGTATGTACATAGGGCCCGGATTTGAGCTGGGTGGCGCTATGCGCCATGTCGACGCATAGCCCGCCCACCTCCCACCTAACCTTTATTTTCCATGCTGCGGTCATATGGGGCCCCGGCATTAAAAATCCAGGTGTCGCCACACAGACAGGAAGCTGCAGGAGCTACCCACGTAGCACCGATTTTCATGCTACATGGTTAGCCCCAACGCCTTAAAGATAGGCGAGGTTTTTGCACACCTATCTTTAAGGCGCAGAACGCTAATAGTGTAGCATCGAAAATCGGTGCTGCACAGGTACCTACCTTTGCTCCACCCCGGAATGCCCCCAACACGCCCCTATGCTATGCGGATAGCATCTGGGCACATTAGGGACATATCTAGGATTTTCGAAGGGATCTACCCGTGTAGATGGCCATTGAAAATCCCGGATAAGACCCTTACATGGGTAACTAGGGAAGTTACCCGTGTAAAGCCTTCGGAAATCAGGCCCATAGATTATAAAATGCTATAATTTATGCACATATTTGAAAAATATAAGCACAGACATTTACACTAGATCTAGGCACCAACAAGTTGGTACATATAGCCGCACCTATATTTTTGAATTATGTATGTAAATTATAGCATTTTATAATCTATTCACATATTTGCATGTTCCACCTATGCTCCACCCAAGTTCCACTCATGTTCATGTCCACCAGCGAAGTGCACAGTTTTACACTGGTCGGTATTTTACACAACTTCATTTCTGTGCATATGTGGCCAGATATGCATGGAAATGACTTTAGAAAATTAGTTCCATAAAGTCAAAGGTAGGGGAACACCACAATGGAGTTAACTAACAAGTCCCCTAGAAGCCACTAGTAGGCATACTAGGTTTCACTCATGTGGAGGCCCATTATGATCTGGACGTCCCCCGCCTGCCCCGGCGCCCAGAATCGGGACGTGCACCGGTCGCACCTCATTCTGTTCCCTCGGGGGCTAGACATGCCCGTGGGATCAGAATCGGGAGCAGGGCCTGGACGTCCAGGCCATGCCCCAATTCTGGGCGCCCAGACGTCCAACAAATTCAACAACTAGCCCAGGCAGGCTCCTGCATGGAGCCATGGTGCTGTGGTATTATGTTGCCATGGCAGTGCTGCTTAAAGCAGCAATCCCTGGCAGAACTCCACAAACTGTGTTCCCTGCAGCCTGACCCCCGATCGGGCCTGCTGTGGCCAGGATTCGGCTGTGGGGAACCCCCTGCGCCCCCTCACCTTCCTTTCCAGGCCTGGGCCGTCCATCATTCTTCATCCAGGGGGACTTATTCCACCTCAGAGGTGGAATGAGTTCCCCATGCAAATGGCTGACCCCGGACGTACAGGGCCGACCTCGGAATCAGCCCAGTACATCCGGGGTCTTGGTGCTGTCCACAGTCCGCTTGCCCTGCCTACAGCTCGCCCCTACCCACCCACAAACAGAGCTCCCTGCACAGCTCAGCAATATGTGCGGGGAGCT
The DNA here is from genome assembly GCA_033557465.1 of Ichthyophis bannanicus. Taxonomy (NCBI): domain Eukaryota; kingdom Metazoa; phylum Chordata; class Amphibia; order Gymnophiona; family Ichthyophiidae; genus Ichthyophis; species Ichthyophis bannanicus. The sequence goes on along the minus strand of CM066032.1, from coordinate 120,715,716 downwards.
CTGTTTCCCCGACGTCCGGATTGGAGTCCAGACCCGCTATTCGCTGAACAGAATAGACCCCTTAGTGTCTGTGCAATGCAGTTGGGGGCTATTTCACTCTCAAATGCACTGAACCCCCTTATCTTACATATCACATCCTCAGTGCCTTGCACTGATCCCAATCGCTGCTCTGATGAAAGGAGAAAAGCAAGATTTCCCATCGACAGGAAAAAGTTTGAGTACACTGCAATTTATTTCCTGCCTCTAATGGTTGATTAGTTCACTCATGTCCTTTGAAGCAATCAGCCCTGAGGCATGAAAATTAAGTAGTCATTTGCTGAGAAGCACTTTTCAAAGGCAAAGAAGGGGAGCAAGAAGAGTTCAGCTTGAGAAGCAAGAGGGAAGAGATCCGTGGCGTAAGTTCTAATCAGTGGCCCACAAGCAAAATTCTGCCGAGGGCCCCTCACTTGAAGCTGCTGTGCTGTTTCCTGCTCCTCTTTTCCATGCATTGAAGTTTTCAGGTCTGGCAGCCATCATCTCCCATTGCTGGGCTGAAATCTCATGAAACTGTGGCTATTATCACGAGACTTCAGCCCGGCAGCAGGTCTGAAAATGTCATCGCACAGAGAAGTGGGAGTGGGTTGCAGTACAGCAAACAGTTACAAGTAAGTTGCCACTCTGCCTTCACAGCCACCATGTGAGGCCCTTTCCTGCCTGGGATCCCCCGCTTTTGGGGGTGGCTGCTTGGATGGAATTTATACCACTGGAGATTCAATCTTCAAATTTGTATTAGCAAGCCTGTACCTCCCATTTTGTTTGTGTCTATCTCTCCTTCCATTCTTATGCATCTCTACTTCCATCTTTCTGTCTTACTCTCCATCGGTGCGCATGGGTTTCTTCCTCTCGCTCTATGTATGTGAGTCTATCTACCCTCCACTTTTGTATTTGTACTACTACTACTATTACTTATGGTATCATTTGTAAAGCACTACAAGGCAAATGCAACACTACATATCGATATCAGAGATAGTCCCTGCTCATCAGAGTTTACAATCAAATCAAGATGAACATCATCACAACTAGAGTATGGTAAGAAACACATAAGTGTAGTGAAGTAGTAACCTAGTGGTTAGGGCAGCAACCTGGAATCAGAAAAAACAAGTCACTTAACCCTCCATTGTCTCCGGTACAACCTTAGATGGTGTAAGCTCTCCAGGGACAAGGAAATGCCTGATTGTAACGCACCTTGATCTACTACTGACAAGGTGTGAGCTAAATACTACTGAATCAAACAAGTGGTAAAAAGAGAGTGAGGAGCATCAGGATTCAAAAGCAGCCTCAAAGAGGTGAGTTTTTAGCCCGGCTGGGTCACGTACTGAATTGAGTTCCAGGCTTAAGAAGCAGCGAGATGGAATGAACAAAGTCTGGAGCTGGCCGTGTCAGAGAAGGGCACAGATAAAAGGGATCTGCCAGAAGAGCAGAGTTCCCAAGGAGTGATGCAGGGAGAAATGGGAGAGGAAAGGTAGTAAAGAGTTACAGAATGATTTGGCTCTGCCTTAATCTCTGCATATGTACAGTACGAGGATCATTTTATATGGGGGCACCTAGTTAAAGTGCATTTTAAAGCGCCATTTATAAAACCGCATCTACTCATCTTTATGAAGCACTAACCTCAGTGGCAGAAATTACTCATTAAGTTAAGGTGCCGACATTATACCCGCCCTGCAGGTGATATAAATGTCCAGGCTTAGATGCTTGCGATAGCACTGTAAATTATAGTCTTTTATACTCTTTATGCGTACTTGTGCAGTCTATCCAAGCTCCATCCAAACTCTGCCCAAGCGTATGCCCACCAGCAAAGTACATGCAATCCAGCAGAATGCATACTTTTACAATGGTCGGTATTTTATAAGAGGTAATTAACACACACATGTAGCCACATAAACTCATTAGTGACTAAAATAACCCCTTGTTAGGCATGTATGTTCTCCCTTACATAATTACCCCCATGATATATAGATATACAGATGAACCAATAAGGGCCTGCGCCTGAGGGCCTTGCCAGAGGGCCCTCTGGCGTTGCCCTTAGGTGGGGACCTAAGGCGCCCTGGCGCAAGCCGTCAACCCAGCTCCAGCTGATCAACCGAAAACCAACAAGGAGCTAAGCAAAAACCAATGCTCTCCACACCTCGCTTCTTCACCCCAACCATCTCCCACACAAAGTAAGCACCCACCACTGCTACTGGCTGCCTAAAGAACCATTGCTACCCCACTACCTGCAATTAATTCTGCTTTGAACTTGCTTCCCATTGCTTCCATAAAACTCACTACCCATCGCTTGCATAGAACCTGCTACCCACTGCTTGTACTTGCGACCTATTGCTGGTATAGAACTTATTACCCTTTGCCTGCATCGATCCTACTACCCACTACCCGCATCAAACTTGCTACCCATTGCCTCCACCGAACTTGCTACCATTGCTCGCATAGAACATGTTTAGATCCTGCTTAGAATTTGCTACCCATCGCTTACATTGAATTTGCTACCCATCGCTTGCATCGAACTTGCTACCCATCGCTTGCATTGAACTTGTTACCCATCGCTTGCATTGAATTTGTTACCCATCGCTTGCATTGAACTTGCTACCCATCGCTTGCATTGAACTTGTTACCCATCGCTTGCATTAAACTTGCTATCCATCGCTTGCATTGAACTTGTTACCCATCGCTTACATTGAATTTGCTACCCATCGCTTGCATTGAACTTGCTACCCATCGCTTGCATTGAACTTGCTATCCATCGCTTGCATTGAACTTGTTACCCATCGCTTGCATTGCATTCCACTGCACTGTAACCTAACACATACTGCATAGTGCTTAGATTCCCTAGCCACCCCATTCCCTGCTTGCTTGCTTGTAAGATAACTACTGCATTGCCTCATACTTAGAATCCATAACCACCTCTTTGTTTGTAGATAACATATGCTGCATAGCCCCTCTACCCCTCCTCCATGGCCCTTCATCACATTGTCCTTCTCTTCCTCATACTCCCCAACTGCTCCCCTCCTACCAGCACCCTCACCCCTCTCCCCCCTTACTCTCCCTCTACCTTCCTCACCTCTCCCTCCATTCTGTCTTCTAACCTTGCATCTACTTTTGAGTTTCATCACGCCCTCCCCCTCATTCAACCAGCCCCTCTCTCTTTAAGGCAACCCCACCCTCGCTCCACCGTACTGCCTCTGCCTTACCTTGCTCTCTACTACTCCTTCTTCTTCTCTCATCAGGTAACATCAACCCCAACCCTGGCCCCCCTCGTTTTCTTTCTCACTCTAAGAAATGTTCCTCACGTACCTTATCTAATCTCATCCATATCCCGCTCCTCTCCCCTTCCTCCCCCCATCACTCATACTCCACTCACTCACCCAAAGACATCAACCCCAACCCCATCCCCTCTAGAGATTCGCCTCACTCTAAAAAAAAACATCCTCGTGTAACCTACCTGATATCATCAATCTCACCCTTCATTCACCCCCCACTTCCCCTCCCCCACATGCCTCTTGGAGGGCACACGCATCCAGAGACTCCCACCCATACCCTGGCCCCTCTAAATCTCTGTACTAGTCTGGAAATAGATCCCCATGTAATGGCCCCCACAGACTGCTGTCTTACTCTGGAAAGAAATCCTCACGTAACCTGTCCAACCTTATCCATATCCCTCTCCTTTCCCCCTCCGCTCTCCCATTCTCATGTGCCCTATGGAACGCATGCTCAGTCTCCAACAAACTTCCTTTTATTCACGATCTCTTTATCTCTAATACACTACACCTTCTTGCCCTAGCTGAGACCTGGCTCCTCCCAGACGATACCGCATCCATTGCTGCTCTCTGTCATGGGGGCTACCAGTTCTCCCATACACCTCAATCTACTGGTCGCGGTGGTGGTGTTGGGCTGCTACTCTCTCCCTCCTGCCAATTCCAACCCCTCCTGCTGCCTCAGTCACACTCCTCCCTCTCTTTCGAAGTCCACTCCCTTCACCTCTCCACACCACTTCCCCTCCGAGTAGCTGTTATATATCGCCCACCCGACAAATCCAAATCAACCTTCCTCACTGACTTTGACTCCTGGCTCTCCATCTTCCTGGATCCCTCTTCCCCCACTCTTATTCTTGGCGATTTTAACATTCACATCAATAACCCCTCCGATCCCCATGCTTTAAAGTTCCTCGCCCTCACCTCCTCCTTTGACCTCCAACTTTACTCCACTGCCCCCACCCACCTACACGGCCACTGCCTTGACCTAATACTCTTCTTTAATTCCTCTCTCTCAAACTTCCGCAACTCAATCCTCCCCTCATTTGATCATCACCTATTAACCTTTAATCTTCAGCTCCCGCCATCCCAACCTCATCCCGTCTCCTCCGTCCTATTTAGAAACCTCCACAATATTGATCCCCTAACCCTCTCCTCCACCATTTCTCCATCTCTCTCCTCCATTATGTCCTCCAAGTCCATCGACGAGGCAGTATCCTCTTATAATGCTGCACTATCCTCAGCTTTGACAGATGATCTGTTCCCCAGCCCTGGCTTTCATCCACAACCCGCTATCTACGCACCTGTGCCCGTTCTGCTGAACGTGCTTGGTCCAAATTCCGCTCCCCAGAAGACCTTCTACACTTCAAATTCATGCTAGACTCCTTCTAGTCAGCCATAGCACTTGCCAAACAAGAATACTACATCCATCTAACCAATTCCCTTGCCTCTGATCCTCGCCGCCTCTTTAATACCCTCAATTCTCTCCTCAAGGCGACTCCGCCCCCGGTCCCACCCTCCCTTTCTGCCCAAATCCTAGCCGACAACTTCCATGAAAAAATCCACAAGATCACCCTCCAATTCCCCTCCTCCTCATCTACCCCCCCCCCCAATTCTCCCCTCCCACCCATACTTCCCCTGCTACCCTTTCCTCCTTCCATACAATCTCCAAAGAGGAAACTGCACTCCTTCTTTCGTCTTCCAGACCACTCCACCTGTTCCTCTGACCCTATTCCCACCCATCTTCTCCACCCCATCTCCTCCACTGTTATCCCCTCCATCTCTCACATTCTCAACCTTTCACTCTCCACTGCAACTGTCCCTGCAGACTTCAAACATGCTGTTGTCACACCCCTCCTCAAGAAACCCTCTCTTGACCCTACCTGTCCTTCTAACTATCGTCCCATCTCCCTCCTTCCCTTCATATCTAAATTACTAGAACGAGCGGTCCACCGCCGCTGCCTCGACTTCCTCACCTCCCAAGCCCTCCTGGACCCTCTACAATCTGACTTCTGCCCCCTACACTCCACTGAAACAGCGCTTACAAAAGTCTCCAATGACTTATTCCTTGCTAAATCTAAGGGCCTCTACTCTATCCTCATCCTTCTTGACCTCTCCGCTGCCTTTGACACTGTTGACCACAATCTTCTCCTCACCACCCTCTCCTCTCTTGGTTTCAAGGGCTCCGTACTTTCCTGGTTCTCCTCCTACCTCGCCCACCGCTCCTTCAGTGTATGCTCTGGTGTCTCCTCCTCCTCTCCTACCCCGCTCAATGTTGGTGTACCCTAGGGATTCGTCTTGGGCCCCCTCGAGAGAGAAAACCCTTGGCACGCTCATCTCCTCCTATGGCTTTCAGTACCACCTCTATGCCGATGACTCCCAAATCTACCTCTCCACACCTAATATCTCTCCAGCAATCCAGACCAAGATCTCTGCCTGCCTTTCTGACATCGCTGCCTGGATGTCTCATCGCCGATTGAAAATGAACATGGCCAAGACTGAACTCCTTGTCTTTCCCCCCAACTCCTCCCCTCCTCTCCCCCCTTTTTCAGTCTCTGTGAATGGATCCACTATCCTTCCTGTTCCCTCAGCCCATAACCTGGGGGTTAACTTTGACACCTCCCTCTCCTTCTCCACACATACTCGTAGCTAAGACCTGACGCTTCTTTCTTTACAACATCAGCAAAATCCACCCCTTCCTTTCTGAACACGCTACCAAAATGCTTATCCATTCCTTAATCTTCTCTCGTCTCAACTACTGCAACCTGCTCCTTGCTGGTCTCCCCGTGAGCCATCTCCTTCCCCTTCAATCTATACAAAATCACACGGCTCGACTAATCTTCCACCAGCCTCGCCATGCCCACATTACTGCTCTTCTCAAGTCGCTTCACTGGCTCCCTGTCCAATTCCACATCCAATTCAAACTTCTCCTACTGACCTACAAATGCATCCACTCTACGGCCCCTCAATGCCTCTCTTCTCTTATCTCTCCCTATGCCCCCTCTCGGGAACTTCACTCCACTAGCAAATTACTTCTATCTAGGCCTTTCACTCTCACCGCTAACTCCCAACTTCGCTCCTTTCACCTTGCTGCACCGTACGCCTGGAACTACTTACCTCTGCCTATACACCAGGCACCCTCCCTGGCCCTCTTCAAATCCAGGTTGCAGACGCACCTCTTCACTGTCGCATTCAGATCCTGACTTCTATCCTCATCCTCATCAACCTATCCCCCATTAATTAATTTTCATAGTCGAATTATAAAGACCATACTGGGCCTGCACCAATTTGACTTATGCCTGTATTGTTGCGATTAGATTGTAAGCTCTGATGAGCAAGACTCTGACGAGCATGGACTGTCTCTTGTATGTTTGACTGTACAGCGCTGTGTGTGTGGTGCTATATAAGTGCTAAATAATAGTAGTAGTAGTAGTACGTTTACAAGGAGGCATCTAGTTAAAGTGCTATTTAAGGTACCTATCGTAAGCCTCTTTTATAAAAGTAGGGCCCCGACTTGTCTTTATCAAATACTAGTGTAAATGGACTAATACACACCTACATTTGGTGTAAATATCCACATCTATATTTTTCAAGTATGTTCTTGCCTCTGACCCTCGTTGTCTCTTTACAACTCTCAACTCTCCTCAAGGCCTCAGCCTCAGACCTCTCTTTCCCTTTCTGCCAACCCTGACTGACTATTTCCATGACAAAATCCACAAGATTACACTCCAGTTCCCCACAATGCCAGCTACTTCCCCTCCTACCCTTCTTCACTCCCAACTCCCCCCCCCCCCACCTCTGCTACCTTCTTTTCCTTTTCTTTGATCTCTAAGGAGGAAACCACACACTTTCTTTCCTCTTCCAAACTTACTACCATTCTAAACCAGCTCACCCACATTCTAAACATTTACTGCCCTATCACACAACATGAAAATGGCTAGGTACTCATCTCCCTTAGACCTACACATTCCCCCATCTGACCTATAAATGCCCACGGTTTACTGGAATACTTAACTCTATGTAAATATTTGTACATACCATGTGAATAGTTTCCCTGTTACCCCAGTTTGTTTATGCCTTGTTCTATGTAAGCACATTGTGATATTTAATGCATTGTTGCTCTGTTCAGTTTTACTGTAAACCGCGCTGATTTCAATAGCGCGGTATATAAAAATAAAAATAAAAATAAAGAAATAAATAAATAAAAATACTACCTGCTCCTCTGATCCTATTCCCACCTGTCTCATAAGCTCTATCTCCTCCACTGTTGTCCCTTCCATCTCTCATATTCTCAACCTATTGCTCTCCATTGCAATTGTCCCTGCAGCCTTCAAGCATGCTGTAGTCTCAACTCTCCTCAAGAAACCCTCAATAGACCCTACCTGTCCTTCTATCGACCCATTTCTCATCTCCCCTTCCTTTCTAAACTACTTGAACATACGGTTCACCGCCATTGTCTCAACTTTCTCTCTAAGCCCTCTGGGATCCTTTACAATCTAGTTTTCATTCATGACATTCTACTGAAATGGCTCTTACCAGTCTCCAGTGACCTGTTCCTGGCAAAATCCAAGGGCCCTTACTCGATCCTCATCCTTCTTGACCTTTCTGCTGCTTTTGACACTGTTGACCACAACCTTCCCCTCATTAACTTGTCCTCTCTTGGTTTTAAGGGCTCTGTGCTATCCTGGTTCTCTTCTTCTCTCTCCCATTTCTCTTTCAGTATTTGTTAAGGTGGATCCTCCTCTACTGCTATCCCACTCTAAGTTGGTATACCCGAAGGATATGTCTTGGGTCCACTTCTTTTCTCTCTCTATACCCAGTCCCTTGGTGCACTCATCTCTTCACATGGCTTTCAGTATCATCTTTATGCTGACCCTCTGCACCTGAAATCTTTCCAGCAATCCAGGCCAGGATCTCTGCCTGCCTTTCTGACATTGCTGCTTGGATGTCTCACCGCCGCTTGAAATTGAACATGGCCAAAACTGAGCTTCTTATTTTGCTCCCTAAACCCTCCATTCCCCTTTCTCCTTTCTCAGTCTCTGTGGATAACTCTCTGCCCCTCCCTGTCTCCTCAACTCGTAAACTTGGGGTCGTCTTTGACTCCTCTCTCTCCTCCACACACATCCAACTGATAGCTAAAACCTGCCATTTCTTTCTCTGTAACATCAACAATATTTGCCTATTCCTTTCTGAACAGACTTCTAAGATACTTATCCATTCCTTAGTCACCTTCTGTCCAGACTACTGTAACCTACTCCTTGTTGGTCTCCCTCTGAATCATCTCTCTCCCCTTTAATCTGTTCAATTCTCTGCTGCGTGGCTAATCTTCCACCAGCCTTGTCATGCTCATATTACCCCTCTTCTCAAGTCACTTCATTTGCTCCCTATCTGTTTCTGCATCCAGTTCAAACTTCTCCTGCTGACCTATAAGTACATTCACTCTGCAGCTCCTCACTACCTTTCATCTCTTATCTCTCCTTGTACCCTTCCTCGGAGCTCCGCTTTTCTGGCACATCGCTTCTATCTGTGCCCTTCTCTTCTATTGCTAACTCCAGACTTTGCTCCTTTCATCTTGCTGCTTCTTATGCCTGGAACAAACTTCCTGAGTCTGTACGTCAAGCACCTTCTCTGACCTTTTTCAAATCCAGGTTGAAATCTCACCTCTTCACTGCCACTTTCGGATCTTGACTCATCTGATTTCCTTTGTGTTTCCTTACCATTCTCCTTAGATGTATCATCAGCAGCAGCAAGGAACAGAGGAGTAGATCCTCCCACTCATCACCTCTGTCACCAATCAGCTCTGACTGCATTGTCTGAAGGAGAGGCACCCTCCAGCATGCTTGTGCCTGGCGGGCCCATGCCTGATAACCTTGCCAGAGGACCCTTTGGCATGGCACTTAGGCATGGCCATAGCATATATCTGCCAGCAAGATCACCATTACCATCTCCACACCTCCTTCGGTCATCTTTGTATCTTCCTACTAAGATGTTCAGGAACACCAGCACACCACCAATTCCCATGATTTTGGCTTTAAAGAAGCTCAAGGTTGGTCTCTGCCTGTGCTGATGGCATTCCACATGATCAGGTGACCCCCATGAGTTCAACTGTCAGTATTGTTATAAGATGCACAACTGCTCCCTCCTTGCTCTTTGGGGCAGCTCCGAGGGCAGTACCCATATGTCCAGGCACAACAGGTGGCTCTTCTGTGTTAACTCTGGTCAGCATTGGTATATCTTGGATACCTTCTTCTTACTTCGCCTGTCACTATTAATGGCATTATCGATCCCCATGTTTTGGGGTAATCGCCCTATTCCTCCAATGCGGCCATGATGGACATGCTTGCCAGGTAATCTGCTCCCCTGCTTGCCTACCTTTCTGCCCCCACTGGCTGCTACACCACAGAGCTCTTCCTCCTCATTTCTGCAGATTTCTTGTGCACTACTAAACTGCAGGTTCATTCGTGCCAAAACAGCCCTTATCAATGATCTTCTGCTATAATATAATTTGCAGCTTCTCTTCCTTACAGAGACATGGCTCAAAGACAGGGAAGAGCCTATCCTGCATCATTGCCTCCCATCCAGGTTTACTGCACTGTCGATATCCCACTCCTCCAGAATGGGATGTGGGGTGGCAGTCATGTTTAGCGATTCCTTGGCCATTACTGAGGTTAACTCTGCTACTCGATATTACCCAGAAGCACTTCTCCTCCAGATACACCCCTCATTCACAAATCACATTCTCCTGGTTTATGTTCCTCCCTCTCTGTCATCATCATTGTGGGATTCTCTCTCTACTACTGTACTCGAAACGGTTACAGCATATCCAGATGTACTCATCCTGGGAGATTTCAATTTTCATTTTGATCATCCAGTCAGGTCACGGGATAAACAATTTCTTTCTCTCCTGTCAGATCTGGCCCTTATCCAACGTCTCCCCTTCCCTACCCATGTTGCAGGACATAGATTGGATCTCCTCATTACCTCTGTGGATGCTAAACTAACCCTCTCTGATACCCACAGTCTGGCCCTTCGATGGACAGACCACTATTGCATCTTCCTTTGTTTAATGTATCCTGTATCCTCCTCTTCTCCAGTTTCATCTGGCCCCTCAAGTTGATCAGCCCGTCATGTTCCCATACCTATACCCCAAACCTTTCCCTCTGCAGATACCTTTTTTCTGCAAGATTTTCATCTTCTTTCATCAGATGACCAAGCTCTTACTTGAAACCGGACCCTCAAGAATGTTCTTGACAATTTGGTTCCTTCATTTGTTCCTCCCCCCCCCCCCCCCCCCCAGTTACAAACATCTCATCACCACCCCTTGGTATCATGTAGGGCTTTGCACCATCCGTTCCTACTTGTGTAGAGTGGAACACATGTGGCATCTCCATCATACCTCCTCTACTTTGGTCTTATTCAAGAGTAGTCATGCTACCTATCGTCAGGCCATTACAGCAGCAAAGAAACAGTATTATAGCCAACTTATCAACAAAGTTGATAACAAGCCTAAACAATTATACTCCATAGTTTTTAGACTCCTCCACTCATCTCCTTCCCTTTCACTACCAACTGTCCTGTCAGCTCATTCATTGGCTCAGTTTTTCTCCGACAATGTCTCCTCTCTTCGTCAACATTTTCCTTCTATCAATCTCCCTCTTCCACATCCAATCATAGAGGATCTTCTTCCACAGAACCTTCTGAGGGCCCATCTCATTCTGTTCATCCTTCTATCTAGTCCCGATTTAATCCTATCACCATGCCAGCCTTGAAAAAAGTAATTTCCTCCTCCTCCCGAACAACCCCTCCAATGGATCTCTGAAACTTCTCTTCTCCCATATATCTTGACTCTCTTCAATAACAGTCTCTCATCAGGTATTTTTCCTCTACCTTGGAGAACTCTGTAGTCTGGCCTAGCCTGAAAAATTCCATTTTAGATCTAGCAAATCCAGCTAATTTTCATCCAGTCTCCAACCTCCCATTCATATCTAAACTCTTAGAAAAACTTGTTTTTGCATAACTCTCACAACATTTCAAGCATACAAACTTCCTACACCCTCGCCAATCTGGTTTCAGGCCAAGCCACAGCACGGAAATGATCTTACTTTCAGTTCTTAATGAAACTCATTAATCTTGGAGAAGGGTAATATTACTCATTAGATCTTTCCAGTGCCTTCGATTTGGTTCACCACTCACTACTCCTGTCACATCTCTCTTCCGCTGGTCTTTGGTCCATAGTTCTTCACTGATTCTATGCTTTTCTTTCCTCTCATACATACTATGTTGATTTTCAATCTACTCCTCCTCCAACTTCTCTCTACCCTTCAGAGTCCCACAGGGATCTGTGTTGGCTCCTTTATTATTTAATGTTTTTCTGGTCGCACTTGCCATGCTTATTCAGGGTGTTTCTGCATATTTTTATGTAGATGATATTCTTCTGCTTTTCCATACCCATCCCACTTCTCCGGACTTTGCTCCTCTCTCACCTTGGTATTCTCCTGGTTGAAAACCAACAATTTAAAGCTCAAGCTCATGAAGACATCTGCTTTATGGTTATCCAGTTCATTCCCACCTCCCTCTATATCCCCAGCTCTCAAAGTTATCACTATTCCTACAGTTTCTACACTCAAATACTTAGGAGTTACACTTGACTGTACATTCTCCTTCCATTCTCATATTAATAATACCTTCTGTCAATGCTTCTTTTCTCTCCATAAAATACATAGAAACATAGAAACATGATGACAGAAAAAGACCACATGGCCTATCTAGTCTGTCCTTTCATATCAACAACTACAACAGTCCACTTTTTACCTTTAGAGATCCTCTGTGTTGGTCCCATGCTTTTTTGAATTCAGATACTGTCCTCATCTCTACCACCTCCACTGGGAGATTATTCCATGGATCCACTACTCTTTCCATAAAGAAATATTTCCGCATATCACTCCTGAATCTATCTCCCTTCACCCTCATCCCATGTCCCCTCGTAGCAGAACTTGCTTTCAATTGAAAGAGGCTCTCTCCCTGAACATTTATGCCACGGAGGTATGCCATTCATTCCTATTGTTAAGACTTAAACTAAAAGTTTGCTCTATCTGTAACTGTGGAAATTCAATTACATACGTGCTCCCATAACTTGTTCTATCAAACATACTTCAAACATTATTATTGTGGTCTTTAAGCAACTGGTCTCAGACTTCACTGGAGCTGCACTTCCGGTTTTTCACATCTTAACCTTACAAGCGCTCCTTATTGCATCAATGACCATTTATATCGCTTATCAGACTTGTGTTTCAATATATTAGTCAAAAAACTGTGCTTATCTTAATTTCAGTCGCCCAATGCCATCTTTAGCGCTATCGCGTTTCACTACTATACGTTTCATCAGGGGTTCCTCGCACAGCCTGTTGTCTTCAAGCGTCCAATTCTGTTACAAATTCATTCCTATTTACCACCTTCTGCCATTGCTACCCTTTTGCTTTCCTTAGTTATCTCAAAACTCGATTATTAAGAACATAAGAATATAAGGTATGCCATACTGGGTCAGACCAAGATCCATCAAGCCCAGTATCCTGTTTCCAACAGTGGCCAATCTAGGTCATAAGTACCTACCAGTCTTCCCAAAAGACACAGCTTCCTCAATGCTTGTATTGGGTCAAGCAGTGATATCCCGGGTCCCTTTTAATAATGGTTTATGAACCTTTCCTCCAGGAATTTGTCCAAACCTTTTTTAAACCCAGCTACTATTTTTTAATAGAATATCAAAGTACCAAGTAAATACTATTTTTTCCGGATTACCAAAGTACCAATTGAAATGCTTACAGTCAGTTCACTCTATGCCCCTAAACCCACCAACCCCCTCCCCATATAACCTAAATCCTTCACTTATTCCCCTTTCCACAAGACATCATTTATTTATTTCACATTCTTATATACCGCCTTATCTGGCAATCAAGGTGGTTTACAATGAACAAAAAACTTGAACAATACAGACCTTGTAAATAGCTAAGAGAACCAGTTACCACTATGCTTCTGTCCAAGTGTTTACTGGTATGTATATAGTTCTTTGTATCATTGTTCAGTAGTTCAATATGTTCCATGTAACTGCATTTTATTGTTCGATGTAAACCACTTTTGATCGCTGGAAGGGGAGATATATAAAAACTGTTCAAATAAATAGAAATAAATTAACAAATACAACACTACAATCCATCTTCTCCACCACTCTTCGTGGTTTGATCATGTTATCCCATTATTCATCCCATCTCATTGGCATCCTATACCGTACTGTGGGGAAAAGATGAATCCCCTTCAGGTACCTTTATTACAGGTTGAATCCATCATGTGCTAACATCTATAACTTAGGCCTAAGAAACAGCTTGCTCTGACTTCTTCACACTGAAACTGCAAATTCAGCAAAGATTGAGCAATGAAATGAACTCATATCCTGTCCCAGAGAGCTTACACAATGAGAATCTCTGAACACTATACAATTAATGAAAGACTGTCACATGGGCCTACATGGGCCTCTCGAATGCACCAAGGAAAATGTAAAGAAAGAAGACGAACATCAGTATCTACAGTTTATCTACAGGAAACATGACTCGCAAAAGGCGAGTGAGAACAGGATACAAAAGCCAGCATACAGAGACAAGGTGAGTAAGAACGGAGACAGGATGCTACAGAGAGACATATCGGGAAGCAGATTTTCTTTTAAATAATAAAGAATGAGAAAAGAAAGGAAATCTATTTATCAGCAATTTTGGATATAAATATGGAGAAGAAATCTTAATAGATAGACAGACTTTAGCTGATCTCATTGGAGTGAGGCTAAATTATGTCTCCAGGACTGTCTATACTTAAGCTAGGTGCTTTGCTTGTTATGCTATGGATTGAAATTGAAATTTCTGCCTTATTAAAAGCAAAGCTTGTTGTTACAGGCCTGGCAAATCTAAATAAAACAATTTTTATGCTTTTATGGTGGCATGAGCAAATTATTTAAAGTCCTGTATATGTATGTATGTATGTATGTTGGGGTTGAACACAAACAGCCAAAACAAAAAATAGACAATCCCCAAAATAATTTTAGGGGAAGCCCAGAAAAGCCCCAACAGTACCACCCCCAATACAAGCTTCTTACTATTATTCATAAGATTCTCTATTCCGGAACACCTGCCTATCCCTCCTCTTACAATATACCATATGTGCCAATTTGGTCCCTTCGTTCTCTGCATGCAGATCGCCTCTGCCTACCATCTCCATCACAGGCCCATCTTAATAGTACTCGGAATTCCATCTTCTATTTTTTGAGACCATCGTTATGGAACTTGCTCCCCTCGACTGTACGGCTTGAATCATCTTTTTTTAAATTTGAAACAGCACTCAAAACTCATCTTTTTCAACAGGCGTTTAATCTTGCTCCTGAGATTGCCTAGAACATACCAACCCTAATATCTCAGATACTTCTTACCTGGATCATCTAACTCCTTTACTCATTTAATTGGCATTCCTTTTCTTATTCTTGCTGTTTTTATTTTAAACTGCTCTGACACGTTGTAGAAGGGCAGTATATCAAGTTAAACCACGTATCCCATGTCTACAGCTATTGTGTTGTCTGTCTTCACTAGACTGTAAGTTCTGATGAGCTGGGACCATCTTTTACATGTGTCTGTGCAGCACTGGATACGTCTTGTAGTGCTATACAAATATTCAGTAGTAGTAGTAAATTAGGGTATTTTATAATCCATGCGCATATCTATGTGTTCCGTCCAAACTCCATTCATGTGTACACCCACTAGCAAAGTAAAGTGCCTTGATGCCAAAGCACTCACTTTTACACCTAGCGGTATCACACATATCTGGCCACAAAAGCATGGGAACAACTTTATAAAACTACCTCCTATATGTGTCTGTGCCTGCCTGTGTCTACCTCTGTCTGTGTTGCTCTGTCTGAATCATAGCTCTCCTGTCCCTCCTCTCCTTCAGAGTGTACATATTAGGTCTTCAAGTCTCTTCTCATAGGTCTTCTGACCCAGGCTCCTAATAGTGTCCTCTGAACCGTTTCCAGTCTTTTTATATCCTTTGCGAGATATGTTCTCCAAAACTGAACACAATATTCCAAGTGAGACCTCACCAGCGATTTGTACAGTGGCATTAGTACCTCTTCCTTTCTGTTGGTAATTCCTCTCGGTATGCAACCCAGCATCCTTCTGGCTTTTGTCACTGCCTTGTCATACTGTTTCGCCACCTTGAGATCCACAGAAACAATCACTCTGAGGTCCTTCGCCTGGTCCGTGCACGCCATCCTCTTGCCCCCCATCGTTTACAATTACCTTAGATTTATGTTTCCCAAGTGCATGACACTGCACTTCTTCACATTAAATCTTAACTGCCAAGCATTATATCATTTTTCCAGCTTTTGTAGATCTTTTCTCATGTTCTCCACTCGCTCAGGGGAGTCCACTCTGTTGTAAATTTTCATGTCATCTGCAAAAAGACAGACTTTTCCATTCAGTCCTTCAGCAATATCACTCACAAAGACATTGAACAGTACCAGTCCCAGGACCGAACCCTGGGGCACAATGCTAATCACCTTCCTTTCATCTGAGTGAGTTCCGTTTACCATCACCTTCAGTCTGTCAGTCAACCAATTTCTGCAATTGAAGAAAAATTGTGGTTGTCTATGGAGAAAGGAGCATAGAGTAGGACATCGTCAGCATAGATGTGGTAGTAAACGAATGAATGTATAATGGCTGCGGCGCTCCTGCCCGGCCTTGGGGCTAAAAGACAGGAGCGGCGGTCTGATGCTTCGTGAGGAAGGAGAGTATCCAGGGAATGCTGGGTATTGTAGTTCCTGCTCCTCTCGCTCCGAAATAAAGAGTTGTAGTTATGGGGTTTCCAGTATTTTTATTATAGTAAAGGATATTGTTCCATCACATGGCAAATAAATGCAAACAAAATAGGTGCTTCAAATGCTAACAGGAAAACTTAGGATAAAGGCAACTTAAAGTATAACTGCTTCTTTTCACTTCTCAGCAAATTACTCACTTTGCCCCAAGAGGTCAGTTAGATTCACTGCAGCCTCTTTCAGCCACTGTTACCTTCACAGTGCTGGGGAAAATCAGGTGCACATAATTAGAGCTTTCTCAGCAAGGCAATACAACAGCTCCGTAGCATTCAATTCACATACGGTAAAAACAGTTTCCTTCAGCTTGGCATCTCTACACAGCAGACCGTGCAATCCATGCTCTCACAATCTGGTAAGTCTGTATTATCTTGTGTTAATTCTTCAAGCTGTATGGAATTACTGGCTTCTGGTAACACTGGCTGTCTTCTAGCTTGCAACTCTAAAAACTGCTTAAAACTCTGTAGGAGCAATTCAGCCTGCTGCTTGGGAGGTAGGGAATTGCTATCAGCTATACAACTTCCCTCTGGCTTAAGGCTGTTTATTTTCTCCTCTCTTAGATTAATTGTGTCAGAGTAACTGCTAGTCCCTTTTGCCAATGTTTCACACACAGGAGAGTTAGCTTTACGTTCAGCCTGGAAACTTTGTGGCAATTCACTTACTTGTTGCCATGCCGTTCTGACTTCAGATGGCTCCAACGTTCTCCAGCTGTTAGAATGTTTGTTGCTCTCTGGCTCAAACGGTACTTCACAGAATGATTGTTTTCTTTCTTGTGCCTGCCTTGAAGGCTTCCTTTCCCAGGGCTGTGCCTTCCAACGGTTGTCTAATTCAGGGCTAGGTCCTCTCTCCTTGGGACTTCTACTCACTGCCTCTGAATAGAACTTTGCAGGTCTCCTTCCAATGCCAGGTTCCCGAGCATCAGCATACTGTTTTCTGGAGTTCCAATCATTCCTCCTCCTCTCCTTCTTTCTCTCATTCTCCATCTGACTAGCAAAGCCATGCTCTGGTTTAAAACCACGTTCTCTCCTGGACACGCCCCTTCCAAGGGCAGGGTGTGCCCAATCAGGACTGCAGGACTCCTCCCCTGGGCTGGTCTCCATGCTCAGCTCTGTGGAATAGAGTCTCTCTTTCTTCCTTGGTTTCTCAAATAGGCATAAATCCTGCTGAACCTCAGGATTTTCATCCGTTTCCATAGGCTCAGGAGGGCGCTGTTCACCACAGATCCCCCCCCTTAAGATATCACAGGCTGGCTTCTGACCAGAGGCACAGCACGTGATTCTACTCAGGGCATCTGCGTTCTGGTGGAGCCGTCCGGCTCTATGTTCCACTTGAAAGTCGAACGCTTGGAGGGCCATAAACCAACGAGTTAACCTTGCATTATGGTTATACATCTGGTTTAGCCATTTGAGTGGTGCGTGGTCGGTAATCAAGGTGAAACGTCTCCCCGTGAGATAAAAGCGCAGCGCGTCTATGGCCCACTTAATAGCCAGACACTCACGTTCAATTGTTGAATAGCGCTGTTCCGCAGGGGCCAGCTTCCTGCTGAGGTATAACACTGGGTGTTCCGTACCATCATGGCGCTGGGACAGTACTGCACCGAGGCCCGTCTCCGACGCGTCAGTCTGTACCAAAAATGGTTGGGAAAAATCCACACCTCTGAGAACCGGGGCTGCACACAACTTGTTCTTTAACAGGTGGAATGCTTCTTCCGCCTCTTCCCGCCATCTCAGTTGGTTAGGCGCGTTCTTCTTTAACATTTCAGTTAGAGGGGCACTCTTCTCTGCAAATCCTGGAACAAACCATCTGTAATACCCCACTAACCCTAGGAAGCTCCTTAACTGCTTCTTGTTAAGTGGTTTGGGGAATGCTTGAACAGCGGCTATCTTATCAGTAAGGGGCTTCACCACCCCATTACCCACCAGGTGACCCAAATATTTAACTTCCCGGCCTCCAAATAAACACTTAGCCGGGTTTAACGTAAGGCCAGCATCCCTAAGTGCTCTAAGAACGGCTTCAACTCGTGGGAGATGTTGTGTCCAATTGTCACTGTGAATGACCACATCATCCATATAAGCCACAGCGTATGTTTGATGCGGTCGCAGAACCAAATCCATCAATCGCTGGCACGTAGCAGCAGCTCCGTGTAGGCCAAAAGGCATTCTTTTAAACTGGTACAGGCCTACCGGGGTGCTGAACGCAGTCTTCTGTCTGGCATCCCTGGTTAGTGGGACCTGCCAGTATCCTTTCGACATGTCCAATGTGGTGAGGTATTTGGCACGGCCTAGGCGATCCAGAAGTTCTTCTATTCTGGGCATCGGATATGTATCGAAACGAGATATTAAATTAACTTTCCGGAAGTCGATACAGAACCTTATGGAGCCGTCGGGCTTGGGAACTAGAACAATTGGGCTGTTCCATGGGCTCCGCGACTCTTCTATAACGCCCATCTGCAACATTTCCTGTACCTGCCATACGACCTCCTCCTTCTTGGCTTCTGGCAGCCTATATGGACGTTGGCGTACTATTTCGCCAGGTGGCGTTATGATCCCATGGGCGATCAAGTCCGTCTTGCCTGGCATTGGTGTGAGGACATCCTGGTATCTTGTTAGTAGCTGAACCAACTCCTGTTTTTGTGCCCAAGACAAGCCTTCATCTACTCTAGGCTCTGGGTGGCTTTTACATACTGCGATTTGTGGCCCCAGGTCTTCCTCTTCCTTTTCTTCTACTACTGCGGCTAGAGCTTGGAAACTGGTACCCCCTGTTGACCCGAATCCACCTGCTCCACGAGCCGTTGTTGATAGGCTGGATACTTCTTCCAGCGGAGGCAGACCCACACGCTCGCAGATTAGTTGAGCTACTCGATCTCCAACCTTGACTTTAAAGTCCTCCTTGCCAAAGTTAAACATAAGAATTTTAATAGAACCTCTATAATCCGGGTCTATCACTCCGGCTCCTATGTCCAGAAAATGCTTTACAGCAAGGCCTGATCGTGGGGCTATCCGGCCGTAACAGCCTAGTGCAGCGATGGCGAACCTATGGCACGCGTGCCAGCTGTGGCACGCGAAGGCCTTGCAGCTGGCACGCGTGAAGGTCCGCAGAAAAAGAAAAAGCGGGCTCTGGCTGCTGCCGCGGACGCGGACGCGGCAGCATGCAGTATCCCGCGGGGCCCCCTCCGCCCGCTAAGCCCCTCTGCAAGGGCTTTCAGATTCGCGAGGGAGACAGCGTCTCCCTCGCGTCTCTGTTAAGCCCGCAGGGGCTAATGGGAAATTTCCCATCAGCCCCTTTAGACGCGAGGGACTGATGGGAAATTTCCCATTAGCCCCTGCGGGCTTAACAGAGACGCGAGGGAGACGCTCTCCCTCGCGAATCTGAAAGCCCTTGCAGAGGGGCTTAGCGGGCGGAGGGGGCCCCACGGGACATTGCATTCTGCCGCTGCCGCGGCAGAAGCCAGAGCCAGCTGCTTTTTTTTTTTTTTAAATTTGCCATGGGGGGTGGGTTAGGACTGCTAATGGGCTAGGGGGGGTTAGGACTGCTAATGGGCTAGGGGGGGGGGTTAGGACTGCTAATGGGCTGGGGGGTTAGGACTGCTAATGGGCTGGGGGGGTAGGACTGCTAATGGGCTAGGGGGGGGTTAGGACTGCTAATGGGCTAGGGGGGGTTAGGACTGCTAATGGGCTGGGGGGGTAGGACTGCTAATGGGCTGTGGGCTGATGGGGGCTGTCTGGAAATGGGGTGATGGGGGGTTAGGACTGGTAATGGGCTATGGGGGGGGGTTAGGACTGCTAATGGGCTAGAGAGGGGGGGGTTAGGACTGCTAATGGGCTAGGGGGGGTTAGGACTGCTGATGGGGAGGGGTTAGGACTTGAGGTGGACTGTTGGGTGGGGTTAGGACTGGAAATGGGCTGATGGGGGGTTAACACTGGAGGTGGTCTGATGGAGTTAGGACTGGTAATGGGCTATGGGGGGGTTTAGGACTGATAATGGGCTATGGGGGGCTGGGACAAGAAATGGGCTGATGGGGAGGGGTTAGGACTTGAGGTGGGCTGATGGGGTTAGGACTGGTAATGGACTGTGGGCTGATGGGGGGGGTTAGGACTGGCAATGGGCTATGGGGGGCTGACTGGAAGTGGGCTGATGGGGGGTTAGGACTGGAAGTGGGCTGATGGGGGGTTAGGACTGGTAATGGGTTATAGGGGGGGGCTTAAACTGAAAATGGGGTGATGGGGGGTTAGGACTGGAAGTGGGTTGATGAGGGGGGGATAGGACTGGTATTGGGTTGGGGGGTTGCTAGGACTGGAAATGGGTTGGGGGGCTGCTAGGACTGGAAATGGGCTGATGCAGGGACTAGAAGGGAATGGATGCTGGGTGAGGCTGGAACTAGAAGGGAGCTGGTGTTGGGGGAGGATTAGAATGGGATGGGGCTGGGAGAGTAAAATGGAGAGGGGAAAAATATTTTGTGTGGGAGGGATAAAAAATCTACAATTGGCCGGGTATTGGGAGAGTAAGTGGGGATTGAGGATGGAGGGGTAAATTTTGAGTAGATGAAATAGGAATGAGGAAAGAGCAAAAGGAGAAAGATTAGTATGTTAAAGCAGATGTAGAGAGAGAATGGAAAAAAAACCCAAGAAGACAGAAGAAAGGACAAATGGACAGCAGATGGAGAGTTAGCAGAAGACACGAAGAAACCAGAAGAAAGTGGCTGGAACAATTGCAACTGAAAAAAAATGCACAAAAGGTAGAAAATATCTCTTTATTTTGAATTTATTAATTGGAATATGTCAGCTCTGGGAAATGTGCATCATTAATTTTTGCGCTTTGTTTAGTACAAGAGGAAATTAATATATAGTTTTATTTCTACAGTGTTGTTGTATATTCCAAGTTTGGCTTTTGGGGTTCCCAGTTTAATTATTGTCTTCCTGTTTCTA
The DNA here is from genome assembly GCA_033557465.1 of Ichthyophis bannanicus. Classification (NCBI taxonomy): domain Eukaryota; kingdom Metazoa; phylum Chordata; class Amphibia; order Gymnophiona; family Ichthyophiidae; genus Ichthyophis; species Ichthyophis bannanicus. The sequence continues at coordinate 120,694,603 of CM066032.1, read as the reverse complement.
AATTGTGATTCCTTGTTTGGTAATGGTCTGTTCTGCATGTGTAACTGAGCTGAGGTATTCTGTTTATATAATTCCTATTTGACATTGCCACTTGTTCTTTCCCCAGTAGGTCATGTATTGTTGTTCTCTGAGATGTATTGGTTTAATATTTGCAGTGTTGCCTTTTGATAGGTAGAGTATGGTGCTTTGTGAGTCCTGGTAGTGCTGTTAGGATACGGCGGGTTTGCTATGGGTTCTAAATGGGCAGCGTTTGTAGTAGTTCCTAATGTGCCTGGCGGTTGGTACTGGATTATAGTAATGTAGAAACCTTTTAGTCTTTCTTTATCCATATACTCATTAAGAGGCATGTTTACTAAAAGTTAGTGTATGGTAACATTATGCAAATATTTATGCAAATGAAGCACCTTATGCAAATGGAGCTTTAATTGACGTGCTGGCACTTTGAGGAAATTCTTTGGTTTTGTGCGGCAGTTTGGGCACTCGGGCTCAAAAAGGTTAGCCATCACTGGCCTAGTGGCATTTCCATCTGTAGAGCGGTATCTATTAATGCTTTCCCTTGCTTAGGAACTATTACCTCCTCAGCACTACAGAGGTCATAACCTGCTGAGTTACTTGAAGCTCTCTTAGGGGGTTGAGCATTAGGGTTCATCTTGCAGAATCTTAGTACAAACACTGGTTTCTTCATTATTTCCTCTCTTGAAGGGGGTGTTTTCTCTTTTTGCTTTTTCAGGTGGGCAAACAAAGGACTAGGCACTATACTTTTCTTGTTGGCTTGGGTTAGAGCTTCTACCGGGGACTCTCTGGTAGCTTCTTGCTCTTTTAAGAATAAGCGTTGTTCCACCCCTTTATGGAAATGTGGCCAGTCTTTACCCAAAACTATATTATGAGGTAGCTTGGGACCACTGCGATAGGAATTTTCTTAAGCACACCTAGCGCTTTCACCTGAAGGTTGTATACAGGGTATAGTGATGTACCTCCATGTACACAGTGGATCTTCACGTTACGAACAGGCTGAATTGCTACCCCTGATGCTTGGACTTGCTGCCACAGTGCCTTGGAGAGCATTGTCTTCTCTGCGCCAGAATCCAATAACGCGGTAGTAGCAATTCCCTGCACCTCTACCTCAATGAGAAATCCTTCTCGGGTTTTTTGTGCACTTTCTGCTACTAAGGCAGTCTTAAAACAATTCTTCTGTATATGCCCTTCTCGCCCACATTTAAAACATTTCCTAGGCGGTAACCTAGCCTTCACAGTTGGCATACACATATTGCTTGCTTCATTCTGAAATTTCCACTTCCTTTCTGACTCAGGTATTGTTGCCCCCTTTAAATCACTACTACTTTCATGAGCCATTACCTTGGCCTGCAAGAAGCGTTCTGTGAGGTCTACTGCTTCCTGTGGGGTTTTGCAGCTTTGCAGAATCAGGAAGGTTTTTATTTCATTGGGTACAGCATTCATGTATTGCTCTACAACTAAGCTTTCCAATATAGACTCTTTAGTCCTATTCTCTGGATTAAGCCATTTATTTAACAACATGCTTATCCTGCCAACTATGCCACTTGCGGCGCTCCTGCCCGGCCTTAGGGCTAAAAGACAGGAGCGGCGGTCTGATGCTTCGTGAGGAAGGAGAGTAACCTGTATCCAGGGAATGCTGGGTATTGTAGTTCCTGCTCCTCTCGCTCCAAAATAAAGAGTTGTAGTTATGGGGTTTCCAGTATTTTTATTATAGTAAAGGATATTGTTCCATCACATGGCAAATAAATGCAAACAAAATAGGTGCTTCAAATGCTAACAGGAAAACTTAGGATAAAGGCAACTTAAAGTATAACTGCTTCTTTTCACTTCTCAGCAAATTACTCACTTTGCCCCAAGAGGTCAGTTAGATTCACTGCAGCCTCTTTCAGCCACTGTTACCTTCACAGTGCTGGGGAAAATCAGATGCATATAATTAGAGCTTTCTCAGCAAGGCAATACAACAGCTCCGTAGCATTCAATTCACATACGGTAAAAACAGTTTCCTTCAGCTTGGCATCTCTACACAGCAGACCGTGCAATCCATGCTCTCACAATCTGGTAAGTCTGTATTATCTTGTGTTAATTCTTCAAGCTGTATGGAATTACTGGCTTCTGGTAACACTGGCTGTCTTCTAGCATGCAACTCTAAAAACTGCTTAAAACTCTGTAGGAGCAATTCAGCCTGCTGTTTGGGAGGTAGGGAATTGCTATCAGCTATACAACTTCCCTCTGGCTTAAGGCTGTTTATTTTCTCCTCTCTTAGATTAATTGTGTCAGAGTAACTGCTAGTCCCTTTTTCTAATGTTTCACACACAGGAGAGTTAGCTTTACGTTCAGCCTGGAAACTTTGTGGCAATTCACTTACTTGTTGCCATGCCGTTCTGACTTCAGATGGCTCCAACGTTCTCCAGCTGTTAGAATGTTTGTTGCTCTCTGGCTCAAACGGTACTTCACAGAATGATTGTTTTCTTTCTTGTGCCTGCCTTGAAGGCTTCCTTTCCCAGGGCTGTGCCTTCCAACGGTTGTCTAATTCAGGGCTAGGTCCTCTCTCCTTGGGACTTCTACTCACTGCCTCTGAATAGAACTTTGCAGGTCTCCTTCCAATGCCAGGTTCCCGAGTATCAGCATACTGTTTTCTGGACTTCCAATCATTCCTCCTCCTCTCCTTCTTTCTCTCATTCTCCATCTGACTAGCAAAGCCATGCTCTGGTTTAAAACCACGTTCTCTCCTGGACACGCCCCTTCCAAGGGCAGGGTGTGCCCAATCAGGACTGCAGGACTCCTCCCCTGGGCTGGTCTCCATGCTCAGCTCTGTGGAATAGAGTCTCTCTTTCTTCCTTGGTTTCTCAAATAGGCATAAATCCTGCTGAACCTCAGGATTTTCATCCGTTTCCATAGGCTCAGGAGGGCGCTGTTCACTACATGGCGCAGTAGGGAGGAGATGGATGAGCCTTGTGGGACTCCTTGCTTTTGCTGGAATGGTTTGGATGCCTGGGATCCTATGCGAACTTGTTGCTGGAGATCAGACAGGTATGATTTGAAGCAGTTGAGGGCTTGGTTCCTTATGTCTTTTTGACGCAGGCGGGTGAGTAGGAGATTGTGGTTGACTGTATCAAGCGCAGAGGCAATGTCCTTAAATATTAGGATGAATCCTTGTTTTCTCTTATTTTAAATAAATCATAAATTATACTTGTGTCTATTTCCATCTGTGTGTCTTTTCCCCTCTGTCTGTGTCTACCTCCATCCACATTGCCGCAGGTTTTCCATGACAGAGTCTACCCGTGTCCCTTTCCATCTGTGTGTCTCTTCCCCTCTATTTGTGTCTACCTCCATCCATGTTTCCTCACGCTTTTCATGTCTAGGTCTACCCGTGTCCCTTTCCATCTGTGTCTCTTACCCTCTATCTGTGTCTACCTCCAATCCATGTTTCCTCACGCTTTTCATGTCTAGGTCTACCCGTGTCTCTTTCCATCTGTGTCTTGTCCTCTCTATCTGTGTCTACCTCCATCTGTGTTGCCTCAGGCTTTTCATGTCTAGGTCTATCTGGATCTCTTTCCATCTGTGTATCTCTTCCTCTCTACCTGTGTCTAGCTCAATCTGTCTGTCTTTCCCCCTCTCTGTGTAATTGTGTGTGTATATATAGATACTGTATCGATAGAGATATAGATATCCCCCTCTGTCTATGTGTGTGTTTCTATGTCTTTTGCAGCATCAGAAAAGTAGAACTTCCCTATGAACATTGGGCTGGCGAAGTCCATATGTACAAATCCATCTGCAGATTGTCCACATGCTTTGTTGCATCTGAGAATTATGTGCATCAGAATCAAATCCCCATGCAAACATTGCGTCTCCCTGCCTCATACCTTCCCTGAAGCTAAAAGTATACATTATATGAAACCTCGGTGCAGAATTTTAATCGTTAAGTGGAGGGGAATTTTCAGCCCATGGAATTTACTTGGGTAACTACATATTTACCCATGCAAATTCCTTTGAAAGTTTATTAATGTATTTATTAAAACATTTTCACTTCTTCCCTGTCAAAAAACAGCCAAAGCATATTATGCACACATCCTGCTTAAACATTTTCAAAAAATGCAAATGATGCAAATAGACCCCAATTCTGTAAAACTAAAACTATAACCCACCCCCCTTATTAATCTTCTTCCTCTCCTTATAAAGAAAATCCCACGATTTCATCTCCTTTTCCAGCTAAATCCCATTTTATTCAATAAGGGCAACCTCATAATATCTACACTTTGTCAATAGTCTTTCAAAAATGTAACAATACCCAAAATCTGGTCTCCAACAGTAAATCTCTCACAGTAGAATAAGGAGAACCAAAATAGAGTAGACTCCCAACTATCCCAAAATATCTTTGTCAGACTCATCAAAGTGGGGAATCGACCCCTATGAAGAAATGTCCTTTTTAATTGTTATTTGCAGTAAAAACAGCCACATAGTCAAGCAATGCTTTACTTAGCCAAAATGGTGGCGTAATCCCTCTAAATCAATCCCACGAACTTCCATCCACTCTCCAGAATCCATGATGCATTATTGCATTTCAGGTCCAAATGCCTTTCCTAGACCCTGCGTCAGGTGATGATTCATCACTGAGAGTTAAATGAGACAAGGGGTCACCAAAAGGCTGCTCCAAAAGTAACCACTCTTATAAAAGAAGACAGCGACTGATGTCATTACCGACCTGAGCCTGTAGCAAAACTGATTGGAGACTGAAAACAACCTTGAAGCCATACCCCCAAACAGCCAGCCTAAGGACGTACCCAATCAATAATTCTCCAATGTAACTGATGGAAAATATGTTTGTGTCGGATGCAATGTTGCACCATAGGGGCTTTGAGAGTTTTGGTTCTTAGACGTGAAGCATGTTCTACCAGGCATGTTCTAAAAGGACGAATGGTACGACCAACATAGTTCAGCCCGCATGGACAGATGAACAAATAAACCACAAATGTAGATGAACAGTCTGTTTTATGTGTAGAATACCAAACCTTATGGGTAGATGTGTCACCCTCCATTGTATTCTAGCAATAATTGCAATATCCACAAACAAAATATCATCTCTGGGCTGGCATCAGTCCAGAAGTCAAACTTGTCTTAACCTGTTTGTCTCTCAAGTTTTTACCCCAGGTAAAGGCTACCCTCAATGTTTTGATAAACTCGGGTGAAGTCCTAAGATTTGCCAGTGATCTCTAAGAATTTTGACCACCCGATAGGAAAGGTCCATGTAAGGTAAAACGGCCACTATTTTATCATTAGAAGTGTCGGTGCCCACCAATCCATTTAAAGTGTGATTAGAGGGCAAAAGTCACTCATGATGATTATGTAATGCTCGAATATAGGCCTTACGAATCACTGAAATGGGGTACCCCCTTATCAATAAACGCATACCCAAATCACGTGTGCGTTTTTTATAATCCACCATTGTAGTCCAAATATGGCGGTTACATAAAAATTGTCCAAAAGATAAACCCTTCTTCAGGGTCCAGGATGAAAGCTGATAAATTGCAACAATGTGTTTCTTTACACTGATTTTCTATATAAAGTGGTATGTAGATAGGCCCCCCTGTCTGAATACCCTCACATCCAGAAACGCTATGGACTGCGTATCATACTGAGCTGTAAATTGTATGTTAGATTTACAAGTGTTCAGCCATTGTGTGAAAGAGGTCAGGTCAGCTTGAGACCCGACTCAAATGAAAAAGATATCATCAAGAAAATGTTTCCACAGAATTATCTTGGAAAACCAGACTGAAGGGTAGAAAAAGGAATCCTCCATCTCAGCCATGTAAAGAATAGGCACTGAAGGTGCTACCTTGGTCCCCATAGCGATACCCATGGTCTGAGTGTAAAAGGAGCCCTTAATTTAATTTAATTAGCGAGTTTTTATATACCGCATCTTCCATTGATCAGTTGCGGTTTACATGGAACAACAGTAAACAAGGCAATGCTGTTTTTACATATAACAATGTGAAACTACAAGAAGTTCAATCTTACAATTAACAGTTGTAAACTATATACAAAGAACTGGATTATAACTATATACAAGGTATGTATGTTTTCAAAAACATCGGTTTGGGGTTTTAGCACTTATTTCAGTTCAGAGATTAGTTATGTCAGCTGGTGAAACTATCCTTTTTCTTGTTAAAAAGGTGAGTTCGACAAGGATCCGTAGTATGTTGCGAATAAATGTGTTTTAAGTTTTTTCCTGAACTCCATGATTTGAGGTAAGGATCTTAATTCCGAAGGAATGTTGTTCCAAGTTATAGGAGTAGCATGAGAGAATGCTTTCTTGTTTGCTGATTTTTTGGCCTTTATAAATTCCTTTGGTGTTATTAGTTTATTTAGCCCTCATTGAAGATAATTATGTTGAAGAACCAGCCATAATAAATCAAGCAAGAATGGCTTGGGTACACAAGAAGGCAAAAGTAAATCCATTTTGGAAATTAACTCTAAAGCTTCACTCTTATGGATGTTTGTATAAAGGGCCACTACATCTAATGTTACCAAAACTATCTGTGGGTTACGTAATCGTCTCCAACAATGAAATAAAGTGTGAAGTGCCCCTTATGAAAGATGTTACCTTTGCCGCCAAAGGCTGAAGGAAACAGTCACAAAATTTAGATAAAGGCTCCAAAACCATATCCCGACATGAAACAATTGGACGAAGAGGAGGAAGAGGACGAAGAGGAGGATTTGTCAGGGATTTGTGAATTTTGGGTACTGTCGCACCTCTGTCGGCTAGGCTGTCGCCTAGGGGCTGGAGACGTGAACTTTTATATTTTTCCCTCGATGATTGCCTATAATTGTAGTTGTGCGGTTGAAATGACTCAGCTGAGAAGGTTTATAGGCTCGCAGGATTTTTATTATTTTTTTTTCTTCAGCCAAATGAACTTCATATTTATAGTTCAATATATCAAACATAAGTGCGGGTGTTTTTCCCAGAGTAACCAACAAAAATAAAGTGCTTTTATATTCAGCTTGCCAAACAAATCAACAGAAAGTATTTCTTCATACAAATCAGCAGTGAAACTCTTGTGCAGTCAAAACCAGCTTCCCACGTGGCTTTAAAACAGGAACAGTTTGCAACTCTCCCGTATTGTACAAACTCTATTGCAGACTGTTTCCTTCTTCTCACAATCATTTAGTTTCTCTATTTGCTGTATTGCAACTCTATACTTCTTAGCCAACAGTCCTTTAAACACACAGTCAGAGCTTAGAATCTCAGCAACCTCATTTGCATATTCTGCTCAGCCGTGCTCTTCTTGAAACACACAGTCAGAGCTTAGAATCTCAGCAACCTCATTTGCATATTCTGCTCAGCCGTGCTCTTTTGAAAACAGCTGCCAGGTTTTTAGCGTATCTAGAAACCTTCTAGCTTTCAGTTATTTCTTATAAACTAGAGAGCAATCCATTTCTATGTCTGAGCTTGCTTCATTTATCACAGGGGCTCCTAAATCCATGCTTTCCATATCTGACTCTGTTAGAGAAGCATTGGATTCAATCTCAGACCTATAGTGCTTTAACCTCTCTAGGATTTTCAACACTCTGCTTAAGGCAGACTCTTCCCTCTTCTGAGGAGTGCCTTTACAATTAGGAGGTTTCTTAACTTTCAGCAAATTAGTAGAAGATTTTAAACGTCTCACCTTAGTTTGTGGAAGTAAGCTTCTGGTAGGCTTTTCTGCTGTAAGCTCTGTTTCCATATAAATTTCAGGAGACTGCTTTCTGCTACTCACATGGCTTGCAATTTCCCCTGGGTAAGCTTTCCCTCTAAACGGAGTTCTCCTATCTCTCTTACAGGTCACTGGGCTAACTTCAATACCTCTGGCTGGCCTTGCCTTCCTCCAAGAGGTCTCTGGTGAAGTTTTCCTGACTCTCCATGTTCCTTCCTTGGTTAGTGCTCTGGAGCTCCTAGGGCCTCCTCCCCTTCTGGGACCTTCTGCCCTATTCCAACCGGTTCCAGAATCAGAGCTAGGACTCCTCCTTGTCCTTCCTCTCTCAATGAAAGTTTCACCTTCTCTGGCAGTCCGTCTTCCACTGCACTTCCTCTCCAGGCTCTCTAGGCCCTCTAGCCTCTTTAGCCTTCCAAAGCCTCCATGGTTCTCTCCAAGGCTCTCTAGGCCCTCTAGCCTCTTTAGCCTTTCAAAGCCTCCCTGGTTCTCTCCAAGGCTCTCTAGGCCCTCTAGCCTCTTTAGCCTTTCAAAGCCTCCCTCCTCCCTTTCTCCAAGTTCCTGCCGTTTATATCTGTGATTTCCCTTTCTGCCTCCTAGCCACTCCCCCAGCTGTCCCTCGTGAGCAGGGCTGGTAACTATGGAGCTAGGGCATGTCTCTTCACTACAAACTTTCTGCAGGGAGTTTTTTTCTGAACCAGGAGTTTTAACCCCTAAACTCCTGGATTTGGTTCCTTTCTCTGGAGAAAATGACTGATTTTTCCCTCTTTTCTTATGCTCTCTTTCGGCTGCGCCATCACAGTACAGTATAAATCACCGGGATCTTAGGGTGTTTCAAATACAAAAATGTAAATTCTCTCTGAGTGATCCATCCTGCATCCAAAGCCTGTGTACACAAAGTTAAAATAGTAGGGTCAGATATCACAGGTTGGTAATATGTAGGGTCACTTAAATGTGTCAATAATTGCTGGTGGTATGTAGCCCAAGACTGTATCACCACAGTGCCACCTTTATCAGCATTGCGAAACACCAGCATTGCGAAACACCAGGTCATTGTCCAATGCAGATTGCTTTAGTTTAGACTTCATTTGAGAAAGCCTCAAATTACAATGACTCCAATTAAAAGAGGTTTCAATTTGCTGTAAATCCAAAAGGACCAAAAATAGAAAAGTGGATATAACTGCATCAGTTGGTCCTGGGGGGAGTCATGTAGAGATCTGAAATACCACTGACCCATCATCAGCTAAAGGGTGAGAGGCGAAAAACTGTGTAAGATGCAACTTTAAAAAAAAATCTATATAAATCCACCCGCATTTTAAATGATCATATGGCTTTCCTAACCAGGGCTCCAAAGATCAAACAAACAGTAAGGATTTGAGGGTTTGTTTGTTTGTTTTATTATATTACATTGCTAGCTCTCTGACTGGGAGCTCTTAAAAGGGTTTTTTGTATATTTTTTAAAGCAAGGTTACTTTCTTTTTGGTGCTTTAGGGGAACTTTCCTTGAGCACAGTAGGTTGCTGAACTCCAGTAACCTCCTCAGGTTTAGAAACTGCTAACACCTAATCAGGAGTTAGTGGGCCTGTTTCCTGAGTGCAGTTGAAGCCTGCATAAAAGGCTCCAGTGCCCTGCCCTGTTAAGGCTTTCCTAACCAGGGCTCCACAGATCAACAAACAGTAAGGATTTGAGGGTTTGTTTGTTTGTTTTATTATATTACATTGCTAGCTCTCTGACTGGGAGCTCTTAAAAGGGATTTTTGTATATTTTTTAAAGCAAGTTTACTTTCTTTTTGGTGCTTTAGGGGAACTTTCCTTGAGCACAGTAGGTTGCTGAACTCCAGTAACCTACTCAGGTTTAGAAACTGCTAACACCTAATCAGGTGTTAGTTCCCTCCCTACCCACCCCGACTCCCACCCACCCCTAGTGAGCAGTCTTGCTTTATAGGGCACCTCCCCCTTTAACAAATCACAGAGAATTGGACCAGCACATTTTGAATATAATTAAAGAGATTTAACTGCTTTTTCTCTGAAAGGACAGCTGCGAAACCGGCTGGTACTTGGTAGATCTCTCTCTTTTGCTTTAACAGATACCTAAGCTCCACGAACAGAACAATGGCTGGGAAAAATCATATTGCTAAAGCTGTTACAGCTTCTGCCTCTGTCCAGACAGAGGTCCTAATGCCAGTTGAAGGACCGGTTCCATGTGCAGGGTGCCTGCATGCTGAAGCTCTGAGGAAACAAGTGGAGGAACTCAGAGAGGAGGTGGCGAGGCTGAGGAGCATTCAAGACAGTGAGAAGTACATTGATGAGATGCTTCTTGCAGCAACCAAGCTCTCCAGCACAGGAGAAGATGGGTGCCAACAGAATGTCGATGGTTGGACACAAGTCACCAGGGCCTGCAAAATCACCAATCCAACTTCTCCAGCCCTTGAATTGAAGAACCATTATGCAGCCCTGGAAGTGGAGGAGGTGAAAGCATCCCTGGAAAGGGAAGAACCAGAGTTCAAGTACCCCAAAGTTGCAGTATCAGTGACCAGAAGGTAACAAAGGGTAGTGGTGGTTGGAGACTCTCTTCTGAGGGGTACTGAGGCGTCCATCTGCCGACCAAACTTGATGTCCAGAGAGGTATGCTGTCTGCCTGGTGCCAAATTCCAAGATGTTACGGAGAGTTTGCCGAGACTCATCAAGCCCACTGACTATTACCCAATGTTGCTAATCCACGTTGGAACAAATGATACTGCCAGGTATACCTCGGAACATATCAAAAGTGACTTCATGGCTCTGGGACAGAGGGTGAAGCAGTTAGGTGCACAGGTGGTGTTCTCTTCAATCCTCCCTGTTGAGGGTAAAGGCCAAGGCAGAGAGGCTCGCATCCTGGAGATGAATGCATGGCTGCGTGGATGGTGTCATCGAGAGCGTTTTGGTTTCCTAGACCATGGGATGCTGTTCCAAGGGTTGCAGAGCAGAGATGGCATCCATCTGTCCAAGAAAGGTCAACGCATCTTCGGTAGTAGACTGGCTAATCTACTGAAGAGGGCTTTAAACTAGATTCATCAGGGATGGATGAAGAAAGCCCCCAGGTAAGTGAAAGCCCCTAGGTAGGTGATACATTAAATACCTTTACGGAAATGGGTAACAGGGGTAACATATGGAAAGCAGTGTGTATTAATGCCTGTAGCATGGGAAATAAGATCCCTGAAGTTGAAGCTTTGGTGGGAGTGGCTGACTTGGATTTAGTGGCAGTTACAGAAACATGGTTCACAGAAAACCATGACTGGGATGTAACTATACCTGGCTATACTTTATTCAGAAAGGACAGGGTAGGAAGCAGGGGGGGAGGAGTGGCACTATATGTAAAAACTACTATTAAAGCTTTGGAATTACAGAGCTTAGAAGGGAGAGAGGAGGCATTGTGGGTTAAACTAGAAAGAGGGAAAGAGAAATCTATTTGCATTGGTGTGATATACAGACCTCCCACACAAGAGGAAGAGGTGGACAGAGAGTTAAATGAAGACATACGCAGCATTGCTAAGAAAGGGGAAGTGCTACTGATAGGAGATTTCAATATGCCAGATGTTGATTGGCACATTCCTGCTGCAGTATCATCTAGAAGTAAGGAGATCCTGGATTCTCTACAGGGAGAACTATTCAGGCAATTGGTAAGAGACCCCACACGTGAAGGGGCCATACTGGACTTGGTGCTTACCAATGGTGAAAGTGTTTCTGATGTTGTAGTGGGAGATCATTTTGCATCCAGTGATCACCAGATGGTGTGGTTCAGTATTAGGACTAGGGCTGTTAGAATCCATTTCAAGGTGAGGATGTTAGACTTTATTTATTTATTTATTTATTTAACAGTTATTTCTATACCGCTCTTTCCCAAGTATCAAGTGCGGTTTACAGGGAACAATAAATTATATAGTATGTGGTGTAGCATATATAGTGGTTTTACATAGAACAGTTGAAACTATTTACAAGTAACAATATAACATTTAAATAGGAATTTTGGAACCTATATACATTGTAGATACTTGCAATTATATCATGTATCAATATTTTAATGCATTAATTGTTTTAAATGTGACAAATCACATAATTATAAAGTAAGGAGACTCGTCATCTGTATATATGTGTGGTATGGTTAATTAATATGTGGTTATGTCATTATTTGTTATTTGTAATGAAATATGTAGTGTTATGGTATGTTTGTTAACCTGTGTCTCTTTGTGTATTCTGCTTTGGTAGTGTATTGTAGTGTAATGTGAATAAGTGAGTTTTTAGTTTTTTTCTAAATTCCTTTATGTCTGATAGTAGACGAATGTTGTCAGGTAGATTATTCCAGAGGATTGGTGCTGAGTGTGAGAAAGCCCTCTTGTTGGTTTGTTTTCTAGCTTTTGTGTAATCTTTTGGTATTGCTATAGTGTTTGTGTTTCTGCTCCTTTGTGTTCGTTTATCTTTTTCTACGCTAATGAGTGTATAGAGTGCAGATGGTGCTAGGTTATTTATAAGTTTAAATGTGGTGACAAGAATCTTGTATTTTATTCTGCTGTTAATAACTTTAGGAAGACTAAATTTGCGAAGATGGGCCAATACCTCAGGGAGTCGTTAGTGGGATGGGAACAGCTGGGGGATGTAGAAAAACAGTGGGCAAAACTGAAAGGGGGTATTTTAAGGGCAACCAACCTTTTTGTTAAAATGGTAAATAAAGGCAAAAGGAACAGGAGACCGCAATGGTTTTTGAAGGAAGTAGCAGAAAAAGTGAAGAAAAAGAGGGAGGCCTTCATGAAATACAAGAGATCACAGAGAGAGGAAGACAAGCATCTGTATTTGGAAAAACTTAGAGAAGCTAGCAAAGTAGTCAAGAAGGCAAAGATTCAAAAGGAGGAGGAAATAGCCAATGCAATAAAATGGGGGGATAAGACATTTTTCAGATATATTAGTGAGAAGAGGAAGGGCAAAAGTGATATTGTCAGACTCAAGGGTGCAGGGGGGGAATATGTAGAAGCTGATAAGGATAAAGAGGAATTGCTTAACAAATATTTTTGTTCTGTGTTCACAGATGAAGAACCAGGAGCAGGACCTCAGAAAACACCCACAAATAAGAAGAGAAGCGAGGGACATCTTCAACATTTTTCAGAAGACTGTGTTCGTGAGAAACTAGATCAACTTAAAGTAGACAAAGCGATGGGACCGGATGGGATACACCCTAGAATACTGAGGGAACTTGGGGACGTTCTAGCAACTCCACTGACTGACCTTTTCAATGCCTCGTTGGAGTCGGGAGTGGTGCCAAAGGACTGGAGAGAGGCTCATGTGTTGCCTTTACACAAAAGCGGAAGTAAGGATGTGGTTGAAAACTACAGGCCGGTTAGTTTAACTTCGGTGGTGAGTAAATTATTGGAAACGCTGCTGAAAGAGAAAATAGTGAGGTTTATGGAGTCCAGCGGATTACAGGATCTGAGGCAGCATGGATTCACCAGAGGCAGGTCTTGTCAGACAAATCTGATTGATTTCTTTGACTGGGTGACCAGGGAGTTGGACCGAGGGAGAGCTCTAGATGTGGTGTATTTAGATTTCAGTAAAGCCTTTGACACTGTTCCTCACAGGCGACTTATAAACAAACTGAGCACCCTAGGGATGGACCCTAAAGTTACTGCTTGGGTTAGAAATTGGTTGGGTGGGAGGCGACAAAGAGTACAAGCAAATGGAGCTCACTCTGAGGAGAAGGATGTTACCAGTGGTGTGCCCCAGGGATCTGTCCTTGATCCGATTCTTTTTAACATCTTTGTTAGTGATATAGCGGAAGGGCAGTCGGGTAAGGTTTGCCTCTTTGCAGATGATACCAAAATCTGCAATAGAGTAGACACCCAGGAAGGTGTAGATAACATGAGGAGGGATCTAGCTAAGCTTGAAGAATGGTCTAGAATTTGGCAGCTGGGATTTAATGTTAAAAAATGTAAGGTCATGCATTTGGGCTGCAGCAATCCAAGGGAGCAATACAGTATAGGAGGTGAAGTACTTTTGTCCACTAAAGAAGTGCGGGACCTAGGCGTGGTTGTGTCTGATGATCTTAAAGTAGCTAAACAGGTAGAGAAGTTGACGGCAAAAGCTAGAAGGATGCTTGGGTGCATATGGAGAGGAATGGCTAGCAGAAAAAAGGAGGTGATTATGCCTCTGTATAAGTCTTTGGTGCAACCTCATTTAGAGTATGGTGTGCAATTCTGGAGACCGCACCTTCAAAAGGATGTGAACAGGATGGAGTCGGTGCAGAGGGTTGCTACTAAAATGATTAATGGGCTTCATTATAAAGCATATGAGGACAGACTTAAGGATCTTAATATGTACACCTTAGAGGAAAGGCGGGATAGAGGTGATATGATTGAGATGTTTAAATACCTCCATGGCATAAATGTTCAGAGAGAGAGCGTCTTTCAATTGAAAGCAAGTTCTGCTACGAGGGGACATGGGATGAGGGTGAAGGGAGATAGATTCAGGAGTGATATGCGGAAATATTTCTTTACAGAAAGAGTAGTGGATCCATGGAATAGTCTCCCAGTGGAGGTGGTAGAGATGAGGACAGTAACTGAATTCAAAAAAGCATGGGACCAACACAGAGGATCTCTAAAGGTAAAAAGTGGACTGTTGTAGTTGTTGTTATGGAAGGACAGACTAGATAGGCCATGTGGTCTTTTTCTGTCATCATGTTTCTATGTTTCTACCAGGTCTGGTCCTAAGTCCTCAAGACGTTTCCTGCAAGTGGTTTCCGATTAAGAAAGGCCTGCCACAGTTACCAGTACACCAGCCACACCAGCTTAAAATTTGACTTCTACACTTCAAATGCAACTGTTTCTCACTATATTCATTGGGGATGCGTGAAGAAAGCCCCCAGATAAGTGAAACATTAAATGCATTTATGGAAATGGGTAAAAGGGACAACATATGGAAAGCACTGTGTATAAATGCCCATAGCATGGGAAATAAGATTCAAGATGTTGAGGCTTTAATGGGAGAGGCTGACTTGGATTTAGGGGCAGTAACAAAGACATGGTTTACGGACCACCATGACTGGGATGTAACTATGCCAAGCTATACTTTATTCAGGAAGGCCAGGTTATGAAGAAGTGGAGGAGGAGTGGCACTATATGTAAAAAAATAATATTAAAGCTTTGGAACTACAGAGCTTAAAAGAGAGAGAGGAGGCACTGTGGGTTAAATTAGAAAGAGGGAAAGAGAAATCTATTTGCATTGGCATGATATACAGACCTCCCTCATAGGGAGAAGAGTTGGATGGAGAGTTAATTGAAGACATACTCAACATTGCCAGGAAACAGGAGATTTCAATATACCAGATGTTCACTGGCACATCCCTGCTGCAGTGTCATCTAGAAGTAAAGAGATCCTGGATTCTCTACAGGGAGAACTATACAGGCAACTGGTAACAGAACCCACACTTGAAGGGGCCATAATGGACTTGGTGCTTACCAATGGTGAAAGTGTTTCTGATGTTATAGTGAGAGATCATTTTGCATCCAGTGATCCCTAGATGGTGTGGTTCATTATTAGGACTAGGGCTGCTAAAATCCATTCAAAAGCGAGGGTCTTTGCAAAGATGGGACAATACCTCAAGGAGTCGTTAGCGGGATGGGAACAACTGAGGGATGTAGAAAAACAGTGGGCAAAACTGAAAGGGGATATTTTAAGAGCAACCAACCTTTTTGTTAAAATGGTAAACAAAGGTAAAAGGAAAAAGAGATTGCTATGGCTTTCAAAAGAAGCAGCTGAAAAGGTGAAGATAGAGAGGCCTTCATGAAATACAAGAGATCACAGAGAGAGGAAGACAGGTATCTATATTTGGAAGCTAGCAAAGTAGTCAGGAAAGCAAAGATTCAAAAATAGAAGGAAATAGCTAATGCAATAAAATGGAGGGATAAGACATTTTTCAGATATGTTAGTGAGAAGACGAAAGGCAAAAATGGTATTGTCAGACTCAAGGGTAAAGAGGAGGAATATATAGAAGCTGATGAGGATAAAGCAGAATTGCTTAACAAATATTTCTGTTCTGTGTTCACAGATGAAGAACCAGGAGCAGGACCTCAGAAAACACCCACAAACAGAAACAGAAGTGAGGGGCATCTTCAACAATTTTCAGAAGACTGTGTTTGTGAGAAACTAGCTAACTTAAAGTAGACAAAGTGATGGGACTACATGGGATACACCCGAGAATACAGAGGGAACTTGGGGACGTTCTAGCAGCTCCATTAACTGACCTTTTCAATGCCTCGTTGGAGTCAGGAGTGATACCTGTTTACTTCCATGTTAATTTTCCTGTTACTTGTAATAGGTCTGTTATATCTGACCAATTGCTTCAATGTAAACCGCACTGATGGCAAATAGCGCGGTATATAAGAAAATAAAATAAATAAATAAATACCACAGGACTGGAGAGAGGCACAGGTGGTCCCTTTACACAAAAGCAGAAGTAAGGATGTGATTGAAAACTACAGGCTGGTTAATTTAACCTTGGTGGTGAATAAATTATTGGAAGCGCTGCTTAAAGAGAAAATAATGAGGACTATGGAGTCCAACGGATTACCGGATCCGAGGCAGCATAGATTCAACAGAGGCAGGTCTTATAAGACAAATCTGATTGATTTCTTTGACTGGGTGACCAGGGAGTTAGGCCAAGGGAGAGCCCTAGATGTGGTATATTTCGATTTTAGTAAAGCTTTTGACACAGTTCCACACAGGCGACTTATAAACAAACTGAGCACCCTAGGGATGGACTCTAAAGTTACTGCTTGGATTAGAAATTGGTTAAGTGGGAGGCGACAAAGGGTAAAGGTAAATGGAGCTCATTCTGAGGAGGAGGCTACTAGTGGTGTTCCCCAGGGATCTGTCCTTGGTCCGATTCCACAGGTACACTAAAAAAAATTTTTTTTAAACTGCCTCTAATGTTTCGATTGATTTTTACGTTTTTTGGTGCGCTGAATCCAAATCTGGTAACCAATTTGCTCCATCACGTACAGATTTTTTGCTACATTGGGTTAGCAGTTTGAGGTGAACGTTTCAGATTGAGTGCGATCGAGATAAAAGTTTCTTGGATGAATTCTTTATACTAATTGTTTAGTAGTTATTCAAATAAGAATAAAGAAAATTGTAACAAGGCAGCACATAAGAATAGAGTAATGTCAACAAAACACACTGTGATGGTAGCAAAATTGTCTGCACTTAAAACAGCCACATACATGTGCACAAACATTGAGCATATAAGAGCGAGGTTAGACACAAAGCAAAGCAATGTGCAAAAAATGTTGTACAGGTATGTATGTAAGAATAGAAAACGCAAACCGCACCATTGCAATACATGAAGACAAACACCCGATGGTGTGAAAATAAAATTCTAATAAATGAGATCTGTGATAAGGAAGCTTATCATAGCTCAGGTAGGAGCTATAGAAAAGATGATGTGACTCTGAACAAGCAACCTGTCAGTTCTGGTAGAAGCAAGAAAACAGAGTTTTCACATAAAAGACTACCAGTCCCAGAATGCACCAGGTTTCCAGCAGCCATGAGGGGGGCTGAAGTGAGAAAACGTGTGTGCAATCAAGAGAGCTATGAGGTAATCCCTAAGCACTCATCTCAAAGGGCAGGGCCTGATTCAACACAGCTGCGCTGTGTTAGGGAGGAGCACACATTAGGACAGAATAAGAATAGAGCTTATTCTTCAGATAACAGCTACAGAAAGAGCTTCAGGAAGAGCTTCAGGAAGAGATACAGCAACGGCTACCAGCACCAACATCATTTGGAGAAACAGAAGCCAAGCCAAGCGGATAGAGAGAGAAGGAAACTCTCTGGAAGGAAGAGAAGAAAGGCCATTGGAAGGTCTGGAAGTGTCCAAGGCAGTACCTATACTGGGAGGTACTCCAAGTGCCAGCAGAGTCCATTGGACTGGAGTCAGCCAGAGGAATGGAATGGCAGAGATAGGAATCACCAGTGGCTACCTAAGAGAGAGAAGACTACACGTGGAAGGGACTTTCAGACCCAGGCCAGAAGGTATGTGAGAGGAGATCCAGTGTCCAGGGATCAAGATTGGAAGGCTGGACATCAGAATTGGATTACATACTGGCCAGGCTATACAGAGAGGAATTATGATAGCAGGAGAGGCTCAGGTATGAACACTGATCCAGACCCTATCTATAATAGTGAATGGCAGCAAGGGAATAAGCATTCTCATGATAGTGCCTTATGGAAAGACTCGTCTGTGCCAATGTATGATAGTGACCCTATGTTGATTGATGAAGGGGGAGATACATCAGATGAAACTATTCATTACATGGACTGTTCTCTATCTAAATGCTATTGCTAGCTTTCTGTGAGCAAACACATCAGCCATCACAAAGAAACCAAACTTTGTTCTTTATTTCCACTGCAAACAGCTCCTAAAGCAGGATTTTGGGTTCACACAGTAGCAGCCAGCCAGCTAAAGGGTTTCAGCTGGTCAATTGATAGTAATTAAAGCTGCACCTGATTGTGTGTGTGAGCAAGGGAGAATCACTGCTGGGATCTGCGTGGAAAATAAGCAGAAGTTAACCTAACAAGCAAAGTTCATTCATTTCTTTGTGCCTTTTTATTTGGTAATTATTTGCTAAGAAAACATTAGCTAATTGCCTGACAAGCTGAAGGTTGTTTTCTGATTTGCTTTGTGACTTTATGTTATCCATTTAAACACTGCAAGCAAGTAACCTCATTTATATTGCTACCAAGCATATTTGTGCTGGGTGAATTAAACCCCATCAATAAAAGAAGTATTTTATTGGCCTTACCACTGGTATCACAACTCAATTATTGTCTTCAGCTGTGTTTGGGAGTGAAAGAACTACATTACCCACAATACCTTGCAAGAATCATATGAATATATGCATCGTCAAGATTGTGTAAGTTCTCACCCTAGGCAGCCGTCTGACAGATCCGACACTGTGGTAATAACTAGCAAATTTTTATTTCAAAGTTTAGTAAAAAAACGATATTTGTCAACACAGTTTAGATTTTAAAGTCATTCTTGGGTCAATCAATCTCCTGGTGGGCCCGTTTCTTCTTCCCCCGAATGCTTTTCTTGGTGCGCTGCTTGGCATATTTTTTATCTGGGGTTTCCTGCAGCAGCAACCAGCAGAAATCAGCCATCATAGTGGTGTTCCATCTTCCTTGGTACCTTCTCTCTGCGTCCTTGATGTCCTGGTGAAACCTTTCACCTTGTTCTTCACTGTACGCCCCCAAGTTTTCGGGAAAGTAGTTCACATGGGAGTGCAAGAAATGGACTTTCAGGCTCATGTTACAGCCTTGTTCTTTGAAGGCATTGAGCATCCTGGCAACAATATCCTTATAGTTCTCATCCCGCCTGTTCCCCAAGAATTTGAGAACAACATCCTTGAAGGAATCCCAGGCTTCTTTTTCCTTCTCAGACATTGTTTCAGCGAATGCTCCATCTGAAATGAGTTTCCTTATATCAGGGCCAACAAACACTCCTTCCTTTAGCTTTGCTTCAGAAAGTCGGGGGAACTTTGAGCAAAGGTACCGAAAGCACTCACCATGTTTTGGAAGGGACTTGATGAATTGCTTAATGAGACCCATCTTAATGTGGAGAGGTGGTAATAGAATTTTATCACGAGGTACCAAGCTCTCATGAAGAACATTTTTCTCACCGGGTCTCAAATACTCCCGAATTGGCCAGTCTTTTTTCCCCCAGTGTAGGTCGCGGGCCGGCTATCCCACAAGCAAAGGAAGCAGGGATATTTGGTGAAACCGGATTGCTGCCCTAATAGCATGGATAGAATTTTAAAGTCTCCACAAATCATCCACTTATGCTCATCATATCGAATCTTCTGAAGAATCAGGGCCAAATTCTCGTATTTTTCTTGGAGAATAACAGAGTGAGCAATAGGAACTGAAGCGAATGTGTTGCCATTATGAAGAAGAACACCTTTTATGCTGTCTTTTGACAAATCAATGAACAGCCGCCATTCAGCAGGATCATACTTGAGTTTAAACTTTTCCATCACTCCGTATATATCGTTGCAAAATACCAAATCTTCCTCTTTGCTGAAATACTTCAAAAATTGTGTCTCGCGGTTGCGGTACCAATAAAAAGTTGTTCCTGGTGACAATAGATTTTTCTGTTTAAGCCGAGAATCTAGCAGTTGGGCAGCATCTTTTGGGAGTCCTAAATCCCGGACTAAATCATTCAATTCAGCTTGAGAGAAAAGTTCAGGTTTCGGATCTGGTTCAGTTTCGAACTCGGAAGTACTGGACTCATCAGGAAAAGCCATCTGATGAGTCTCATCATGATCAGAACCGTCCACACAAATATGATCCAAAGATTTTGGTGGTTCAGGCACAGGTACTTCGTTGCTATGAGGCATAGGCCTAATTGCTGAGGGAAGGTTGGGGTAACTTATTACGTTCTTATTTTTTAAGTTGTATCCCTTCACAATGCAAGAGCAAAAATAGCAGTCACTGCTATGGTCTCTTTGTTCACGCCACATCATAGGTATTCCGAAACGAAATGCTTGTTTTTTACCTTTCATCCATAAGCGTAGATCTTCCTCACATGTCTTGCACACTTTGTGAGGAGCCCACGGTTTGTCTTGATCGCCTAACTTCAAACCGAAATAGGCGAAATATACTTTTTTAATAAATGCAGAAATGTTCCTCTGCCGCTTTTTCATGGTATATTCCCCACAAATAAAACAAAAACTGTCCGGAGAGTTGACGCAACCTCTGGCTCTGTGAGCCATCACAAATACACAGCACTGCAAACTACAACTGTAGTGAACCACTTCGGAATAAAGCTGGATTACGACTGAGCAAACAAAAGGTAATAATGAACTTGCAAGAAACTGAAATTTGACAGGAACATTCATGTCGCAACCACCGTGTTTGAGCGAGCGAACGAGGCGAGGCGAACAGGAAAGAACATGCGCCAGCGCAAGTACTGGATTTAGCCCCCCGCCTCCCAATTGTCCTGTTAATGTATAAAATGAATACAAAACACTCTAAAATATCATGAGGGAGTGTTTCTAGTTAGTTAACCATTACAACCTCTATTTTGGGCCAAGAAAATAAACTGCAGTCGGCTAAAAAGAAATTATGTGAACATTCCTTATATGGGTAAGAAATCTAATTTTGCAAGAAAACGTGACGTGATGGAACATTTTGGCTATTTTTCCTGGATTCAGCACCCCAAAATCTATAGGAATCAGTTGCAAAACTGGAGGCAGTTTTTTGGTAGTGTACCTGTGTTCTTTTTAACATCCTTGTCAGTGATATTGCAGAAGGGCTGTCGGGTAAGGTTTGCCTCTTTGCGGATGATACTAAAATCTGCAATAGAGTAGACACCCAGGAAGATGTAGATAACATGTAGATAACATGAAGATGTAGATAACATGTAGATAACTGGAGTGGAGGAGTGGCCTAGTGGTTGGGGCAAGGTACTTCAGGCCGGAAGGTCAGGAATTCAAATCCTACTAGAGGAAAGCAACCTTGGGCCGGAAGGATTGGGGTTTCTAGTCCCACAGGTGCTCCTTGTGGTCTTGGGCAAGCCACTTAACCCTCCATAGCCCATGTTCCCTGTAAGATAGTTCTCTCCAAGTTATAATGCCCTGTTCAATGTAATTTCAGTTTGTTCAATGTAACATAGATTTCTATATTGGTCACCTCGTACAGAGTAAAATCTTAAATAACAATGGATCAACTCCGTATTATAAACTGAAAGTAATATGTTTAAACCAAAAAACTGTATTTCTCATCAACTAGGAGACATTATTTTTTCGGCAGTTAAGCGGTCTCAGTATCTCGGGGTATAAGCTGAAACTTGCAGCATATCCTCCCCTTACGTCACATCAATGACCACCTATGTACTTACTGCCTTTTTTGTAATTTTAGCGAGTGAAAATTTTAAACTTTAAAAATGCCTCTCTTATTAGTTGTAAATAGCAATTTGCTTAGCTTTTGTTGTTGATTCTTAAATTTCTGTCAATTCTTTGTAATACATTGTGAATGCTCCCAACGCTATCCAGCGCCAAGCGTTTCTCCAATTACGGGTTCCTCAGGGGAATGGCTAAGCTTATTCTGTTGATCATACCCGTGTTCCAACCGCATACATTATGCTGAACTGCATAGAAACATGAAACATAGAAAAATGATGACAGAAAAAGACCACATGGCCTATCTAGTCTGTCCTTCCATAACAACAACTAAAACAGTCCACTTTTTACCTTTAGAGATCCTCTGTGTTGGTCCCATGCTTTTTTGAATTCAGTTACAGTCCTCATCTCTACCACCTCCACTGGGAGACTATTCCATGGATCCACTACTCTTTCTGTAAAGAAATATTTCCGCATATCACTCCTGAATCTATCTCCCTTCACCCTCATCCCATGTCCCCTCGTAGCAGAACTTGCTTTCAATTGAAAGAGGCTCTCTCCCTGAACATTTATGCCATGGAGGTATTTAAACATCTCAATCATATCACCTCTATCCCGCCTTTCCTCTAAGGTGTACATATTAAGATCCTTAAGTCTGTCCTCATATGCTTTATAATGAAGCCCACTAATCATTTTAGTAGCCACCCTCTGCACCGACTCCATCCTGTTCACATCCTTTTGAAGGTGCGGTCTCCAGAATTGCACGCCATACTCCAAATGAGGTCACACCAAAGACTTATACAGAGGCATTATCACCTCCTTTTTTCTGCTAGCCATTCCTCTCCCTATGCACCCAAGCATCCTTCTAGCTTTTGCCGTCGCCTTTTCTACCTGTTTAGCTACTTTAAGATCATCAGACACAACCACGCCTAGGTCCCGCTCTTCTTTAGTGGACAAAAGTACTTCACCTCCTACACTGTATTGCTCCTTTGGATTGCTGCAGCCCAAATGCATGACCTTACATTTTTTAACATTAAATCCCAGCTGCCAAATTCTAGACCATTCTTCAAGCTTAGCTAGATCCCTCCTCATGTTATCTACACCTTCCTGGGTGTCTACTCTATTGCAGATTTTGGTATCATCTGCAAAGAGCCAAACCTTACACAACAGCCCTTCCGCTATATCACTAGCAAAGATGTTAAAAAGAATCGGACCAAGGACAGATCCCTGGGGCACACCACTGGTAACATCCTTCTCCTCAGAGTGAGCTCCATTTACTTGTACTCTTTGTCGCCTCCCACTCAACCAATTTCTAACCCAATCAGTAAATTTAGGGTCCATCCCTAGGGTGCTCAGTTTGTTTATAAGTCGCCTGTGAGGTACAGTGTCAAAGGCTATACTGAATTCTAAATACACCACATCTAGAGCTCTCCCTCGGTCCAAGTCCCTGGTCACCCAGTCAAAGAAATCAATCAGATTTGTCTGACAAGACCTGCCTCTGGTGAATCCATGCTGCCTCGGATCCTGTAATCCGCTGGACTCCAGAAACCTCACCATTTTCTCTTTCAGCAGCGTTTCCAATAATTTACTCACCACCAAAGTTAAACTAACCAGCCTGTAATTTTCAACCACATCCTTACTTCCGCTTTTGTGTAAAGGCACCACATGAGCCTCTCTCCAGGCCTTTGGCACCACTCCCGACTTCAACGAGGCATTGAAAAGGTCAGTCAGTGGAGATGCTAGAACGTCCCCAAGTTCCCTCAGTATTCTAGAGTGTATCCCATCCGGTCCCATCGCTTTGTCTACTTTAAGTTGAGCTAGTTTCTCACGAACACAGTCTTCTGAAAATTGTTGAAGATGTCCCTCGCTTCTGTTCTTATTTGTGGGTGTTTTCTGAGGTCCTGCTCTTGGTTCTTCATCTGTGAACACAGAACAAAAATATTTGTTAAGCAATTCCGCTTTATCCTTATCAGCTTCTACATATTCCCCCCCTGCACCCTTGAGTCTGACAATACCACTTTTGCCCTTCCTCTTCTCACTAATATATATGAAAAATGTCTTATCCCCCATTTTATTGCATTGGCTATTTCCTCCTCCTTTTGAATCTTTGCCTTCTTGACTACTTTGCTACCTCTCTAAGTTTTTCCAAATACAGATGCCTGTCTTCCTCTCTCTGTGATCTCTTGTATTTCATGAAGGCCTCCCTCTTTTTCTTCACTTTTTCAGCTACTTCCTTCGAAAACCATAGCGGTCTCCTTTTCCTTTTGCCTTTATTTACCATTTTAACAAAAAGTTGGTTGCCCTTAAAATACCCCCTTTCAGTTTTGCCCACTGTTTTTCTACATCCCCCAGCTGTTCCCATCCCACTAACGAATCCCTGTGGTATTGGCCCATCTTCGCAAAGTTAGTCTTCCTAAAGTCTAACATCCTCACCTTGGAATGGATTCTAACAGCCCTAGTCCTAATACTGAACCACACCATCTGGTGATCACTGGATGCAAAATGATCTCCCACTACAACATCAGAAACACTTTCACCATTGGTAAGCACCAAGTCCAGTATGGCCCCTTCACGTGTGGGGTCTCTTACCAATTGCCTGAATAGTTCTCCCTGTAGAGAATCCAGGATCTCCTTACTTCTAGATGATACTGCAGCAGGAATGTGCCAATCAACATCTGGCATATTGAAATCTCCTATCAGTAGCACTTCCCCTTTCCTACCAATGCTGCGTATGTCTTCAATTAACTCTCTGTCCACCTCTTCCTCTTGTGAGGGAGGTCTGTATATCACACCAATGCAAATAGATTTCTCTTTCCCTCTTTTTAGTTTAACCCACAATGCCTCCTCTCTTCCTTTTAAGCTCTGTAATTCCAAAGCTTTAATAGTAGTTTTTACATATAGTGCCACTCCTCCTCCCCTGCTTCCTACCCTGTCCTTTCTGAATAAAGCATAGCTAGGTATAGTTACATCCCAGTCATGGTTTTCTGTGAACCATGTTTCTGTAACTGCCACTAAATCCAAGTCAGCCACTCCCACCAAAGCTTCAACTTCAGGGATATTATTTCCCATGCTACGGGCATTAATACACACTGCTTTCCATATGTTACCCCTGTTACCCATTTCCGTAAAGGTATTTAATGTATCACCTACCTCGGGGCTTTCACTTACCTGGGGGCATTCTTCATTCATCCCCAACGAATCTAGTTTAAAGCCCTCTTCAGTAGATTAGCCAGTCTACTACCGAAGATGCATTGACCTTTCTTGGACAGATGGGTGCCATCTCTGCTCTGCAACCCTTGGAACAGCATCCCATGGTCTAGGAAACCAAAACGCTCTCGATGACACCATCCACGCAGCCATGCATTCAACTCCAGGATGCGAGCCTCTCTGCCTTGGCCTTTACCCTCAACAGAGAGGATTGAAGAGAACACCACCTGTGCACCTAACTGCTTCACCCTCTGTCCCAGAGCCATGAAGTCACTTTTGATACGTTCTGAGGTATACCTGGCAGTATCATTTGTTCCAACATGGATTGGCAACATTGGGTAATAGTCAGTGGGCTTGATGAGTCTTGGCAAACTCTCCATAACATCTTGGATTTTGGCACCAGGCAGACAGCATACCTCTCTGGACATCAAGTCTGGTCGGCAGATGGACGCCTCAGTACCCCTCAGAAGAGAGTCTCCAACCACCACTACCCTCCGTTTCCTTCTGGTCACTGATTCTGCAACTTTGGGGTACTTGAACTCTGGTTCTTCCCTTTCCAGGGATGCTTTCACCACCTCCACTTCCAGGGCTGCATAATGGTTCTTCAATTCAAGGGCTGGAGAAGTTGGATTGGTGATTTTGCAGGCCCTGGTGACTTGTGTCCAACCAACGACATTCTGTTGGCACCCATCTTCTCCTGTGCTGGAGAGCTTGGTTGCTGCAAGAAGCATCTCATCAATGTACTTCTCACTGTCTTGAATGCTCCTCAGCCTTGCCACCTCCTCTCTGAGTTCCTCCACTTGTTTCCTCAGAGCTTCAGCATGCAGGCACCCTGCACATGGAACCGGTCCTTCAACTGGCATTAGGACCTCTGTCTGGACCGAGGCAGAAGCTGTAATGGGGGCAACAGCTTTAGCAATATGATTTTTCCCAGCCATTGTTCTGTTCATGGAGCTTAGGTATCTGTTAAAGCAAAAGAGAGAGATCTACCAAGTACCAGCCGGTTTCGCAGCTGTCCTTTCAGAGAAAAAGCAGTTAAATCTCTTTAATTATATTCAAAATGTGCTGGTCCAATTCTCTGTGATTTGTTAAAGGGGGAGGTGCCCTATAAAGCAAGACTGCTCACTAGGGGTGGGTGGGAGATGGGGTGGGTAGGGAGAGAAATAACACCTGATTAGGTGTTTAGCAGTTTCTAAACCTGAGGAGGTTACTGGAGTTCAGCAACCTACTGTGCTCAAGGAAAGTTCCCCTAAAGCACCAAAAAGAAAGTAACCTTGCTTTAAAAAATATACAAAAAACCCTTTTAAGAGCTCCCAGTCAGAGAGCTAGCAATGTAATATAATAAAACAAACAAACAAACCCTCAAATCCTTACTGTTTGTTGATCTGTGGAGCCCTGGTTAGGAAAGCCTCAACAGGGCAGGGCACTGGAGCCTTTTATGCAGGCTTCAACTGCACTCAGGAAACAGGCCCACTAACTCCTGATTAGGTGTTAGCAGTTTCTAAACCTGAGGAGATTACTGGAGTTCAGCAACCTTCTGTGCTCAAGGAAAGTTCCCCTAAAGCACCAAAAAGAAAGTAACCTTGCTTTAAAAAATATACAAAAAACCCTTTTAAGAGCTCCCAGTTAGAGAGCTAGCAATGTAGTATAATAAAAAAATCCACACTGATGCAGAATAGAATCCACACTGATGCACACTGATGTAAACCACACTGATGCAGAATAGCGCGTTATATAAGAGAATATAAATGAAGAGGGATCTCGCTAAGCTTGAAGAATGGGCTGGAATTTGGCAGCTGAGATTTAATGTTAAAAAATGCAAGGTCATGCATTTGGGCTGCAGCAATCCAAGGGAGTGATATAGACAGAAACAGCACTAAAAACACCATACCAACTCCTAGTCTATTTACAAGAACCAATAAATCCTCATCCATGAGGGCTTTCTCTCTTGCTGCCCCTGCTATTTGGAATGCACTCCCGGAAAAGCTAAGATCCACAACTGATATAAAAGATTTCCGGAGGTTACTCAAAACCACCCTATTTTATTTGAACAATTCAATGAAGACCCCCAACCTCAGTAATCTTTACATGGAACCATGTCTATTCCACCCCACAAGCTGATTTACACAAGCTAAGTTATCTACACCATTCCCCCTCCCATTACTCATACTACGATGTATATAGTTTTGTTTCAAAACTCCCTCCTAACCCTCCCCTTCGTTTACATAAAAACTCTTTTGGGATTATTTAAATCTTGAAGTATGAAGTAGGAGACTTTAAGTTTTTGAAATGTGATGTTACTGTTTACAATTGAAAGTTCTTTGTAAAGGCTATTGTTTATAATTAAATGTTCTTTGTAAGAGTTGAAGTTAATGTAAACCGCCTTGATTAAATGAAAAGGCGGTATAGAAAAACTGTTAAATAAATAAATAGTACACAAAGGAAGAGTGGGATTGAGGGATTGTGTCTGATGATCTTAAAGTTGCTAAACAGGTAGAAAAGGCGACAGCGAAAACTAGAAGGATGCTTGGGTGCATAGGGAGAGGAATGGCCAACAGAAGAAAGGAGGTGATAATGCCTCTGTATAAGTCTTTGGTGCAACCTCATTTGGAGTATTGTGTGCAATTCTGGAGACCTCACCTTCAAAAGGATATAAACAGGTTGGAGTCGGTGCAGAGGGTTGCTACTAAAATGGTTAGTGATCTTTGTTATAAAGCATATGAGGACAGACTTAAGGATCTTAATATGTATACTTTAGAGGAAAGACGAGATAGAGGTGATATGATTGAGACGTTTAAATATCTCCATGAAAAGCAAGCTCTGCTACGAGGGTACATAGGATGAGGGTGAAAGGGGATAGACTCAGGAGTAATATGCGGAAATATTTCTTTACGGAAAGAGTGGTAGATGGGTGGAATAGTCTCCCAGTGGAGGTGGTAAAGATGAGGACAGTATCAGAATTCAAAAAAGCATGGGACAAACACAGAGGATCTCTAAAGTAAAAAAGGGGACTGTTGTAGTGGTTGATATGGAAGGGCAGACTTTTTCTGCCGTCATGTTTCTATGATTCAATATGGAAGAGGGGAGACCTCTTCAATATTACTTTTCTTGGCAAACAAGGGTGATATTGATACTTTTTCCCAGCCTTCTGGAATTGGGCAACTGTTAGATTTTCTATAGCCCCATTCCACTTTAACTCCAGTATCCTGCTCTTTTGCTATAATGACTTGACATCGAAACTCAGCCAACTTTGAGCACGTCAAAAAGACATACCTCAATGTCCCTGTTTGCATTTTACATTTACCACAATTTTTATCATTCCATAGCTTCATCTGGACCCCTCTTTTTCTAGTAATATAAGCCCTGTGCAATATCCTTTATTGTGTTTCTTGAAATTTCACCGTTGTGTTGTACAGATATACATTGCTAAATAACTTTGCCAGTGTCTGGGGCATTAAGGTTCTGCCCAATACCCTGCGTCCATGCTTCTGCTAAACCATCTAGATGTGCTGCATCTCTCATGTCTTGGCCCACCTTGTAACATTTCACTAAACTGTTGAATTTGGGTGGGAGGTTTGCAAATGCCCTGCCCAGACATGTTTATGTTTGCCTTTATTTGATATACCGTAATTATGTAAACAAGCAATGTGGTTTACAAAAATAAATATAAAAATGATATGAAATAAGAAAGGAACTCCAATCTAACAAAGTAGAAACATAGAAACATGATGACAGAAAAAGACCACATGGCCTATCTAGTCTGTCCTTCCATATCAACAACTACAACAGTCCACTTTTTACCTTTAGAGATCCTCTGTGTTTGTCCCATGCTTTTTTGAATTCAGTTACTGTCCTCATCTCTACCACCTCCACTGGGAGACTATTCCATGGATCCACTACTCTTTCCGTAAAGAAATATTTCCGCATATCACTCCTGAATCTATCTCCCTTCACCCTCATCCCATGTCCCCTCTTAGCAGAACTTGCTTTCAATTGAAAGAGGCTCTCTCCCTGAACATTTATGCCACGGAGGTATTTAAACATCTCAATCATATCACCTCTATCCCGCCTTTCCTCTAAGGTGTACATATTAAGATCCTTAAGTCTGTCCTCATATGCTTTATAATGAAGACCACTAATCATTTTAGTAGCCACCCTCTGCACCGACTCCATCCTGTTCACATCCTTTTGAAGGTGCGGTCTCCAGAATTGCACACTATACTCCAAATGAGGTCGCACCAAAGACTTATACAGAGGCATTATCACCTCCTTTTTTCTGCTAGCCATTCCTCTCCGTATGCACCCAAGCATCCTTCTAGCTTTTGCCGTCGCCTTTTCTACCTGTTTAGCTACTTTAAGATCATCAGACACAACCACGCCTGGGTCCCGCTCTTCTTTAGTGGACAAAAGTACTTCACCTCCTATACTGTATTGCTCCCTTGGATTGCTGCAGCCCAAATGCATGACCTTACATTTTTTAACATTAAATCCCAGCTGCCAAATTCTAGACCATTCTTCAAGCTTAGCTAGATCTCTCATCATGTTATCTATACCTTCCTGTGTGTCTACTCTATTGCAGATTTTGGTATCATCTGCAAAGAGGCAAACCTTACCCGACAGCCCTTCCGCTATATCACTAACAAAGATGTTAAAAAGAAAGTAAAGTGGAAAGCTTGAGGGGAGCGGTCAAATTTGATCAGGCTATAATTTGAAATGTTTAATCTAGGCTTTTCAAATGATGTCTATATTCGGCAACACCATGGAGGGTATTTGAGATACTCCATTCATGAATTGGACATCTGAAAATGGGCACATAGACATCCAAATCATGGAGATGTCCTCAGACACATTTTCTAAAGCTGGGTATATAGATGTCCCTGGCGCAAGAACGTCCAGGTAGCAGAGGGATGAACTGGAGGTGTGACCTCGGCAGAGCAAGGGAGTTGCACGTCACATTGCAATTTACAAGCACGTTGAGGTGTCCTTGCCTATAGCTGCTCCTGACCACAAATAAGATGCAAAAAAGTGCTTGTTTCATGACTGCAACACTTCCAGGGGGGAAGAGCAAAATGCGCTTTCATTGCCACAGTTAATATTTCCTGGCCAAAAAAACTACCTGTAAATACATACTCCAAACATATTACAGGCCTACTGCCACATGTCTGAGTATCTGAAATGGCAGGACAGGATGTATTGGTCTCAGAACATAGACTCCCCCTTCTAATCTACCCAGGCTGGGGCATCCAAGTGCCCAGCTCTGCGGAAGTGCACTTCAGGGACACCTATATTTGTAAAACGGCCTACACCCGTGCATGTACATGGCTTTACTATCTGTATGAGGCCTGCCGCCAGACCCGATTACTGGGACATTCATTTTCGGAGTGGAAATGATGTGACTTCAGAAGGCACTGCAGCCACTTCCCCATTCTGCTCTGTATGTCCCAGATATTTCCTAAACGTCCTTTCTAAAATGCCACTTTATACATTTTTTAAGCACTGTTAACTATAGGAACAGAGGTATATGTCAGAATATTCACATACTTTGTACTTATGTCTCCCATCACTCTTTCAGTGTTTGTTCTGGTGGATCCTCCTCTACTTCCATCGCTTTCTCAGTTGGTGTACCCCCAGGGTCTGTTCAGGGCCCTCTCCTTTTCTCGTTCTTTACCCAGTCCCTTGGTGCCCTCATCTCTTCCTGACTTTCGGTATCATTTTTATGCTGCTCACTCTCAAATCTGTCTATCTACACCTGACATTTCTCTTACATTCCAAACTCGTATCTCTGCCTGCTTATCTGACATCGCTGCCTGGATGATTCACTGCCATCTGAAATTGAACATGGCCAAGACTGAACTGCTTATCTTTCCCCCTAAACCCTCCTCCCCCTTTCTCCTTCTCTGTTGATAACACTACCTGTTTCCTTGGCCCACAACTTTGGGGTCATCTTTGACTCTTCCCTCTCCTTCTCCAAACATATGCAACATATAGCTAAAACCTGTCGTTTCTTTCTCTATAACATTAACAAAATGCGCCCCTTCCTCTCTGAACACACTGCTAAAACTCTTATCCACTCTTTGGTCACCTCCTTTCACGACTATTGCAACCTCCTCCTTGCTGGACTCTCTCAGAGTCATCTCCCTCCTCTTCAATCTGTTCAGAACTCTGCTGCTGCGTGGCTCATCACCCCCAGCCCCGATACACTCATATAACCCCTCTTCTCAAATCACTTCATTGGCTCCCCTTCTGTTTCTGTATTCAATTCAAACTTCTCCTTCTGACTTATAAATGCACTCACTCTACTGCCCCTCACTACCTTTCCTCAATCCTCTCTCCCTTCACCCCTCCTCGTGAATTCCGCTCTTCCACTGGCTTTCTTCTCTCTGTGCCCTTTTCTTCCATTGCTAACTCCAGTCTTTGATCTTTTCACCTTGCTGCTCCTTATGCCTGGAGCAAACTTCCTGAATCTGTACATCAGGCCTCATCTCTCAAATCCATGCTAAAAGCTCACCTCTTTGAGGCTGCTTTTGGATCCTAATCCCTTGCTCTCCTTGTGTCTCCTTTCCCTTGTTTCTTTTGCATTGTACTGTCTGTCTTGATTAGATTGTAAGCTTTAATGAGCAAGGACCGTCTTTCATATGTACTTGTACAGTGCTGCGGACATCTTGTAACGCTATAAAAATGATTAATAGCAGTAGCATCGGTGCCCAATATGGGTGCTTATGTATGTAAAGTACATGCAGAGGTGCCAAATAAAAGCCCCTATACGTATTAAAGCACATTTTAGAAAGGGCATAGAGATTTATGACAGTACAGGTTTTTGCAAAAACGTGCAACTCCTTGCAAACTAGGTGCAGGACTACATGGGTACAGTATGCCTCTCCATGCATGGCAGAAGCAGTGCTTCTAAGAAGCTGCATGGGAGAAAAAAAGCTGTGGAACCCCCCCCCCCCCCACACACACACATACACACACACACACACATTTGCGCTGCTCTCGCAATGAAGGTATACCAATTTCAGCACCACAGGTTGGGCCCCACTTCCCCCCCCCCCATCACTGCCCTGACCTTGGTTATCCCTTGGGTTGATCCCAGATTCTATAACCTCCCCTACTCCCTAAAGCACAGTATCTAAGCCTCCCCCTCCCAAAACAGTACCAGTTCCCAATACCAGCCCCTCAAAACAGCTCTGATTCCCCTCCGGAAGCACATTACCCAAGCCCCCCGCCCCAAGCAACTCTGATCCCCCTTCCCTCAAGGGTTCCTCCCAAAAGAAAGTGCCTTCTGCCCAACCCCCAGCAACTATAACTACCCCAAGTAGCCTCCCTGGCAAACACCCCCTCCCATCCCCCGATCCCCAGCCCTGGGCTTAATAGGTCTTATCAGTTTAAAGTGGGAACAAAAGTGATGCCATTCACTCCTGATCAACACATGATCTGATCCAAAATGGCACCAATGTCGCCTAGCAGTATTCGCTCTACTGTGAGGTTGCCACTAGGGTTCATCGGCAAGAGTTTGCATTAGACTTTGTGCTGAGCAAGAGTGAGAGGGCATCACTCATGCTCCCACTGTCTGATGACCCCTGGTAAGCTCAGGGTGGGGACTGGTGGTGGGAGAGGACAGTTTTCCGGATGGGCCACTAGAGGTTATAGTTGCTGGGGTAGTCAGAGGTCAGGTAGACAGCATTTTGTTGAAAGGGCCTTTGAGAAGAAGGGAGATCAGAGTTGCCTGGAGAGGGGGACTTCAGCAATTTGTTCCTGTGAAAGATGGGGGTGATCTGACCTGCTTCTGTGGGGGATGAGGGATTGGAACTACTTCAGGGGTCTAGTTGGTGGGATTGGAGCTGCTTCGAAGGTTAGAGGGCAGAGGGGCTTGGATGCTGTGGTTTGGGGTGTGGGTGAGGAGGTAGAGTCTGAGAATGGCTCAGCGAGATGGTTCCCAAGGATGGGGCGCTGATTTACAGGGGGGGAGGGAGGGCTGACCTCTGCATTCACAGCTGCCCTTGCCTGCAGACACTTATTCATGCCTAAAGGCAGGTGTAAATGCCAACATCTAAAAATTTCAAAATCAAAACATCGCTCCTAAAAATCTTCAAGCTCAAACTCATTTATACAAAAAAGAGAAAGGAAGGAGAAAAGGATCTCGGATGATTAAGAAGTCAGAACCATAGGCACTCGGTAAATAATACTCAAATTGTGACCCATCCTCAGTATATCAACGACCCTGAAAACCTCCTTCGTGTGTTCATTTATTATTTTATATATATTTTTCACTCACATTTCTCTTCTCTTTTAATTTCATCCAATTATTTATCTATAAACAAGCCTTTCACCCTGCAGAGCATATTTGCCAATAACTAATCATACCATTAACCAAGTTCTAGCAACACTTTGCTTTAGTATGGCTCAAAAGCGCAGCTATTTCCAGCAATCGAATGATCCCCAGTGCCGCTCAAGACGTGCATGGTATCTTTTGGTAATAATGGAAGAGCGTGTATCTCCAGTCGGGTGATCTGATGCAGTATTTTATTTATTTAATACTCTTATATACCGCGCTGTTCAACATCAGTGCGGTTTACATGGAACATCAAAGCAGTTTTACAGTGGGGTTACACCGTAAATTACAGATAGCGGGGAGATTAACTTGGATAACATGTTAACTATATACACAAAGGCATAAGGTGAAAACCCTATAACAATTTAACTATATACACAAAGGCATAAGTAGTATGTATCTGAGATCTGACCCCCTGAGTAGAGGTTTTGAGCAGCACTGGGGATCATTCGATCGCTGGAAATAGTTGCCCTTTTGAGTTATTGGTGTCTTGCTTTTGATATTTATTTTTCCTCACTCCATAGTTGCCTTTTTTTTGTTAGTGATTTTAACATCTAAAAATTGGCAATGAGACGTGGATTCCCTATATGAAATGGGAAATCCACCACCGCACTATAGAATCTCTCCGCTTTCTCTCGCCACCCCCCCCCCCCCCAGGAAATATAGATGTGGTCATCGGTCCCATGTCTGAAGAAATCCCATTCTAAAGTGGCGGTTACACATGGATGCTAATCTACACATGTAAATGCTGCTTTTTAGATGTGGGAATGCTTCTAATATAACCCCCATAGCCTATGAGGCATGTTTACTAAAGTACACTAAGGGTTTGCAAGGTAAGTGCAACAGTCATGCACTAACTGGTGGGT
This sequence comes from Ichthyophis bannanicus, assembly GCA_033557465.1. Taxonomy (NCBI): domain Eukaryota; kingdom Metazoa; phylum Chordata; class Amphibia; order Gymnophiona; family Ichthyophiidae; genus Ichthyophis; species Ichthyophis bannanicus. The sequence goes on along the minus strand of CM066032.1, from coordinate 120,660,578 downwards.
GCATGGCCAGCATGTTCTGATCAGTTACCACACTGAAACGTACCCTAACACGTGGCAGAAGCATTCACAATTAGTGCCACCCACTGAGGTGATGCTAAGTGCACCCACGCTAACTGCAATTTGATCATTTGTGCATGTCAATAATCATCACATCAACTGCAACGTCCAGTCAATGCCCACTTTCCACCCTAACCTGCCCTGTCCCCATTCCGTCACGCCCTGTGCAGTTAGCATGTGGTAGCAGTTACTACAGCCCCATGCTAGTTGATTAGCGTGCACTAAAGCATGCCTGGAACTATTGGCACAGTTTTGTAAACAAGCCATTAAGCATAGTTACTCACCTGTAACAGGTATTCTCCAGGAGCAGCAGGAATCAGTCCTCACATATGGGTGAGGTCGGCGCCGACGGAGCCCTCATGCGGAGCGAGCATTTCCCCAGCTTTCAAAGAAAGCCTTTGGGAATGCAGCGCGCATGCGCGGTCCCCTTCCCGCCCAAGGGTGCCATCTTGCTCAGTCTGATGACATAGCTAAAAGACAGCAAAAAACCCCAAAAATGAAATATATGCAACTCCAAGGGGAGGAGGGAGGGTTGTGAGGACTGATTCCTGCTGCTCCTGGAGAACACCTGTTACAGGTGAGTAACTACGCTTTCTCCAGGACCAAGCAGGAAGTCAGTCCTCACATATGGGACTCCCCAGCTCTAGGCTACCGAGAACCCCAAAGCTGAAAAATAAGCTCCCTCTAGAACCTCAAAAAACACTCAACCAAAAACCCCAAACAAGGCAGACAAAAAACAAACAAAACAAAAACACAATGTGAGACAGAACAACCAGGTGGAGTGAGTATGATAGAGGAAAAAAGACCTCAGTAACCCTCCAGGTAGATAATGGAGGAAACGAGTCTAACATAAGGGAACAAGTCCCATGAATCATGAAAAGACTCTCTTTACATCAAAGGTCAATAAAAAAGGAGGAGGAGTAGCCTAGTGGTTGGGGCAAGGTACTTCAGGCCGGAAGGTCAGGGGTTCAAATCCCACTAGAGGACAGCAACCTTGGGCTGGAAGGACTGGGGTTTCTAGTCCCACAGATGCTCCTTGTGGTCTTGGGCAAGCCACTTAACCCTCCATTGCCCATGTTCCCTGTAAGTATTAGTGTATGTGTCTCATATCCCCACGTGTTAAATATATCCCCCAATTGTGTTGTGACCGCTTTGATTGAAGGATAAGGCGGTATACAAAACTGTCTAAATAAATAAAATAAATAAATAAATATCACCCACTGGTGCAGCTCGAGCAAGGCAGAAAAAAGAAAGCATTCAGCGTTTAGAAAAATCAGCCAAAAAGACTCAAAAAAAGTCCAAACTTATCTGAAGTCCGGGCCTGAAGAACAAGTATCCAATGAGCCCCAACATGAGCTCCGACACCAGATGTTTCACCTTACAGCTTCCTCAGTGAGCTGCAACGTATGTAGAACTACAATTGAAAAAGGAACACTGACCTGCAAAAAAGCAAACATTTATGTCTCACATCAAAAGTAAAAAAAACAACAAGAAAAGAGAGACTTTACCCCAGGTAGGGCAAGCGCAAAAACTTACTGTGAATGCTATGTGGAGCGATAAGCTATACCAGGGCACGGCATCAGTATAACCCCCAAAAACAAAAAGACGCCGAGAGAAAAAAAGCCATACACATGCGTTTAAAAAGGCAAACCCTCATGACGTCAGGGGAAACCCTCAAGCCGAAAAACAACGAAACCAGAAAAACCACCGCTCCACATGATAGCCAATGTAAGAAAAAATAACAAAACAGATGAAAAAAATTGAAAAAAAAACTATGAAAACATTATGAAAAAACCATGAAAGAAAACCAACTAACCCACCCAAAAAACCTTGATCCAAAAATGAAGAGAATTACAGACAGTTCTTCCATTCTATAGACTCATTCAAACCATATGGAACTACTGTATTTAGAGAAAAAATCCATCGTTGCTCCAAACGGATTAAAATCTTGTTCAAGTCGCCTGAAGACAAAGCACACTATGTTATGACTAGACATTTAAGATCTTCAAACACATGCCCAAAAGCTTGAAAGTGTTGGACCAAAGGTGCACCCTCCACTGCATGAGCAAGACGACTACGATGTTCTATCAGACGTGTCCTCAGGGTCCGAGTAGTCTTCCCAATATATGCTAAGCCACAAGGGCAGCGAAGCAAATAAACCACCCCAGAACTACTGCAGGAGGTAGATTGAAACAGGCGATAAGAACGCTGATTATGACAAAAAACTTGAAAAATCTCCATTATGGAGCAAATGGAACAGTGTCCACAGCTTTGATGCCCTCCTGAAGGAGGAGATGTCAAGGATGATCTGCCAAAAGTAGAGGGACAAAGTAGATCTTTCAAATTCGAGCTCTTAGTGTAAACTGATCGAATATTTTGTTGCCCCATACCAGGAATTAGACGAAAAACATGTGAGTGTCGCTGAATAATCTTAGACAGCTGGTAGCTGAGAGGATTAAAGCGTGTGACAAAATGCACAAAGGATGAATCCATTGATGCAGAACGATCACGGGGGTTCAATAACCATGCTCGATCATTAAAGCGGGCTCGAGTACGGGCTTTACGAACCAAAGAGATTGGATATCCTCGATCCACAAAATAAACCTCCAACTGCTGAGATTGTGTCTTATAATCCGAAAGCAGAGTGCAGTTACGATGATATCGAAGAAACTGAGCCAAAGGCAAGCTTTCTTTTAGCCGCTGCGGATGAGCACTGTTAAAGTTAAGGAATGCCATGCGATGCGTTGGTTTGGTATACACAGAAGTAACAAGCGTGTCATCACGACGAGTGATCAAAACATCCAAAAAAGAAATGGATGTAGTACTGCTGTCTAAAGAAAAATGAAGATGTAGATCACGTTGATTCAATCAAATGTGAAAAGATGACAATTGATCACTCGTACCATGCCAGAGTAGAAAAATGTCATCAATATACCGCACCCAGAGTTTAATAAAAGACTGATAAGGACTAGCAGACAACCATTGTTCCTCAAAACGTGCCATATATAGATTGGCAATCGATGGAGCCATGGTGGCCCCCATCGCAACCCCCTTGATCTGCTGAAAAAAAGAGCCATCAATGCAGAAAAAATTCTTTGTCATTGCTAGAGTTAGCAGTTGAATAATGAAATCCACCTTAGGAGCACTGAGATCTTGCCGAGCAATCAAAGTTGAGCGGCCAATAGCTATGGCTTCCTGCTGAGGGATGCTAGTGTATAAAGAGGACACGTCTAAGGTTGCCATCAATAATCCAGCTGATACTCTTGTATCATGGCCCATGGCCAAGATCTGCAAAAAATGCATAGTATCCCGTAAGTATGACGGTATCCGGAACACCGACGGTCGCAAAAAAGAATCAGCAAAAATAGAAAGAGGTTCTAAAAGTGATCCTCGCAATGACACTATCGGCCGGCCAGGAGGATGGTATAGGTCCTTATGAAACTTTGGAAGTATATTAAACTGTGGAGTTCATGGATAAGAGACACAAAGAAAGCGTGCTTCCTTTTTTGTGATCAAACTCTGGTCCAAAGCCAACGAAACCAAATCCTTAATCATCATTTGAAGGTCCCCAGTAGGATCTAAGGAAAGTGGTAAGTAGAAACATCTGATAACTGAGACTGGACCTCAGTGACATATTGAGCGACATCAAGCACCACCACTGCACCACCCTTGTCCGCTCTCCGAATGATGATATCATCAAAACCACGAAGATCCTTCAGAGCCTGCCGTTCAGATAACGACAGACTATGATGAACTTTATTGTGAAAAGCAAGTTCTAACTGAGCAATGTCCTTCAACACTAGCTCTCGAAACACTTGCAATGCAGATGGTAACGGACCAGGCGGGGTCCAAGTGGAGCGGAGTGGGAGACGAACAGTTTCCAGAGAATCACACTCCTCAGTCATCAAAGAGGAAGCTGCATCAGTGGTAGCAATAATATTCCGAACTGCACGTATCTCAGAAGACCCAGATTGATTAGCAAAAAAAGCTTTCAAATGAAGTTTGCGTATAAGATGTTCCAAATCCAAGCGAACCTGAAAGGCATCATAAGCGGTATGGGGAACAAAGGAAAGACCCTTTTCCAGCAGAGTCAGTTGAACTGATGATAAAATTTGTGAAGAAAGATTAACTATAAGCCCTCGGGATCTGCTATTGCTTGTAACCTGGTCCATGGACGATGTGACCCCGATGGACCTTCCCCTTGTTTGTTCTTGCCTCGCCCGCGGCCTCTGTGCTTGCGAGTGCCTCGGCCATGCTCGGAAAAATCCTCCGACACAGAAACATATTGATCAGATGAAGCCGATTCATCAGAGTATTCAAATGACACATGATCAGGTTTTCTACGTTCAGGTTTCATCCATGCATAAACAAAGCCGGTTTTGTAATCAGTATCGTCCCTATGTAATTTAGACAGCTTAAAATTCTTGGTTTCTTGTCGAAATGAATCAAGTTGAGATTGCAGCTTTTGCATATGAACTGCAAACTCATCTTCCTTCTCTTCAATTTTCAAAGCAGCTATCCTTTGATCAAGTTCTAAACCTGTGGTCTAGAGACTCAGCATGCGGGATAAGAATCTTCTCTGAGAACGCCCCCGAACTGTAGCCCAACACAAGGGCCGGAGGGTAGGAGTTGCCTAAACCTCAAAGAGATTACGGAGTACCGCCTGTCCGAAAGCACTGTCCCTGCGGGACTCCCTCTCGAGGCAGTAATAGGCCGCGAAAATTTGGCTTGAAGACCAAGTAGCGGCCCGGCAGATGTCTGCCAACGGAACAGAGCGGAGATGAGCTACTGACGCAGCCTTCGCCCTGACATGGTGGGCCGTGACTCGACCCTGCAAGGAGAGGCCAGCTGCCCTGTTCGCCCAGGCGATACAGTCTGCTACCCAAATGGATAGGGTACGCTTGGATACAGGTAACCCCAGCTTATTAGGGTCAAAAGATACGAAGAGCTGAACAGCCCTTCGATGCCCCTGCATAGGTCAATGTAGAAAGACAACGCCCTCCTACAGTCCAGGGTATGCAAGACCATTTCAGCCCGGCTGGCATGCGGCCTGGGAAAGAAGGTCAGAAGAACCACCTCCTGATTGAGGTGGAAGGAGGAGACAACCTTTGGAAGGAACTTAGGATGAGTCCGTAAGACCACCCTGTTCCTATAGAACGGTGTGTATGGTCTATCAGAAACCAGAGCCTGTAGTTCACTCACACGCCTGGCCGAGGTAAGAGCCACCAAGAACAACGCCTTCCAGGAAAGGAAGCATAAATGACAGGTAGCCATCGGCTCAAATGGTGGGCTAGTAAGTTGTTGCAAGACCACATTCAAATCCCACTCAGGGGCTGGTGGACGAATCGGAGGCTTGAGCAAAAGCAGGCCTCTGAGGAAGCGGGCCACTAAGGGGTGGACCAACAGAGACTAGCCCTCCACCAGCGATTGGTGCGCTGACAGAGCACTGAGGTGGACCTGAACAGACTTGGATTTAAGGCCTAGGTCCGTCAGGTGAAGCAGGTACTGCAGCACCACTGGTATGAGGCACGAAAAAGGATCCTCTTGGCGCTGAGCACACCAGGTGGAGAACCTACGCCACATAAGATTTCCGGGTGGATTGTCTCCTAGAGGCCAAACCACCTCCTCCACTTCCCTAGGTAGAAGTAAGGGGGCTAGAACTACCCTCTCAGCAGCCAGGCCATCAAATGGAGGGACTGGAGGTTGGGGTGCAGGAGAGATCCCTGATCCTGAGACAGGAGATCGGGTTGCACCCCCCGAGGGAGTGAAGTGTCCACCGCCAATTGCAGAAGAAGTGAAAACCACGGTTGCCTTGGCCATCTGGGGGCTACCAGGATCAGCAAGGCCCTGTCCCGAAGAACCTTGAATAGGGTTCGGGCCACTAGAGGCATTGGAGGAAACGCATACAGCAGACCCGTAGACCAAGAGATTAGGAAGGCATCTGCTGCTATTCGCAGAGGATGTGGTTGTCTGGAACAGAACCTGGGCAGCTGACGGTTCAGTGGACTGGCAAAGAGATTGATGGTTGAAAGACCCCATTTTAGGAAGATCTGCTGGACCACTAGGGGATTCAAATGCCATTCGTGAGGCTGTAGAATCCTGCTCAACCTGTCTGCCAGGTAATTTTCTTGGCCAGGTAGATAAACAGCCTTGAGAAACATGCCGTGCTTGACTGCAAAGGTGCACACAGCCTGTGCTTCCCAACACAGAAGCCTGGATCCTGTGCCTCCTTGTTTGTTCACATAGAACATTGCTACTTGGTTGTCTGTCTGAATCAAGACAGACTGGTGAGAGAGGACATGAGAGAAAGTTTGTAGAGCTAATCGAAGAGCTCGCAACTCCAGCAGATTGATCTACTGTGTGGACTCCCAAGGGGACCAGAGGCCCTGAGTACATGCCCCCCCCCCCCCATATACAGCTGGTACGTCTGGACACAGCAAGCCAGCACAGAGCCCTGGAAGCACTTTCTCCCAAGGGCATCCAGGTTCCTGGCCTCCCTGCCAGGGGGGGGGGCACCGAGGAGTGCATCTTCTGACTCTTCAGACGATGCATGGCCGATTCCACAACCATGGAATGGTGCGGCAGCTGTGCCTTCTGGAACCCAGGGCTCTTATGGACTCGATAAATGGAATTGACCCGTTTGCTGAGAACCGGCGCCGAGGCCGATGCCTCCCACATGCGGAAGAGCAGCCGTTCCACTATCAGAGGAACCGGTACAGTAAAGGCCTTCTTTGGGGGAGAGTCATATTGGAGGGCCTCGAGCTCTTCGGCTCGAGGCTCCTCCTTGGGATCTGCGAGGAAGGCCAAGGCCTTGGCCATATCCCTCATGAAGTCCGAGAACCGGGTATCCTCCGGGGGGACCTTCTCCGAGGTTCGGACTCCGGTGAGTCCAATGGGACGCACCGGGTCTGAAAAGTGTCTGGGGACTCCTCGTCCTCCGTCTCCCACTCTGACCCCTCCGAGGAGGAATCGAGTGGCTCCGGTCGAGTGGGCACCGATGCCATCCGCCCCGACGCCAAGGGTACCGGCATCGACGACCTCGGCCCCGTACGGGAGGCCGAGGGAGACCTTGCCGAGGATCAACTCGAGACCGCATGGACTCGAGGATCGGCTCAGCCTCCGGGGTCAACTTGGACGTCAAGGTCCCAGTGGTCGGGGCAGATGCACCGGTCAGACCGGCGATCAGCACCCGCTGCTGTTCCATGAAGGCAGCCAAGCTGCTCTCCAAGGCCGTCAACCTGAGTCCGAGCTCAGGAGAATCAGCAGCCCCCGACTCGGCCCCCTACAGCATCAGGGCCGACATTGGCTCCCCTGGAGCAGAGTCCATGAGTACTACAGTACTCATGTGACTCGGGGCCTTCGGCTCCACACGAGGCAATTTGGCAGGCCTCTCCGGCTCCGAGGACTCGGGACCGCGGTTGGGGCTATGCGACCTGGCCCTCGAAGGACCAAGAGTGTCCACCGATGCCGCCCTCACGGGTTTCTTCTTCCTTTTGTGTTCCCGTGAGGGAGACCCCTGCTCAGAGGAGCCCCGACAATGCTCGGGGTCAGACTCCCGAGACGTTGAGGCCTCTGATGAAGTCCAGGCCTGGCCGGATGCAGAGTCAGAGAAGATCCTTTCCCACTGATGCTGAAAGCTCCTCAATGGCTTTGAGGACATTTTGCCACACGGGCCACAGATCATCGGGTCATGATCGGGACCGAGGCACCGGAAGCAGCAGTCGTGTGTGTTGGTGAGAGACATCAGTTTCTTACACCGATCACACTTCTTGAACCCACTGGTAGCCATCGGGGGAAAAAGGGCCTCTGCAAGGTCAAAAGACCGGGCTGCCAGTGAAAAAGAAAAAAGAGCGCGAACGCTAGTCCCGAAGGACAAAACCGAAAAAAACAGCTCCGGGCTCGATACCGGTGTACCGTGCCCAGGCGGGAAGGGGAACCAGCGTCAAACTGGCAAAACACAACAAATTGTCGAAGGAAAATCAACTTTTAACTGGGTGACTAGGACACACGTCTGTCGGGCTCTGCAGAAAAAAGAAGACTGAGCAAGATGGCACCCTTGGGCGGGAAGGGGACCACGCATGCGCGCTGCATTCCCAAAGGCTTTCTTTGAAAGCTGGGGAAATGCTCCGCACGAGGGCTCCATCGGCGCCGACGTCACCATATGTGAGGACTGACTTCCTGCTTGGTCCTGGAGAACGGGTTTTTCTAAATCTGAAGCAAATGCATAGACTCTACATATAGGTACTGAAAATTGTTATAGTTTATGCACACTAGCAGTCCTAACCTGGGAACACTCCAACTCACCCACCTACCCACACTCAAAAAAATTGTGCTATGCATAGAATGTGATATTTAAATGCCACTCTACCTTTAATGCCACTGAAAATAAATAAAGAAAATACGTAGGCATTCAGCACAGCACTGAACATCTAAGTGCTTTTTTAAAAATTGAGGGTCTTGAGTCCAGATTTCCTTCCATTCCCCCCATCATCAACATATAGTAATGCCTAACTTAAAGGTAGTGAAGCAGAGGTTTATTATGAATATTCCCACTGATGCTTTACCTAATCAAAGGATGGGGATTCTCCTTTGCACTAGCTGCCTTATAGCCCTCCAGCCCCTTTCACTCCAGCCCTGAAAAGCTGTTGTCTCCACCCCTGCCAGGAAGTCTAGAATGCCACAAATATATGAATAAAGGGGGGCATCGTGTAGGATGGCCCCCATAAAACCACTCTACCAACTCAAAGCTTTCCCAAAGAATGCAAACATTTCTTGCCTACTCCCCTGTCTAACATCCACATTTTTTTGTGGATTGAACATTGTAATAAAAAGTTATCTTAGAATCCTTATTGCTTATTTATTGGTTTTGTTATAATTATTATTCGTGAATAACCTGTGCCACAGTAAACATCTGTTCTTTGGGCTACTAACTAATAAAGAGGGCCAGTACAATTTGTCCAGAAAACCTTCTGGTATGAATTTGCTTTCACCGTTGTGCAACTTATGGATTCATCTCAATAATGCTACCTCATTATACAATTATACAATGTAGTACAATAAGACTAATTGGAGAAAATATTTTTCACTCAATGCGTAATCAAACTCTGGAGTGCATTACTGAAGGATGTAGTAAAAGCTGTTAGTGTAGCTGAGTTTAAAAGAGGTTTAGACAAGTTCCTGGAGGAAAAGGCCATAAACCATTATTAAAGAGGACCAAGGAAATCACCTGCTTAACCCTAGGATAAGCAGCATGGAATCTGTGTGCCTTTTGGGAACCTGAAAGGAACTTATGACCTGGATTGGCCACTGTTGGAAACAGGATACTAGGCTTGATGGACCTTGATGGATCTATGTCATCTCTTATGTTATGTTCTTATGGATTCTCTAAAGGGCGTGCAGACTGTTATGTGCTATTTATGTATCTAAGTCCCTATTCTTAAATACTTATGCATGTGAATGGGCACTTACGTATGCTATTGTAGGCACAGGGATGGAGCTTGGGAAGCGTGTAGGCGAGGCATAAATTTCCACACTTAAGTTATAAAATACTATAACTTAGCACATTCTTCACAAATCTAGTCACAGTTGATAACGCCAGCTCTAGGGTTAATGTAAGTAGCCATGTCTAGATTTGGCGCACCTATCTCAGCACTTGCGCCCCTCTTCTATAAAGTGCATCTACACTTTATAGAATAGGCCACACATATGTGCATGGCAACATATTTTAACTGTGTGGAAATGTATAGAATTACCATCTTGATGTCTGGCGTGGCTAATCTTCCATGCTCTCCAAAGTCAATTTTTGTAAACTGATCTTTGGTTCTGCCCTCTCCAGGAAAACTTTGTGATCATCTCCTTAAGCAACATAACATCTCAGATTCAAACCCATATGGGCATCATTTGTAAAGCATACAATATATGTAACATAGAATAAATGACGGTAAATAAAGACCAGCTCTTGTATAGTTTTATACTCGCCACTCCATGCAGGTTACCCCTGTCTATTTTTTGAAGTATAAACATTTTTAAGTTTGCTTGGATTCCATCTTCTCACTGTAAAGGGATCATCTGTGCCTGCCCAATCAATAGGCAATCAAAAAATTATATTATCCAGAAAAACTCCAATCCCAAAACTTAAAAAAAAAAATAGCAATGTTGGACATCAGTAATTCAATAAAATATTGTTTTATTTATGTTTGACTCATTGAGCCTAACAGCTTCTAAATCTATAACACACATCAAATGCCACAGCATTAAAGATTCAAAGTTAAGTGGTTAAAAAGAAAGACAAACTTATCTTTTCAACAGCATATTTTCTTATGCAAGCCAACTATGACTCCAAATGAAGACAAAACAATGCCTCACTTCAGCTTCAAATGAAGGAAAAATTGCCTCATTGCCTCTAAATCTTCATGACAAAACGGGTCCTCTTCAGCCAAAACCTCCTTAACATGATCTTCTGTGAAGCTCAATATCTCCTACCATGTGAAACCAGAATTGGAGGAATCCGTTGTGTCACCTGACAAAGAAGAAAAAAATGTTAAGGAGGCTTTGGCTGAAGAGACCCCATTTTGTCATGAAGATTTAGGGGTATGTTTACTAAACCGGGCTAACGGTTAACCTGGGCTATCTGTCACTAGGTCCCATATTAATCAATGGGACCTACGTAGTTGCAGATAGCCCGGGTTACCCATTAGCCCGGTTTAGTAAACATACCCCTTAGAGTCAATGAGGCAATTTTTCCCTCATTTGAAGATGAAGTGAGGCATTGTTTTGTCTTTGTTTTATTAGTCATAGTTGGCTTGCATAAGAAAACGTGTTGTTGAAAAGATAAGCTTGACTTTCTTTTTAACCACTTAATTGAATCTTTGATGTTGTGGCATTTGATGTGTTATTGATTTAGAAGCTGTTAGGCTCAATGAGTCAAGCATTAATAAAATAATATTTTATTGAATTACTGTTGCCCATTATTGCTGTTTTTTGAAGTTTTGGGTTTGGGTATAATTTTTTGCTTGTCGATTGATTGCTATCCTGGTGAGGATTTTTTTCTTCTTTTTCGGGCAACTATTAGGCAAACTAGGCAGTAGCCTAGGGCCGCAGCTTCTGGAGGGTGGCAAAAAACATTGCAATCAAAGCTAAACAAAAGATTCTGACAACTAGCGGATGCCTAAGGCTTAAGGTTTCTCTTGAGTACTGACACCTTGAAGTAACTCTTGGGCCAGCTGTCTGTCCCATGCCTTTTTGAATTCTGTCACTGTTTTTGCCCCCACCACCTCTATTAGGAGGGCATTCCAGGCATCCAGCACCCTTTCCATGAAAAAGAATTTCCTGACGATGTTTTTGAGTTTATCTCCTGGCAGCTTCATTTCATGTTCTCTAATTCTACATCTATTCTATGGGACTTTCCTCATCAGGGAGTCGATTATTGGTGAGGAAGTGTTGTCTGCTCGCCAAGCATTGTATCCTTCGGAATTGGAGAGATTCTAAAGGTCCAGATTATTGGGAGTGGAGGAATGTTCTACACCAACTGGTATTATGGGAGGGAGAATTTTCCAAAAGCATGTTCACAGAAGAGCTTGTTTTTTGAAGATTTGGTCTCCTTATCTTGAAGGGGTATCAGCCAGAGCATGGAATGATATCTTAACAGTTTAAGTTGGCTTATTTAGGACAAGAGTATGGAAGATAAGGGGGTGGTGATTAGGGTGGGGGGTTGAGAGATGGGCTGGAGAGAAGGGAGGATGTGGAGGAGAGGTGATGGTGGAGGGGAGGGGGGGAGGTGGGAAGGGTGGTGGTGGATGGAAGGGGGGGAGATTATTAATAATTATGCCCTGTAGTGGGATGGAATGCTGCTGTTTGCATTGTTTCTTTATGCTTATTGTGGTGTTTTCAATGTTTCTTTATATATACTGTGATGTTCATTAAGTATTTAAACATCTGTATCTCCCCTGTTCCTCCTCTCCTACAGGGTATATTTTGGTCTTCAGCTCTCTTCTCTTTTGTCTTCTGGCGCAGGTCCCATATCATTTTGGTCACCTTCCTCTGAACCACTTCAAGTCTTTTTATGTCATTTGAGAGGTATAGTTTCCAAAACTGAGCACAATACTTCAAATAAAGGCTCACCAATGATTTGTACAAATGCAAGGTGTGCCTTTGATTCAGCTGCTCCAGGGTTTTTTTGGCAGTGTGACCAGAAGTAATTTAACAGGCTTTTCTTCAGCAACATTGGAGGGTTAAGTGGCTTGTCCAAGACCACAAAGAGTGCTAAGGGGAATCAAACCCTTGTTGCTTAATTACCAAGCTAGTGCTCTACCCACTAAGCTACTCCTCCATGGGTGCACTGCTTTGTACGGGGGCATTAATTCCTCCTTCCTTCTGCTGGTTCTACCTCTGTATGCAGCCTAACATCCTTCTGGCTTTAGCACCACCTCATCACATTGTTTTGCCACATTGAGATCCTTAGGCACTATCACCCTGATTCCCTTTAGTATTAGCATTATTATTTATTAGTAGTTTAGAGCACATCCCGTTCCAATAAGAGATCAAGGTGCATTCCAATCAGGTATTGTAGGTATTTCCCTGTTCCCGGAGGGCTTACATTCTAAGGTTGTACCTGAGGCAATGGAGGATTAAGTGACTTGCTCGAGGCCTTTCCTGTGCACATCAGCATCTTGCCCCCTATCGCATAGAGCTCCTTCGGATTTCTGCATCCCAAGTGTATCACTCTGCACGTCTTTGAATTGAATCTTAACTGCCAAGCAATTAAGATGTAATTCTTCCTTCCATTTCCACCATCAGCACCACAGATTTTCCAGTTTATGGAACTATTTATAATGATTCTGGGTGTTTCAGAATGCCTCCTCCTGCAACTGTATGAGTACAATTATGTAGGTGACTACAGCCTATAACTTTAAAATATGCTGTCAAACTATGTCCAGCAACACAAAGTAAATGAAATTGCCTGGCCAGAAAGCAGACAAGGTATGGTACCAGAAAACAAGGGTATGATGTCAGGAAACAAGGGTATGATGCCCTTCCAATTAATCAGTCCGGCAGCTTGTCGATTTCAGCTGCTAACTTCACAAAGAACCCCAAGTCTGGGACATTGGGTGCGTAAACACTACCCAGTATCATTGACTATCCTTGTAAGTCCCCCTCGACCAGAATAAACCTACCATTTATTTATTTATTTATTTATTTAACATTTTTTATATACCGTCTTTCTACGAATCAAGACGGTTTACATATAACAATAAAGGCAGTATATTTCAACTGTTTACAAGGAACGAATAACTGGATACAGAATAAGCAACATGAGAAACAAGATTATAATATACAGTTAATTGCAGTGAACAGTAATCAACTATTTACATATATGCATATGTCTGTGGACAGCTACGGATGGGATACTGTAAGGTTAAAGGAGTAGGGGCAGGGAGGTAAAAGTAATAGGTTTGGTATTAGGGTGGGAGAGAGAAATGCTCAAGGAAAAGATGGGTCTTTAATTTTTTCCGGAATTCAATGTGGCTCAAACAGTTGCGCAGTTCATGTGGAAGGGAGTTCCAAAGGGATGGGGCATAGAGGGAAAAGGTCCTGTCACATTTGGATTTTTTACAGTGTTTTTTGTTGAGGGTATAGACAATAAATAGTGATAGAGCGGTGCTTTCTAGTAGTGTTGGCCATCCGGGTTGGCCACTGTTGGTTGATTTGGAATCCAATCCACTTGCTGATGAAAATGGCTACCCACCTCCTGCCACACGCGGAAGCCCCAAACATTTGATCCATGATACTGCCGTGCATTCTAGCCAAATTTCCCACTGACTGTTGAGTTTCTTTCAGCAAAAGAAGATTCCTTTGTGAAAGATGAGAGCTCACAACATCTTGCGGCACTTCAGGGGGCTACCCAGGCCACATACACATTCCAAGAAATAGCTCTCAATCTGGGTGGTATATCAAAATTGTCCCTTCCACAGGCACCTGTTTTGTAAATTTTTTGTGGACCCCTGTCACCTCCCCAGTAATAAGGCCACCCCTCTTGCCAGTAATGCCAGTAATTTATCAAACCACGTTAGTAAATACCTTTATGTTATATGTTACCTCAACTGTACTGTCTAAATACTGTCACTTAACTGTACTGTCTAAATGTTTACACGTACCCTAATGTTAAATGTAACCCTCCAATTGTGTTGAGACATGACCACCTTGATTGAAGGAAAAGGTGGCATACAAATCTGTCTAAATAAATAAATATGGAAATCCAGTGTGGTAGATGGCCCCCAGGATCTCCCTCTTCCCCACCCTCCCCCCTCCCATCCCCCGAGTCCTTCCCCAACCTCACCCACCACTTCATTATGTGGTCACACCTGATGTTAGGTACTCCTCCCCCATCTGCAATCCTGCACCAAATCTCCCCTACCTGCCCTACTCTATTACCCCCCTGCCTCCTGGTCAGAGCCTATGGTAACATACTATACACTCCCTAGAGCGGGTTCTGGGCCCGGGCGCAACAATCGGACACCCAGCTCCGGTGAGGGGGAATTGAGATGAGAGTCCCCTAAACAACTGACTCTCCTCCCAGTCTCCACCCATTCACCTTTACAGCACCAACAATCAACCATATTACAAATTATTTGCCTCCATTCTTATCTCCACAGTGCCCACATACCCTGCTACCAAAATCCCCCCTTCATAAATTCTTCCTGTCATCCAGACAACTCATTCAACCTGTGTCACACTCCCTCCTCCCCTCCACCCCCCCCCCCCGATTTACAGGCACACCCCATGCCTGGAGTGTTCCAACCATTACAACATGGAGAGAGTGAGTCTGACAATAGGGTCTGAAAATAGAATTCCCCCTTTAGGCATAAAAAAAAAAGACAAAACAAAACAAACAAACAAGCTGGTAAACCGGGAGCAAACAATACAGCACACTTAGTACAGTAGCACGAGGAGACACGTCCCGCAGGTCCCATAGACCAATCACAGTCCCATCCGGTGCACTCCCACCGATCGGGCCTTACTCTGTGCAACCTTCTGGTTCCGCCCAGCCCATTCCTCAGCTAAGGAGCAACCCACAGGCCAACAAAATCCCATAATTGGTCCCTTTTTCCTTGAGGTAATTCCAAGCCTGCGGCGTCTCCCAGCGGTTCTACTGGGTCACAACCAGGGCCGGATTTACCTATACGCCATGTACGCCATGGCGTAGGGCCCACAGCTGGCAAGGGCCTACCCGGGGCCGGCCCACACACCGCAGGGCTTCAGAGGGAGCAGGGTAAGCTCGCGCGAGGCCCCGGCTCCCTCTGTACAGCCGCCAGCGTGAAGAGACTTTTCCTTCACGCTGGCGGCTGTATCTGTAAAGCCGCGATTGCTGGGAAAGGTTAAAGGCAATACCCTTTAACCTTTCCCAGCATTCGCGGCTTCACAGATACAGCCGCCAGCGTGAAGGAAAAGGCTCTTCACGCTGGCGGCTGTACAGAGGGAGCCGGGGCCTCGCGCGAGCTTACCCGGCTCCCTCTGAAGCCTCTCAGACAGCCGCGGTGCTGGTCGGGGGGGCCAAGGACTGCATGGGCTGTGATTGGGGGGGGGACCTGGACCGGAAAATGGCTAGGGGGGGGGACTTGGACTGGAAAGAAATGGGCTGTGATGGGGGGGGGGACCTGAACTGTAAAAGGGCTATGGGGGGGGGGGGACTTGGACTGGCAATGGGTTGTGAAGGGGGGGACCTGGACCGGAAAAGGGCTATGGGGGGGGGGGGACTTGGACTGGAAATAAATGGGCTGTGATGGGGGGGGGACCTGAACTGTAAAAGGGCTATGGGGGGGGACATGGACTGGAAATGGGTTGTGATGGGGAGGGGGACCTGGACCGGAAAAGGGCTATGGGGGGGAGGACTTGGACTGAAAATGGGTTGTGATGGGGGGGGGACCTGGACCGGAAAAGGGCTATGGGGGGGGTAACTTGGACTGCAAATGGGCTGTGATGGTGGGGGGGGGGAACTAGGACTGCAAATGGGCTGTGATGGTGCAGGGGGACTCGGACTGCAAATGGGATGTGATGGTGGGGGCTAGGACTGGAAATAGGCTGTGATGGGGGGGGGGGCTAGGACTGGAAATGGCCTGTGATGTGAAGGCTAGCAATGGAAATGGGCTGATGAAGAGCTGGAATAGGACTGGAAATGGGCTGATGTGGGGCAAGGGAGAATGGGACTAGAAGGGAGTGGATGCTGGGTGGGTCTAGAACTATAAGGGAACTGATTTTGGGGGAGGACTAGAATGGATGGGGAATGAGAATGGAGAGGGGAAAAATATTTTGTGTGGAAGAAAAGTCTATGATGGGCTGGGTATTGGGAGAGTAAGAGGGGCTTGAGAATGGAAGGGTGAAATTTAAATGGATGATAAAGGAATAAGGAAAGAATTGGGGGAAAGAACAAAAGGGAAACAATCAGTATGTTAAAGCAGAAATAGAGAGAGAATGGAAAACATCTAAAAGAGAAGAAAGGACAAATGGATAGCTCGCAGAAGACACGAAGAAACCAGAAGAAAGTGACTGGAGCAATTGCAACTGAAAAATAAAACGCCCAAACAGAAGGTAGAAAAATACTTTTTATTTTGAATTTATTAACTGGAATATGTCTTTTTTAATGTATTTCTTGAATTCCGATGCTGATTTAGTCCCTATTGCCTCTTTATGTCAGGCAATTCTATACATCTATTGCCATTTCTGTTTTGGTAAGTTGATCTCGTTTTTATTTTTTCTGGGGGCCCACAATTTTTGTTGGCGTAGGGCCTCACTCAAGGTAAATCCGGCCCTGGTCACAACCATGGGTCCCATCCCCCGGTCATTGCCACAGGGGGAGATAAAGTCCAAGGCAACATCCTCAGGCCCCAGCAATGATCAGGCCTCCTTCCTGCCAAAATTTAGGAGCTTGTAATTGTGCACACAAACTGCTGAGCTGAGCTGCCTCTGGGTTGCCAAACACTGTGGCTGCTCCATTGTAAAAGACTCGTAAACGGGCTGGGTGTTGAACTGTAAAGGTAATGTGCGCATCAATCAGCCTCCGGCAAACACTGGTGTAGGCTTTGTGTTGCTGACTCAGCTGCGCCGAGTAATCTTGGTAGATCTGTATGTGGGTTCCATCACACTGAATTGGGCCTTGGGCTCGGGACACTCGCAGCACTTTGTTTTTTTGAGGAAATTCAAAAACCTGGCCAGCACCAACCCGAGTACGTGTTCAATAGTTATTGGGTCTCTGTCGTCACCCAATTGTAAGGTTGAAAGTAAGGTGGTCAGGTACCCCAGAACTCCATACCCTTGATAGTTTCCGGGATCCCAGTAAAATGCAAGCTCTTACAATGACCTCGATTCTCAAGGTCGCCCAGCTTTTCCCCTTGCTTAGCCACCGTCGCCTGCAAAGCCTTCAGTGCTGTGTTTGTGACCTGGAGGTCATCCTCCACCTGCGATACCCACCCCTCCATCACTTGCATCTGTGTTCCAAAGGCCTCCAATTGCTTTCTGATACCATCGAGCTGCCCTGTCAACACCTCAAATTTGCCATTCAGTGCTCTGACCATGGCGGCGGAGTCCTCATCTTGCCTGCAGTTGTCGTTGGCTTGTCTTGGTCACGCTGATCAGTCAACTGACTCCTATTACAGGGCGGGCGGGCGGGCGGGCCGCCGTTCACCAGACCTCTCCTTGTACTTCCCGGCCGGTATGACCTTTTCTGGGGCCCTCCTCCTCCTTCCTCCTCATTGGCCCCCCCTCGCGCTGTGCGATGGGGAGCCAATCATTTCAAATGACACCGACGCATCACAGCTTGACCTTCCTCCTCACCTACCTCCCTCCTGCGGACCCGAAACCGGGGGTTCCGCATCTTGCTGAGCCACCCGGTTACGGGCGGCCGGCTAGGAACTCTCGGCCACACGGCCTAACTGTAGTTTTATCTCCCTTTGCAGGCAATACAGTTCTGAGATCAGCCTTTGTTCTGGTAAGCTATCTGTGTTTTTGTTTCACTGTTTTATTATTCTGTTCATGGTTTTTATTTTTTGTTTTTATTTTATGTTTCCAGTGCTATTATGATCTGTTTTATATGATATTTTTCTTTCTATATGTCTGTTTTATTACGATATATATGCTTTGGATGTTGTTTCTAATTGATTCTGTATTGAACTCTGAATAACAATGCTTTTTACTGTAGGTCATTGCGCGCTCTACTCTTTAGCTTGCATTGTCATCAAAGTTGGAAATGACTTACACTGCGACTGGTAACCTTTTCCCCTTTTTTTATGATTGTGCAGTTTTCTGATTATTATTGTTATTTTTGCTGTCTGTTTTACTTTCCTTTATACGTTTTATACATTTGTTGTTTTTATTGTTCCCTATGCTCTGTTTTATATGTTTTAACTGTCATTCCTTCATTATGGATATTTTTTGTTTGGGATGTTTTTATTTCTGTTTTTATTATAATTATTTGTTTGATGTATTTATGTGTTCTTATGCTACAGACACCTGATGTGTTTGCAACGTGTGTTTGCAAATTGTGTTTGCAACAATTTTACTGGTGTGGCTGTGGTCATTCTCCACTCTTCTGCTGGACTGTTGTGTTTTGGGGAGGATTTCTTCTCCTCTGTTCTCTCTTCTTGCTTCTTATCTCTTTCATAGCACTTTCATTGTATGCTCTGGTGGATCCTCCTCTGCTGCTCTGCCACTTTCTGTTGATGTACCTCAGGGCTCTGTTTTGGGACCTCTTCTTTCTCTCTACACTCATTCCCTTGGTGCTCTGATTTCCTCCCATGGTTTTCAATACCATCTTTATGCAATGGCTCTCAAATTTATCTCTCTATACCAGACGTCTCTGCAGGAATCCAGGCCTGAATCTAAGTTTTTTTGTTTGACATTGCTGACTGGATGTCCTGCCGCCATCTAATACTGAACATGGGCAAGATGGAGCTTCTCATTTTTCCTCTAAACCCACATCCCACATTCCTCTCTTTTCCATTTCTGTAGATAACACTGTCATCCTCCCTATCTTCTTGACTCACAACCTTGGAGCAAACTCCCATCTAGACTAGTGTAACTTGCTCCTTGCTGGTCTCCCACCAAATCATCTCTCTCCCCTTCAAAACAGAGTTGCATGACTTATATTCCTCCAGTGTTGCTATGCTCGAATAATTCTTCTCCGGTCATTTCAATGTTTACTCACCTACAAGCACACTCATTCTGCAGCTCCTCATTCCCCTCCTATCGTCTCGCCATGAACCCCTCCTCAGCAACTCTGCTTATCGAGCAAATCACTGTTATCCATGTCCTTCTCTTCTACTGCCAGCTCCAAACTCCATTTGTTTTTCCTTGCTGTACTGTATGCCTGGAATAGACTACCTGAGTCAGTCCATCAGGCTCCATCTTTGGTCCAAATCCAGGCTAAAAACTTGTCTCTTCAGGCTGCTTTTGGGTCCTGACCCACGTATTCCCTTATCTACACTCATATATATTTTAATCATTTCCTTTTATGAATTACTCTAGTCCTCTATTTGTTGTTTGTCTTGAACAGATTATAAGCTCTGTGGGCTAGGGACTATCTCTTATGTCCACGTGTTCAGCATTGTATATGCCTAGTAGTGCAATTGAAATGATAAGAAGTAGAGGCAGCAACATGGCCAGTTCAGTAATATGAGGGGCCCTTAGTGAACCCTCATTCTTGCCATTCCCCTGCTTCTGCCACTGTTGGCACACCTCTCCTGAACCTGCAGAGGCAGCAATGCCAAACAACAAAGACATGATTAGCAGAGCCTGAACTGCTGCCTGTGGGTGCTGTTTCCAGCCCCATGGATGGGATGGGACCAGCTGAACTCACAGAGTGCAGCACCAGCCTGTTGTGATTCACTCTCTGCTAATTGCTTTTTTGTAGTTTGTCATTGCACCGCTGCAGGTCTGGGGGAGATGTGCAAGCCGGGGTAACGGCAGCAATGAGTTGCATTCCATAGTTCTCTAGGCATCCACCTAATTTGCCTAATGTTAGCGCCAGCCCTGAGTAGTAGTAGAAAAAGAGAGCTCGTCTAGCACGTACGTCTGTGACCTTTAAGATTTCTGAAAGTTATGGTACAAGCTCAATTCTAAAATAAATCAATTTGCTATTTTCTTGGTTGCATTGCTTTCTGCCTAAAGTCTTCTCTGAAATCTCCTTTATTTTTGGTCTAATATATTTTATTCCTTCTGCTTGCATAGTTTGCACTTATACTCACCGGGATCCTACGCACCTCGACTGGCAGATAATTTCTCAGCTATCTGAAACACTTCATTATCAAGGCAATCAGATCACTGCAATATGAAACACAATTTTAAAAATATAGCCAAGATGTGTCCCAGAATTAGGGGACAAGAAGAAAAGAGTCATTGAAAGATGACTTCTGGGAGGAAGGGAAAGAATGTAAGGCGGATGGCAACAAGGAGTACCTGTCTTGAAGGTAGCAGATGGGCATTTAACTAGAGACAGTAGAAAAGACAAGTCAAGATGGATTAAAAGTGAGCAGTGAGGAAAAGAAGAGGGGCTTTGTTGTTATCAGCATACAGATGGTCAAGATAATCAAAGGGGAAAATGGAACTCAGACTGAGTCTAACATAAGAGACCCGGGAAAGAGATTTAGGGCATGAAAAGGAAAATCATTTACCAAGACTATAGAAGAAAGAGATGAAAAATAAGAATTAATTTAAAAAAAAAACCCACAAAGCCCAAGATACCATTAGATATGTGTATAGAAATGAGGAGCTGATGGTATCCAAGACAGTCAATGGGTACAAGAATGAGAATTAGTTCTAGCATAAGACAAATCGTTTATAACCTTCACTGGAGTTATTTCAATGGATGTCAGACTGGCAGGAGTCCAATTGGCTCGAGATGTCAAGAAATGTAGATGCTTCAACATGCACAACAGCTCTCAAGACCTTAAAAAAGGAAAGGGTAGAGGGAACTAGGACAATGACTAGCAGTAGCAGCTTTTTTTTTTTAAGAAGACAACAAAGGAACTGGATCTATGCCAGCGCTAGAAGAAGAATTGAAAATGTAGAAGATGATGGATAGTACTCACCTAAAGTGCTGATGATATAGAATTTAAAGGTGGAATAATGATTTTAGAATGACTAATCAAATCACTAGTATCTGTCTTCCTCTCACAAAAGAGAAAAAGTTAAAAAAAAATTGCACCAGGGAATAGAAGAAAAAGCCCATCAGTCACATGAGTTACCTGGTCCATGGCCTGATCACTCATGGTACTCAATGATGTAAAAGAGAGATTGAATTCCTGAGATTTTTAATTAAAGAAATTAACACCCAGACATGGTGGTCATTGAATGAGGAGGAAAACCAAATTAAAATATGAAAAAGATATCTAGGATTATCAGTGAAAGTAAGGGAAACAAAATAATAATAACTAGATTTGGTCCTTAGGTAAAGGGGGATGAATATTGTTTTTATATCCCACCTTATCTCAAAATCAAGGCGGTTTACTGGGAACATTAACAAGGTCTTAACGTAGAAACATGACATTAAGCCTTACATCTAACAGGTAATGAAACATAGCATAATGAACTTGTTAACATAAATGTATTTATTTTATTTATATTCTCTTATATACCGTGCTATTCTGCATCAGTGTGGTTTATATTGAACAAACTGAAATTACATTGAACAGGGCATTATAACTTGGAGATAACTATTTTACAGGGAACATGGGCTATGGAGGGTTAAGTGGCTTGCCCAAGACCACAAGGAGCACCTGTGGGACTAGAAACCCCAGCCCTTCCGGCCCAAGGTTGCTGTCCTCTAGTGGGATTTGAACCCCCAACCTTCTGGCCTGAAGTACTTTGCCCCAACCACTAGGCCACTCCTCCACAAATATAAAGCAATTACAAGATCTTAGCAAAGGAACATGACATTAAGATTTACATCTAAAAGGTAATGAAATATGACCCTAATAAAACTTGTTGACTTAATGGATTTGACATTACTAGTCTTATGAGAAAAGGGAAATGGATCAATTTGTAATCCTGTTTGGGGATAGGGACTTAGCAGGTGGTAAGCTTATGTGGGTAGTACTAGGTCCCAAACTATTCCCTAACTAAGGTGGGCTATATAAGGGTACCATGTTACTGAATGGGACTTAGTTATAAATAGTCCATGCTGTTACCCCAGCTTAGTAAATATGCCCCTATATGTGTGTGTAAAGCATTGCATGTTGCTGATAACACGATGCAATTAGTAATAAGATAAATGAACCAAGTTGGAAGCTTCTGCCCACATATAAAAGGAAGTTGGCATCGGGCCTAGGTGGGGGTAGAAGCAAACAGCCCCAAAGTGCTAAGGTTTCAAGGTAAGCTCTGCAGGGCTGTCTAAGGCCATTGCCACCACTGCTGGCCACAGAGAAGGGCGGCAGCGGACCACTGACACTTTAGGCAGATGCCTAGTTCACCTGATGGTCACGCCAGCCCTGTTGACAGCATCAATAAAAGTGATAGATACAGATTCCCCTGGACATATTCTGAACATCAAGCTGAGATGGTGCCACAGAGAGACAAACTGAGAATACTATCCCAAAACATTCAGACCATGTGCCTACAAAACAGAAAGAAAAATTAAAGCACAATTTTAAATGCAACTAAGGGGGGCAGTTAACAAAAATGTGTTAAGGGGATAATGCACAATATTTGCCACTTAAAGCACGTTAAATGATAAAATTGACCTTTATTTTACCATAACACACATTAGGGCCCTTTTACTAACGCGCATAACATAAGCACTCAAACCCTT
Source organism: Ichthyophis bannanicus (assembly GCA_033557465.1). Taxonomy (NCBI): domain Eukaryota; kingdom Metazoa; phylum Chordata; class Amphibia; order Gymnophiona; family Ichthyophiidae; genus Ichthyophis; species Ichthyophis bannanicus. The sequence goes on along the minus strand of CM066032.1, from coordinate 120,637,726 downwards.
CTCCTTTCTTAATTCAAACATTCAATCATAAATCACATCGCACAACAAAACACCAGATTCATAGGGGTCTGTTTACTAATCAGCAATAGCGGTTTCCATGCAAAATCGGAGCCGCAGCCGTGGCTCCGATTTTGCACGGAAGTCACTAGCACTGCTTAGTAAACAGGACCCATAGTTAGTGGCAAAACTAGGCCTCAGCTTTATTAACCAAACCATCACATAACTCAAACAACTATGAATATATGAAATATCACTCATGATCGGCATCTCACAGCTCAACTAGATAGTGACATCCTAGTCTTGTGGTTAGTTATGAAACTGGTGAATTTCACTTTAGCCAACAATTGGCAGTGACGCCAGGCTAAACGGTAGCATTGTACAAGTTGAGCATCTCCCAATCCCCCTCCCACCTCGAACACGGCAGTGGTACCCATGTCCCCTAGCAGTCCCAGTCATAATCACTATTCTTCAGTCCTTCCCCTGAAAACCGATCATGGTCCAGCAGTTTCATAAATATAACTTTCAACTAAACTCCACCCATAACTATGACAAAATAACCCCTCCTCCCACAAATCCTAAACCTTGGCTATACCAACAAACTTACCAGTGGCATATGGGAGAGAGAGTGCCTGAACAGCCCAAGACTTTCACACACACACACCTGCTCTACCAGAGACTCAGCTGAGGTAAGCAATTAATTATCTTCCCACCCTACTTCTTTTCTCTCCCCTCACTACCTCTCTTGCCCCACTCCCCAAGCAATCAACAATCAGAGCCTACAATCCAGTGGCTCAGCTATGTTACGTCGCTCCCCCCCCCCCCCCCCACTTAGCATTGGGGCGTGTTAGCAGCATTCCATAGAGGAGTGCAGGCGGCAACTGTCCTTAACCGGACAGCAGCAATATTGCATGCTGCCCGTTAGTGACCTGTGCCTAAAAGACAGGCGAAGAAAACCCTCGCCTATCTTTTAGCTGCAGAAGCTAAATGGGCAGCATGCAATATCGCTGTTGCCCAGTTAGCTACGGCAGCTAAGAGGCATGTGCAGCAACCCCAGATATTCAAAGCCGACAGCTAGACAATGTACTTGTTGCTAGCCACCGGCTCTGAATATCGCGCCCAGTCTCCATAATCTTTAACACTTCCAAATCTCTCAAGGTAATTGGCTCAGGTCTCCAGTTGCCTGGTCGGCCTGCCACCTCTCACATAGCGGTCAAAGTCACTTCCACTGCTTGGCAGGCTCCACCTGGTGTCAGCCAAAGAGACATTCATGGCCTCAAACATAGAGTCTTCCCTTGGAGATGGGCTTTCTTGTTCCCACTCTATCTCGCTAGGGTCCTCTGGAGGGAGGTCCATTTCTATGTCCTGGTCGGAGGCAGGGATTCTCTCCCCTACTTCCTGTTCCATAGGGCTTATTTTTGGGGACTTCACTACCTCCTCGCTTTGGTTCAACAGGGTTTTTCCTCTTCCACCTCCCCTTCCCCAGGGATTGGAAATCTTCCTACCAATGTCGGAACCCTGAACATAAGAACATAAGATATGCCATACTGGGTTGGACCAAGGTCCATCAAGCCCAGTATCCTGTTTCCAACAGTGGCCAATCTAGATCACAAGTACCTAGCAGTTTCCCTAAAAGACACAGGTTCCACAATGCTTGTATTGGGGCAAGCAGAGGATATCCCGGATCCCCTTTAATAATGGTTTATGAACCTTTCCTCCAGAAAATTGTCCAAACCTTTTTTAAACCCAGCTACAGTAACAGCTTTTACTACATACTCAGGTAACAAATTCCAGAGTTTGATTACAGGTTGAGTAAAAAAATATTTTCTCTTAAATAGGTTACCCTGTATCTTCATTGCATGTGCCCTAGTCATTCTATATTTTGATGGTGTAAACAATCTACATTTACCCGTTCCACTCCATTCAAAAATTTATAGACCTCTATCATATCTCCCCTCAGCCTTCTCTTTTCCAGGCTGAAGAGCCTTAACCTTTCTAGCCTCTCTTCATAGGAGTATCCTTCCATCCCCTTTACCATTTGGTGGCTCTTCTCTGTACCTTTTTTAATAACGTTCTATCCTTTTTAAGATACGAGGACCAGAATTGCACAAAATATTCAAGGTGCAGTCATACCATGGAACGATGCAGAGGCATTATAATATCATTTGTTTTATTCTCCATTCCTTTCCTTATGATACCTAGCATTCTCTTTGCTCTCTTGGCTGCCGCTGGACTCTGGACGAAGGGTTTTAACATGTTATCCACGATGACGCCTAAATCTTTTTTCTGGGTGGTGGTTCCTAATGTGGAACCTTGCATCACATAACCATAGTTTGGGTTGTTCTTTTTTCCTAGGTGCATAACTTTGCACTTGTCCACATTAAATTTCATCTGCCATTTGGATGCCCAGTCTTCCAATTTACCAAGGTCCTCTTGCAATTTTTCACAATCCTCATGGGTTTTAATAACTTTGAATAATTGTGTGTCATCTGCAAATTTAATTATCTCACTCATAATTCCCATTTCCATGTCCTTTACGAATATGTTAAAAAGCAGCGGACCCAGCACAGATCCCTGGGGTTCTCCACTATTCACCTTTTTCCATTGGGAAAATTGGCCATTTAGCCCTACCCTCTGCTTTCTCTCTTTTAACCAGTTCCTGATTCACAATAGTACATTGCATAGTACCTATCCCATGACTTTTTAATTTTACCAAAAGTCTCTCATGAGGGACCTTGTCAAAGACTTTCTGAAAATCCAGATAAACTATATCAACTGACTCACCTTTGTCTACCTGTTTATTCACAACTTCAAAAAATATAACAGATTAGTAAGACATGACCTTCCTTGGCTAAAGCCATGTTGGCTGTCTCCCATTAAAGCCATGACTATCTACGTGTTCAGTAATTTTGTTCTTTATAATGTTTCCACCATTTTTCATAGTACTGACGTCAGGCTCACTGATCTGCAGTTTCCTGGATCACCCCTGGAACCCCTTTTAAAAATTGGCGTTACATTGGCCATCCTCAAATCTTCAGGTATTACAGATGATTTTAATGATAGTTCACAGATTACTAATAATATGTCTGCAATCTCATATTTTAGTTCTTTCAATACCCTTGAATGTATACCATACGGTCCAGGTGATTTGCTACTCTTCAGTCTATCAAATAGTTGTAACACATCTTCCCAGTGTATCAATATTTCTTTCAATTCTTCTGCGGCAATATCTTTAAATACCATTTCAGTCAGGGTAGCATCCCTACATTTTCCTCACTAAAGACCAAACTAAAGAATTCATTCAGTCTCTCTGCTATGGCCTTGTCCCCTCTTAGTTCCCCTTTTACCCCTCTATCATCTAATGGTCCAACTGACTCTCTCACAGGTTTTTTACTACGAATGTACTTGAAAAAGTCTTTATTGCATGTTTTTGCTTCCACAGCAAGCTTCTTCTCAAATTCTCCCTTTGCCTGCCTTATCAATGCCTTGCATCTAACTTACCAGTGCTTATGTTGTTTCCAATTTTCATCATTTGGCTCCTTTTTCCATTTCCTGAAAGATGGGGGTTTTTTTTGCAACAACAGCCTCTCTGACCTCACCTTTAAACCATGCTGCAGTGTTTTTTACTTCCTTCCACTTTTCTTAAAGCGTGGAATACAGCTGGTCTGGGCTTCCAAGTATTTTTAAACAACACCCATGCTTGATGAAAATCTTTAACCTTTGCAACTTCTCCTTTTAGTTTTTTCTTAACTATTTCCCTCATTTTATCATAGTCTCCCTTTTGAAAGTTAAAAGGTAGTACTGTGGATTTCCTTACCGTCCCTCCTCCATTTATTAAACCAAACACGATCATGCTATGATCACTATTGCCAAGTGGCCCCAATGCCCTTATCTGTCTTTATAAAATACTAACACAAACCCTACAGGCTGTACCCAGCCATAACTGGGCAGCGGTGATATTGAGCCACTGCCCGGTTATGGCAAAGCGGCTAAAGTAAGGTGCAGGAATGGCTGACCTAACTTTCACCATGGAAGCTAACCAGGCAGAAAGCTGAATATGCCACTGCATTAGGGATACCTTGAAATCCCAACCACTTTGATGTGGCCCTCAAGGACTGAAGTTTGAGGTCCTTGCAGTAAAGCATACCTAGGAAGACAACGAGGTTATAATAGTGTTCACAGAGAAACCCTTGATTTCAATGCTATGACAACCAGCACAAGTTGCTAGATTTTCTTTAGGAAGAGCCCTCACACTGAGAATTAAAAGGTCTTTCTTTTTCAGCAAAGTGAAAAAAGTGCCCATGAGACTGTGCAATACCCTTTTACACTCAAATGGATCCTGACTTACATATTTCAAAAATGGTTCCCTGCTGCAGCCACAAACATATATTATAGTAACATAGTAAATGACGGCAGATAAAGACCAATATTGTCCATCTAGTCTGCCCCGTATGATGGCAAGAGTAGTTGCACCTGCTGCTCTGTGCAGGCCACCCCTCCCCACGTCTTTGCTTAGGGGTGAACCCACCACTCCATGTAGGACACTCCTATTTGTTGAGAATTTAGATGATTCAATTTATTTTGATTTTATCCTGTTGCTGTAAAGGGATCCACTGTGTCTGTCCCATGCCATTTGAATTCCGTCACCGTGTTTGCCCCCACCACTTCCATCGGGAGGCCGTTCCAAGCATCCACCACCCTTTCAGTAAAAAAGTACTTCCTGACATTGCCTTTCAATTTACCACCTTGAAGCTTCCTGTTATGCCCTCTACTTTTACAGCTTCCCCGTCTTTGTAAGAGGTTTGTTTGTTCATTATTTCCCTTTAAGTATTTAAAGGTCTGAATCATATCTCCCCTGTCCCTCCTCTCTTCCAAAGTGTACATGTTTAGGTCTTCTAGTCTCTTTATTTATTTATTTATTTATTTATTTATTTAACACTTCTTTTATACCGCGCTATTACAATCAGTGCGGTGTACATTGAACAAGAACATACTACAATGTATACAAGTAACATTGAGTTTTACATTGAACAGGGAACTTCAACAATAGGACAACCGGGGAAACTATGCACTCTTCTCATAAGGTTTCTGACACAGGCTCCAAATCATTTTGGTCGCTTTCCTCTGAACAGTTTCCAGTCTTTTTACATCCTTTGCAAGACATGGTCTCCAAAACTGAACACACTATTCCAGGTGAGGCCTCACCAGTGACTTGTACAGTGGCATAAGTACCTCTTCCTAGAGCAAGGCAAAGACATCATGATGGCTCGTTCAGCTCTCATAACAAGATGAGATATGCGGACATCACTGCTCTGCTGAAGCCAGCTCAGAAAGGTTGCTCCCTGCAACACCAGAAAGTCTGCTTCAAGATGAGCTAATCTAAGAGCTCCTTTGAATTTACTGTAAATTCAGGAGTTAATTTTCAAGAGTTTAATGAGGAATTATCCTCACAAGTCCTTAGGGTTAAGTGATTTTTCAGCCTCCTAAAGCCATGTCTATAACTTCATAATAGACATAAATTTAACCACATGGAAAAAGGAAGCATTCTGTGCGGGGGGGGGGGGGGGGGGGTAGGTGCTTCAGGGGGATGTTAAGAAGATCAGCAGTTTAAACCACAAACCCTATAATATGGCTTCTGAGGGGCAGTAGTTAGTTTGAAGAAAGGGTGGCGGAAAAGAGGGCCAATGATTGGTTAGAATGGGAATGTTGATTCTGAGCTCTGGAGAACATTTAGGGGCAGGCCAGCGGAGAGGGTGTAGTGGGGGAGAGTGACGCTTGTGGCCTTGCTGGCTTATCATAAGACCATAAGAACATAAGAAATGCCATACTGGGTCAGACCAAGGTCCATCAAGCCCAGTATCCTGGCAAGTTCCCAAAAAGCTACATAGGTTCCACAATGCTTGTCCCGGGGTAAGCAGCGGATTTCCCGGGTCCTCTTTAATAATACTGCATTTTATGGATCTTTCCTCCAGGAACTTGTCCAAATCTTTTTTAAACCCAGCTGCACTGACAGCTTTTACTACATCCTCTGGTAATGAATTCCAGAGTTTGATTACACGTTGAGTGAAAAAATATTTTCTCATATTACTCTTAAATGGGTTACACTGTAGTTTAATTGCATGTCCCCTAGTCTTTTTACGTTTTGATGGAGTAAACAACCTATCTGCGTTTACCCATTCTACTCTATTCATTAATTTATAGACCTCTATCATACCTCCCTTCAGTAGTCACTTTTCCAAGTCAAAGAGCCCTAATGTTTTAAGCCTTTCCTCATAGGGATATCCTTCCAATCTCTTTACCATTTTGGTGGCTCTTTTCTGTACCTTTTCTAATTTTACTATATCCTTTTTAAGATATGGTGACCAGAATTGCACACAATATTCAAGGTGTGGTTGCACTTTAGAGCAATACAAAGGCATTATAATATCCTTTGTTTTATTTCCCATTCCTTTCCTTATGATACCTAGCATTCTATTTGCTCTCTTAGCTGCCGCTGCACACTGGGTGGAGGGTTTCAACATATTATCCATAACAACGCCTAAATCTTTTTCCTGGGTGGTGGTTCCTAATATGTGTAACCATAGTTTGGTTTATTCTTTCCTAGGTATATAACTTTGCAATTGTCCACATTAAATTTCATCTGCCATTTGGATGTCCAGTCTTCCAATTTATCAAGATCCTTTTGTATTTTAACAACTTTAAATAATTTTGTGTCATCTGCAAATTTGATCACCTCACTTGCTATTCCAAATGCCAGGTCATTTATGAATATGTTAAAAAGCAGCAAGCCCAACACAGATTCCTGAGATACTTCACTATTCACCCTTCTCCATTGAGAAAATTGGCCATTTAGTCCTACTCTCTGCTTTATATCTTTTAACCAGTTCCTGATCCACAATAGTACATTCCCTCCTAGCCCATGACCTTTTAATTTCTCCAAGAATCTCTCATGAGGGACCTTGGCAAAGGCGGTCTGAAAATCTAGATACACTATATTGACTGGCTCACCTTTGTCTACCTGTTTATTCACACCTTCAAAAAATATAACAGATTGGTAAGACAAGACATTCCTTGGCTAAATCCATGTTGGCTGTCTCCCATCAAACCAGGACTATCTACATGTTCAGTAATTGTGTTCTTTATAATGGTTTCTACCATTTTTACCAGTACTGACGTCAGGCTCACCAGTCTGTAGTTTCCCAAATCACCCCTGGAACCCTTTTTAAAAATTGGCGTTACATTGGCCATTTTCCAACCTTCAGGTACTACAGATGATTTTAATGATAATTCACAGATTATATAGTAGCTCTGCTATCTCTTATTTCTGTTCTTTCAACACCCTGATGTATATCATCCAATCCAGATGATTTGCTACTCTTCAGTTTATCAAATAGTTGTAATATATCTTCCCAGTTTATCGATATTTCTTTCAATTCTTCTAATAGATCAGTTTTAAATACCATTTCAGGCATGGGTAATTTCCCCACATCTTCTTCAGTAAAGACTGAAGCAAAGAATTCATTCATTCAGTCTCTCCGCTATGGCCTTGTCCTCCCTTAGTGCCCTTTTTAACCCTCTATCATCTAATGGACCAACTGACTCTCTCACAGGTTTTTGCTACAAATGTACTTGAAAATGTTTTTATTATGCGTTTTTCCTTCCATTGCAAGTTTTTTTTCAAATTCTCTGCCTGCCTTATCAATGCTTTGCATCTAACTTGCCAGTGCTTATGTTGTTTCTCATTTTCGTCATTTATCTTTTTTTTTTTCATTTCCTCAAAGATGTTTTTTTGGCTACAACAGTTTCTCTGACCTCCTCCAGGTTGATCGGCTGGGGTGCTGTGGACTCACCTCAGCATCAGACATTCTAGGACTTTCAGTGCCTGGTGGTTACAGCAACCTTTAGGGATCAGTGGGCCAGTTGCTTGACAGAGACACAGGTTTGGGTCTGCTGCTGTGCTTGGGCCCAGCAGAACACCCCATGCGGAGCAACAGCAGTGGTGTTTGACTGCTGATGCGGACATGTCAGGCCTTCCCCAGCTATCCTGTCAGGTTGAGGAGGAATCCTTCCCTGGTAGTTGGGATGGTCGCAAAGATGACTGGGATGCTGGAAGATGCTGGAACCATTCTGAGCCTGCTGATGCAGCCTTTCAGCTGGCTGATATATTGTTCTCATTGTAGCCTGGAATATGTGGATGCCAAATGGTGAGTTTGCATGGGGTCTGCATGTTGGGGAGGACGGGTCAAATTGGGGTAGTAGTCAGTTGCATTGGCAGATTTTAAGGCTGGGGATTGGGATGCTGGGAGTATTGCACTCAATGTAAGCAAATTCGGGCTCTTGGAAAGTTAATGGTTTGTGTTGCCAGTGCTCGAGGTCGGGATAGAGCTGACTGCGTGACTTGAGGGGGTGGTCATGAAGCTGCAGAGGTGAATGATCAGTCATGTGGGTAGCAGGGGCCTGAACAGTCAGTTGGTCATGAAGGTGGGGGTTAAAGGGGGCACTGGGACAGGTGGGGAGATATGGAAGTAAGCAGATGTGGCAGGGCCAAGGTCCCCTATTGCAGTGCTGGGGCCATCATGGCAGCTGACATCCATTGGCAGGTGTGCCACAGGACTGAGCCTAGGCAGGTGTATTGAGCCCCCTAGGCAATTCTTTTATCCACATCCTTGAGGTCTTAATAACTAAAATCAACAGTAGTATTCTGATGATCACTAGACCTCTCACAACAATCTTATAAAAATGTATCCTGGGACATTTTAAGATTAAAATTTTGCTTTGTACTTACTCTCGCATTGTTGACAGAATGGGATGATGGCTCTTGAGGTTTGTGTGGCTGTCAGGATCTATTGTTTTGCTTTGACTACCTGCTATCTCTGTTATGCTGTTTTGCTCTTTGCTTCTCTGTTTGCCTCACTTGATATTGTTGTGCAACCCCGGTGCCGTTTCAGCGCTTACCCTGCCTGGCAACGCTAATCAATTGCTTCCCTCCCAACCGGATGTGACGCGGCCGCATTGCATGCGACCGCGTGATTTCAAGGTGCAACCCCGGTGCCGTTTCAGCGCTTACCCTGCCTGGCAACGCTAATCAATTGCTGCCCTCCCAACCGGATGTGACGCGGCTGCGCTGCATGCGACCGCGTGATTTCAAGGTGCAACCCCGGTGCCGTTTCAGCGCTTACCCTGCCTGGCAACGCTAATCAATTGCTGCCCTCCCAACCAGATGTGACGCGGCCGCACTGCATGCGACCGCGTGATTTCAAGGTGCCTCTCCAGCATAAATTACATCACAGCACGGCGTTTCGCGCCGCAGCAGCGCGCGCCATGGGCGCGTGCTGAAGGAGCGCAACCAAGGATCAGGCCTGTTCCTTGGGCGAGCTCCTTGGGGCGAGTCCGTGGGGGCGAGTCCAGAGTCATCTGTCCTGCTTTTCATCCTCAGGAAATCTACCTCTCAGGTCGGTTGGCCGCTGCCTGCCTGCACGGTCTGCTCATTCCTTCACCTCTTCTTTCCCTCGTAAGGTCTTTTTTCTCTGTGCACCTCTGTTACTGTTTCTGTTCCTCCCATCCACCTCCACAGCTTTGTTGGTCCCCGCACTCTCATCTACCATGTCCGCAATTCCTGCCTTCTGGGGCTGGAGGCCTTCCCCTCCCCTTGCTCCCCCAGGTGTTCTCACTAGAAACCTTTCCAACCTTATCCCCTGTCCTCCCTCGGTTCCTCCTCCGTCCTCTGCTCCATCTCTCATCCTATTACAGTTAGCTCTCTTGAACTGCCGGTCCCTCCGTTCAAAGAGTTCCCTCATCCAAGATCTTATCTCTCAGCACTCGGTTGATGCTTTACTTCTGACTGAGACGTGGCTCAGGGAAGGCGAGGAGCCTCTCCTGAATCGATGTCTCCCTCCCAGCTACTCTGCCCTCTCTACCTGTCGTCGGGGTCGGAGTGGCGGGGGGGTTGCTGTCCTCTTTCGTTCCTCCTTGGCTTTTCGGGAGATTTCCTCCCCTGTCATTCACTATCCTGAATCTATCCTTCTTCGTTCTGATTCCTCCCCACCGATATATTTCTTCCTGGTCTATGTCCCCCCCCCCCACCCTATCAGGGCCTCGATGGGATTCCCTTGTTCAGACTTTCTCCGAATTCTTCCTCAGCTACCAGCATCTCTTGGTCCTAGGGGACTTTAATATTCATTTCGATTTCCCTCATTCCTCCCGTGACTCTTCCTTTCTTTCTCTCCTCTCTGATCTTTCTCTCCTACAGCACATTAACATGCCCACCCACTCCGCTGGTCACTCCTTGGACTTGGTCATATCTCATTCTTCTTCTCCTGTGGTCCCTACCTCCCTTCATTCCTTGGCTGTTCCTTGGTCTGACCATTTCTGCTTACTTTTCTCCATTCCCATTTCCCCTCTCCCCCCCGTTCAGAGTAGGACTCCCTCTGCCTCTCGTCTCGTTCGTCATATTACACCCGCCACCCTTTCACAATTTCCATCTTCTGATTCCCTTTTTCCCTCAGATTTCCATCTGCTCCCTGTTGATCTCCAGGCCCAGTCCTGGGACACTACACTCACAGCTGCACTGGATCAGCTTGCCCCGCGCCAGCCTCTCCCCTCTCCCTCCCCTCAGCACCACTATCCTTGGTTTCATTCAGGCCTCTTCCTTCATCGTTCCTACCTGCGCCACGCCGAACGGCGCTGGCGTAGGCACCCCTCCCCCACCTCCCTAGCACACTTCCGTCACTGTCATTCACACTATCGTTCTCTACTACATTCCGCTAAGCGGGACTACTTTTCTTCTCGCATCTCCCTGTCGGCTAACTCTACGCGACAGCTTTATTCTGTCATCCGCTCTCTCTCTGCCTCCCATTCTCTCACCTCCCCGGCCCCTTCCCCGGTATCCCCTGATCCTGCTCTCCTGGCCTCATTCTTTGCCACTAAAATCCAAAATCTCCGGTCACTTTTTCCCTCCTGCCCTCCCCCCCTCTCTCCCTCTCCCCTTCCACCTAACTCCCCCCTTCCTCCCCTTCTTCCAATTTCTCCTCCTTTTCCCATAAATGGTCTTCTTTTCAACCCGTGACTATGCCAGACCTCTTGAAGGTATACTCTTCAATCCGAAAGACCACCTGCATCTCCGATCCCATTCCCTCCTAATGGCTTCTGGACACTTCCTTGGCCCTCTCTCCCTTCATACTCTCCATTCTCAACACCAGTTTATCCACTGGCTCTTTCCCCACTGTCTGGAAGCACGCTGTTATCCGTCCCATCCTGAAAAAAGACTCTTGATGCGTCCTCCCTAGCCAACTGGCGCCCAATCTCAAATCTTCCCTTCCTTTCCAAGCTCCTGGAGAAACTGGTCTATGCACAACTTTCCTCTCATTTGGAAGCCACTTTGTCACTTCACCCCCGTCAATCTGGTTTTCACCCCAACCACAGCACTGAGTCTATCTTGCTCTCTTTTCTCAATGAAGTCCATGTCGCACACGACCAAGGCCGCATCTCTATTGCCGTTTCCTTAGATTTATCTGCTGCTTTCGACCTTGTAGATCACCCCACTCTTCTGACCCACTTACACGACATTGGGCTCTCTGGCTCTGTTCTTTCTTGGTTTCACTCATTCCTCTCGCACCAAACCTTTTCTGTTTCCACAGGTTTTTCCTCCTCCCTTCCCACTCCCCTCCCTTGTGGTGTCCCCCAGGGTTCTGTCCTTGCCCCCCTTTTGATTAACATTTTTTGGCCCCCCTCGCACTCCTAGTTCAGCAGCATAGTATTTCGGCCCACTATTATGCAGACGATATTATTATTCTTCACCACACGGACCCTTCTGCCCCAGATCTTGCACCCCTTAACTCCTGCCTGGCTTCAGTGTCCTCCTGGTTTTCCACTAATCTGTTACACGTGAATCTCACAAAGTCATTCGCTATTTGGTTTACTTTTGGTGCCCCAACTCCCCCTCTTGCCCCCACCTTGTCCTGTGCCCCACTACCGGTAGTTTCCTCCCTGCGTTATCTGGGAGTCACCCTAGACTCTGCCCTATCCTTTAAGGACCATATTTCCTCTGTTGTACAGCGATCCTTTTACACCTTACGTCAACTCCGTGCCATCCGTCCCTTTATATCAGTCTCCTCCCTGTCTACACTGTTACTGTCCCTGGTTGTATCCCGCTTGGACTACTGCAATGTTGTCCTCGCCGGTAATCCCTCAAACCCAATTGCGAAGGTTACAACTAGTCCAACATACAGCTGCACGCATTCTCACTCACGCTTCCCGTTTCGACCACATTACCCCCATCTTGATTCACCTACACTGGCTTCCCCTTGTTTACTGTATACAGTTCAAAATCCTTATTTATGTGCACAAAACCCTCCACACCGTTGTTCCCCTCTACCTTGCCAATTTAATACATCTTCATTCGTCTCATCGTTCCCTCAGATCAGTCCATTTGAACTGCATGTCCCTTCCCTCCCCCTCACAGGCTCATCTTGAGTCCACCCGCTCCTCAGCATTTTTCTTTTTGGGTCCGCGACTCTGGAACTCGCTTCCCATCGCCCTCCGTTTAGAACTCTCATATAAAACTTTTAAGGCCAAGCTGAAGTCCCACCTTTTTTGCACCACGTTTAACCTTTCCCTTCCACCTGCTCCCCTTTCTCCCCCACCCAGCTGAACCTGAATGTACTTAACTCTGTTTCGTTCTCCACTGTATTACCTGTCCCTTTACTCTATCTCTCCACCCTATCCTGTCTCTTCAATTTTTTTGGCGTTCTTTTTCCTTTTTCCTTTTCAGCGGCCCATATATTTTATTATTGTACACCGCTCTGGTGCCACTGGTAAAGAGCGGTATATTAAATGTGCAAATAAAGATAAAGATAAAGATAGTCTTGCCCAAGCGACTGGTGGTGCCATCTTCTGGGTTGCCATTTGCTTTCTGGTAATCTGTGGGAGGGTGCTGGAGGAAAGGGGGCTCACACACTTTTGAGTTACAAAGGTATCCACTGTTGGTTAGTTGAGGGCCAGTGTACCTTCAGATGACACAGGGGCTTCCTCCAGCAGTGTATTCAAACCTGGCTGGTCACATGAACAACACTTACACTAGCTACAGTGCTAGATCTGTGGGTGCTGGGCACCATAGTATTGAGCATACTTTCCTAAGGGGACCAGAGAATTGGGAAGATCAACACCTTGTGACACCAACGCCATTTCAAGATTGCTTCTCCTACCTCTCATGGATCATGAGGCACACTCAGTTCCGGTAGATTATTATGCATACCATCATGGAACTGGTTTTATTGTGACCATGCAAGTGTTTTATGACATGGGGTATGTGTGGGAGCAGTAGCTTCTCACTCCATGAGATGTCATGGTGTCATTTTCCTTCATTTGGCTTGGGTGTCAAGTATGGCATACTGGTGTCTGCAGCATAAGTTGTCCCTTGGGTCCTATGGTGGGGTTTCCCAACCTAGTGACCCGTTCAGTGTGGATAGGGTGTGGGAGAGCTAAGTTACTAGGGAGCGGGTTGTATGATTTTTTGCAAGTGGAAGGGATTCCCATGGATAAGGTATTTGCAAGCTGATGAGAGGCACAAAAGAGTCAGTGAGTGCTGGGTTTTGATCTTCATGTCCAGGGCATGCATTTGTTGGGGTTTGGCACAGTGTGTTGTTACTGAGAAGGTGGTGTACCTTGTCAACACCTTCACTCACTCCCCAACCTGGTGGTCAGGGAGGGAAAGGGCTTGTGTAGTTGTGGGGGCCCAAATGAATAAATGGGGTGACAAGAATATTTATTTTTCCAAAAGGATGTTTATTTTCCCCGCTACGTGAGGCACACAGGAACAGAAAAACTTATCAACTTAGGATCGTGCAAACAGGGGGTTTTCAATGAAGTGCTCTAACACAAAAACTTCTTCAGAAGAAAACACATTCCTTCATGTGTCTTTCTTGGACAGGTACAGGTGAGTGGATATAACTTATAATAATACCCGTGGACAGTTAACTTCACAGTCCTGGATACAGATCAAGCACAAAAGCCTTTTCTTATGATTACCCAATCACAGTCCCGGTGGGTAAAATCTTAGCAATTCTGGCTCAGTACTAAACACGTTTAAATTCAGGAATAAACACTCAAGCCTTTGATTCCTTAGCCTTGTCAATCAGCCCTACCGAACAGTCCATCGGCTGATTGATGTCTTGCATGGGTAAAGGAACATGGGTAAAAATCCTTCCCTCAGGATTGTTCCCTGCTTGGATATTCTCAGGTAATGCAATGTCTCTCTTATTTAGTAGCTTTGTCAGCTCATTTAGGAGAAATTCTGTTTGGCTGCTAGCAGGAGCTAAGGGTAAAGCCGGCTGTGGTTTGAACAGCTGATTAATAGGCTGCGATGAGGTAACCGGGCTTTCCCTTGCTAAACACTCTGGCTCTGAGGTGAAGATTCCCTGCCCCCACTGTGCTCTGCTATTAAGTGGTGGAATCTCACATCTGCTGGTAGCAGTTTTGGTTCTTAACAATGCTTCTAAAGCAGGTCCTCCTAAATTAGGATAATTCAATCTGTCTGTAAACTCTTTTGCTAAACTTTTTCCCTCAGCCTCTCTCTTAAGCACGGGAATTACAGGCTGGGTAAAAGTAGGTTTACAGGGAGAGCTTTCAGGGTAAAAACTGCTTTTATATTCCCTGAAACTGTCCTGTTCTCTGGATACAGGATTCTCTCTTTTGTCTTTATAAAAATCAGCATAAGGTTTAAGAATAGCAGGTACCTTGTCTTGAGAGTGCTCAGGAATTATCTGGTCAGCATGTCTTTCTCTCCACGGAAGGAAATTGTTCCTCAGGAACGTGAGGTTTTCTCCTGCTGAGGAATTAGCTGCCTTCCTGATACAGCTGGGCAGAGTTTGTGCAGAGAGGTCACAGGGTTCTACAGCCAAAGGAACTTCCTGTCTCTTCAGTACCTTCTGCTTTCTCTCTCGTGGGTAAAAAGGGACTTCCTTTTTCCAACCACCTGCAGCATTCACTCTTTCATTCTTTCTCCATGTGCTCTCAAAAGGTCCTGGTTCTGTATTCCTTCTAATGCTTCTTCTTCTTCTTCCACTCTCCGTCTCTGTTCCTGTCTTTATCCTTGCCTTTGTCCCTGTTCCCGTTTCGTCTCCCCTTCCTGTTCCTGTCTCTGTGTTTAAGAAGGGACCCTTACTCTGGGGAACCCGCCTCCTCCTAGGGCGTGCCCAATCCATGGGTTCACTTCTCTCCAGCTCTGAAGTGACTTGATTGGTTGTTTGCCAGCTGTGCTGAGAGTGTAAAACTCCTTCTTTGCCTGCAGTACCAGACTCTACCAGGGGGTCGCTATCGGTCTCCATAGCTTCTGTGCCTGGCACTGCGTCACAGATCCCCCCCCTTAAGATATCACGGGCTGCTCCATGGGAACCTGGACAGCACGGGATACGACTTAAGGCATCTGCGTTTTGATGAAGTTTACCCGCACGGTGCTCCACCTGAAAGTCAAAAGCCTGAAGTGCGAGGAACCACCGTGTGAGTCGTGCATTGTGGTTGTGCATCTGGTTCAACCACTTCAAGGGAGCGTGGTCAGTGATCAAAATAAATTTTCTTCCCATCAAATAAAAACGTAGCGCATCTACTGCCCACTTAATCGCTAAACATTCCCGTTCAATAGTCGAATAATTTCTTTCTGGCGGTGTTAGCCTCCTGCTCAGAAACAGTACCGGGTGTTCTACCCCTTCATGCTGCTGTGAGAGAACCGCTCCGAGACCGGTGTCTGAAGCGTCCGTCTGTACGATAAACTTCTTAGCAAAGTCTACTCCTTTTAAGATCGGAGCCTCACAGAGTTGTTTCTTTAGGAGGTTAAACATTCCTTCCGCTTCCGCCTTCCATATCAGTTTATTGGGGGCATTCTTTTTTAGCATCTCCGTCAAATGGGCACTTTTCTCGGAAAAAATGGGGAATGAACCTCCGATAATAGCCCACGAGCCCTAAAAAGCTGCGCAATTGCTTTTTGTTAATGGGTTGTGGGAATGCCTGCACACTGGCTATCTTGCTCAGAAGAGGTTTTACCATCCCTCTACCAACCACATGGCCCAGGTATTTTACCTCTTGTCCCCCAAAGAGGCATTTTGCTGGGTTTAAGGTAAGACCGGCCTTGCGGATCGACAGGAGGACTGCTTCAATTCTCTGAAGATGCTGGGTCCAGGTTTCACTGTGGATCACCACGTCATCCATGTAGGCCACAGCGTATGCGTGGTGAGGACGTAGGACCATGTCCATGAGACGCTGGCACGTTGCTGCGGCGCCGTGGAGTCCAAAAGGCATCCTTCGGAATTGGTATAGGCCAATGGGAGTGCTAAAGGCAGTCTTTTGCTTTGCCTCTCTTGTGAGGGGAACCTGCCAATAACCTTTTGACATATCCAAGGTCGTAAGGAACTTGGCCTGTCCCAGACGGTCGAGCAGCTCCTCAATCCGCGGCATTGGGTATGAGTCAAAACGGGAGATCATATTCACCTTCCTGAAGTCTATGCAGAAGCGGATCGACCCGTCCGGCTTCGGCACCATGACAATCGGACTGTTCCAAGGGCTCCGTGATTCTTCGATGACCCCCATGGCGAGCATCTCCTTCACCTGTCGGATCACTTCCACCTTCTTGGCCTCCGGAAGCCTGTAAGGCCTTTGCCTGACTACTTCCCCTGGGGTTGTCTCTATATCATGGGTTATTAACTGGGTTTTCCCAGGTAGGGAGGTGAGGACATCTTTATATCTGGATAAGACTTGCCTCAGCTCCTGTTGTTGGGCCCAAGAGAGTCCCTCATCCAATCGGGGTTCCGGGTTCGCGTGGCAGTCGGCCAGCTGGGGTCCGAGGTCCTCCTCTTCTAGGTCCTCCCTCTCCACTGCAGCCACTAGTCCTTGCAGGTTATTTGTTCCTGTGGACCCGAAGCCCTGCGTTCCTCGCATAGTTACGGACAAAGCGGGTACCTCCTCCAACGGGGGAATTCCAATTCGCTCACAGATGAGCTGGGCTATACGGTCCCCAGCTTTTACTTGGAAATTGTCCTTTCCAAAATTAAAAAGCAGCACTTTTACTGACCCTCGGTAGTCCGGGTCTATCACCCCGGCACCTATATCAATAAAATGCTTCAGTGCCAAACCCGACCTTGGAGCCAGCCGACCATAACAACCCGGCGGCAGCTCTATCTGAAGGGCTGTATCAATCAGGGCTTTTCCACCCGCAGGAACCATTACATCTTCTGCACTGGCAAGATCCCATCCTGCGGCGTTTGGGGTAGCCCTCTTAGGCGCTTGAGCAGTGGGGGTTATTTTACAGTATTTCAGCACAAAACGGGGTTTTTCAGGGGTGCTATCCTTCTGAATACTGTCCTTTTTACCCTTTTTGACCTGGGGCATTAAAGGCCGAAGTAGGGACTTTACTTTTTCTATGGCTAGGGCCTGTACTTCCTCAGGGTCCTCCTCCCCATGGGAACTCTCTCTTTCCCTTATCCCCTGAACTAAACCTTGGTGAAATTGGGGCCAATCCTTTCCCAAGATCATGGAATGTGGAAGGTGGGGAACAACCGCCAGTGGAATCTCTCTCTCAGCCCCTAAGCCTGTTATTTGGAGGTTATAAACGGGGTAGGAAGAGGTTCCCCCATGGACACACCTTATTTTTACTTCCTCTACAGGATGTAGTGTTTCTGGGGCTGCTTTAGCATTAATAGCCCTCCAAAACTCCTCCGAAATCATGCTGAGTTCAGCACCTGAATCTAACAGAGCTTGAGTGGTTATTCCCTGGATGGCTACTGCTAACAGGAAACCTGGCCTGTCTTCCATATAAGAATCGGCCACCAAAGCATTTTTCACCAAGCAATGTTTCTGTATGTGGCCTATCTGCCCACATCTAAAGCATTTCATCCTAGTTACAGACTCTGGCCTGTTAGGCCTGGCTATTTTCCTAGGATCCTCTAGGACCTTGCGCCTCATTTCTGATCCTCTGCTGGCGTACGCCGAACATTGGCTACCAGGTGTCGGAGCTACTTGCTCTGCCTCTATGTATCTTTCGGCCAGGGCAACTGCTTCCTGCGGATTTTTGCAATTTTGGAGGATCAGAAAAGTGCGTATTTCCCTTGGCATTGCCTCCATATACTGCTCCAAAATCAAGTCATCTAAAATAGACTCTATTGACCGCCCTTCTGGGGTCAACCATTTAAACAATAAGGCTCTTATACGATAATAAAGAGATTTGGGGGTTTCACCCAACTCGAGTTTCACACTCCTTAGGCGCTTATGATACAGGAGTGGGGTGAGTCCCAACCTCTCTCGTACGGCTTTCTTTAGCTCTTCAAAATTGCTAGCTAATTCTGGTGGCATGGCTCTATAAGCTGCTCTAGCCTCGCCCGTCAGGGACGCGGCTAACCTCAAGGCCCAGTGTTGTTTCGGCCACAGACTAAGTTGTGCCACTCTTTCGAAACTTTCAAGATAATCATCTATATCATCCTTATTAGACCAAGGTCCAAAATTAAAGAGTGTCTCTGCTGGTACATTCACAGCAGACATGTTATCTCTTACGGAACCTGTCTCTAGTGGTTGAACAGTGTCCATCTTCTTCTCCTTTAGCAGTTCTTCTAGAAGAGTGAGAAGAGGTTGTTGCTGCTCTTTGAGTGCTGCGTCGGCTCTCTTCTGAGCTTCCAGCGCCAAATCAGCCTGTCGTTTGAATTGGGTTGCCATCCACTGGATGATCTCCTTTGGCTCGAGCGCCATCCTTGATGTTCACTGCAACTGAAACAGAGAGAAAAAACAGGGACCCAAGTGCGGTATCACTAGCACTCTCTGGGCTTTCCTCCAGAAATAAACCTGTTTTCCCTTTTTTTTTTTTTTTTTTTTTTAAGCTATCCCTAGGGGTCACCTTCTACCCTGGTATTTCCACCACCCCGGGGTGTATACCTGTTACCTGGGTTAGGTGAAAGACAAGCACTTCAGGGATATGGCTCCTGTAGCCCTCTGCACTGCCTCCGTCTCTGCTGGGCCTCGTCAGCTCCTCCAGCTGGGTCCAGTTAATGATGAGGTCTCTGCAGCTCCTGAAGACAGCTGTTCTGCGCCTGCGTTGAAATCCTCTTGATCTACGCCACTTGTCAACACCTTCACTCACTCCCCAACCTGGTGGTCAGGGAGGGAAAGGGCTTGTGTAGTTGTGGGGGCCCAAATGAATAAATGGGGTGACAAGAATATTTATTTTTCCAAAAGGATGTTTATTTTCCCCGCTACGTGAGGCACACAGGAACAGAAAAACTTATCAACTTAGGATCGTGCAAACAGGGGTTTTCAATGAAGTGCTCTAACACAAAAACTTCTTCAGAAGAAAACACATTCCTTCATGTGTCTTTCTTGGACAGGTACAGGTGAGTGGATATAACTTATAATAATACCCGTGGACAGTTAACTTCACAGTCCTGGATACAGATCAAGCACAAAAGCCTTTTCTTATGATTACCCAATCACAGTCCCGGTGGGTAAAATCTTAGCAATTCTGGCTCAGTACTAAACACGTTTAAATTCAGGAATAAACACTCAAGCCTTTGATTCCTTAGCCTTGTCAATCAGCCCTACCGAACAGTCCATCGGCTGATTGATGTCTTGCATGGGTAAAGGAACATGGGTAAAAATCCTTCCCTCAGGATTGTTCCCTGCTTGGATATTCTCAGGTAATGCAATGTCTCTCTTATTTAGTAGCTTTGTCAGCTCATTTAGGAGAAATTCTGTTTGGCTGCTAGCAGGAGCTAAGGGTAAAGCCGGCTGTGGTTTGAACAGCTGATTAATAGGCTGCGATGAGGTAACCGGGCTTTCCCTTGCTAAACACTCTGGCTCTGAGGTGAAGATTCCCTGCCCCCACTGTGCTCTGCTATTAAGTGGTGGAATCTCACATCTGCTGGTAGCAGTTTTGGTTCTTAACAATGCTTCTAAAGCAGGTCCTCCTAAATTAGGATAATTCAATCTGTCTGTAAACTCTTTTGCTAAACTTTTTCCCTCAGCCTCTCTCTTAAGCACGGGAATTACAGGCTGGGTAAAAGTAGGTTTACAGGGAGAGCTTTCAGGGTAAAAACTGCTTTTATATTCCCTGAAACTGTCCTGTTCTCTGGATACAGGATTCTCTCTTTTGTCTTTATAAAAATCAGCATAAGGTTTAAGAATAGCAGGTACCTTGTCTTGAGAGTGCTCAGGAATTATCTGGTCAGCATGTCTTTCTCTCCACGGAAGGAAATTGTTCCTCAGGAACGTGAGGTTTTCTCCTGCTGAGGAATTAGCTGCCTTCCTGATACAGCTGGGCAGAGTTTGTGCAGAGAGGTCACAGGGTTCTACAGCCAAAGGAACTTCCTGTCTCTTCAGTACCTTCTGCTTTCTCTCTCGTGGGTAAAAAGGGACTTCCTTTTTCCAACCACCTGCAGCATTCACTCTTTCATTCTTTCTCCATGTGCTCTCAAAAGGTCCTGGTTCTGTATTCCTTCTAATGCTTCTTCTTCTTCTTCCACTCTCCGTCTCTGTTCCTGTCTTTATCCTTGCCTTTGTCCCTGTTCCCGTTTCGTCTCCCCTTCCTGTTCCTGTCTCTGTGTTTAAGAAGGGACCCTTACTCTGGGGAACCCGCCTCCTCCTAGGGCGTGCCCAATCCATGGGTTCACTTCTCTCCAGCTCTGAAGTGACTTGATTGGTTGTTTGCCAGCTGTGCTGAGAGTGTAAAACTCCTTCTTTGCCTGCAGTACCAGACTCTACCAGGGGGTCGCTATCGGTCTCCATAGCTTCTGTGCCTGGCACTGCGTCACAACCTGCACTCAGTTAGTACCTGGGACTGCTGGTGGTTCTGTACCACTCCCTTTCCCAAGCTCTCTCCTATAGGGAACAGGAGTTGGTGAGGATATGTGGATGATGGTTCATCTTCTGGGCACAGAGTCAGTCTGAGGAGTGTTCACTGAGCGATGGGTTGTCCCAGGCATCCATACAGATTGCTGGGTGGATTCAAGGGTAAAGCAGTGGGATCATCCTGATTCCCTTCCATCTCTGCAATGAGTGAGCACTTCACAATACTTCTCTTCTTGGTCTTTACAAGCAGGGTAACAATATTCCTGGTTCCGAGGAGTTTTACCTGAACTAAATGGGATTTATAGATGCATGGTGTTTACATTCCTATGAGCAGTACTCAAGTTCTTTGTAAGGTGTATGTCAAGATGGCCATAAGTTGCATTGCTAAAGAGTTTGGTGGTCTCCATGGTTGCTGACCACTGGCTTTACAGTGTTTTTTTGTTGCTCAAAGGGAAATTTCCCATGGGAAATCTGAGTCACAGCATATTGCTGGAGTTCCAGGTAGGAAATATTGGAAGTATTATTATAGTGGCAAAGTGGCCGCAGCTTTTGGGGTGCAGGAGTGGTGATTAACTATAGGCTGTTACCACTAGTGGTAGGACTTTGGGGTGTAGCCTTCTTCCCATAATTGGCTGATGATGAAGGGGGACTTGGCTAGCAGGCATCACCACCACAAGTGGGGACATGGCAGGAATGATGCAAGAACTGGAGATGTCATAGGTGGGCACTCCATCTTCCCACCCCCCTCAGGTATGCCGATTCTATGCATAACATTTGAAAATTTAAGATGCATGCAGCAATTTATAACGTAGACACTTGCTCATGCCTTACTCACATCACTCTCAGGAAATAGTAGCTCTGGACATTGTTGCGGTGACAAAATCATGCCTGCAGCTTTATTCCAAATCACTAGTATCTTTCATCTCCCAGATTGGTCTTCCCCTATTACCCTCCCTACATCTTGCCCACTGTCCCTAATCTAATCCCCATCCTCCTCCTTCCATAATCACACGCGGTCACGGTGTGTTGGTTCCAATCTGCCGACCTGGGGCCTGCAGCAGCAGCAATGGCTTTCAAACCCCAATACAGTGCCTACCTCAAGCCTCTGGAAGTATTGAGATTCCTGGCTTCAAGAACTGCTGCTTCTGCTCTCTCCAACGCAACTTCCGGTTTATGAAGGGGGTATAAGCAGCTGATCCTAGAAACCACGAAGCATGAAGCAGTACTGGAGGCTTGAGGTAAGCACTGCATCATGATTTTAAAACCATTGCCACCGCTGCGGGCCCTGGAGAGGGTCAGCAGTGACGGCAATAGATGCCTCTGGAGAGCTGGTACTCTAGGTGAACACCTAGTTTGCCTAATGGTAGTAGCAGCCCTAGGACATGGCGAATCTCGGTATGGCTAGGTTGGCACCAACATAAAGTGCTGCATGTGTCTTAAATTTTCAAATGTTATGCATAAAATCGACATGCAACTTTTGCACAGAATTTTGTGCCTTCATTTGCAATGGCTAAAGTCATAAACATATATTTAGCCAAATAACAATCCAAAATTCGGATCCATTTTATGTGATTGCCTTGGGTTTGAAAATTTGGATGTTTTGTGTCTGCTTAATGGTCTGCATGCTGAATCACTACTGAAAAGTTATTCCTTCATTCCAGCCAGATAGATACTTCCACTGGCACTGACAGTAAGCCTGGTTTCTGAAATGACAGCTCTCCCACAGGCTAGGCGAGTCAGCAATAACCTTGTTCAATAAATTTAAAGAAACATTTCAATGGGATAGAGTAAGTCAAAAACATAAAGGTTTATACACCGGCAATACTCTTTTTTTTGCTTTCTTGTCCTTTCATTGCATTCATTATATTCTATATTATAGTGAGTTTCTTGTTCTATATACTGTAATCTAAGGCACCCTGAATAAATCAATGCATGCATACATATTTATTGCAAACAAATGTTTGAGAGGAAAAAGAAAGCCTATTTGGGGATTCGAATCTGCTGTAAATATAATATATTTGACAGGGACAAGCATTAATGCATCACTCTGTCATGGGCTGGATGTTACTCAAGCAAGTTTCTTTTCATTTCTCTTTTGTTGCTTTGAAAATTAAAGAAGTCTGAATCAAGCAAGCTTAACCTGGAAGCTATTAAAGAGCAATTTCATAGTGCAAAGAAGGTGTCCTATGACATCAGAATGGCCAGAATACAAAGCACAATACACAAAACACAATGCATATTTTTATAGAGATCAGATGAGAGAATGTATGCTCTGGGAAAAAAAGTTGCCTTGTATTTTATAAAGTGTGCAGAAGAAGCCAGCCCCCAAGGTATACATGTATATGCCAAAAGTACACCTGTAAAAATGTACATGCACACATTCGTCCTTGTACATTTCAGAATTGGTGCTTTCAGTAACGACTACAAAGAGACTATGGGGTATGTTTACTAAACTGCGGTAATGTTACATACCACGCGTTATGTAACGTTAACGATCGTTGGGTAACGTTAACGTGCGGTATGTAACGTTAACGCGCGTTAACGTTACTTAACGATCGTTAACGTCCCCAGCCGCAGTAAACACCGCAGAAGGTGGAGAAAGGGCGGAGAGAAGGGGTCAATGGGCGGAGAGTGGGCGGGGAGAGGCCCCTTTCACACTAACGCACTGAACTGAAGGGCTGAATCCTACCGCGAATGACAACCTGCCGTTAGATGCACATTTGCAGGAGAGAGAAACCATTTAAGTGTCAGCAATGTACAGCCTAGGCAGGGAGCCCAAGAAATGTGATAATAGTGCTCCATTTTCAGCAACACCATAGTGCCAAAGTATGAATGGCCACTATGGCGAAAGTGCAAATGGGGATAGGGGGCCGCAGGCGGGACATGTATCATGGACAGCTGGGGCACAGGGTGGACCAGGCGGGTGCCTAGGTGGAACATAGGAACATAGAAACCGGAAATCAGCAAGACAGCAGCTGACCAAGGCCAAACACAATCCACCTATATCTACCTGGTTCACCCTAGCCAATAGTTGCTAGGGCACTGACCTGACATCCCCCCAGCCATCACGCCCCCATGTGGAAGGGACATAATATTGGTAGGCAGTGATGGGGGCGATGTGAGGATGTCCATGTATGCCCCCCCACCTCGGGATCCGCTCCCTAGGCGGGCGCCTACCTACACAGTGGATAGCCTGGGAATGCACACTATCAGCACCGACAGCAAATGGCCATGTCAGCTTGGCAGGGGGGGTGTGCCCGTGCTGGAGGGGGCAGTGCCACCTCCCTGCAGTGGACCTAGGCCATGCCCTGCATCAGTACGTGGTGTGCAGTGCAACATACAAAGTCTGGCTGAGGAAAAGTACAGGTAGCCCCAGGGACTATTGTGCATCTGTGGCAACAGTGTGGTGCAGTACACCAGCCAGTGTGGCCAGAAGCAGAGGGTCACAGGTTCAAGCCCCAGCTGTGGTTCCTGCAGAGCATGTCCCTATGTTTTACCCTACAATGCAGATACAACAGCAACATGTGCAAAGCCCAAAGCAGCGACGAACAGGGGTACAAACACCCACACACACAGGCTCCACAATCCAAAGATGCATGGAGAGTCAGGCTGTTGGCCCTAGCACAGAGCTGCAGTTATCACCAGAGCACTACTACTACCCCCTGCACAGTTTAGCAATGTCGGCACTGTGATCAGGACCAGTGTGGCAGGCAGGGTTGTCAACCACCCCTATCTTTGTACAATGCTGCAATAGGAGTGAGTGTGTGTGTATGTCTATCCATTGTTCTGTGGCTGCCCACCCTTCACTGGGCCCAAAATGTCCCACTGTTACCAGTGTTAGCCTGAATAGGTGCATAATGAGGAGCAAGGTATTTTGGGTATGGCCCGGACAGGGCAGATTGGCTAGGATGCATCTTCACAGGATATGGGGCAATGGCTGGGACACTGTAGTGCCTGACCACCACCTGCATGGACAGGGTGGCCACAGCATGGCATGCTGGGAGGGCACTCACTCTGACCGAGCAGTGACCATGGCAGGTCTAGGTTCCCACATAGCGCTCTACACTATCTGCCTCCAGTAATATATTTGTGTTCCCCAGTGCTGGGGTCCCAATCACTAAGATGCCTGCTTGCTGCACATAGTTCCTTTGTGAGCATGCACTATGGACCGGCTGGTGGACTGTCTGTAGTTAGACTGTGCATGGTCAGAACACCTATAAGGTACAGTCTGACTGTGCTGTCTGCTGGTGACTGGCAGACAGTGGTGGGAGGCAGTTGTGGTTTTCCAGACCTAACCCCAGCATTGCTGCTGGTCTGCCACTGCCCCAGTCATAGGTATGTCTCTGGCCCACCAACCCTGGAGGGCTGTCTCATACAAACAGGATAGAGGTTGCTTC
Organism: Ichthyophis bannanicus; assembly: GCA_033557465.1. Classification (NCBI taxonomy): domain Eukaryota; kingdom Metazoa; phylum Chordata; class Amphibia; order Gymnophiona; family Ichthyophiidae; genus Ichthyophis; species Ichthyophis bannanicus. Next base: position 120,612,515 of record CM066032.1, on the reverse strand, counting down.
CCCGGGGTGGGGGCACCTGTTCCTTACCTACAAAAAGTGTGATGTGGGCCCTTTGGGGTATGTAGTGTATACCACTGTGACCTATAAAGGCACTGCTACACACACCTCATCAGTTCTAGGAACCCCTCTGCCCTGATAACAGCTGCCCATGTCAGCCAGACCCTAACATGGGGTACACACCAATCTGGCTGGTGTCTGGTCCCACAGGGCCACATGTGACTGCAGGATACAGATGGACACCAAATTACCTTCAGCTGCACTGCAAGGAACACCTGTCACACACCGGTAGTGATGGGGATGTATAGCAGGACCTATCTCTAGCACCACATGTACTGCGGACCTAGTGCTGGGCACCCATCCTATCCCTCAGGGTGAACACAGAACCTGCACAATGGCATGGTCTGTAGCTACTCTGTGCCAGTATCACGCACTGTCAGTTCATCTTTCCAAGCTGAGGTACCGGAGAGGTGCAGACCCCATTTGGTGATCAGCTGTAGACTGCTATTCAGCATGTGCATTGCATCATGGGTACTGGTGGGGTTACCCTATCCTGGCACTCAGAGCAGACAGTTTGTGTGGTGACCTGCAGTCCTTCTGTACCCAGACATTGCTGTGACATACACCATGGAGGTATAGCCTACTGGTTAATACAATGCCATTCTTGGCAGTGTTCATGGGTTCAGTTCCTCATTGTTCCCTCCTCTCATGCCTGTCCTACTCAAATAGTGTGCATGCCTGTAGAGGTCATATTTTTGCAGATCTGTGCTTCCAGCCCATAATACCCTCACCACAATTGCCAACATTTCCTCGGTCCATCTATCTGCGTCTGTCAGCTGTGTAGAGTCCTGTCTGCCAGTGCAGGCTGCCACCCCATGTCATGCACTGCTACCCTTTCCTGCATTGCGCCTCTTCATGCTTGCCTCACCTGTGCCTGATCTGCATGGCACCACCACTCCTCTGTCCACCCATCATTGTAACTATCCTGCCACCTCCACCTCCACTGGTGGACAAGTATTCCCATCGTCTGCCACCAACTGTTTTTCCGGTACTTTACATTGCCAACACCCTGTGCTGTGGTACAGCTGCCCCACCATGTTTGTCATCAGTACTGACAGGCACATGGGATGCCCGCAGATATGGCAGGTCCAGCGGCTCCCACCTCTCCCTCCTTCACTCACCTGTTCATTGCCTTTCCTGAGTGCTCTATCTAGTGTTAGGGCTACATCTGTCTCTGTTCCACACAAGTCATGCATGTCATCCTGAGGCACCTTGCAGTCCCTAGGGCACACTAACCTAGGACACCATAACCTTGTTAGACCACCTTAACCTATGGTTCCATAGCCCAGGGTGTCTTCTGCGGTGCTTTGTCCAAGGGTGCCTATGGCGCTTAGCCTAGGAGGCCCTATAGGGCACCTTATGAGGCACCTTACAGGGCACCTTACTAGGCACCTTACATGGCACCTTACTGGGCACCTTACAAGGCACCTTATAAGGCGCCTTACATGGCACCTTACAAGGCACCTTACATGGCACCTTACAAGGCACCTTAAAAGGCGCCTCACGTGATGTGGTGAGAGCGGGCGGACGTGAAACGCTCGAGCTTCGGACCCCTCACCCTCCTGCCGGCATTAATGGTTCTCATCCTACCTAAATAATAGAACGAAAAATGTAAGAATTGGGAATCAAACCTCCTCCACATATAAACAAGAAATTGGATTACCACAAGGTTCAGCGTTATCAGCCCTACTTTTTAATATTTACATAATGCCAGTCTGCAACATATTCAAAAAATTTGGAGTACAATATCACCTATACGCAGATGATATTATGATGTATATTCCATTTACGATACCCAATCTACTGCTTCAACTCCTATCGGACTGCTATAATGAAATCACAACTTGGCTAAAAGCACAAAACCTCCACATAAATCACGCTAAAACTGAAGTTCTAATAGTGACTAAGAACAAATCCTATATCCCCCCAACACACATAAGACTTCAAAATCAAGAAATTAAAATAAAAAATGAAATAAAATACCTAGGCGTTATACTAGACACACATCTTACCATGGAAACCCACATTAGCAATACCATAAAGAAAATTTATTTCAAACTCAAAACACCCAAACAACTACGTCCTCTAGTATTCTCACAAGACTTCATCAATATAATTCAGGCCACCATAACTCCTCATTTTGATTTTGCCAATCTAATACTAATGGGCATATCAAAACAAAACATCAAACAAATGCAATTAGCACAAAACGCAGCTGCTAGAATTATATTGAAAGCTACTTTTTGGTTCTTTGTAACATAGTTTTATGTTTCCTTTTATGTTAATAACCCACACATTGTTTTCCTTGTAACCTAGTTCTTATGTAATCTAGTTTTATGTTCACCTAATGTTTAATGTAATGCAATATTGCACTGTTTTGCTATATTGTTGTTTTAAGTTCCTTGTAAACCGCCCCTGATCTCTGGAAGGGGCGGTATAGAAAAGCACACAAATAAAAAAATAAATAAAGCAGGATAATTTACAAAACAATAATAACTTCATTCAAAGCCTTATACGATATGGCTCCAACTACACTATGTAACTTAATACACAAAGAACCATCTAAACCTACACACAGAAAAGGACAATTAAACAAACTAAAAACCCCGAAAGATTACACAAGAGCTCATAAATCAACAAACAACAGAGCCTTTTCTCACATAGCCCCAACTATCTGGAACTCCCTCCCAGAGGAGTTACGAACACTAACTGAGATCATGGAATTCCGCAAAAAATTGAAAACCTATCTGTTCACCAAACACTATAACAACATAGATAATCTCCCACCCGCATTAGATAAAGGCTAAACAGGTATCTGACTGCTTCATTTAAAAACCCTTTCAACTCACACAGATAGCACATATAGTTAAACCCCTTTGATGATCCCACAACTTATGCCCTTTCACTCCCATATATATATATATATATACATATATATATTTGTATATAGTTTATTCTATTCTGTTTTTGTCTCACATTGTTTAGACAATATATTCTGTTTAGTTAATCACCTCGTTCTTCAATACATATACTGTTTTGCTTATCATTATACTTATATTATGACGTTCCTTGTAAAATATATTCTGTTAATCATTATACTTATAATATGACGTTCCTTGTAAAACAAACTTGCTTTGTTAATTGTTGTTTTCTGTAAACCGCAACTGAACTGTGGAAGATGCGGTATATAAATGTGTATAAATAAATAAAATAAAAATTAATCCACCATAAAACTCTCCCGGAACACCTGAAGCAGGGGCACGAAGCTAGAAAACAGTCAGCGGCGTGCAGCAGAGGGCTTTCAGAGAATGGCGGCATTGGCAAAATCGAGCTGCCACGAGAAAGACCGCGCGACGGAGGCCCACAAAATGGCGGCGTCCCCGACAGTGCCTGGCTCGCCGGTATCACCTGCGGTTGTGGAGGAGATATCCGTGACGGTAGTGGCCGCCCTGTCCGCACAGTTTGAGGCACTGAACAACAAAATTGATACCCTGCAGAGTTCTGTGGGCTCATTGGGTCATCGGCTGCAGGAGCTGGAGACCAGGTTGGTGCAGGCAGAGGAAAGTGCAGATATGCTGTCTCAGGAGATGGGGAGAATACAGTCATTGCTAAAGGCGCATGAGGCCAAACTGGATGACCTAGAGAACAGGTCTCACCGCAACAATCTTCAATTTTTGGGCATCCCTGAGACCGTTCCTGACAGGGATCTAAGAGCGCAAGTGGAATCTCTAGCAGCAGCTATCCTGATCGGTAATGAAGGCCAGGGCCCAATTGTGATAGAGCAAGCCCACAGAGTGGGGCCGAAACAGGCCAGGGATCAGCGGCCACGGGTTGTGCTGGCGAAATTTCTGCAATTTCAGCAGAAGGAAGCTGTGCTGAGAGCAGCTAGGCAACAAGGGGTGATTGTGCGGGACAATATGAAGCTGCGGATCACACAAGACTATTCGGCAGCCCTCAGTCAGCGGCGGCGGGCCTATGCTACTATCTGCATATAATTGGTGGACGCCAAGATCAAATTTATGGTGCAGTACCCAGCCAAATTATTCAGAGTTGTTAAATCACATGCGTATTGTGAGAAACTGCAGGAGGACCTTGTAAAACTGAGAGATTGGACATCCAAATGGCAGCTGAAATTTAATGTAGACATGTGCAAAGTGATGCATATAGGGAAGAATAAACTAAACTATAGCTACAAAATGCTAGGTTTCACATTAGGATTCGCCACCTAGGAAAAGAATCTGGGTGTGATCATAGAAAATACATTGAAATCCTCTGCTCAGTGTGCAGTGATGGCCAAAAAAGAAAACAGAATGTTAGGAGTCATTGGGAAAGGGATAGAGAATAAAATAAAGGATATCTCTGTTTTGCTCCATGGTGCAACCGCATCTTGAGTTTTGTGTGCAATTCTGTTCTCCACATCTCAAAAGATACAGTATAGCATCATCAGAAAAAGTACAGAGAAGGGCAACCAAAATGAGGAAAGGCTAAAAAGGTTAGGGCTCTTCAACATAGCCCATTTAAGGCTAATCATTGAAAATGTTGTATTTTTTTCGCTCAGTGCATAATACAGCTTTGGAATTAGTTGCCAGAGGATGTAGTAAAAGCTATTAGCATTCATGGTTTTTGTTTGTTTTTTTGGGGTTTTTTTTTACTTTTTATTTATGCAATTTTCAAAATACAACAAGCAAAACAACTTGCACAGAAAAGGACCCTTGGGTCCACAAGTCCAACATAAATCAGGCAAGATGGGTCACAAGACAAAAGATGTTCTGATATTGTAGTGGGAGATCATTTTGCATCCAGTGATCACCAGATGGTGTGGTTCAGTATTAGGACTAGGGCTGTTAGAATCCATTCAAAGGCGAGGATCTTAGACTTTAGCAAGACTAACTTTGCGAAGATGGGCCAAAACCTCAGGGAGTCGTTAGTTGGATGGGAACAGCTGAGGGATGCAGAAAAACAGTGGGAAAAACTGAAAGGGGATATTTTAAGGGCAACCAACCTTTTTGTTAAAATTGTAAATAAAGGTAAAAGGAAAAGGAGACCACTATGGTTTTCGAAAGAAGTAGCTGAAAAAGTGAAGAAAAAGAGGGAGGCCTTCATGAAATACAAGAGATCACAGAGAGAGGAAGACAGGCATCTGTATTTGGAAAAACTTAGAGAAGCTAGCAAAGTAGTCAAGAAGGCAAAGATTCAAAAGGAGGAGGAAATAGCCAATGCAATAAAATGGGGGATAAGACATTTTTCAGATATATTAATGAGAAGAGGAAGGGTAAGAGTGGTATTGTCAAACTCAAGGGTGCAGGGGAGGAATATGTAGAAGCTGAGAAGGATAAAGCGGAATTGCTTAACAAATATTTTTGTTCTCTGTTCACAGATGAAGAACCAGGAGCAGGACCTCAGAAAGCACCCACAAATAGGAACAGAAGCAAAGGACATCTTGAACAATTTTCAAAAGACTGTGTTCGTGAGAAACTAGCTCTACTTAAAGTAGACAAAGCGATGGGACCGGATGGGATACACCCGAGAATACTGAGGGAACTTGGGGACGTTCTAGCAGCTCCACTGACTGACCTTTTCAATGCCTCGTTGGAGTCGGGAGTGGTGCCAAAGGATTGGAGAGATGCTCATGTGGTGCCTTTATACAAAAGCGGAAGTAAGGATGTGGTTGAAAACTACAAGCCGGTTAGTTTAACTTCGGTGGTGAGTAAATTATTGGAAACCCTGCTGAAAGAGAAAATAGTGAGGTTTCTGGAGTCCAGCGGATTACAGGATCCGAGGCAGCATGGATTCACCAGAGGCAGGTCTTGTCAGACAAATCTGATTGATTTCTTTGACTGGGTGACCAGGGAGTTGGACTGAGGGAGAGCCCTAGATGTGGTGTATTTGGATTTCAGTAAAGCCTTTGACACTGTTCCTCACAGGCGACTTATAAACAAACTGAGCACCCTAGGGATGGACCCTAAAGTTACTGCCTGGGTTAGAAATTGGTTGGGCGGGAGGCGACAAAGAATACAAGTAAATGGAGCTCACTCTGAGGAGAAGGATGTTATCAGTGGTGTGCCCCAGGGATCTGTCCTTGGTCCGATTCTTTTTAACATCTTTGTTAGTGATATAGCGGAAGGGCTTTCAGGTAAGGTTTGCCTCTTTGCGGATGATACCAAAATCTGCAATAGAGTAGACCCCCAGGAAGGGGTAGATAACATGAGGAGGGATCTAGCTAAGCTTGAAGAATGGTCTAGAATTTGGCAGCTGGGATTTAATGTTAAAAAATGTAAGGTCATGCATTTGGGCCGCAGCAATCCAAGGGAGCAATATAGTATAGGGGGTGAAGTACTTTTGTCCACTAAAGAAGAGCGGGACCTAGGCGTGGTTGTGTCTGATGATCTTAAAGTAGCTAAACAGGTAGAAAAGGCAATGGCAAAAGCTAGAAGGATGCTTGGGTGCATACGAAGAGGAATGGCTAGCAGAAAAAAGGAGGTGATAATGCCTCTGTATAAGTCTTTGGTGCGACCTCATTTGGAGTATAGTGTGCAATTCTGGAGATCGCGCCTTCAAAAGGATGTGAACAGGATGGAGTCGGTGCAGAGGATGGCTACTAAAATGATTAGTGGTCTTCATTATAAAGCATATGAGGACAGACTGAAGGATCTTAATATGTACACCTTAGAGGAAAGGCGGGATAGAGGTGATATGATTGAGATGTTTAAATACCTCCATGGCATAAATGTTCAGGGAGAGAGCCTCTTTCAATTGAAATCAAGTTCTGCTATGAGGGGACATGGGATGAGGGTGAAGGGAGTTAGATTCAGGAGTGATATGCGTAAATATTTCTTTACGGAAAGAGTAGTGGATCCGTGGAATAGTCTCCCAGTGGAGGTGGTAGAGATGAGGACAGTAACTGAATTCAAAAAAGCATGGGACAAACACAGATGATCTCTAAAGGTAAAAAGGGGACAGTTGTAGTTGTTATGGAAGGACAGACTAGATAGGCCATGTGGTCTTTTTCTTTCGTCATATTTCTATGTTTCTATGTTTCTAAAATTATTTACCAGCAAATACAGACAGGATAAAAAAGATGCAAAGAAAAGTGCAAAAACACACTAACCGCTAATGGACACCTAGTCAGGGGGCCCAACCAGGGGAAGAGAGGGAGGAATAGCCGGTAGATTTACCTGTTTTAAATTTATAAAGGAGGCCAATTGGGATGGCTCAAAAAATATATACCTGTTCCCAGATAATTTTACAAGACATTTACAGGGAAATCGTAAAAAGAATAACACCCCCCCCCCCCCAAATGAATAACCCCCTAATGATACATAAGAAACTGCTTCCTCCTTTTCTGGGTTGCTCTCGAGACGTCAGGAAACATTCTAATCTGTGAATCCAAGAACATTTTACTGGAAGATCTAAAAAACAGCTTCAGGAGCCAGTCTCTATCCACTTCAAGGGCAAAGGTCACCAAGAGCTTAGCGGTCATCCCTATAGCAGTAGGGGACCGTTCTAAAAAGGTAGAAAGATCTAAACTGTCCGAAGACATTAGCAGGTTTTCTCCTTCGCACCAATCTTCGAAGTTGGCAGATAGAAGGCTTTAGAAATTGGAGGAATGGTTTCTGCTGAAACCTTCAAAACAGTCACAAGAAACTGTTTAAAAAGTTCCAAAGGCAAAACCGACGGAACTTTAAATTCAAAACTCGAAGGTTACGGCTTTTAGCACTATTCTCAAGAAACTCCAACCTCCTATGCACAGCCGATAAATCTTTCACCAAAGATTGGGAAACGTCCTTTACCTGCACTAAGAACCCCTCCAAAGAGGCCACTTTGGCTTTTAACTCAGTATGAAAGGATTCAAAAACTTGCAATTGTTGCCCAAAAAGCTGAAACTGTTGGGAAATAGACTGGAGCTGAGATGTTATGTTGAGGTGCATAGTTGAAAAGGCATCCCACAAAGATTCAAAGGTAACAACCTTAAGCTTTTCCAGAGAAAATCCTTGACCACCAACCACTTGCGAGGAAAAAAGCTGGACTCTCGAAGAAGATTCCACAGAAGAATTCAGAAGCAGAAAGGCTTTATCCTCCACAACCCCCTCTGCACCAACATTCACATCTGGAGATATCTGCCCGGCTGGACTACCTCCCAAACCGGCAGACTATAGCTGAGGTTTCTCAGTAGAGCTAACCACCCCTCCTTCCGCTCCTACCGGGTCCTCCTGCATGATCACACCATCCGGCTGCATTGGCGGTATGCAGAACTCCGGGCTCAATGATGCCTCTAATCTCACGGCATCCCGGGACCCTCCTTCTGCCCCTTGGACGCCTAGCGAGGGCACCGAAGTTGCAGCACTTCTCTCCGCGGTCTCCAGAAAGGAATCCATGGGACCGTGAACCGCCGATTTCTCCGCTCCTGAGTCCTCCATCATCGCTGACTTTGCTTTTCGCTTCCTGCCCCTATGCGGCATCGAACGGTTCCACAAAGCCAGGTAAATGGATAAGGAAACTACAAATAGCAAACAAAACTTGGATCTTCACTGGCGTGCGTCCGTTACCGTCGCCATCTTGCCCACAGCATTCATGGTTTAACAAAAAGGTTTGTACAAGTTCCTGGAGGAAAAGTCCATAACCATTATTAAACTGGACTGGGGGAAAAGCATAGTTACTCACCTGTAATAGGTGTTCTCCAGAGACAGCAGGGATCAGTCCTCACATTTGGGTAAAGTCAGCACCGATGGAGCCCGCACAGAACATTTCCCCAACTTTCAAAGAAAATCTTTGGGAATGCCACCACGCATGTGTGGTCCCGTTCCCACCCAAGGGTGCCATTTTACTCAGTCAGATGCCATAGCTATAGCTCCTTCAAGAAGATGGCATAAAAATATGCAGCAACTCCAAGGGGAGGAGGGAGGGTTGTGAGGACTGATTCCTGCTGTCCCTGGAGAACACCTGTTACAGGGGAGTAACTAGGCTTTCTCCAGAAACAAGCAGGAAGTCAGTCCTCACATATGGGACTCCCTAGCTACAGGCTACTGAGGACCTGTAGAAAAAGGCACGGCATCGCCATGAGCAGTTGCCAGTGAAAGCCGAAGGCAGTCCGAGGACCCTGGGGTCCATGGATGGCCATGCTCCTGGTAGCTAGAACAAGAAGGGTCAGAGGGCAAGAGTTGCTTAAACCCCGAACAGCTTATGGAGTACAGCCTGGCCAAAGGTGGCATCCCAACAGGACTCTCTCTCCAGGCAGTAATGCACCATGAAGGTGTGAGTGGAAGACCAGGTGGCGGCCCGGCAGATGTGCGCCAGTGGCACTGAGCGCAGACTAGCGACCGATGTCACCAATGCTTGGACATTGTGAGCCGTGACTCAGCATTCCAGCAGGAACCTGGCCTGAGCCTCGGCAAAGGCGATGCAGCCTGCCACCCAGATGGACAAGGTGCACTTGGTGACCGCCAGCCCCAAGCGCCTGGGGTTGAAGGAAACAAAGAGCTGCCCAGATCTGCGGTTGTCCCAAGTATGCTGCAGGTAAAAGAAGAGAGCCCTCTTACAATCCAGGATGTGGAGGATCGCCAAAGCCGGGTTAGTGTGGGGTTTCGGGAAGAAAGTGGGCAGCACTATCTCTTGATTGAGATGAAAATCTGAGACAACCTTCGGAAGGAACTTAGGGTGAGTTCGCAGGACCACCTGGTTCTTATAGAACCTCATGTACGGTGCCTCGGCTATCAATGCCCAGAGTACACTAACTCTCTGGGCGGAGGTGAGAGCTATCAAGAAGGCCACCTTCCATGACAAGTGCCACAGTGGGCAGGAGCCATGGGTTCAAAGGGCGACTTGGTCAGCTGCGTGAGGACCTCACTGAGGTCCCATTCTGCCGGAGGAGAGCAGTTAGGGGGCTTGGAAAGAAGCAGGCCTCACATGAAATGAGAGACAAGCGGTAGCCCCGAAAGGGGTTTGCCCTCAATGGGGTGGTGGTTCTCTGAGATGGCGTTCAGGTGAACCCTGACCAAGTTAGACTTCAGTCCAGACTGCGAGAGGTACTACAAGACCAAACTGGTAGGGCAGGAGAATGGGTCCGCTCAGAAGTCCACGCACCAGACCGAGAATCAACACCACATGAAGGCATAAGAGATACAGAACTTACAAGCAGACCCTACATCCGCTATCTAGGTGTGACTATGGACCAACAGCTCAATTTCAAAACGCACATCAACAACATAATCAAACAAATATATCACAAGATACGAACCCTATGACATCTTTGACCTTTGCTACATCCAGAGGATTTCAGAACAGTCTTCCAAGCACTGGTGATCCCCCACTTTGATTACGCTAATGTAATCCTACATGCTCTCACTTGGTTTGCAGCTTGTCGTGCTGTGAGGGCTTGCGTGCATCAGTGATGCTGAGAGCTAAACTATCGGTAGTTTAACTACTGGCAGGGTCTCCCAAGATGGACAGGTCTCAGCTGAGGTGCCAGACCAAGACAAACCACCCATTTGGGCAGCAGCAGAATGGGACAGTGTTGACGGCGGAGGATCACATTTTTGTGACAACGGCAACAACATCAAACTTAAACTGTGCGGAAGAAAGGCCCGGCAATCTACTTCTGTATCTTGCCATGAAAACCCAATGGATAGTTACAACACAACAAATTGTGCTATAGTGCTGGAAGATGAGACCCCCAGGTCGGAAGGCACTCAACTAGCTACTGGGGAAGAGCTGTAGACTTTTAAGAGTAAAGCCAGCATTTATGATGTGGTTGGATCAAAGCCCTCGGGAAGTCTGACTGCTGATGTAGCTGCGCATGAAATGAGAGTCAGAAGCTGTAAAGATGTCTTACACATTGGAACATGGAATGTACGAAGCATGAACCAAGGGAAGTTGGAGGTGGTCAAGAATGAAATGGAATGTGTACAACTTGATCTGTTGGGTGTCAGCGAACTGAAATGGACTGGCATCGGGCACTTTGCATCAGATGATCACATGGTCTACTATGCTGGAAATGAAAGACAAAGAAGAAATGGTGTTGCATTTATAATAAAGAAGAAACTTGCAAGAACTGTAATGCAATACAATGTAGTCAGTGAACGCTTAATCTCTATTCATCTACGAGGATTGCCTATCAACACAACTATAATTCAAGTATATGCCCCAACAACAGCTGCAGAAGAGAATGAAATTAAAGAGTTCTATGAACAAGTACAAGCTGAAATTGACAGAACATGCAAACAGGATATCCTGATAGTCATGGGTGACTGGAACACAAAAGTTGGCAACAAAGAAGAAGGCAAAGTAGTTGGAAAATATGGACTTGGCAACAGAAATGAAGCTGGAGAAAGACTGATAGAATTCTGCAAGACCAATGATCTATTCATCTCAAACACCTTCTTCCAGCAACACAAGCAGCGACTGTACACATGGACTTCACCGAATGGATTGTATAAAAATCAAATTGACTACATCTGTGGAAGCCAACGATGGAAAAGTTCTGTAACATCAACAAAGACAAAACTTGGAGCTGACTCTGGTACAGATCATCAACTACTAGTATGCAAACTCAAGCTAAAGTTGAAAAAGAGCAAACCACTCATGAATGCAGCAAAATATGACCTTGAGAATATACCACTGGAATTTAAAGACTGCCTGCAAAATCGATTTGCTGCTTTAGATACAAATGTCAGAGCTCCGGAAGAGTTATGGAATGACATCAAGAAGGTTGTGTTGGAAGAAAGCGAGAAGTCTTTATAAAAGGTGAAAAAGCAAAAACGGCCAAAATGGATGACGGAAGAAACTCTGAAAATTGCCCAGAAACGCAGAGAAGCTAAAGCCAGAGGAGAAAGAAAGACAATCGCAGAACTCAGAGATTTCCATTGCAGCAAGACAGGACAAGGAAAAGTACTACAATGACACTTGCAAGGAAATAGAAGCAGAAACTATTAGAGGAAGAACAAAATCGGCTTTCCTAAAGCTACGAGAGTTAAAGAAAAAGTTCCAGCCTCGAATTGGAATGTTACAAGATGCTCAAGGTTCTATGTTGAATGATGCTGAGAAGATCAAGAAAAGGTGGAAGGAATATACAGAGTTTTAATATGATAAAGATGAAATGGACCAACAGCCGTTTCAACCTGTACCTTATGATCATGAACCATTGGTGATGAAAGAAGAAGTTGAAGCAGCATTGAAAGCCTTATCAAAGAACAAAGCACCAGGCATTGATAGCATTCCCATAGAGGTATTGCAGCAATCTGATGCAGCTGTTACCGTACTCACAAGGCTCTGCCAAGAAATATGGAAAACAACATCATGGCCAACTGACTGGAAAAGATCTGTGTTTAAACCAATACTAAAGAAAGGTGATCCAACTGACTGTGGAAATTATCGCACAATCGCTCTGATCCCACATGCCAGCAAGATTCTACTGAAGATTATTCAAAAGAGACTACAACCATACCTGGAACAATTTCTACCTGAAGTGCAAGCAGGGTTCAGGAAAGGGCGAGGAACGAGAGACATCATTGCGGATGTGAGATGGATCCTTGAAAAGACTAAAGAATACCAAAAGGATATCTATTTGTGCTTTATCGACTATAGCAAGGCTTTTGACTGTGCAAACCATGAGAAACTCTGGGCCACATTAAGAAGCATGGGTATATCAGAACACCTGATCGTTCTCTTGTGCAATCTGTACATTGATCAAGAAGCAACAGTTCGAATGGAACAAGGAGAAACAGAATGGTTTAAAATAAGCAAAGGTGTAAGACAAGGCTGCATACTTTCCCCCTACCTGTTTAATTTATATGCAGAACAAATCATCAGAGAAGCAGGATTGTATGAAGACAACAGAGGTGTGAAGATTGGTGGAAGACTCATCAACAACCTTCGCTATGCTGATGATACCACATTACTGGCTGAAAGTGAAGATGATCTGAAACATTTGCTTCTCACAATCAAAGAACATAGTCTCAAAATGGGCCTGCACCTTAATGTAAAGAAAACAAAGATCATGACAACTGGCATAATCAACAGGTTCATCGTTGAAGGAGAAGAAATTGAAATTGTGAACAACTTTAACCTACTTGGATCAACTATCAATAAAGAAGCAACAAGTAGTCAAGAAATCAGACGACACATTGCTCTTGGCAGAATGGCTATGAAAGACCTAGATAAGATTCTCAAGAGCAGAGATGTCTCTCTCCATACAAAGATTTGATTTGTTCAAGCCATGGTATTTTCAACAACATCATATGGATGTGAAAGCTGGAGAGTGAAAAAGACAGATAGGAAGAAAATTGATGCCTTTGAATTATGGTGCTGGGGCGAATACTGTGTATACCATGGACTGCCCGAAGAACAAACTAGTCGGTACTAGAGGAGATCAAACCTAAGCTTTCTTTAGAAGCTCAGATGACAAGACTTTGACTTTCATACTTTGGACACATTATGCAAAGAGAGAGATCATTAGAGAAAGACATTATACTTGGCAAGATAGAAGGTCAACGCAAAAGAGGAAGGCCAGCAATGAGATGGATCGATATAATAACAGCAGCTACGGGTACCAGTCTGTCAACAATGAGCCGCCTGACTGAAGACCGAACACAATTTAGGATAGCTATCCAGAAGGTCGCCATGAGTCGACTCCGACTCAAGGACACTTAACAACAACAACAGTCCTACATGGCCTTCCCAAAAACACCCTTAACCCCTTACAATTAGCGATGAATACGGCCACAAGATTCCTGAGCGGAGCCTCCAGAGCTGACCAAATCACCTCGGTCCTCAAAAACCTACATTGGCTACCAATTTACTGTCGACTATCATATAAAGTAACCATCATCACTTTCAAAATTATTAATAAGATGGCCCCCTCAGCTTTACTGGACCTCATCCACCCCATGCCAGCAAACAGGGAAAGAAGAACACGCACTGCCAACACACTATCGATTCCCAGCGAAATAACAAAATGTACCAAAATAATCAGGAACAGAGCATTTAAGTTTTATGCCCCTAGCAGCTGGAATGCATTCCCTGCACCCATTAGAGCCATCAAAGGTCTAGCTCAATTCAGAAGAGTGCTTAAACATCACCTCTTTCTTTTACACTATTCACAGTCCTCCAACATGGCACCCCCTAACACACTACCATCCATGAACACGTAAACCTTTACCAATGTTGTACATACAGGGTGAGCCAGTCAAACCTGCATTTTTGAAATGACTGTAAAAAATAAACGGATGGATATTTCAAAATTTTATTGTTACTATCTTAATGTACATTAAAAAGCATTTAAGAAACAACATTCACTGTTTAAAAATAACGCCAGTAAGATGGTGTCCTTCCCGATTGAGACATTCTTGTAGGCGATTTCTGAAACTGCCCATCACATCACGGAGCATACGCTGAGGAATTCTCTCGATTTCCAACCGGATTCTCCTCTTGAGTTCCCCAAGCGTTGGAGGTCGTTGTTCAAAGACTTTACTCTTCAGGTACCTCCACAAGAAAAAATCGCACACTGTGAGGTCGGGCGATCGGGGAGGCCAAGAAATTGCTCCATTTCGGGATATCACCCGATTTGGAAAAACATTGTTGAAAACATTCATGCTCACACGGGCTGTATGACTTGTGGCACCGTCTTGCTGGAATAAGGTTTCATTGTTCATTCCATGTTGACGAAGCTGAGGAATGAAGAACGAATGCAACATTTCCGAATAGCGTTGTGCATTCACAGTAACTGCTTGCTCCCTGTCATTTTCAAAAACATACGGGCCTATGATTCCCAATGAGGACATTGCGAACCAAACTGTTACCTTGCTTGAATGGAGTGGTTTTTGATGGAGTTGTTGAGGGTTTTCATCACTCCAATATCGGAAATTTTGTTTATTCACAAAACCGGAGAGATGGAAATGTGCCTCATCGCTCATCCACAGGTTGTGAACAAGGTCCTCGTTTTCATCAAACATGTCCAACAACGTTTGACAAAAACGCCGTCGAGCTGCAAAATCGTTTTCATTCATAGCCTGAACAACCTGAATTTTGTACGGGTGATAGTGTAAATCTAACCTCAAGATTCTTCGGACGCTCGTGTTTGCCATGCCAAGCGCAGCACTCTGTCGACGCGCCGATCTCCGAGGGCTTCTTTCCACAGCAACTCTCACGCGGTCAATATTCGCGGGAGTTCGCACTGATCTTGCACTGCCACCCCTTCTGCTTCTCGTTTCACCAATTGCTTCAAAGTTTGTCACCCACAATTTGATTGAATTAACAGACGGCACTGGCTTATTTCGATTAATTTGAAAATTCGTCCGGAAACGACGCTGAGCGGCTGCATAACTACCACTTTGGTAAAACGCTTTCACAGCGAATGAACGTTGTTGTTTAGACCACTGCTCCATGGCGACTGAAATGCTTAATTGTGGGGGACACAATGGTAACCTTGCTAACTCGCTCCGCCCACTTTCACGGCTCTCCCGCCCTTTTCAAAAATGCAGGTTTGACTGGCTCACCCTATACTATAAATACAGACTGTAGACAGATGTAAATTGATGTATATAGTTACCACCAGTTTAATCCAAGTTAATCCTCCCTGTTCATTATAAGTGCTCTTATTGCACAACACTGTTTTATGTAAACCGCACTGATTTTTAAGAGTGCGGTATATAAGAACAATAAATAAATAAATTAAATAAAATAAGCCCGTCTGGTCAAGTCCTTTTGAGAGGCCAAAAGAATGTCCTTGATCTACACGGGGAGGTGGTAGGAGGCTAGGGCGACCCGCTCTGCCGCCAAGCTGTGAGGGAGAGGGACCTCAAATCGGGGTGAAGCAACTTCTCCTCCTCCGTAAGCAGCTCTGGTGAGAACCCGAGCAGGACCAGGGGCTCCGTTGAGACACGGAGCAGCAGGGGAAACCAAGGCTGCCTGGACCACTTTGGGGCTATGAGGATCACTGAGGCCCTGTCCCGCTGGACCTTGAGGAGGGTCCAGCCAATGAGGGGCATGGGGGGGAAGGCATACAGTAACCCCATGCTCCATGAGATGAGGAAGGCATCGGGGGCCACCCTGCCCGGGTGCAGGAAGGGACTGCAGAATCAAGGAAGCTGCGAGTTCAC
Source organism: Ichthyophis bannanicus (assembly GCA_033557465.1). Taxonomy (NCBI): domain Eukaryota; kingdom Metazoa; phylum Chordata; class Amphibia; order Gymnophiona; family Ichthyophiidae; genus Ichthyophis; species Ichthyophis bannanicus. Next base: position 120,596,367 of record CM066032.1, on the reverse strand, counting down.
CGGGCTGGTGAAGAGGCCCAAGCCCAGAGTCCCCCAATGCTAGAAGAGCCACTGCACTGTCTGGGGACACAGGCACTACTCGTGCAACCAGAGGACCCTGCTGAGCCGGTCCACCAAAGCATTGTCCTGACCCAGGAGGTAAGTGGCCCAGACGGTCATGCGCTGGCTCATCGCAAAGGAGCACAGGGCTGTAGCCTCCAAACATAGGCTGTAGGAGCCAGTGCCCCCCCCCCTGTTTGTTCATATAGAACATTGTGACCTGATTGTCTGTATGGACGAGCACCGCCCGGTGCTGCCAGCAGTCCCTGAAAACCTGGAGAGTGAGGTGAATTGCCCGGAGTTCCAGCAGATTGATCTGCTGCCGGGAATCCTCAAGGGACCAGGACCCCTGAGTGCACCGACCCTTGCAGTGGGATCCCCAGTCCGCCAGGGAGGTGTCCGTAGTCAATACTACCTGATTCGTCGGGGCTTGGAAGGGCATACCACGAAGCAGGTTCTAAGACTTCTGCCACCAAGCCAGAGACTCCGCCACGCTGGGAAAGAGCGAGATGGGGGTCTCAGAAGCAGCCGACCGACTGCATCCATTGTGCCCGGAGGCACCACTGCATTGCCCACATGCTGAGGCGGACATTGGGCACAACATGGACCGTGGAGACCATGTGGCCGAGAAGGCGAAGCATTATCTGAGCCGGGACGGTGCCGTGGCCTCGCACTTCGGACGCCAGGTACATGAGGTGGTCTGCCCTCTCCTGAAGAAGAAAAGCCATGGCTCGAAGGGTGTCCAAGCAGGCACCGATGAACTCCAGGGACTGAAATGGAGTGAGGTGGGACTTTGGGTAATTGATCAAAAACCCCAGCTGCTCCAGTAGGCCAATGGTGCGGTCCATGGCCTGCCTGGCTTTGGAGGCCGTGCTTCCTGTTATGAGCCAGTCATCCAGATATGGGTAGATGAAGATGCCCTGCAGCCGCAGGTGGGCCACAACCACAGCCAGGCACTTGGCAAAGGCCCACGGGGCAGAAGCAAGGCCGAAGAGAAGCACCCTGTACTGGTAATGGTTTCCCTGAACCAGGAAGTAAAGGTACTTTCTGTGTTTTGGGTGGACGAGGATGTGAACATAGGCATCCTTTAAGTCCAAGAAGCACAGCCAATCACCCTGCTGGAGGTAGGGCAGTAACGTTGCAAGGGAGAGTATCTTGAAGTTCTCCTGCACCAGGAATTTGTTGAGGTTCTGCAGGTCAAGGATGGGCCGAAGGCCCCCTGTCCGCTTTGGGACGAGGAAGTATTGAGAGTAAAAACCCCGTCCTCGGAGGTGCAGTGGAACTGGTTCTACCATGCCATCCTCGAGCAGGCCTGCAAGCTCCTTACTCAGGAGGGCCTGGTTCTGGGGAGGCCAACATGGCTCCCCAGTGAAGTATTAAGGAGGGGCCTGGTCCAGGTGGAGGTGAAAGCCCGTCCGAACGACCTTGAGAATCCAGGCATCGTTGGAGATGAACTTCCACATGTGGGAGAAGTGAACAGACAACCCCCGAAGGACAGCCACCCTGCTGGAGGGGCAGAGGCTATGCTGATGGCGTCAATACCCCGAGGCTAGCTAAGCCGGAGCTAGGGGTTGGGTCTTGGAGCCCTTCGGCTTGGAGGGCCATGGCCCGTGGACTTGCCCTGGCCGCCCTGAACAGGGGTCGACACCAGAGGACAGGCCAGGTAGCCCCTGTACAGGAGCCCCTTCCGCTGGAAGAAGGGCTTCTTGCTCTGTTGTTTCTTCCTGAGGAGGGAGGAAGTTTTACGGGAGAGGCAAGTGTGAGTCATGTACTCTATCTCAATCTCCACGGCCTTGTCCTCCATGAGTTTCCCAAATAGCTGCTCCCCGAGGCAGGGATGTCCACCCGAGTGGAAGACTCGAAGCCGTCGTACACTGCTCGCAAGAGATACTTCAAGCATTCTCTGATGGACTTCAAGAGAGCTTGAAAATGCCAGAGATGGTCTCTTTCAAGGCCCACCGCAAAGCCTCTGAGCTCTCTAGTGAGGTCACGGAGAAACATCCCAATGTATAATTGGCAAACTTGGATGTGGCACAACAACATGGAGCCCTGATAAGCTTTGTGCCTGAGGGCATCGAGGGTACGAGACTCTCTGCCCAGGGGGATTGATGAATGAGTGTTTTGGCTCTTTAGCTTCCACATGGCCGATTCAACCACCATCGATGTGTGGGGAAGCTGGGCTTTCTGAAACCCCGGACCTCCTTGGACCTTGTACAGAGTGTCCAGGCACTTACTTACAATCAAGACAGAGGCTGGGGTCTCCCACATGCAGAGCAGAAGGTGGTTCAGAATGGGAGGAACTGGTACGGAGAGAGCCTCCCTCAGAGGAGTTTCGTATTGCAGAATGTTAAGCTCCTTGGCACGGTGCTCCTCCTCCCACTCAGTGGTGAGCACAAGGGCCCACGCCATGTCCCAGATGAACTCAAAGAAGGAGGTGTCCTCAGGAGTTGACCACCACTTCTGGGTCAGTGGGGAGGGATTGGAGGGGAGGTCTCTCCATAAGACTCCCAGTCTGAGTAGTCCATGGAGGACTCGAGGTCAGGCAGCTTAAGACGGGTTGGTGACCCACGCTGGGTCTCTGAGGCCAAAACTTGCCTGGAGCCGAAGGCGCTCACCCACGAAGATCTCGCACCCAAGGAATTGGACAGAGATCGAGACCCTCGCCGAGGATCCTCATGAGGCTTCTGGATCTCAGGGGTCACAATCTTGGAAACTTTAATCCATTCTGGAGCTCAGTCAGCTTAGTCACATGTAAAGGAAGTTATTTTGTGAGATTATGCGAGTCATTACTTGACTCAAAAAGAAATACAGTTTTTGGTTATTAGCAAGCCCCCAGAGTGGAGGAGTAGCCTAGTGGTTAGAACACTGGCTTGATAGCCAAGCAACCAGGGTTCAATTCTCACTAGCGCTCCTTGTGGACTTGGGTAAGTCACTTAACCCTCCATTGCCTCAGAAGAAAGGCCTGGCAATCTACTTCCAGTGACACTGCCAAGAAAACCCAGGAGCTTCTGGGTTACCATGAGTCAGGACTGACTCAAAGGCACACATTGCATTTTTGCAAGCCCCCGGATACCAATCTTGTATACAGTCCCCAAGATTCTTAAGAACTTTGAAAAACCTCCAGGCCATCCAAGAACCTGAACCTACAAGCCCACATTGCCAGAACTACAAGAAACGCTTACTTCAAAATGAGAACCATCAGGCGCCTCAAACCCATTCTCGCACAGGACCACTTCCATACAGTCTGTCAAGCTCTCATCACTCCCACACTAGACTACTGCAACTCCATCTACCTCAGGCTCTCAAAACAGACCCTCCAACTACTACAGCTCGCACAGAACACTGCCGCCCACATAATAACAGGCTGCTCAGGTCACGACCACATTACACCCATCCTGTACCATCTCCACTGCTTCCAATCAGCTCCCGTATCCAATACAAAGTTCTCCTAAACATATTCAAAATAAGACAAAACCTCTCAGCTGACAGCCTGCAACCGCTCATCAAAGCTGACCTATGCACCAGACCCAGAAGAAAGGGAACCGCAGACACCATCACCACCCCAAAAGAATTTGTCAATCATTCTGACCCATGTGTACTAGTATTCGTACAGACCCCTTACATACCTTCCGTGATTAATCGTTACTGTAACATGTACATAATCTGTATATAGTTTCCCCCAGTTTCTTCCAAGTTTTTGAATATCCTGTTCTATGTAAGCTCCATGTACTATTTCATTGTAGTAAAGTTGTTCCTACTGTAAACCGCACTGATTATAATAGCGCGGTATATAAGAAACATAAATAAATAAATAAGACAGGACACTTCAAGAAGAGTACTGTCCCTGGTGGCACCTGCCCTGTGGAACTCTCTCCCTGATGATCTGAGTTCAGCCACGGGCCTCAAAGATTTCAGAAAGCTGCTCAAAACAAAACTCTTCATGGAACACTACAATGACATCACCTGAACCAAACTCTGCCTTATCCAACCCTGCAACCCATACGATCTGTATATAGACCTGTACATAGCTCACTTGTATATAGCTCAAATTAATCTCTCACACCCCTCCCACACCACTCATGTCGTTGTTTCCACTGCATGTTTTCAAACTATACCACCCCCCTCATGATTGTTTGATGTGCTAACCGCTTTGATTTAATGATAAAGTGGTACATTAAATCTGACTAAATAAATAAATAAAACTAGCGAGTAATGGCTCCATTTTGGAGCCATGGTTTATTTTGTGGATATATTATTGAATCCTTTGACACGGTTAATTGCATTATTTATTAAAGATACAACTCATGTATTGCGTATACTGTCAGATATTACACTTCCTTCTGGTGAGTTATGGTTATTGTCATTTAACATGAAATCCTTGTACACTAATATTGACCAGAAGGAGGCTATGATAGTGATTAATGAATTGGAATGGGGGAATTCTGTGCCAAAAATACCTCCTAAACAGTATATTTTGGAATTATTACAATTGGTATTAACTAATAATATTTTCTGCTTCAATGGGGTTTTTTACCATCAAAAATATGGGGTGGCCATGGGTGCTACGGGAGCTCTGACCGTAGCTAACCTATATATGGCCTCTTTTGAACAGAATTTTTTGTATTCTTCTTCTTGGATGTCCTATTTTCTTGTATGGAAAAGATATTTGGATGACATCCTATGTATTTGGCAGGGCAAGTTGTCCTCGGAGTGTTTTACTGTATGATTAAATGCTTTGAAATGAAATATACAATTTGAAAGGACATGTCATAAGGCACGTTTGGCTTTTCTAGATATATTACTCTTGGGTGAGGGTGATCATATTCAAACTACTTTATATGAGAAACCAATGGCATGGAACAATCTGCTACATTACTCCAGTCACCATTCTTATAAATTTAAAAATGGGTTACCAATTAGCTAGTTTTTACGAGTATGTTGGATTTGTTCCGAAAGTGAAGATTATTTGCAAGAATCTAAATAGTTATGTCAGAAATATCAAGAAGAAGGTTATTCCTATTCAGTGGTGAAAAATGATTTTTTACATGGACTGTATGCACAACGGGATTTATTGTTGATGAAAAAATTACCTTCTTCTGAAATTTTGGCTGGACCTTTGGTTTGCTCTTTAGCTTTTTCTGTGTTTGCTCCCCATGTCGCCTCGATTGTATATAAGCACTGGGCAATCTTACAACTTCATGATTGTTTTCAGGACCCCCCTATTGTGTCATATAAATGGGGGCAGAATATAGCTGATATGATTAGCCCCTCTGTTACGTGGTCTACAGCTGCGAATGACTGTGGGCCATTGAGTCATTATGCTTGTGGAGACTGCCCTTTTTGTGATTCCGCGATGGAGGGTGCAGTATGGCAAGATCATATATCTCAGAAATGTCTTCAGACTTTTGAACATACCACTTGCAATACCAGATATGTGGTGTATCTAATAATGTGCCCCATTTCAAAATTATATATAGGTCGTACATGTCGATCTATGAAAATAAGGTTGTGTGAGCACAAATCTCAGCTGAGAACAAATACGTTGACTGCACCATTAGTGGAACATTGTGTGCAATATCAACACACGTTAGACCAGTTGCATTGGCGCATTTTACAGCATGTTGCGCCCTTTATCGACGTGGTGGGGATAGGGAGGCATTCCTAAATAAAAGGGAACAGTTTTGCATTTCTTATTTGAATTCACTTTATCCACATGGGTTAAATGCACAGATTGATTGATATACTATATGCTCCCCCTTTGATGTCATGCTGTGGGAGGGGCTGGTTGAACTTAAAAAATGCCAAGGTCATTTTTTGCTCTAAGCCAACTGAGCTCCAGAATGGATTAAAATGTCCATAATTTGCTTTATTAAGATTGGAAACCCATCAGAGATTGTGTTCACCCTAAAGCAGAACTTTTACCAGATGCTGGAACGCCCTACCACCCACCATCCGGGCAATTCCTGACCTAACCCAGTTTAGGAAGGCACTGAAGCACCATCTCTTCCTCAAGTACTACCCGGAAGCCAGCACACGAACAACCCCCTCCCCATACTAGTACAGCAACACCAACATACAGGCAATCCAACCTCAACTCTGTCTACCTCCGATATGACTTAAACATGACGCCTATGTGTAAATAGTTACCCCCTGTTAGCCAAGTTTTTAGTACCCTTTCTCTGTAAACACAGAGCGGCTTGCCGCCCTGTTGTGAGTTTATGTTCCATGTAAACCGCACTGATGCCGAATAGCGCGGTATATAAGAGACTGTAAATAAATAAAAATAAATCAATAAATCAATAAATAAAATAAGTTCAAAACGCTTTGGTATTTTTGATTTGAATGCCATTTTATGATAATACACTGTAAGATCACACTTTAAAAAAAGAGAATTATGGACTTCTGGGGGAGAAGCTTTTCAATAGCAACTTCATTTTTACGTCCAACAAATTTGTACTTTAAAAGGTTGGCTATTCAACTGGAGCATTACAGGGTAATTCCGTGCCCCCTCCCGATCCCGTCTAATTTTCCTGCGCATTGTACGGAGAAGTTAGACGGGGGCCGGGAAGGGGCGGAGTGGGGGCGGCGTTAGGGCGGGCAGTGGGCAGTCATTAGCCCCAGACATACAGGGCTGATACCAATCTTATTCCACCTCCGAGGTGGAATAAGTACCCCGATCTGTAGGAGGACGGCAGGCCCGGAGCTCCGAATGGGCAGGAGGGGGCACAGAATCCACATTTTCAGCCATTGTGCCATGGCTCCATTGAAAAGCCCTGACTGAGCTAGCTGGGCAAGGACTGCACGTGCGGGCTGGACTGAATCGGGGTCCTGCCTAGACATGCCTGTGGGATCAGAATCCCAGCTAACTCCATGTGTCCAGTTCCAACTGGGCGCACAAGAGGGCTGGACGTTGATGTCAGAATCGGGCCCTTAGTGAATATAGGTTCTTTAAGTTACACTGAATAATCATGTCCTGGTAATGCCCCAGTTTTTATACTTTTTTCCTACTATTTCCTTTTTTAATTGGTCCAGTTTTATTTGATTCTTTTATGTGTTAAATATGTGTGTGCATATATAGTCCAAAGCCATTTCACTGGCCACTTTTTTTGAGGAGATATTGGACATTAAGGGGTTGAACTGTAAGGGTGCCAATAATGTTGACCACAACTGTCACCCCTTTAGCACTATACGTAGGGCAGATTCTTTGGTTCTCCCTGCTCTCATCCCACTACTGGATAGAGACCTCGTAGGGGCTTGTGTCTATACAGTGCTGCATATGCTATGTAGCGCTTCATAAATGATGAGTAAAAATAGTCAAAGGCATATAGAGAAGGAAAACTGGGTATAGCGCAGGAGATAGAGAAGGAGAAAGAGAGCTGGGAGGGAACGAGGCATGGATGGAGTTGAAGTTAGCAACTGAATTTTCAAAGGAAAAGTGCAGAAAAGTTAAGTTGCAAGTCCATGGATTTGATGTCTTTGAGAGGCTGCAAGCAACGGCAGGGACTTTAGAGACTGCCCCGGAACTTCACTCTCTGCTTGGTGACAGCCGTTTGGATACAGTGCACTAAACCAGAGAACCCACTGCTGTTAGCATTTGATCCTGTGATAGTACCTCCTCCCAGAGTCATTTAACGCATCAGTCATCCTGAATGAGAAGATTTTTCTCACTGTAATTACACTCATTTCCCCATAATCTCATTCTCGTTAGTGGCAATTGATTTGGCTTTCCACAGATGCTGGAACTGGATAATTACCAACCTCTATAGTGTTCAGAGCAGCAAAATGCCCTCGAAATGTCATAAAAAGAGCTGGCTCTTTTCCAAGTGGCTTTCGGCTTTTAAGTGCAGAGCTCTGGACACCGCTGTTACACCTGAACCTCTTCAGAGGAAGTGAAGGCTCTGCAGATGAAAATATTTTCATTGCGTTCTCTTGCAGCAGGGATTTTGCCAATGCTGCAGAACAGCTGCCGCTTAGAGCCTGTACACGATGAAGTTCAAAAGGAGGCTGTGTAAAGTTTAAAAACTGGCATGTCTCTTGCTTGTCACTGCTTCTTGTACAGAAGTCCGGTTTATCTGTCTTCGGAGGAGTCTCTGTCCCCTAAAGAACTCTTGCAATACTCTTTTTCTTTGTCCTGCGTACTTCCTCATTTGCACGCTCCCTGTTGGCGTCTCTTAATCCACTCACAAATCATGCCCGGCTTCATTTCACTTGGTTCTCCTAGTTTGCTTCAGAACATTACTGGTTTACTGGCTGCCACCGATGATGTCCTTGGCACAAGAGGAAAATGCATTTTTTCATTTGCACACTAACAAAGTACAGAATTGCATAGCCATGCAGTACAGTCTTTCCCGACCTATTAAATATCGAGTATCCCCTAACTTCTGAAAATCTTAATGCCCCCACCATGAGATATTTCTGCTTTCATGCTGCCAGTTACCTCGTCCCTCACAGGGACCCAAGCTCTGTCTTTCTATTTTCTTCTCTTCATCTCTCTGTTTTTGGCTTGCATCTCTCTTCTCTCCAACAGCATTTCTTCTCACACTTTCCTAGCTTTCTTACATCTTTCAGCTCTCAACCTACCCCTGTATTCCATTTTCCTACTCTTTCCATTCCCTTTTTAGTCTCTTATACCTTTACTTTCCTTCCCCTATTCTTTTATCTCCATATGGGGCCAATAATCAATGGGTTTGATTTTCAAATGGATGTTTACGTTCACCAGTGGCCAGTGAATCTATAAGTCCCCCAAACGTATATGCTTTAAAGCCGATACAGATAATGTTTGGGGGAAACTTCTTCTAGCCAGAGCAACACTATCCATGTGCAGTGCGATTCCATAAAGTGCACGTCCAGCCCGAGGGCATGTCTAAATCAAAAACAGGCCCCCTTTGAACCTAATTCCATATCTGCAGGTCTGGACGTGCCCATGGGGCCGGAAATGTGGAGATAGATGTGTTTGGTAGGCATATGCAAGTCCTATCCAGCCAGCCCCATGCCTTGGACATGGGTAAACATTTTGGATGTCTTCACTCCCACCATATTCTAGAATGTTACATGTTTCGGATCCTTCCCGTCCCCACGATGTACCCGCAGACACCATACCACTCGGGAAAAATGTGCATCTCCTAAGCTGCTCATCACAGACAGTAGTGTGTTGATGTACACTAGACATTAAATACCAATGAGAAATGACAGCTGCTGCAACCTAGAGCATAGACCAGTCCCCCTCATGCTCTGGGAAGTGCTGGGTAAGCCCAGTGCACCCCAGTAAGGTATACCAGAATGTAAATGTGAACATGTATGTCAGGACATATCTTGCATCATATGGTACGTGGCATTAGGAACTGGTCCCAGTGATTTCTGCCCTGCTCATCTCTACAAACACGTCTTAAACTGCTAGGGATGGACCCTCACCAAGTGCACAAGACCCCAAACTAACCTTGCAGGTCCCCAAAGAATGCATAATAGTGCTGCGCAACAACTATAAGTGCACTCATTTACTGCTCTGCACTACCATTCCCCTCTTATCTTTCCTTACCCCTCCCTTCTGTCAGATTGCTTCTATCTGTGCCCTTCTCTTCTACTGCCATATACAGGTGTCACTCCTTGGACCTTGCTGCTCCTTATGCCTGGAACAAACTATCTGAGTCTCTATGTCAGGCTCCCTCCCTGACCCCTCTCAAATCCAGGCTGAGCACTCACCTCATCATTCCCGCTGTTGGAGCTGATCCGCCTAAGCTCCCTTGTGTTTTCTGACCATTTCCCCTGGATGTATCCTTTCACAGCTGTGTTGTCTGTCCCGACTAGGGACCATCTGTTACATATGTCTGTGCAGCGCTGCATACGCCTTGAAGCGCTATAAAAATGATGAGTAGTAGTTGTTGAAGTTGTAGTAGGGTCTTCTGGCTATGACATCTGAGGCCCACCCATCTGGGTACTGGCATTTCTCACAACAACTACACCTGTTCCATTGTGTCGTATGTCGGTCTGTATACATCTGCTGCTTGTGGGGCAACCCTGTCCGCCTTCCCACAGTCAGCTTCGTGGCACTGCACCCCTAGTCAGGGCTGTGTGGGCATGAGAGGGGAGATCCCTGTGCCATCACACCATATATCACAACTCTCACAGCTCTCATTGATCCTTGCTAGGGTAGAGATGTAGGCCGCATGGGACAATCCAGGGAATGTTGGCACTATGTCAGTTGTATCTCCCAGTGCCAGGCACAGCGAATGTATGACTGCCCTATCACACTGCCAACAATATCAGATCTAATTAGAGTACCTACGTAAAATAATCCAGAATGAATCAGCATAGGTTGCCTATGGCTAAATGTCAAAACATATCCCTGTCAATAATAGGGACCCTCAGCATTCAGCAGTGCAAACAGCACTAATACATGCTCAACAGCAACACCATTGGTCCCACAAAATGTGCATTATGGGAATGCATTAGTGCTGTTTTCACTGTTGAGTGCAGGGTCCCTTATTATTGATGGGGATATGTTTTTACATTTAGCTATAGTGAACCCTCTCTGAGTTTGACTGCCCAATCACACTGGCATCTGGTGATGCTGCAGTCATCCATATGGTCCAGGTACTGGCCAGGCTTTCATGTCCCCCCTGAATTGCAGATGAGCACACCAGATCCCACTTTGCACCCCTCAAACTACACCCCCCACACACTCTCGCTTTCTGTCACAAAAACATGATTCTGCCAAAAAGATGCCCTGAACCTATACATAATAGCTATGACATAATATAATTGCATGAGGTAACAGGGCTACAAATATTTCTCACCCAAAAAGGAATCATTTCCCTGCTCACGTCCATACTATCCCTGTATCATTAGTCCCATTTTTCTGAACATGGAAATTGTTAGGGTCCCATAGATTGGCTCCTTTAACAAAATAGCAAATAAGTACATAGCATGAATAAACACTATTGCTTTTCTTAATATTTCTGTAAGGGTGTTTATGTTTCTTTACCTTACAACATTCCCTCACCTCTACTCCCTGTACCTTAAGACTGCATCTTGTATTTTTCCAGACTGCAGTCACGCCAGTTCAAGAGATAGAGCTTAGCAGATGGGTGGGAATGGGATTAGAGGAACAGGTTTTCAATTTGGAGGAGGAGAGAAGATGTGCAGTTTCCTCCTCAGTGATTTCAGAAAAGGAAGAAAGGGTGACAGAAGTTGAGAGAAGGATTTGGGATTGAAGAGGGGGAGGGGGAGGTGAACCTGTGGAGAATTTGAGGCTTATCTTTTGGACTTTTGTCATGGAAATAGTCAGCCAAGATCTGGGCAGAAAATCAAGGAGGGACTGTGGGAGGAGGGATCTTGAGGAGATAGTTAAGCATAGCAAAGAGACAGCGAGGGTCAGAGGCAAGAGAAAGAGCTGAAGGGTTGATAGTGTGAAGGTTCCTAAACATGTTGATGGAGATCAGGCAAGACCAGGATGAGGGGTGACTAAGGGTGAAGTTTAGCAGGTGATGGTCAGATAAGGGAAGATTGAAGTAGAGAGGTTTGAGGGTGAGCAGCTGGAGAAGAAAACGAGGTCAAGGCAGTGGTCATGCTTCTGAGCAGGAACAGTAGAGCACAACTGGTGGTTGACTGAGGTGGTTAGGGAAAGGAGCTTTAAGGAATAAGGGTCAGAAAGGTCATCAATGAGGATGTTAAAATCCCCAAAAATAAGGGAGGGCGAAGGTGCATCCAGAAGGGAGGAGAGCCAGGAGTCAAAGTCTGTGAGAAAAGCAGAGGTGGATTTGTTAGGGGGTCGATAAATGACAGCTACTTGGAGAGGTAGTGGAATAAATAGGCGGATGGCGTGGACTTCAAAGGAAGCAAAGGAATTAGCAGAGACAGGAGGAGCTGAATTGGCAGGACTGAGAGAGTAGATGCTCTACATTGCCACCATGGCCAATGGGCCAAGGTGTATGGGAAAATAGGTAGCCTCCATGACAGAGGGAAGCGACTGAAGCAGAGTCTTCAGGGAGAAGCCAAGTTTCAGTACGAGCCAGGAGAAGCAGAGAATTAGAGATAAAGAGGTCATAAATGAAGGCAAATTTATTGGAGATAGAATGTGCATTCCAGAAGATGCATGAAAAAAGGAAAGAAGAGGGAGAAAGAAGAGCGATATGAACCAGATTTGCGAGGGTATTTATTGATCTGCCTTGGGAGTGTGAAAAAAGTCTAGGGGTGCCAGGGTTGGAATTGATATCTCCAGATGAGAGAAAGAGAAGGAGCAGGAGAAAATGGGGGAGAGAGGAGGAGGCATGACGGAAGCGAGGGTGAGGTTCCCTCAGTGAGAGTGGAGATGGCTGAATGAATGTAAGAAAATGATGAAGTTCAAGGGCAGATGATAACATAGAAGAAAAAAGGGCAGGGGACGTGGGGATAGTAAGGAGTGAGTAATGAGAAGTAGGGCCATAGAATTGTTGGAATGAGGGGAAAAGATCAGGGAGAGTTAACATCAAGAACACAAAGTGATGTGAGAGAGGGAGAAGAGAAGAGAATGCCAATTAGAGGAGATACAGGTAGAGAGGTCAGAAAGAGGTCCTGGAGGGTTCAGGTGCACCTGAGTAATTGTGTCAATGAGCAGAGGAAGGCTATAAAAGAAAGTTAAGCCGGGGGGGGGGGGGGTAGTAAAGTAAAGTATTAAGGAGGGAGACACAGCACTACAGAGAACAGGATCTGGGTAAAGGACAGACAGAAGATGGAACACACACTAAAAATCTAGAAATGTAGAAAGACAGAATAATATATAAATAAATAAATGACCTGCAACCTTGCCAAGCATGCTGTCTTTCTCTAATGATCTCTCTCTTCGCTTGATGTGTACAAAGTATGAAAGTCAAAATCTTGTCATCTGTGCTTCTAAAGAAAGCTTAGGTTTGATCTCTTCTAGTAATGACTGGTTTGTTCTTCGTGTAGTCCATGGTATACACAGTATTCTTCATCAGCACCATAATTCAAAGGCATCAATTTCTTCTGATCTTTCTCACTGTCCAACTTTCACATCCATAAGATGTTATTGAAAATACCATGGCTTGGACAAGTCCAGAAGCGAGATAGGGGTTATCCAGTCTTTTGCATTGAGTGTCACATGTACGATTTTCTGCCATTTGGTGAGGGGTCTTATGTGTACACTAGATGCAAGGAAGGAGCTCTTAACCCTCAGGGAATGAGTGCGATCTCTGGAGGCTAAAGTACAAAACTTGGAGGACATAAGCAAGACAGAGAGGTACATAGACGAGACCTATAGGGATGTAGTACTGAAGTCCCATCTCCAGTCTAGCAGCCTCTCAGTTAGCATGGAGGAGAGAGGTCAAGTGAAAGGAGAGCATCACCTTAGTGTGGTAGGAAGTGATCCTGTAGCTAGGACCTGTCCACTAGGAGATGTAAAACCCTCTCACACTGAGGAAGTTTCTCCAGGGCCATGTGTCCAAAAGGGAAGGGCTAGGACGGCCGTTATTGTTGGCGATTCGATCATTTGGCATTTAGATATCTGGGTGGCCGGTGGATGTGAGGATTACCTGATAACATGCCTGCCTGGTGTGAAGGCAGTGGACCTCACTTGCCACCTAGCTAAGGTTTTAGATAGTGCTGGGAAGGAGTCTGCTGTCTTGGTACATATTGAGCCCGATTCTTGAAGTGGGACTTCCAAGCCATCCGGATATCCCTGCAGAAGACTGGGACGCTAGGTCCCAATTCTTGTTTGTGGGAACAAAACATTCCCATGGGAGCCAGAATCAGGCCCAAGGATGGCACAGCGTGCCCCCTCTGCCTGCAGGGACGTCCTCCCCACAGGCACCCCAGACAACTGCGGCTCTGGCCCCCATTATCCCCACCGCCCGATCCACGGCTGGCCTCCTGCTGCCTAGATAGGGCGGCAGGGACCCCTCCGCATCCGGCCCCGCCCCTGTGGGTGGCTGCCGTGCCCCGATCCTGTGAAAAATACTGCTTATACCACCACTGAGGTGGTATGAGCAGTACAGCCCAGCAGGCCCGACAGCACATACAAGGCCGTGACCTGAATCGGCCCTGTATGTGCTTCCGGGAAGCCTGCCCCCACTCCACCCCCAATCCTGCCCCCTTCTGCCCCCCACCTAAGAGCTGGTGGAGGAATAGAGTTTAGGCAGATTGCTAGGCTGCACGTCCCAGCTGGACATACAGCCCCGCAGCCCGCATTCGTGAATGAGGGCCATTGGCACCAATAACATAGGAAAGTGTGGGAGGGAGGTTCTGGAGGCCAAATGTAGTCTTTTAGGTAGGAAGTTGAAATCCATAAGTTTTAGGTTAGCATTCTCTGAAATGCTTCCTGTTCCATGTGCAGGACCCAAAAGGCAGGCGGAGCTCCGGAATCTCAATGCATGGATGAGATGATGCTGCAAAGAAGAACGTTTTGATTTGATAGAAAATTATCAACATTCTGGGGAAGGGAGGGGCTTTTCCGAAAAGATGGGCTCCACCTTAACCGGGATGGAACCAGACTGCTGCCATTAACCTTTAAAAAGGAGATAGAGCAGCTTGTAAACTAGAAAATAGAGGAAAGCTAACAGTTGCCCAAGTGCGCATGATTCGGAAGGATATATTCTTGAGGGATACTAGCAAAAGAGGAAAGTTAAGGCATCCCGGTTCCAATGACGATAAAAGTAACCCAGATGCCCTTAAGTACAGAGCTGAAAGATTCCAAATTACACCTATCAACTGATAACAAGATTAATATGAATAAATACAACTTCTAAAATGCCTGTATGTAAATGTTAGAAGTCTAAAAATAAGGTGGGCGAGCTAGAATATATAGCACTAAATGAAAGGTTAGATATGATAGACATCACAGAGACCTGGAGGAAGGAGGATAATCAATGGGACCCTGTGATACTTGCGTACAAATTATATCGCAATGATAGGGAGCTCAAATTGGTGGAGGATTTGCGCTCTATGTTAGAGAGGTCATTGAATAACATAGGATTAAAGTTTTGCAGGAAACAAAATACACTGTAGAATCTCTATGGATAGAAATTCCATATAAAAAGAGGAAGGCAATGGCAGTGGGGGTGTGCTACTGATCGCCTGGCCAGAATGAACAGATGGATGATGAAATGCTGAAGGAAATCAGGGAAACTAACAAACGTTACAACACAGTAATAATGGTTGATTACCCTGTTATCGACTGGGTCAATGTCACAGCTGGACATGATAAATAAAGTTTCTAGATGAAATTAATGACTGCTTCTTGGAGGAGCTGGTTCGTGAACTGGCAAGAGGGGAAGCTATTTTGGATCTAGTCCTTAGTGAAACACAGGATCTGGTGCAAGAGATCAGGGTTTTGGGGCCACTTGGCAATAGTGATCATAGCATGATCGCATTTGATTTAATAAATGGAAGAAGGACGGCAAGGAAATGCACACACTACCTTTTAACTTTCAAAAGGGAGACTATGATAAATTGAGGAAAATAGTTAAGAAAAAACTAAAAGGAGCAGCTGCAAAGGTTAAAGATTTACATCAAGCATGGCATTGTTTAAAAGTGCTATCTTGGAAACCCAGACCAGATGTATTCCACACTTTAAGAAAAGTGGAAAGAAGGCCAGCATGGTTTAAAGGCAGGGTCAGAGAGGCTGTTTTTGCAAAAAGCATCTTTCAGGAAATGGAAAAAGGAGCCAAGTAACAAACACGGAAACAACATAAGCATTGGCAAGTTAGATGCAAGTCATTGATAAGGTAGGCAATGAGAGAATTTGAAAAGAGGCTTGCAGTGGAAACGAAAATGCATAATAAAAGCTTTTCAAGTACATTCATAGCAAAAAACCTGTGAGAGAATCAGCTGGGCCATTATATGATGGAGGGGTAAAAGATGCGCTAAGTGAGGGCAAGGCCATAGTGGAAAGACTGAATGAATTCTTTGCTTCAGTCTTTACTGAAGAAGATGTAGAGAAGTTATCTGTGCCTGAAATGGTATATAAAGGTGATCTATCAGAAGAACTAAAAGATATATTGATAAACTGGGAAGATATATTACAACTATTTGATAAACTGAACAGTAGCAAATCACCTGGACTGGATGGTATACATCCAAGGGTGTTGAAAGAACTGAAATTGAGATTGCAGACCTACCATTAGTAATTAGTCGTTTAAAGGCAAAAGGAACAGGAGACCGCTATGGTTTTCGAAGAAAGTAGCTGAAAAAGTGAAGAAAAAGAGGGAGGCCTTCATGAATTACAAGAGATCACAGAGAGAGGAAGACAGGCATCTGTATTTGGAAAAACTTAGAGAAGCTAGCAAAGTAGTCAAGAAGGCAAAGATTCAAAAGGAGGAGGAAATAGCCAATGCAATAAAATGGGGGGATAAGACATTTTTCAGATATATTAGTGAGAAGAGGAAGGGCAAAAGTGGTATTGTCAGACTCAAGGGTGCAGGGGGGGAATATGTAGAAGCTGATAAGGATAAAGCGGAATTGCTTAACAAATATTTTTGTTCTGTGTTCACAGATGAAGAACCAGGAGCAGGACCTCAGAAAACACCCACAAATAAGAACAGAAGCGAGGGACATCTTGAACAATTTTCAGAAGACTGTGTTCGTGAGAAACTAGCTCAACTTAAAGTAGACAAAGCGATGGGACCAGATGGGATACACCCTAGAATACTGAGGGAACTTGGGGACGTTCTCGCAACTCCACTGACTGACCTTTTCAATGCCTCGTTGGAGTCGGGAGTGGTGCCAAAGGACTGGAGAGAGGCTCATTTGGTGCCTTTACACAAAAGCGGTAGTAAGGATGTGGTTGAAAACTACAGGCCGGTTAGTTTAACTTCAGTGGTAAGTAAATTAATGGAAACGCTGTTGAAAGAGAAAATAGTGAGGTTTCTGGAGTCCAGCGGATTACAGGATCCGAGGCAGCATGGATTCACCAGAGGCAGGTCTTGTCAGACAAATCTGATTGATTTCTTTGACTGGGTGACCAGGGAGTTGGACCGAGGGAGAGCTCTAGATGTGGTGTATTTAGATTTCAGTAAAGCCTTTGACACTGTTCCTCACAGGCGACTTATAAACAAACTGAGCACCCTAGGGATGGACCCTAAAGTTACTGCTTGGGTTAGAAATTGGTTGGGTGGGAGGCGACAAAGAGTACAAGTAAATGGAGCTCACTCTGAGGAGAAGGATGTTACCAGTGGTGTGCCCCAGGGATCTGTCCTTGATCCGATTCTTTTTAACATCTTTGTTAGTGATATAGCGGAAAGGCTGTCGGGTAAGGTTTGCCTCTTTGCGGATGATACCAAAATCTGCAATAGAGTAGACACCCAGGAAGGTGTAGATAACATGAGGAGGGATCTAGCTAAGCTTGAAGAATGGTCTAGAATTTGGCAACTGGGATTTAATGTTAAAAAATGTAAGGTCATGCATTTGGGCTGCAGCAATCCAAGGGAGCAATACAGTATAGGAGGTGAAGTACTTTTGTCCACTAAAGAAGAGCGGGACCTAGACGTAGTTGTGTCCGATGATCTTAAAGTAGCTAAACAGGTAGAAAAGGCGACGGCAAAAGCTAGAAGGATGCTTGGGTGCATACGGAGAGGAATGGCTAGCAGAAAAAAGGAGGTGATAATGCCTCTGTATAAGTCTTTGGTGCGACCTCATTTGGAGTATGGTGTGCAATTCTGGAGACCGCACCTTCAAAAGGATGTGAACAGGATGGAGTCGGTGCAGAGGGTTGCTACTAAGATGATTAGTGGTCTTCATTATAAAGCATATGAGGACAGACTTAAGGATCTTAATATGTACACCTTAGAGGAAAGGCGGGATAGAGGTGATATGATTGAGATGTTTAAATACCTCCGTGGCATAAATGTTCAGGGAGAGAGCCTCTTTCAATTGAAAGCAAGTTCTGCGATGAGGGGACATGGGATGAGGGTGAAGGGAGATAGATTCAGGAGTGATATGCGTAAATATTTCTTTACGGAAAGAGTAGTGGATCCGTGGAATAGTCTCCCAGTGGAGGTGGTAGAAATGAGGACAGTAACTGAATTCAAAAAAGCATGGGACCAACACAGAGGATCTCTAAAGGTAAAAAGTGGACTGTTGTAGTTGTTGTTATGGAAGGACAGACTATCATCATGTTTCTATGTTTCATGTTTCTATGTTTCTACTGCTGTATCTTCTTAATTTCCTCTCACTATACTCCCTACCTCTTTTCTATTTTATAGATGATGTTCTGTTATATATTATGTATTGATGTTTGACTGTAAACCAAATGTAACAACTGTTAGCACCACTTAAGTATTTTTCCTTTTGTACTTTCTGTCTTTGTTTGACCTATACTATTTCTCTACCTCTTTCCTATTATACAATGGCATTCTTTTCCTCTTTTCTGCAGCATTTTGCTTTTATTGTCAAACGCTCTGATGTCTTGACGTGGGCGGTATATTAAGTGTATCAATAAAGATAAAGATAATCATTAAAATCATCTGTAGTACCGAAGGATGAGGGAATTGCCAATGTAACGCCAAGGGTTCCAGGGTGATCCAGGAAACTACAGACTGGTGAGCCTGACGTCAGTACCGGACAAAATGGTAGAAACCATTATAAAGAATAAAATTACTCAACATGTAGATAGTCATGGTTTAATGGAAGAAAGCCAACATGGATTTAGCCAAGGAAAGTCATGTCTTACTAATCTGTTACATTTTCTTTTTATTTAACACCAACAAAGAAAATGAGAACAAGGTTAAAAGAAAACAAAGCTAAATAAGACAATAAAATGAAACTCAAACAACCCACATCTAGGGTTAGTGTTATATTTTTTTGAAGGTGTGAATAAACAGGTAGACAGTTGACATAGGGTATCTGGATTTTCAGAAAGCCTTTGACAAGGTCCCTCATGTGAGACTCTTGCTGAAATTAAAATGTCATGGGATTGGACGTAGTGTGGTATTGTGGATCAGGAATGGTTAAAAAAATAGAAAGCAGAGAGTAGGATTAAATGGCCAATTTTCTCAATGGAGAAGGGTGAATAGTAGAATACGCCAGGGATCTGTGTTGTGCCCGCTGCCTTTTAACATATTCATAAATGACCTGGAGGTCAAATGAGGAGATCACATTTACAGATGACACAAAATTATTCAAAGTTTTTAAAATGCAAGAGGATTGTGAAAAATTGCAGGAGGACCTTGATAAACTGAAAGACTGGACGTCCCAATGGCAGATGAAATTTAATGTGGACCAGTGCAAAGTTATGCACCTAGGAAAGAACAATCCAAACTATGGTTACATGATGCAAGGTACCACCTTAGAAACCACGACCTAGGAAAAAGATGTAGGCGTCATTGTGGACTATACGTTGAAACCCTCTGCTAAGTGTGCAGCAGCAGCCAAGAAAGCAAATAGAATGCTAGGAATCATAAGGAAAGGAATGAAGAATAAAACCAAGGATATTATAATGCCTCTGTATCGTACCATGGTGCTACCGCACATTGAATATTGTGTGCAATTCTGGTCGCCATACCTTAAAAAAGATATAGCAGAATTAGAAAAGGTACAGAGAAGAGTGAGGAAAATGGTAAAAGGGATGGAAGGATACTCCTATGAGGAGAGGTTTAAAAGGTTGGGGCTCTGCAACTTGAAAAGAGACAGCTGAGGAAGGATATGATAGAGGTCTATAAATTAATGAATGGAGTGGAACAGGTAAATGTAGATCGGTTGTTTACACTAGCAAAAAGTAGAAAGACTAGAGGACACACAATGAAGCTACAATGTAACCCACTTAAGAGAAAATATTTTTTTTCTCAACATATAGACTCTGGAATTCATTACAGGAGGATGTGTTAAAAGCTGTTAGTGTAGCTGGGTTTAAAAAGGTTTGGACAAGTTCCTGGAGGAAAGGTCCATAAACCATTATTAAAGAGGACCCAGGAAATCCAATACTTACCCTGGGACGAGCATTGTGAACCCTGTATGCCTTTTTGGGAACCTGCAGGGTACTTGTGACCTGAATTGGCCACTATTGGAAAAAGGATACTGGGCTCGATAGACCTTGGTCTGACCCAGTATAGCATTTCTTATGTTCTTAGGTTATGATCGTATTTTGTATGGAGATATAATTCTCTCCTCCTGAGAATCTTGGCTAGGTTCTTCAATGCATTGTCAAATTTCTTGACTGCTTGTCATTTCTTTATTGATCAATGATCTAAGCAGGTTAAAGTTGTCCACTATTTCAATTTTTTCTCCATCAATGATGAACTTATTTATTTTGCCAGTTGTCATGATCTTTGTCTTCTTCACGTTAAGGTGCAGGCCCATTTCAGGACTATGTTTCTTGATCCTGAGAAGCAAATGTTTCAGATGGTCTTCACTTTCAGCCAGTATTGTGGTAACATCAGTATAGCAAAAGCTGTAGATGAGTCTTCCACCAATCTTCCCACCTCGGTTGTCTTCATACAGTCCTGCTTCTCTGATGACTTGTTCTGCATATATATTAACATGTAGAGGGAAGGTATGCAGCCTTGTCGTACATCTTTGCTGATCTTAAACCATTCTGTTTCTCCTTGTTCTGTTTGAACTGTTGCGTCAAGATCAATGTAAAGACTGTGCAAGAGAACTATCAGATGTTCTGGTATAACCCATGCTTCTTAATGTGTCCCAGAGTTTCTCATGGTGTGCACAGTCAAACATCAATAAAAGACATATACTGTAGATATTGTTTTGATATTCTTTTGTCTTTTCAAGGATCCATCCCACATCCACGATGATGTCTCTTGTTCCTCACCCTTTCCTGAACCCTGCTTGCACGTCAAGCAATTCTCATTAGAGGAATGGTTATAGTCTCTGCTAGATGATCTTGAATAGAATCTCTCTGGCATGTGGGATCAGAGTGATTGTGCCATAATTTCCACAGTCGGTCGGATTGCCTTTCTTCGGTATGGGTATAAGCAAAGATCTTTTCCAGTCAGTTAGCCATGATGCTGTCTTCCAAATTTCCTGGCAGAGCCTTGCAAGTATGACAACAGCCGCATCTGATTACATAATACTTCAATGGGAATGCCATCAATACCTAGTGTTTTGTTCTTTGATA
This sequence comes from Ichthyophis bannanicus, assembly GCA_033557465.1. Lineage (NCBI taxonomy): Eukaryota > Metazoa > Chordata > Amphibia > Gymnophiona > Ichthyophiidae > Ichthyophis > Ichthyophis bannanicus. The sequence goes on along the minus strand of CM066032.1, from coordinate 120,575,273 downwards.
ATGCTTTCAATGCTGCTTCAAATTTTTCTTCTATCACCAATGGTTCCTGATCATAAGGTACAGGTTGAAATGACTCTTTGTCCACTTGATCTTTATGATATAATGACTCTGAATATTCTTTCCACCTTTTCTTGATCTTCTCAGCATCATTCATCATGGATCCTTGAGCATCTTGCAGCATTCCAATTCAAGACTGGAATTTTCTCTTTAACTCTTGTAGCTTTAGGAAAGCCGGTCTTGTTCTTCCTCTAATAGTTTCTGATTCTATTTCCTTGAATGCATCATTGCAGTACTTCACCTTATTTCGTCTTGCTGCACATTGGAAATCTCTGTTGAGTTCTGTGATTGCCTCTCTTTCTCCTCTGATTTAGCTTCTCTGCATTTTGTCACGACCATAGCCCCTTACAGCAGTGTGGAGGGGCGTGCATGTTATAGCAGATTCCACCACTTCAGCAATGTGCCTGACTGACTGACCTTGAAGTGCACCATGGGAAAGGTAGTCCAGTCAGGTTACACTTGACTTTTAAGCAGTAAAACACTCTTTTGTAGTTGGTCGAGAGTTAAGGCATTGACAGAATTTATTTATGAGGTAAACGCAAATAAGGTTCACAAATTGTCACCTATTGGATTTCTTCTCCAGGATTATATTTAGTACAACAGGATATAACTGAACTTAAGCACAAACAGCTTGTAATGTCTTTCAATGCAAAGCAGAAAGTCCTTTCCACAGCCACTGCTAGCAAACGTGCCTAGCAGTGCTGTTTAAAACAAAACCAAAAATATCAGCTTCACATAAACAGCTCTCTTTTCTCTTCCAAAAGAAACTTCTTAAATCCACCGTGAGTACGGCATAAGCTCTGCACTGCACTCACTTCAGCTGGTCAATGAGCAAACAATTAAGCAGCTGCACACATTCTCAGCACAAGTATTTTCCTTTTCATAGAACCTTTTCACTTCACACACAGGCTCTCTAGGGTACTGGACTCTGGAAGGTTCCCTTATGATGTATTCCCTCTCAGGACTTCTTTGTGCTTGGCAGTTTGACATAAAGAACAGTCCATGTAAGAATCATCCTCTTCCAGAACTAATTCCTGTTCTCCTAGCTGCATGGGTTCTACTTCTGGCTCAGAGGGCTTAGCTGACTGCCTCCCATCAGGACAAACGCTGTCTCCAGCAAATCTGTAATACTCCCAATCAGACAGGCTTCCAAAACTCATACCTGGGTCAAGGCTTGGTTCAGTGGTTCCTCCCTCATATTCTGGCCAGCATGTATCTGAGCTTCCCTGTCTTGTCCTCCAGCATGGGCTCTTGGTTCTCAGGGCTTCAGCTCCATTTCTCCTCCAGTAGGCATTCCTACTCCTTCTCCTCTCTCCTCCTGAATATTCTGTCCTAGCTTTAAACCTCCCAGGCTCTAACCCTGCCCTTTCTCCTCTCAGGTGTTGCAAATCAGTCTGCCTCTTGGCAGCTGAGTAATTGGGAAAGTCAGTGACGTAAGGGTTCCTTACTCTGAGCTTGCTTTCCTCCTCCTTCTCACCACTAGGGACACTCTGCAACCTTTGCAGCCTGGTACAATCTGGTTTCTAGGTACAACTGAGGTTTTGTATCTCTGACCTGTCAATACAGGTCCTTTGATAAGGGTAAATTCCCCCTCTTTATCCTTGTTTCCTGGGCCCTAATAAGCTTCCTTATCACAATTTCTGGCCAATTTTTAGAGTTTGTTCAGTCATCCATTTTGTCCATTTTTGCTTTTTCACCTTTTGTAGAGACTTCTACCTTTCTTCGAGAATAGCTATCTTGATCTCATCCCATAACTCTTCAGGTGCTCTGTCATCTGTATCCAAAGCAGCAAATCAATTTCACAGGCAGTCTTTAAATTCCACTGGTAAATTCTCAAGGTTCAAGAAGGGTCAAAGTGTCTTCAGCAGCAGACTGACTAACCTACTGAAGAGGGCTTTAAACTAGATTCATTGGGGATGGGTGAAGAAAGCCCCCAGATAAGTGAAACATTATATACCTCTGTAGAAATGGGTAAAACGGGCAACATCTGGAAAGTGGTGTGTATAAATGCCCGTAGCATGGGAAATAAGATCCCAGATGTTGAGGCTTTAATGGAAGAGGCTGACTTGGATTTAGTGCTGGTTACAGAGACATGGTTCACGGAAAACCATGACTGGGATGTAATTATTCTGGGCTATACCTTATCCAGGAAGGAGAGGATAGGAAGAAGGGGAGGTGGAGTTTCACTATACGTAAAAAATAATATTATTAAAGCTATAGAATTGCAGGGCTTAAAAGGAAGAGAGGAGACACTGTGGGTTAAACTAGAAAGAGGGAAAGGGCAAACCATTTGCATTGGAGTTATATACAAATCCCCCTCACAGGGAGTAGAAGAGGACGAAGATTTAATAGAAGACATACGCAGTCCACAGGGCACTTCATACTAACACCCCACAATATTTGGCAGATCTTATCCACTTTCACACGCCCAGACATACCCCCCGTTCATTTCACCTTAACCGCCTTACACTTCCCCTCCCGTGCCCACCTCTAGTCCACCCGCTCCTCAGCTTTCTTTTTCGCAGGCCCTGCCCTCTGGAACTCCCTCCCCACTTCCCTTCATTTAGAACCCCATCATACCAACTTTAAATGTGACCTAAAGACTCACCTCCTTTCCTTGGCCTTTAATCTTCCCTCCCCTCTCGTGTGAGTCTCTCCTTGTACGTTTGCTGTCCTATTTTCCTCTTTTCTCCCCTATTCTGTCAAGGATTGTAAATTCTTTTTCCATTTTCCTGACCTTGTGCCTCTCCTTTTTTTTTTAATTTATTGTATTGTAAACCGCTCTGATTACCACAGAAGAGCGGTCTATCAAGCAAAATAAACAAACAAACAAACAGTATTGCCATGAAAGAAGAAGTGCTACTGATAGGTGATTTCAATATGCTGGATGCGGATTAGCACATCCCTGCTGCGGAGTCATCTAGAAGTAAGGAGAACCTGGATTCTCTACAGGGAGAACTATTAAAGCAACCGGTAACAGAACCCACACGTGATGGAGCCATATTGGACTTACTGCTTACCACTGGGGAAAATGTTTCTGATGTTACAGTGGGAGATCATCTTGCATCCAGTGATCACTAGATGGTATAGTTCAGTATTAGGACTAGGGCTGATAAAATCCATTCAAAAGTAAGGATCTTAGACTTTAGGAAAACTAATTTTGCCAAGATGGGACAATACCTCAAAGAGTCTTTAGCAGGATGGGAACTGCTGGAGGATGTAGAAAAACAGTTGGTAAAACTGTAAGGAGATATTTTAAGGGCCACAAACCTTTTTGTTAGAAAGGTAAATAAATGTAAAAGGAAAACAAGGTTGCAATGTTTTTCAAACAAAGTAATTCAAAAGGTGAAGAAAAAAAGGGAGGCTTTCAGGAAATACAAGAGATCACAGGGACAGGAAAACAGGCATCTATATTTGGAAAAACTTAGAGAAGCTAGCAAAGTAATCGGGAAAACAAAGGTAGAGAAAGAAGAAGAAATAGCCGATGCAATAAAATGCAGGAATAATACAATTTTCAGATATGTTAGTGAGAGGAGGAAGGGCAAAAGTGGTATTGTCAGACTCAAGGGTGAAGGGGAGAAAAATGCAGAAACTGATGAGGATAAAGCGAAATTGCTTAACAAATATTTCTGTTCTGTGTTCACAGATGAAGAGCCAGGAACAGGACCTCAGAAAACAACCACAAATAGGAACAGAAGTAATGGAGATCTCGAACGGTTTTCAGAAGACTGTGTTCGTGAGGAACTAGCTAAACCAAAAGTAGACAAAGCGATGGGTCCAGATGGGATACATCCAAGAATACTGAGGGAACTTGGGGACCTTTTCAATGTTTCTTTAGAGTTGGGAGTGGAGTTGGAGTTGGGAGTGGAGAACAACACATGTGGTCCCTTTACACAAAAGTGGACATAAGGATAACATTGAGAACTAGCGGCTGGTTAGTCTAACCTCTGTGGTTAGTAGATTATTGGAAAGGCTGCTAAAAAAGAGAAAAATGAGGTTTCTGGAGTCCAATGGATTGCAGGATCTGAAGCAGCATGGCTTCACCAGAGGCAAGTCTTGACAGACATATCTGATTGATTTCTTTGATTGAGTGACCAGGGAGTTGGACTGAGGGAGAGCCCTAGATGTGGTGTATTCAAATTTCTGTAAAGCATTTGACACTGTTCCACACAGGCAACTTATATACAAACTGAGCACCCTAAGGATGGACCCTAAATTTACTGATTGGGTTAGAAATTGGTTGAGTGGGAGGCGACAAAGGGTACAATTAAATGGAGCTCACTCTGAGGAGAAGGAGGTTACCAGTGGAGTGCCACAGGGATCTGTCCTTGGTCCGATTCTTTTTAACATCATTGTTAGTGATATTGCAAAAGGGCTGTAAGCTTTGCTTCTTTGCAGATGATACCAAAATCTGCAATAGAGTAGACTCCCAGGAATGAGTAGATAACATGAGGAGGGATCTAGCTAAGCTTGAAGAATGGTCTAGAATTTGGCAGCGCAAATTTAATGCTAAAAAATGCAGGGTCGTGCATTTGGGCTTCAAAAATCTCTTCCTGTGGACGAACAAACAGATCTCTGGACTTCCACTCTCACTACTGCAATGGATAAACTTGCCCCCCTTCATTCCCTTCCTCCATTTCACCCTCAGTCACATCATCCATGGTTTCACCCTGGCCTCTACCTTCAGCGGACCCATCTTCGCCATGCAGAGCGAGCATGGCGTAAACACCCTACCCCAAACTCCTTAACCACTTTCCATACCGCCCAGGCACTATATCGTGACATGATCACTAAGGCTAAATGTTTATACTATTCTGATCGTATCTCCGCTGCCTCCAATTCATCACAACAATTATTCAGGATTCTCCGTTCCGTCTCTGCATTATCCACCTCCTCCAAAATCTTCGCATCTTCCCCCAATGCACCCAGTTCTGATTCTTTCTTCTCCAGGAAAATTGAGTCTCTTCGTACTACTTTCCTAACCTGTCCCCCACCTCTGTCTCCTCCTTTACCCTACCCCACTTTGTCCGCATCTTCCTCTTCCCCCCCTCCTGACAAATTTTCCCTCATACCTGGAGTATGTTTCATCCCATTACTGCAGCAGAACTTTCTAAGGCCATCGCTACTTCCCATAAAACCACCTGTCCTCTCAACCCTCTACCTTCCTCTTGGCTGTCAGACCCTCCCTTACATTGCTTCCCTATATACTTCACATCTTTAATAACAGCCTCTCCTCTGGTGTCTTCCCTTCAACTTGGAAACACGCCCTTATCCGTCCACTCCTTAAAAATCCTTCCCTTGATCCTTCCACACCAGCCAATTGGCGTCCCATATCCAACCTCCCCTTCCTGTCCAAAATCCTAGAAAGGTTAGTGTTCACTCAGCTCTCTGCACATCTGGACGCCACCCTCTCTCTTCACCCACGTCAATCCGGTTTTCTCACAGGTTTCAGCACTGAAACTATTCTCACCTCCCTCCTAAGCGAAGTCCACCAAGCCCACGACCGAGGTGGTCTTTCCCTTGTGGTGACTTTAGATCTTTCTTCTGCTTTTGATATTGTGGATCATCGCACCCTTCTAACTCGGCTGGTCGATCTTGGAATCCACGGGTCTGTCCTTGCTTGGTTTCACTCTTTTCTCTCCTCCCGCACCTTTTCAGTAAAGACTAGCTCAATCACCTCTTCTCTACCTCTCCTATGTGGGGTTCCCCAAGGTTCAGTTCTCGCTCCTCTCCTTTTTAACATTTTTCTCGCCCCTCTAGCACTTATCGTCCAGCAGTCAGGGATTTCCAGTTATTTCTATGCTGATGACATTCTTCTTGTTCACCACACCAGTTCCCTTTCACCAGACCTTTCTGCCCTTAACCTCTGTCTCACTCGTGTCGCTTCATGGATCAGCAATAACTTTCTCCATGTTAACCCTTCTAAATCAGCTGCACTTTGGTTTTCTTTCAACACACCCCCATCTACCTGCTCTCCTCTCTTCCTTTCCACCCCTCTCCCTTTAGTCTCCTGTCTCCATTACCTCGGGGTCACCCTCGATTCCTCTCTCTTTTCACTATCACATTTCCGCACTCATTCGTCGCTCCTTCTTTTTTCTACCCCAGATCCGAGCTTTTCGCCCTTTTCTCCCTTCTTCCTCTCTCACCTCTTTAGTTATTTCTCTTGTTCTTTCAAGGCTGGATTATTGCAATACAGTTTTAGCAGACCTCCCATAATATCAGCTCCGACGTCTCCAACTGGTTCAGAATACGGCTGCACATTTACTCACCTATTCCTCCCCCCCCCCGTGATCACATCACTCCCCTCCTTTTTCGTTTACACTGGCTTCCACTCAATTTCTGTTTTCACTATAAAATCCTCATATTCACTCATAAAGCATTACACACTGGCTCCCCCAATATCTAGCTGATTCCATCTGTCTACAACCCTCCCCCCGTCTTCTTCGTTCAGCACATGGTTACCGTCTCTACCTCCCTTCCCCATCCTCAGCTCACTTAGAATCAACACGTCACTCTGCCTTTTTCTTTCTGGCCCCTGCCCTCTGGAATTCCCTCCCCCCTGCCCTCTGTACCGAACTGTCTTTTCAACGATTTAAGTGCTCACTCAAAACTCACCTGTTCCAGCAGGCATTCGACCTCCCAGACCCTTAAGGTTAGCTTTCTCCACCAGTACCTCTATTAAGCCTATCTCTCTCCCTCATGTCCTGTTCAAATATCTTCCTCTGTCTCCTTCTGTCCTGTCTAAATAATGGCGTTCTTTTCCTTTTTCTATTTTAACTGATTATATTGTACACTGCCCTGACGCATATGCTTGGGCGGTATATCAAGCAATGAATAAAGATAAAGATAAAGATAAAGAAGTGTAGGGGTGAGATACTTCTGTCCATGAAAGAAGAGCAGGACCTGAATGTAATTGCTCCTGACAATCTTAAAGTAGCTAAACATGTAGAAAAGGTGACTGTGAAAGCCAGAAAGATGCTTGGGTATATAGGGAGAGGAATGGCCGGCAGAAAAAAGTAGGTGATAATGCTTCTGTATAAGTCTCTGGTGCGACCTCATTTAGAGTATTGTGTGCAATTCTGGAGACCGCACCTTCAAAAGGATATAAGCAGGTTGGAATTGGTGCAGAGGGTGGCTGCTAAAATGGTTAGTGATCTTTGTTATGCTTTCCTCTAAAGTGTACATATTATATATACTTTAGAGGAAAGGCGGGATAGGGGAGATATGATAGAGACATTTAAATACCTCTGTGGCATAAAAACACAGGAAAGTCTCTTTCAATTGAAGGCAAGCTCTGCTATGAGGGCTCATAGGATGAAAGTGAAAGGGGATAGACTCAGGAGTAATATGCGGAAATATTTCTTTATGGAAAGAGTGGTAGATACATGGAATAGTCTCCCAGTGGAGGTGGTAGAGACGAGGACAGTATACTTGTTCATAGAACTGATCCACTTCTTCCTCTTTTGCAGGTGTTGTTGGGCATATACCTTAATAATAGTTGTGCTGATGGGCATTCCTCATAGCAATTAAATGTTCATAAATAGCAATTAAGTGTTCACTCATTGCATTGTATTTCATTACAGTTCTTGCAAGTCTCTTCTTAATTATAAATGCAACACCATACCATGTGATCATCAGATGCAAAGTGCCCGATGCCAGTCTATTTCAGTTCGCTGACACCCAACAGATTGAGTTGGGTGTTCCATTTCATTCTTGACCAACTCCAACTGAAAATGATTGAATACCTCTATTTGTATAACATTTTCAGTTATCTCACCAAGAAATGATAGATTTGAAACTGGTTATTAGTTACTCAGCTCATTTGGATTCAGGTTTGGTTTCTTCAAGGTTGGTCTCACTTTTTCTTTTCTTAAGAAGTCTGATAGGTGTCCTTCTATTAATAGTTAATAATGTGATGGAGATGATCCAGAAGTCTGTGTTTGAGCTAATTGACCTTCTAGGACCTTCAAGGGTCTTTATGCAGGCTGTAACTTTTAGATTGAATAGAGGCAATCTGTGTCTTTCTTTAGTAGAGGGCGGAAACTGGAGCAAAATGAACAGAAGGGACATAGCGATTCTCTCTAGTATCAGAGTCCAGCATTCTTCATATGTGTATAGTCTTCTCTCAGAAGTGCTTTACTAGTTTTCCCCAAGCATGCCTTTATTCTGTCAATATTTTGGTTACCACACCCTCTGTTGACAAATGTTTCCGGCATCAATTACTCTCACTGTAAAGAAATATTTCTTCACATTTCCTCTGAGTCTTCTACCTTCTAACTTCATATTTTGGCCCCTTGTCTGAATTTTCCCTGTATACCTCTAGAAACATAGGTTCCTGTCACATTCTGCTCCTTTTCCCTTATTTCCTCCTGAAAGTGCATTTTGAATTTTTTAAATCTTCTCTGTAGGAGTTTGTGCTACAAACCCATGTATATTTTTTGAAGTGGGTTACTGGGAGCTCAGTTGGGTTCATCCTTATTTGGGCACCTATATCAGATGCCATAATTCACAAGTACACTGGGGAATTTTCCATTATTTTATATTTGAAATGCAGTTATGTAGATTCTGAGTCTGGCCACTAGGTGTAGCCCTTGTGCAATGAATGGGGCTTCCCTCTTTCTGGGGATTGTGAGCACAGTTTCCATAGCATCCTTAGGCCCAGTCAGCCTGAAAAACAGAGCCCTGGCACCAGAATGAACCAGGGCTCTGTCAGTCTGACCATGTACTAGTTTGGTAGCTCTTTTCCACACTGCTTTTATTCTCTCAGGGGGTTATTTCGAAAGCGTGGATATGCGAGCAGTGGGCATGTCCAAATGGAAACGGGGAGAAATAGAGCTGAATTTCGAATGGGCGGGGATAGACGTAGCCGCATGCACGGAATCACCAACATAGACATACAAGGCGCAGACGCACATAGCACCATGTACGAACACGACTATATGGCGACAACGGCTTTGCACATCCCCATGCTCCCCATATTCTGAAAAGATGTACATCTGCGATCCTGCCCATCTCCACGATATACCAGCGAATGGCCACACCCCCCTCTAAAACATCCAGCTCTGAAGCTGCTGTGGGCATGGACAGGCTGCTTTGAGGTAAACAGACAATGTAAGTCACCGATACCAACAGGGGGATGCAAGGTAGACAATGTAAAGCAGTCTGAGGCATGCCCAGAACACTAAACACTACAAGGCAATTGCAATGCACTGTAGTGTAGCAGGGAGACAGAGAGAGAGAACCTACTGGCACAGGATGCAGTGCTACATACATGGCAGCAGACGACCTCCTGGGGTATGTGGTGTACATCACATGAACATGACTGTACAATGACCCCAGCAGTACAGGCCCCCCCATAGCGAACCACACAAACATTTCCCTGTCACTAAGTAAGGGTCATTGGAATGACAGCAGTCAGCAGTGCAGGCACCAAACAGACATGTCCAAAGACACCAGCGTTGCTCCCTATAAATATGCACCTTTGTGGAGACCAATGCTGGTGCACTTGGGCATGGCCTACAGCATTCTGTCCTGTACCACGCCCTCCTGATGAGGGCCCCTTATTAGTGACAAGGAAGTGTGTGGACAGGTAGATGCATGCGGAACTGTCCTGCGCACACCTGCCTGCCTCACTTGCGCTTGGTGATGCTACAGAAAGCCCTACGTTCCAGGTACCTGCCAAATATACCTGTCCCTCCCCAGATATGTGGATGAACAATCTAGACCCCCCCCCCATGCAGCCCACCACCCACACACACGCATGCACGTGCAGCTGCATCCCACAAAAACAGACGTCTGCCAAAAGGCATGTCCTGCACCAAATAATCATGATGCTGGAATGGACACCATGGATATCGGTACCTTCAAACCGGCATCATACCTGCTCACTATGTGCCAAATGACAGACAGGCAGACATGATACCGACAAAGGTGGACCTCATACAGATGCAGACCTGTAATAGGCCCATGCAGCCCTTCTGGTATAACAGCCGCAGGGGTCAGACCCCATGTGCAAATTGCACTGCATAGGCCTGGATATGTAGCCAACCAAAACAGTGACCTGTGCACAGGATTTGTGCCATTTAGTCACCGGTGTAGGATATCCCCAATACTGTGTTCTGATAGGAGCTTCATATGACAATATCCGCATTAGGGGATTGCACACATTGCACAGAGCATATTGTATGGATCCACTGTGTAGAGCACGACACTCTAGCTAGCTGTGTGCTGCACCGGTATCATTTCCAGGATGCGGGCATTGTTTGGGGGCCCTATCTGTGCCTCCTTAGCTCACACAGCATATGCCTGCATAGCTGGGTAGAGCACCGGTGCTGTACTGCATACATCTGTGGGGTGTTTACCACTGCTGCGTTCTGCTCCGTAACAGTGCCCGCTGTGGCTTTCCAATCTGCAGTCACACCAGTGCACAGCATAGGTTGGACATCCATTCACCACTATTGACTGCATTGCTGTGCAGCGCAGAAATATTTCTAAGTCCTACCTTTATTCCACATTTTTGCAGGTATGGCCTGGACGTCTGCGGGGCCAACTGCGGACGTACACGGGTGCGACTAGAATATGCTTTATACGTCTGTGGCTGGCCACATCCCCATTCAGCCCTTTCCCGCCCATGTTACGCCCCTTTCCCACCCATGTTCTCGGATCCCCCTTTAAGTGCCGTCTACGTGCAGGGCCGCGATGGTTCGGCATACAGCTGTGAACGTTTTCACAGGAAACACGTCTACCCTGCACATACAGGTGGCTTATTCGTGGTTCAGAGTGACCTCCTCAGTGTTCTTACGAAGGTGTGGCCTGTGAGAGCAAGCATAGTACACTAACAATGGAAAAGATACACCTCCATGGGCAATATATTACTACAGTATTCAGAAACAGAAGTGATAATAACTAAGGGGCCGATATTCAGAAGCCCTTATCTAGATAACCACGAAAGATAAGGGCACTGAGATATTTAGCAGCACTAACCGGAGAGTGTTGCTGAATATCTCCATAGACCGCCTCAGCACTATCCGGAATTATCCAGATAATGACTGAATATCGCCGGTCTATTGCTGGCACTGCCCTCTGTGGGTGAAGCTATCATAACTGCTATCTTGGTAGGCTATCCAGTTAGCAGCCGCATATCACCACAATCCAGATAGTCACTGGCGCTGACAACAGTATGCAGCGCCGCGAACGACTTGTAGCGCTATACAAATGCTCAGTAGTAGTAATCACATAATCAGTAATCACATATTCAGCGCCGGTCGCTATCTGAATACCGGCACTGAATATTCAGAAGATATTTAAATGCTAATTATCAGCTGTTTGGAATATCAGGCCCTAATATATTTTGGTTTATTTGCTTCTATTTATTTATGTAGTTGGTTTATTCATTTATTCAAATGTATACAAAAAAAAGACAAGAATATTAAATATTGATCCGAGTTTTCTCCAACATTGGCGATAACTGATTAAGCTCAGTTCAACCATTCATTAAGTGACTAATGCGGTCAGCACAAAACAGTGAAGCAATGATTGATTAAAGGACTGGTCTTCCATCAAACCACTAGTCAATTCCTAGGTAATCTGAGACCAGGAAATTGACCCAGTTCTATTGATGAGGTCTTTTTAAAGGTATATATTTCCTGTAAAAAAATATCATCAATAATGCTAATGAAATAAAAACTCACAAGAAAAACAACCAAAAGCATTCATTTTCTATTTTTAATTCTTAGACACATGAAGGGTAGTTCTGTAAGGCATGCCTAGAGTTCCGTTCAAGTTTATGCACTTAGTCGAGCACTATTCTGAAAGTACGAACATTAGACCGATGACATGTACTTTCAATGGACAAGGGTGGAGTTTGGGTAGAGTGCATATGCACGTACGTACTTAAGAGCATAGATTTCAAACACACATAAAATATGTGCGGTCATTTAGTGCTCTACAGATGGTGTAAGTGACCACAACCATACATACATGCATCTGAAGTCATGCTAGTATTCTATAAAGCAAAATCCATACAGATTTGACGCTATTAAGGCATGTAAACTGGTATGGAACTCTAGGCTCCACTTACAGAATTACCCTCTAATTTCACATGAGATATTTCGATCCTAGTGTTTGATAAACTCTTAAAGGTCAGCATTATGCAGTTGGCGATGGCACTGACCACATACTGTAAGTGCTTGTTTGAATGGATAATATACAGTCTAAGTTATCCATCCAAAAATGGGCAGGGTTTTGAGGGTTCCAAGAGTGGTGACACCCAATCTAAGTTATATGTTTAAGCCGCGATATTCAGCAGCTAAATGTATAGGTTCTACAGCTAAGCGGCTCACACAAATAGCAGGTTTAACTTGAAACATCGGCTTGGACATTCAAAGTTATATGTGTATATTTGGTGGTGCTGCCTAAATGGATAGTGTCACTGAAAACACAAATAATCTAAAGCTCTCTAATTTAGACAGTTCAAATTATACTTTACCAAGTGAATGAATACTGAGCTTGGAGAGAAGATGACTGAGAGGGAATATAATAGAAATTTACAAAATTATGAGTGGGGTGGAATGGTTAAATAGGAAACAGTTGTTTAACCTTTCAAACAACTAAAACAAGAGGACACCATGGAAGAGGTGATCAGCAGGTTGAAGCAAATCTTAGAAAATGTTCTTTCATGCAGCAACATAATTAAACTGTGGAATCTGCTGCTAGAAGATGTCGAAAAGGCAGCTAACGTAGTGGGATTCAAGAGGTTTGGATAACTTTCAGGAGGAAAAGGCCATAAATATTATTAGCCCGATACCACCTTGACATGAGCTATAAGAAACTGATCTTCTTTTTGGGATCTGCCAGATATTTGTGACCAGTACTGGCCATGGTTGGACACAGGTAGCAAGGTTTAATGGACCTTGATCTGACCCAGCAGGACTTTTCTTAAGCTCTTTTTATGTCTTACGGAGCTGCCAATCCTAATTCTTTCACATCTGGGTGGCTTAAAATATTTTTCCAAAATCACATAAAAACAATTTACATACTTGTGTCTATGTCAATCTGACTTTATCTTAGATGTTTTCACCATGTGCTTTTAATTATTGTTTTTATATTTTTGCTGTATACTGCTTTTGTCGCTTCTTATGTATGTAGGCAGTTTAAAGAATTGTAAAATAATTTATTTACAATTCTTTAAACTTCCTACATACATAAGAAGCGACAAAAGCGGTATACAGCAAAAATATAAAAACAATAATTAAAAGCACATGGTGAAAACATCTAAGATAAAGTCAGATTGACATAGACACAAGTACGTAAATATTTTTTAGGTACTTGGGTCTATGTCAATCTGACTTTATCTTAGATGTTTTTACCATATGCTTTTAATTATTGTTTTTATATTTTTGCTGTATACCGTACTTGCGTCTATGTCAATCTGACTTTATCTTAGATGTTTTCACCATGTGCTTTTAATTATTGTTTTTATATTTTTACTGTATACCACTTTTGTCGCTTCTTATGTCTGTAGGCAGTTTAAAGAATTGTAAATAAATTATAATTTATCTCTCACTTGGTTTGCAGCTTGTCGTGCTGTGAGGGCTTGCGTGCATCAGTGATGCTGAGAGCTAAACTATCAGTAGTTTAACTACTGGCAGGGTCTCCCAAGATGGACAGGTCTCAGCTGAGGTGCCAGACCAAGACAAACCACCCATCTGGGCAGCAGCAGAATGGGATAGTGTTGATGGCGGAGGATCACATTTTTGTGACAACGGCAACAACACCAAACTTAAACTGCGCGGAAGAAAGGCACAGCAATCTACTTCTGTATCTTGCCATGAAAACCCAATGGATAGTTACAACAAAACAAATTGTGCTATGGTGCTGGAAGATGAGACCCCAGGTCGGAAGGCACTCAATTAGCTACTGGGGAAGAGCTGAAGACTTTTCAGAGTAAAGCCAGCATTTATGATGTGGTTGGATCAAAGCCCTCGGGAAGTCTGACTGCTGATGTAGCTGTGCATGAAATGAGAGTCAGAAGCTGTAAAGATGTCTTACACATTGGAACATGGAACGTACGAAGCATGAACCAAGGGAAGTTGGAGGTGGTCAAGAATGAAATGGAACGTGTACAACTTGATCTGTTGGGTGTCAGCGAACTGAAATGGACTGGCATCGGACACTTTGCATCAGATGATCACATGATCTACTATGCTGGAAATGAAAGACAAAGAAGAAATAGTGTTGCATTTATAATAAAGAAGAAACTTGCAAGAACTGTAATGAAATACAATGCAGTCAGCGAACGCTTAATCTCTATTCGTCTACGAGGATTGTCTATCAACACAACTATAATTCAAGTATATGCCCCAACAACAGCTGCAGAAGAGAATGAAATTGAAGAGTTCTATGAACAAGTACAAGCTGAAATTGACAGAACATGCAAACAGGATATCCTGATAGTCATGGGTGACTGGAATGCAAAAGTTGGCAACAAAGAAGAAGGCAAAGTAGTTGGAAAATATGGACTTGGAAACAGAAATGAAGCTGGAGAAAGACTGATAGAATTCTGCAAGACCAATGATCTATTCATCTCAAACACCTTCTTCCAGCAACACAAGCGGCGACTGTACACATGGACTTCACCCAATGGATTGTATAAAAATCAAATTGACTACATCTGTGGAAGTCAACGATGGAAAAGCTCTGTAACATCAACAAAGACAAAACCTGGAGCTGACTGTGGTACAGATCATCAACTACTAGTATGCAAACTCAAGCTAAAGTTGAAAAAGAGCAAACCACTCATGAATGCAGCAAAATATGACCTTGAGAATATACCACTGGAATTTAAAGACTGCCTGCAAAATCGATTTGCTGCTTTAGATACAAATGACAGAGCTCCTGAAGAGTTATGGAATGACATCAAGAAGGTTGTGTTGGAAGAAAGCGAGAAGTCTCTACAAAAGGTGAAAAAGCAAAAACGGCCAAAATGGATGACGGAAGAAACTCTGAAAATTGCCCAGAAATGCAGAGAAGCTAAAGCCAGAGGAGAAAGAAAGACAATTGCAGAACTCAACAGAGATTTCCAACGTGCAGCAAGACAGGACAAGGAAAAGTACTACAATGACACTTTCAAGGAAATAGAAGCAGAAACTATTAGAGGAAGAACAAGATCGGCTTTCCTAAAGCTACGAGAGTTAAAGAAAAAGTTCCAGCCTCGAATTGAAATGTTACAAGATGCTCAAGGTTCTATGTTGAATGATGCTGAGAAGATCAAGAAAAGATGGAAGGAATATACAGAGTTTTTATATGATAAAGATCAAATGGACCAACAGCCGTTTCAACCTGTACCTTATGATCGGGAACCATTGGTGATGAAAGAAGAAGTTGAAGCAGCATTGAAAGCCTTATCAAAGAACAAAACACCAGGCATTGATAGCATTCCCATAGAAGTATTGCAGCAATCTGATGCAGCTGCTACCGTACTTACAAGGCTCTGCCAAGAAATATGGAAGACAACATCATGGCCAACTGATTGGAAAAGATCTGTGTTTATACCAATACTAAAGAAAGGTGATCCAACTGACTGTGGAAATTATCGCACAATCACTCTGATCCCACATGCCAGCAAGATTCTACTGAAGATTATTCAAAAGAGACTACAACCATACCTGGAACAAGAACTACCTGAAGTGCAAGCAGGGTTCAGGAAAGGGCGAGGAACGAGAGACATCATTGTGGATGTGAGATGGATCCTTGAAAAGACTAAAGAATACCAAAAGGATATCTATTTGTGCTTTATCGACTATAGCAAGACTTTTGACTGTGTAAACCATGAGAAACTCTGGGCTACATTAAGAAGCATGGATATACCAGAACACCTGATCGTTCTCTTGCGCAATCTGTACATTGATCAAGAAGCAACAGTTCGAACGGAACAAGGAGAAACAGAATGGTTTAAAATAAGCAAAGGTGTAAGACAAGGCTGCATACTTTCCCCCTACCTGTTTAATTTATATGCAGAACAAATCATCAGAGAAGCAGGATTGTATGAAGACAACAGAGGTGTGAAGATTGGTGGAAGACTCATCAACAACCTTCGCTATGCTGATGATACTACATTACTGGCTGAAAGTGAAGATGATCTGAAACATTTGCTTCTCACAATCAAAGAACATAGTCTCAAAATGGGCCTGCACTTTAATGTAAAGAAGACAAAGATCATGACAACTGGCATAATCAACAGGTTCATCGTTGAAGGAGAAGAAATTGAAATTGTGAACAACTTTAACCTACTTGTATCAACTATCAATAAAGAAGCAACAAGCAGTCAAGAAATCAGACGACGCATTGCTCTTGCCAGAATGTCTATGAAAGACCTAGATAAAATTCTCAAGAGCAGAGATGTCTCTCTCCATACAAAGATTCGACTTGTTCAGGCCATGGTATTTTCAATAACATCATATGGATGTGAAAGCTGGACAGTGAAAAAGACAGACAGGAAGAAAATTGATGCCTTTGAATTATGGTGCTGGCGGCGAATACTGTGTATACCATGGACTGCCCGAAGAACAAACCAGTCGGTACTAGAGGAGATCAAACCTAAGCTTTCTTTAGAAGCTCAGATGACAAGACTTCGACTTTCATACTTTGGACACATCATGCGAAGAGAGAGATCATTAGAGAAAGACATCATGCTTGGCAAGATAGAAGGTCAACGCAAAAGAGGAAGGCCAGCAATGAGATGGATCGATACAATAATAGCAGCTACGGGTACCAGTTTGTCAACAATGAGCCGCCTGACTGAAGACCGAACACAATTTAGGATAGCTATCCAGAGGGTCGCCATGAGTCGACTCCGACTCGACGGCACTCAACAACAAATAATTTATATTATTTTATATCAGTCACCCAAATGTTTGGGTGTGCCTAAAAATGGGCTCACCTAGAGGTCCGCTGATATTTTATAAAGTGTGCATAATTGGGCCCACACCTTTTAAAATAGACATGTACACAGATCATACAGTACACACCTACCCATGGCAAGTGCACGTGGCCATCCACACATACTTCCATATCCGTGTGTACGTTTACACAGCATACATGGTGACATGGCAGGCACAAGTGCATAGACAAAATGGTGGCTAGGACAAGAGAGCCACATTTTGTCAGGCAAGACACCATCTTCCTGGCCAGGCTTATGGTGGGGCAGGAAAATCAGTTTTGCCCCAGTGCGTAGCCAGAGGAGAAACAGTAGAAGAATGTGCTGGGTCTGGAAAAAAGCTCGCCAGGTGATTCAATAAGCAAGCATCCTACCCCATAAAGGGAAGCTCTAAGAGGGGTGCTGACATCCCAAGCGTGAGAAATTCCATGCTAACTAAACAGTGAGATGTTTCAAACAGTGTTTCCATGGAATAAAAAGTGCAGTATGTAAGCAATTTATAGTTCTATAGATAAAAAACAACCATTAATTGAGAATAGGATTTCTTTGGGGTTGTGGAAAAGAAGTACAACAAAGCCAATACGACACCTTTCTAAGCATTTCCGCACCAAACTAAGGAGCTAGCCAACTTAAATCTCCAACAAGAAGAATGTCCTCCACTCAGTGGTAAGACATAGGTGCACAGGTCTCACAGCACATGTACCTATTAGTGAAAGTAGAAGCCAAGTACCCAGTAACGTGTGCTCTAATCTCACCCAGCAGTGTCATTGATCAGTGCACTGGTCCTGAGACTCCGAGGAGTGAGAGAAGGAACTGGAAGAGTGGGAGATAGGCTTCACATCTATTTGACATAGTCCTTATGAGTGACATGTACCATGTGATGAGGTTGCACTCTGGCTCTGTAGGAAAGGGTGCACGAAAGGCAGAACAATGAAGAGGCAGCACTGTTTCTACTTCAACATGGAAGGTAGATCTGTCTTCATCAACTTCTTCAGCTGGACAGTCAATGACAGGGTGAGTTGTGGAAGTGAATGGAAGTCTGGATACTGAAAACTGTTGCAGATGGAACAGATGGAAGCTGAATGCTGAATGAATGTGGCTGGATGTTGAAAATGATGGAAGGATAATGATGAATTCAAGGATTGCATGTTGAAAAAGGTGAAAAATGATGGAATTCAGAGGGATGAAGAAGGTGAGAAAGCAGACGATCTTTGCTTTCAGAACCCCAAAATGGAGATTTTTGCCCTGAAAAGAGAGAAGTGCAGAGGATTACCCAAAAGACTAGAGGCTCTGCGATTAACCAATAGAGGCACACGTGGTACCTTGGGCTGAGGCATAAAGCCAGGCAGGTATCAAGGAGGCTGGAGGGATTGGGTCACATGAATCTTTTAACTTATAAGAGCAAGGATTACAGACCAGGCAGGAAGCTGCTTGCCCTAAATTACAACTGGCAGCTCATTACAAAATACAGTAAAACATGCACACATAAATGGAAAAAGACTGAAAACAAAACTGCGAAGATAATGATGCCTCTATGTCTATCCATGGTATGATCATATCCCCGAGCATTACGTACAGATCCGGTTACCCCATCTCAAAAAAGATCTAGCTGAACGAGAAAATGTACAGAGAAGGACCACAAAAGTGATATAGAGCTTGGAATGGCTTCCCTAAAAGAAAGGCTAAATAGATTAGTGACGAAATAATAGAATAAAGGTTTATAGAACTGTGATAATAGAGAACGATTCTTTATTCCATCCAATACAATAACTAGCGGATCCTCCATGAAATTAACTAGTGACTGATTTAGAACAAACTTCAGAAAGTATTTTTTCCGTCAATAGACCATGCACAATTGAGATATAGAATTTGTTGGTGAGGACTTCAACTTTAATGGGAGGGTGCACCTCTCAGAGAGTAAACTGTAGAGGTTAAAGAGAAGGTGGGTTACAATCACAATTCATTTCACAGATCAGAAATAACATAGTAACGATAGCAAAGCAGATCTTCTGTTCCATACAGTCTACCCAGCCTTTCAGCCACATAGCAAGACCGTCTGCGAGATTTATCCTTCTTCAGGGCAGTCTTTTAATCTTCCTGCTTTATACTTGGCCGTCTTGGGTAGAAGAGCATACAGACAGAACTCTATTATAATCTAAATAGCCAGCAACACCCTGGTTCCTAAGTCTCATACACAGTCTGCCAGACAGACCCAACTAAGGAAGTGTTTTCCTTTCCGCCAGACAGGTAGTGCTATCAGTCAGTTCTACCATCACAACCTGTCACAGTCATGCAGACATTTGTGTCGCATCTAAGACTTCTAGGGCCCGATATTCAAGTAGGTAGGCTATGCGCCACCACGGCGTAAAGCACTGCCCGCTCACTCCTGACCCTGGATATTCAATGCCGCGGCGACGACATTGAATATACGGTTTTGGTGCCGCAGAGCCTAACTGGGTAGCAGCGATACTGGACCCGCTACTCAGTTAGCATCCGGGGCTAAAACTAGACAAGCCAAAAGCTGAGCTCATTTTAGCCACGGATCGCTAACCGGGTAGCAGTCCCATATCACTGCTACCCAGTTAGCAGTACTCCCTGCCTCCGCTACACGCATTCAGGAGCCGGCACGACAGGTTAACCAGGCAGTGGCGATATTCAGCAGCTGCTCGGTTACCCTACCCAGTTAAAGTTAGGACAGCTGTATGGCTGTCTTATTTTAGCCAGTTTTACAATCTGTCCAGTGGCTGACTATCACAACTGACCGGATTCCAAGGCCACAATTTGGGCAACCCGGATATTCAATGTTGGGGCCCCGATAAGACTCCAGCATTGA
Organism: Ichthyophis bannanicus; assembly: GCA_033557465.1. Lineage (NCBI taxonomy): Eukaryota > Metazoa > Chordata > Amphibia > Gymnophiona > Ichthyophiidae > Ichthyophis > Ichthyophis bannanicus. The sequence continues at coordinate 120,555,447 of CM066032.1, read as the reverse complement.
ACATCCACAGCAACGGTCAGTCACTTTAACTGCACTGGCCACTGCCGCTGCCCCCCCCCCCCTCCCCACAACAGTGTACAGAGAGGACAGTAACAAGGACAATTCCCAGGTTCTGGCGCCGGCTTGCATTGCCTCTGGTCACGTCATATTTCTTGCCTGGTGGCAGGACACAGCATACTTTGCGGGTGTAGCAGCTGCTGCTTCCCTTTGTCCCGGGATTATGCAGAGATTTTCCTGTTCACTCTTTTCTGGGAAGTCTTTCATTTTCTCTGTCAGCTTTGGGAAATCTGCATCCATGGTATCTTTGTGCATTGCACAGTGCAAGAGGAAATGCATTTCTGTTCTATGCATATTTTTCCATTATTGCATTGTATGCAGCCTGGTTTCCTGGGGTTTCCAATTCAGTTTTTATTTGCATCTTTCTATTTCTGGTCTGTAGTCATTCATGCTGTATTTGATGAGGGTCTTTCTGTGTTTTCATGTGAGACCAAGGTCAAGTATTGTGCTATTTCATAGCCTCTGTGCAGGGATCTGTAGCAGTCCATTTTTTTTCTTTCGGATCTGTTTGTGCATCTTTCCCCTTGAAACAGTTTTGCTTCTTGTGGATTATTAATACATTTCAGGTATTTGAATGTCTGCATCTTAGTTTATCTCCTGTCTTGTCTCTCCTCTAGGGCTCTCCCTGGGTCACCTCAATTTGATCTACATTCTTGAGATAAGGTCTCAAGAATTGCACACAATATGCCATTTTCCAAGGTGCATAGCCTTCCTTTCTCACTAGCAACCTGTACAATGGCATGTAATTCTTGTTAAGTACCGTCGAATCGGTTTTGACTCATGGCGACCCTGTGGATAGTAGTCCTAAACTGTGTTCGGTCTTCAGTAAGGCAGCTCATTGTTGACAGACTGGCACCCATAGCTGCTGTTATTGTATCGATCCATCTCATTGCTGGCCTTCCTCTTTTGCGTTGACCTTCTACCTTGTCAAGCATGATGTCTTTCTCTAATGTTCTCTCTCTTCACATGATTTTTCAAAGAATGAAAGTCGAAGTCTTGTCATTTGAGCTTCTAAAGAAAGCTTAGGTTAGATCTCCTCTAGTACTGACTGATTTGTTCTTTGGGCAGTCCATGGTATATGCAGTATTCGGCGCCAGCACCATAATTCAAAGGCATCAATGGTAGGCTTCTATTGGACTGGGACTGCGTGTAACACTCCTCCTTTAACATCTCCCACCTATTGCAGAGTGAACTACAGCTGACCCTCCCTTTGCAGTAGGGTTTAAAGTGCTTTTTGTACTGCGGTACGCAGCTGCAGGCGCGTGGCCGAGGGAGCGTGTCTGAAGGGGGTGAACTAAGGAGCACATTGCGCCCCTTAGGAGCCCCTTTGGAGCACTTTGGAGCATTTGGGAGCCTCAGTGGTGGTGTTTCCTATTCTATGTGGGACATGGGTAAGCGTAAGGCAAGATCTAAGGGTACGGTGGTCCCAAGAGGGGCTGTCGGCCCTATGAACCATCATGTAATGAAGCTTGCCTCATCTGGGTCAACGAATTCTCCAGTTATGGACAGTACCTTACCTTCTGAGGTCTCCCTAAGTTTGGGGGCACCTACCCCTCCCCCATAGCCAGGTTTTAATAAAGCTGTTTCTCCTTCGGGAGGCCCAAGACCTTTGAATGGTTCTCTACTGTTGGCTTCTACTCCTCAGTCAAGGGTAGTAATTTCTGTTTCTGACCTGCCTTGCGTAGAGCAAACTTATCCAGTTCCTGTCTCGCTAACTTTGGCTGGGCCCATTCTGGATAGTGCAGGTTTTCCCTCAACTGATGTTTCTTTGAATGATGTTTTGTTAGCTATTTGTCGAGTGGAAGGAGCTCTTTCGGGGACCCTCTCTCAGCTGTGTGTTTTTACTGAGAGTACTTTTTCTGTTCTCCAGAATCATGGAGATATTTTCTCATCAGTGTGTGAGAGGATTCATAAGATTGAGGCTACGATTATTGGGGTCCAATCTGCGAATAATGCTTTTGTCAAGGATAGTTTGTTCCTTCATTCTAAATTGGAATATTTAGAAAATTTAGCCCTAGCCCAGAATCTAAGGATTTTAAATTTTCCTAAGGTCCGTCTCATTTCTCCTATGGAGCTATTTAAAAAGTATGTAAAAGAAATATTGTGGTATAATTGTTTTGATGAATCATTTGTATCTTCTATTTATTATTTACCTCAGTCTAAGTTGCTTAGGGCTCCGGAGGGTGATATGGACCAGTTAATTGATTTTGATCATTTAGGTCTTACGAACTTTCTGGAAACCTCTTTGGATAAGGTTTCTCAGAGAGCGACTTTGTTGGTCATTTTTTCTTCTGAGGCAGTGAAGGGGGCAATTATGCATCTCTACTTTTCTAAGAAGGGCGCTTTATTTTGTGGTCAATCTTTTCTTCAAATTAAACCTAAGGTTCAGCCTATCGGTGCTACTTTCTATTTGAAATATCACTGTAAATGCTTAGGGGGATGTTTACTAAAAACCGCAAAGGTGCGCGCCGCACAATAGCGCACGGAAACGCGGCACCTAAACGCTCTTAAACGCTCTTAAATGCCCCGGACATGTGCGATGAAGCCCCGTGCATGTGCGCGACACACTAACAGGCCCCGCACAAGTACGGGCCCGCAAATGTCCGATAGAGGCGTGGAAAGGCTAACTGAGGGCGGAGGAAGGCCCCCGAGGGGCGGAGAGACGGGGTTAATGGGCGGGGAAGGGGAGGGGAGAGGCCCCTCGCACAGTTGCGGGGCCGAATTTACAAGTAAAAAATAGCGCGAGTGAAACACTCGCGGTAGAGGGCATTTAAAGGGAAGAGAAACCATTTACGTCAGCAATGTAGAGCAAAACCGGGGAAACCTGTAAAACGTGAGCAGTGTGATACATGTGCACAGCACAAAAGTGCTATTAAAACTAGAAAATGACCAGCACAAAAATATTAAAAACAGTAAGTCAGCTGGGGAACAGTGATAGCCATGGGCAAATATAACAAATACACCCAGGAAGGTCCCAGAAACAGGAAATGAATGTCGGAAGGGTCAACGGAGCGGAGACCTTTCCAAAAAACATGTCCGTTGTTTGGAGTTGTCCTGGGAGTGTTTTATATGGTTGGCCATCAATATCACTGTTGCCCAGCATGGTTATATGTCATCCCCCTCTCTTGTGGTCAATTGCGGGGTTTATTTGCACGTGTGTCACCAGACAGGGTGAATGAGCCCACAGTCAAAATGTGCAGAGCAGGGGTTGAGACTCCATCCTGCAAGGTTAACTATCTCCAGGGACTGCACAGTCTCCGTGGCCACAGTGTGGTGCAGCAGACAGAGCCAGTACCTCTAGGACCAGAGGGCAGAGGTTCAAATCCCAGCTGGGGCACCTGCCAGCCCAGTCCCTATATTTTACCCACCACCAAGCAGAGATAGCACAGACACTCCTGTATTGCAGGGAACATAAGCATAGTGCAAACACCCACATTTTGCCCTACACTGCACACCCCCCATAACAATGAGCCATACCTACAGCCCAGTCCCACAAATGCAGTCCCGGAGTGCCACAACGCAAGCAGGTCATATGCTGTCCCTGAGAGAAGGACATGCCAGCATGTTGGCGGACGAGGACAGGTGGTGGAGGGGGTAGTGGGTGCTAGCCACAGAAGACAGTGGCCTAGCCATGTGCAGGCTGACACTGTCCACTGTAACAAACAGGCCCTGTGGGATGTACAGTCATGGTCTGCCCAGGGAATACGGTCTGCCCAGGGAATACAGCCTATCCATGGCAACACGGTGGTGCAGTGCACACAGACAGTGTATGCAAGAACAGAACGTCACCGGTTCAATGCCCAGCTGGAGTAACCGACAATCCTCTCCACATATTTATCACACACCCACACCGTGGTAGTGAGGACATATGCTACGCATTGGTAATACCCCTCTATTTTACCCCCCTGAGCACAGACACCATGAACTGGTGCATTACCCAGAGCAGAGTCTCCCAAATGCAGTCCTGGAGGGCCACACACCATTCTGGTTCCATGCTGCCCCTAATACAAATGCCAGTGCTGCATATCTATGAAACACCCCCATGGCATGTAGATGTAGCTCATACATATTCATGAGGGACAGCACTAAAATACGAATAGTGTGTGGCATACCAGGACTGGGGTTGGGAACCCCTGCTGTAAAGCAGCAGCCAAGAGGGGCAGACACACCCACACCCACACCCACATGCCCCATTGGCCAATGCCCACTGGAGAGGCAGGACATTGGGCCCTGCATGCATCTCCCATTACCAGCACCTGCATACCTTAGCAATGCCACCCTATACCTGGGTACACGGTACACAGCCTTCAAATGTTTGCTAGGAGTAATGGTAGATAGACATTCCTACATGAAGCACTGTTTGCTCTCTGAGCAACATCAGAACAAAATACTAATACAGCTAGGGAACACTGATACTATTGATGGGCAAAAACTAAAAACACACCCAGGAAAGCCCCAGTAGAAGGACAGGAGCTGTGGAAGGGGCTATGGAGCGGAGACCTGACCAAAATTCACTTCCGTGTGTCTCAGCTGTCCTGGGAGTGTCTGTTATGGTTGTCCATAAACATCACTGTTGCTCTGCTTGGTTACATTCATTCCCCCTTTGTCGAGGTCAGTTGGGGGAGTTATTTGCACCCTTGTCACCAGACAAGGTGAAAGACCCCACATCACAAATGTGCATAGCAGGCATGTTGACTCTGTTGGTCAGGTCTGCCATCCACAGGGACTGCATTGTCTCTGTGGCCACAGTGTGGTGCAGTGGACAAAGCCAGTACCTCTAGTTTCTGAGGGTCACAGTTTCAAATCCCATCTGGGGCTCCTGCCAACCCAGTCCCCATATTTTACCCACCGCTAAACAGAGAGAGTAAAGACATACATTTATTGCAGAGAATATAAGAATGGTGCACACACACATTTTGTACCCAACACTGCACACACACCATAACAATGGCCATTACCTAGAGCAGAGTCTCCAAAATGCATTCCTGGAGTGCTACAACGCACACATGTCATCAGCTTTTCCAAGATAAGCACATGGCAGCATGTTGCCGGAAGGGTACAGGTGGTGAAGGGGGCAGTGCCTGATAGCCACAGAAGACAGTGGCCTAGCCATGTGCAGGCTGGCACCGTCCACTGCAACAGATAGGCCCTGTCGGATGTACAGTCATGGACATCCCAGAAAATCCAGCCAATCTGTGGCAGCACAGGGGTGCACTGCACACAGACAGTGTGTGCAAGAACAGAAGGTCACAGGTTCAAAGCCCTGCCAATCCTGCCCACATATTGTTTCCACAACGAAAATGTGATAGTAAGGATAATCCTTTATTGCTGGGGACATATGCATTGGTCATACACCTATCGTTCACCCCACTGATCACGGACACCATGACCAGGGGCACGACCTACAGCAGAGTCTCACAAATGCAGTCCTGGCGGACCACACACCATTCCTGTTCCATGCTGCCACGTATAGAAATGTTTGTGTGTCATATCCCTGCACCACCGCCATGGCATTTAGATGTAGCACATGCATATTCATGAGGGACAGCAGGAAAACCAGAACAGTGTGTTGTAATCCTGGCCTACATCTGGGAACCTCTGCTGTAAAGCAGCAACCAACAGGGGCAGACACACCCACACCCACACCCACAGGCCACATTTGCCAATGCCTCCTGGAGAGGCACGACATTGGGCCCTGCGTGCATCTCACAATACTAGCATGTGCATTCCTTAGCAATGTCACCCTACACCAGGGTATACGGTACACAGCTGTCAAATGCTTGCTATGAGTACTGGCAGATAGATAACCCTACGTTACGCAAATTATGCTCTGTGAGCTCCATCATGACAATCATTCTGTTGTCTGCAGTGGGTGCATCAGGTCTGGTCTCAGACAGTGTTTACCACCCTGGGGAGTGACACCCAACGGTATTGCGTACCATATCCATGCCTGTACTGTGCCCAGGACTGGTGTGGTGGCCAATGTTGACAAACGCCTCTATAGTAGCACAATGCTGGCATACGTGTGTGAGTGTGTGTCTGTCTATACAGTGTGTGTTGGCTGCAAACACCTTCCACAGCCCACACTGCCAGCACTGTTGCCAGTATTGGCCTGCCAATGTGCATAATGAGCAGCAAGGTACCATGGGTATAGATCAGACAGGGTGGGATGGCCAGGATGCATCTGCACAGGGCAGAGGGCACTGGCTGGGACACTGTAGTGGCTGGCCACCACCCACACAGACAGGGTGGCCTCTGTATGTGCTGCTGGGGTTGTACAACACCCTGACTGTGCAGTGACGACAGCATGGCTAGGCACCCCCATAGTGATAGATAGTATCTCTGTCATGTGATATATATGGGTTGTGGTTTGGGGCCCAGTCACTGACCTATCTGCTGGTGTGCACGGCCATCCTAGTTCTGGGTGCATGCATTTCCAACAGGACCAACTAGCAGACTGTCCTCAGTTGGTTTGTGCCCTGATGGAGTGCTGTGCAGCGGGTGATGGCTTGCTGCGGGAGAATATCAGATAGTGGTGGGGCCCAACGTAGCATATCACGGCATACTGTCTGTCAGATATTATGTCAGGGATGTGCATGTCTAACAGGACTAACTAGCAGATTGTCCGCAGCTGGTCTGTGTCCTGATGGAGCGCCTTGCAGGGTGCAGTGGCTGATGGCTTGCTGCAGGACAATATCAGATAGTGGTGGGGTGCAACCGAGCACATACAGGCCTAATGTCTGTCAGATATTGTGTTATGGATGTGTATACAGCTGCCATGACTGGCCTGTAGGGTGTCTCTTTCACAGTAGGACTGGGGTTGATGGTCTACTTTGCTGCCACCATTGCAGGGAGGTAGCATTTAGAGAGGAGACCCTGCGTTGCAAACAGGGGGGGGGGGGGGGGAGGAGGAGGGGGACAAATGGTGGTACCTAACCCACCTAGGTATCCATAAGGGGTTCCCCAGACTCAGACCGACAGAGATATCCAAGTTGTTTCTGCAGAAAGAACCTATCTCACAGAGTAATAGTGCATTGGAGCTCTGCCATGGCCTAAATTTGCCGTGGAGGGTGTTGTGGACCTGGTCCTGGGTGCCTCATCGCACCCTTAGGGTGAGCACAGTACCCGCACAATGTGACGGTGTGTAGCTACTCTGTGCCAGTACAACACCCACTCAGTACACCCTACCAGGCCGAGTTGATGTGTGGGTGCACACGGGCACATCCCCATACCAGGCCTGGAGCTGTCAGGTTGCAGTCCCCATCCTGTGTGCATCTGTGGACTGGTGATTTGCATGTGCAGTGCATCATGGGCACGGGTGGCCAAACCCTATACACCTCACAACAGCAGACTGTCTGTGAGGTGACGTGCAGGCTTTCTGCAGCCAGCCATGGCTTTTGCTAACAGCTATAGTGCTGTAGTCCAAAGGTTATGTCACTGCCTGTGTAGCCAGAGAATATGGGTTCAAAACCACAGTGTGGTAATGTGATAGGCTTGTCCACAGCATTATCCATCTCAAATCCACCTATTTTTATGCATGATAAAACACCCGCGGCATACTGTACCCATAAGGTGTGTCTGAGGGTGCTTTATAGGGCGCCCTATAGGCCACCTCATGGTTGCCATCCATACAGTGTGCACTATACATTATCCTGTGTGGCAACATATATGGTGCCCTATAGGGGACATTCTAGGGTGCGTTGGCGGACAGTGCACTGTAACATGTGCCCTATGGGCCGCCTTATGTTAACATGCTGTGAGAGTGCGTTTGCTAGTAGTGATACAAAAAGAAAAAAGCCACCTACACCACAACACAACATAATACATACTGTTTTAGCCAGCCGTGTTCACTGGGCACTGTGAGGTATTGAACCGCTGATCCCTGCACCAGTGGTCACTGTTTCAAACATTGTGCTGTGGCTCTGTTCCTGTGCGTGGATATCAGCGAGACCCCTTATGCCGCACAAAACGCACATAATTAACAGTACGCCGCCCAATGACACCCATAATAACAGTGCGCCGTCCAAAACGCACAAAATGTACAGTGCGCTGCCCTATGTCGTCCAAATGCTAATATGTCTCGTAAAACATATACCCATCAAAGGTGTTGCTACAGCTGGGCATTTCCGTTGCACACAATGGGGAATCGAACCCATGGCCCCTGGACCATTGCTCAGTGTCATCACCGTTGTACCACGGCTCTGTTGTTTTGCACGGCCAGCAGCGTGCCACCTAGCCTTTCCACGCGATAATGTAGGCAGCGCACATCGCCGCGCACAAGTCCGGCCGCTTATTCTCGGTGTTTTGTGTGTTACCTACCTGAACTGACCACACCTCATATGCCACATGCCCAGTAATGGGGACCCGCACATATTAGGTGTTTATCAACACATCCCTAAAAGTGTTCATTTCAACATGAGAAATACATCGGTGCTATCTGTGGCTGCAGAGGTCAATAGACATACAGTTGTTCACACACTACCCACTGTGTATGAAAGCAGCGTGCATGTTCAATGTGCATATTCCCCGCACGCAGCCATGCGGAACGTTGCTATGCGCCTATCTCGGTCGCGTAGCCATGCGCCACGCATGTTCGGCAAACGATGTGCGCAAATGCGGAAGATGAGTTGTGTGCGGCACGGCTGCTACACGTGCAAAAAAGAAAATGGCGCCCCGCACAAGGAAGCCTGCCTTCTCTAGAAGAGAGGTCCGTGAGCTGGCAATACTAATAGGGCCAAAACAGGATAAGCTCTTCCCAGGAGCCTCCAGGGGAAGCGACACTGCAAAGGTGCTGAGGGCCTGGGAACGCATCACACGGCGTTTCAACCGTGTGGCTGAAAACAAACGTGAGGTAAGGGTATGGCAGCATATAACAATAGCCATATACAAACACTGGGGTGATTGTAGGTGACCATGCAGCTGTGTGTAGGTGGTTTACAGCAGAAATGTACAGCAGCTACAACCGCATGTAGATATCTCTATGTATCACATCTGAGTAGTATTCCATGTATGCAGGTGTTGCTGGATATGGTCACATAGGGCATGATGCAATCCTGCAGTCATGCAATCTGCCTCTGTTGAACAGATAAAACATATTGTAACACAGCTAGGCCAGAGATCTTGCTAAATAGTCTCCGGAAACATCATGTGCTGATGCTGGGGCTGCATCTGCAGGCTAACACATATGGCCAATCCTTAGTGCTAGCGAAATCTGCATCACATGGTCTGTCTTACACCATGCAGCCCAGGGGTTCTGCGCCAATGTTGTCAAACGCAACTAGCCTATTCACAGGAGCCATGAGAGGCCATCAGAGTTGGCCCTCAATCACCCTGGAGCTATGGGGATCCCCACTAATGTTGCCTAAGCCATCGCCCCTATCCCCTGGAGTACAGAGAACCCTTCAAAGTACACTCACACTCACCCTGCAGATATGGGGATGTTTGCTAATGTTGTTTAAACCACCATCCCCATCCCCAGGAGTACAGAGAAGCCTTCAAACTGGGCCCTGTGTCATCCTGTAGATATGGGAATGTCAAATACTGTTGTTTAACCCATCCTCCCAATCCCCAGGAGTACAGAGAAGCCTTCAAACTGGGCCCTGTGTCATCCTGTAGATATGGGAATGTCAAATACTGTTGTTTAACCCATCCTCCCAATCCCCAGGAGTACAGAGAAGCCTTCAAACTGGGCCCTGTGTCATCCTGTAGATATGGGAATGTCAAATACTGTTGTTTAACCCATCCCCCTTATCCCCAGGAGTACAGAGAAGCCCTCAAAGGGGGCCCCTTTCATCCTGTAGATATGGGAATGTTTACTAATGCTGCTTAACCCCACATCCCCATCCCTAGGAGTACAGAGAGGCCCTCAAACTGAGCCCTGTGTCATCCTGTAGATATGGGAATGTCAAATACTGTTGTTTAACCCATCCTCCCAATCCCCAGGAGTACAGAGAAGCCTTCAAACTGGGCCCTGTGTCATCCTGTAGATATGGGAATGTCAAATACTGTTGTTTAACCCATCCTCCCAATCCCCAGGAGTACAGAGAAGCCTTCAAACTGGGCCCTGTGTCATCCTGTAGATATGGGAATGTCAAATACTGTTGTTTAACCCATCCCCCTTATCCCCAGGAGTACAGAGAAGCCCTCAAAGGGGGCCCCCTGTCATCCTGTAGATATGGGAATGTTTACTAATGCTGTTTAACCCCACATCCCCATCCCCAGGAGTACAGAGAGGCCCTCAAACTGAGCCCTGTGTCATCCTGTAGATATGGGAATGTCAAATACTGTTGTTTAACCCATCCTCCCAATCCCCAGGAGTACAGAGAAGCCTTCAAACTGGGCCCTGTGTCATCCTGTAGATATGGGAATGTCAAATACTGTTGTTTAACCCATCCTCCCAATCCCCAGGAGTACAGAGAAGCCTTCAAACTGGGCCCTGTGTCATCCTGTAGATATGGGAATGTCAAATACTGTTGTTTAACCCATCCCCCTTATCCCCAGGAGTACAGAGAAGCCCTCAAAGGGGGCCCCCTGTCATCCTGTAGATATGGGAATGTTTACTAATGCTGTTTTACCCCACATCCCCATCCCCAGGAGTACAGAGAGGCCCTCAAACTGAGCCCTGTGTCATCCTGTAGATATGGGAATGTCAAATACTGTTGTTTAAACCCATCCTCCCAATCCCCAGGAGTACAGAGAAGCCTTCAAACTGGGCCCTGTGTCATCCTGTAGATATGGGAATGTCAAATACTGTTGTTTAACCCATCCCCCTTATCCCCAGGAGTACAGAGAAGCCCTCAAAGGGGGCCCCCTGTCATCCTGTAGATATGGGAATGTTTACTAATGCTGCTTAACCCCACATCCCCATCCCCAGGAGTACAGAGAGGCCCTCAAACTGAGCCCTGTGTCATCCTGTAGATATGGGAATGTCAAATACTGTTGTTTAACCCATCCTCCCAATCCCCAGGAGTACAGAGAAGCCTTCAAACTGGGCCCTGTGTCATCCTGTAGATATGGGAATGTCAAATACTGTTGTTTAACCCATCCTCCCAATCCCCAGGAGTACAGAGAAGCCCTCAAAGGGGGCCCCCTGTCATCCTGTAGATATGGGAATGTTTACTAATGCTGTTTAACCCCACATCCCCATCCCCAGGAGTACAGAGAGGCCCTCAAACTGAGCCCTGTGTCATCCTGTAGATATGGGAATGTCAAATACTGTTGTTTAACCCATCCCCCTTATCCCCAGGAGTACAGAGAAGCCTTCAAACTGGGCCCTGTGTCATCCTGTAGATATGGGAATGTTTACTAATGCTGTTTAACCCCACATCCCCATCCCCAGGAGTACAGAGAGGCCCTCAAACTGGGCCCTGTGTCATCCTGTAGATATGGGAATGTCAAATACTGTTGTTTAACCCATCCTCCCAATCCCCAGGAGTACAGAGAAGCCTTCAAACTGGGCCCTGTGTCATCCTGTAGATATGGGAATGTCAAATACTGTTGTTTAACCCATCCTCCCAATCCCCAGGAGTACAGAGAGGCCTTCAAACTGGGCCCTGTGTCATCCTGTAGATATGGGAATGTCAAATACTGTTGTTTAACCCATCCTCCCAATCCCCAGGAGTACAGAGAAGCCTTCAAACTGGGCCCTGTGTCATCCTGTAGATATGGGAATGTCAAATACTGTTGTTTAACCCATCCCCCGTATCCCCAGGAGTACAGAGAAGCCCTCAAAGTGGGCCCCCTGTCATCCTGTAGATATGGGAATGTAAAATAATGTTGTTTAACCCATCATCCCAATCCCCAGGAGTACAGAGAAGCCTTCAAACTGGGCCCTGTGTCATCCTGTAGATATGGGAATGTCAAATACTGTTGTTTAACCCATCCTCCCAATCCCCAGGAGTACAGAGAAGCCTTCAAACTGGGCCCTGTGTCATCCTGTAGATATGGGAATGTAAAATAGTGTTGTGTAACCCATCCCCCTTATCCCCAGGAGTACAGAGAAGCCCTCAAAGGGGGCCCCCTGTCATCCTGTAGATATGGGAATGTTTACTAATGCTGTTTAACCCCACATCCCCATCCCCAGGAGTACAGAGAGGCCCTCAAACTGAGCCCTGTGTCATCCTGTAGATATGGGAATGTCAAATACTGTTGTTTAACCCATCCCCCTTATCCCCAGGAGTACAGAGAAGCCCTCAAAGGGGGCCCCCTGTCATCCTGTAGATATGGGAATGTTTACTAATGCTGTTTAACCCCACATCCCCATCCCCAGGAGTACAGAGAGGCCCTCACACTGAGCCCTGTGTCATCCTGTAGATATGGGAATGTCAAATACTGTTGTCTAACCCATCCCCCTTATCCCCAGGAGTACAGAGAAGCCCTCAAAGGGGGCCATCTGTCACCCTGGAGATATGGGAATGTGTGCTAATGTTGTTTAACCCATCCTCCCTATCCCCAGGAGTACAGAGAAGCCTTCAAAGGGGGCCCTCACCCACCCTGGTGATATGGTGGAGTGTGCCTATGCTGTTTAATCCATTCTCCCCATCTACAGGAGTCCTGACACCTGTGTATGGTTGTCATTTAAACGACCTACGTAGATGATGCATTTCCCTGCTAAGGTGCTGTAGGACACACAACACCCATGGGGCTGGAAAGCGGACTGTAACGGAGGGTATGTCTGTCACACATATATATCAGCTATGTTGGATAGTCTACACATCTCATACAGTCTATGGGTCTGTGAGCTTCACAACACACAGCAGGGGATAGGCAGCAGACAGATGGTGGTCACAATATTCTATGTCCATGTCGTGCAATCACGTGTTTAGGCCGGAATGTTGTTTCCCCAACCTATGTTTGCATATCCACAGGTGGAGGACCTGAGGAAGAAGGCCCGTGAACTGAGGCTGTACCACCCGGAGTATCTTGAGCGTTTCAGCAGGGGGCCGGGACAACACCAAGATGGTGAGTTATCCCAGGAATAACTTTCATCAACAAATGTCACATTGACCTACCAGCCGGTGTGTTACCTGCATATGTACAGGTGTTATGTGACACACATGGACGGCCTGTAATGTATGTAATCTTTCCCATATATAGACCACAGCAGTGATGGACCCGGAGACTCCCCACCCACCCTCAGACGGCCCACCACACGCCGTGGACGGGAGAGAGAGGTGGCGGAGGTGCAGGAGGAGGAGGAAGAGGTGGAGGCGCAGGTGTCGGATCTGCAGACAGAGGATGTGGAGGGGTCAGAGGATGCAGATGAGGAGGAGGGGCCCAATGAGGACGATGTGGTGCTGGTGCAGGACTCTGACGTGGAGGGGGAAGATGGGGAGGAGGGGAATGTGGGCCACCATTCACCAGCGGATGGGCATGTTGTGCAAGGTGTGGGGGATGCGGGGGAGGGAGGGTGGGGGGGGGCATGGTGGGGATGTCCCTGCGGGGGTGTTAGCATGGGTGGAGGGGGTATTGGGGGGGAGTTTGGGGGGGGAACAGGCAGGGCGGGGGGTTTTGGGGAACACAGCACAGCACAGGTCTCTGTGGACCCCCGTCAGACACCACAGGCAGGAACATGGGACAGACATCGTAGTGTCACCGCGCCATCCACTGCCACCAACATATCACATGCACATGCCAGCACACAGACCACCGAGACTGTTTGTCTGTGTGCTGGCAGGTGTATGCACGATGTGTTGGTGGCAGTGGATGACGTGAGACGCGACATCCGTTTGGTGTTTCATGCACTGCAGTGTCTGACGGGGGCTGTCCAGCAGGTGAACGCTGATGTTGCACAGCTGCAACATCAACGTTCATCTGCTGGAGACCGTCACAGGCAGCATTGATGGCACCTGTGACTGCCACATGTGGCCTGTGCTGTGCTGTGTTACACAAACATACAGGCTGTGGGTGTTTGTTGTATGGCATGTTGCCATTTTGTTTTTACGTTACTCCAATTAAAGGTGGACGTTGTTTTCTGGACACAATGGTCATGTGTTTCCCTTACACACTCACCATGGATGTAAGCATGGGATATGTATGTGGAACAGGATATGCATTGACAGTTGACATGGATGTCATATGTGGACTTGCTCTAAATGCATTCATGGGGTCCTATCCATGTGTGCGGGTGTGTGACACCTTGGTAGGCGTATGCGTTGTTGCGTCGGAAGGGATTCCCGGGAACATCCATGTCACATGGGTGGGCGTGACATCCACAGATCTGTCAGTGGTCATATGGCAAACACATATGCATGCCACCCATGTCTGTCAATGCCACATGCATGCCATGGTGTTGTTTGCGCAGCCATGTTATCAGTGTTCCAGCCAGGGGCAATGGTCACACATATGCGATCAATGTATGGTGTATAAGGGTATGCAAATACTGATGGGTGTGAGTAGTCATCATGCAAACCCTGAGCAGTTCCCCAGCCACCACATCGGGGGGTGTGTAACGGGGCATGCTACAGCCAAGGGCCAATGAACACACTCTGTGCAGGTGACACACGACAAGTGGTGCCATCTGTGTAGATGTACCTGCCACTGCAAACAGGACAACAGGAAACTGCTTGGGTGCTGGTCAGATGTTCAGCAGCAAAACATGCATGCACACACTACATAGGGGAGCACAGGGACAATGATTGTATGCACACGTTGCAGCTATGTAATCATATACATTTATTCACACAGAATTACTTTTTCCGCCGTGGCCTCCCACGTCTGGGCCGTCCCAGTTCCCCCTCCCCTGTTGGGGCACGCCCCTGCTGTGCATGTGGTGGTGGTGGAGGTGGTTCCGAGCGTTGCAGCAAACCAACGATGCTCTCCAGGGCCACAGCAATTCGTTCTGACGGCATGGCTCTCACATCATCACGCAATCCCCTAAGTTCCTGCCGTAACAGGTCCACAGAATTGCAAATAGCTGCAGCTGCCTGACGATTGCCTGTGGGTGGAACAAAGGGTGGCCATGAGACACATCCCGAGTAAACAACCATCACATACAACAATGTTACGTATGTAGCACCACATTCTCCTTGTGATTGGACATTCCATATTGAATACATGGACATATTAGCAGAAAAACCTTGTCAGCAATTATACTGTCCCAGCCACACACAGCACATTGCTCAGTTGTGTGATGTGGGGGTGAACACAGGTATACACTGGATGCGCAAAAACGCCCACATAATGCGTACATTACAATAGGCCCAGGAACAGATAGCAGACACATGTCCACTTTGTACGGGGGTGCAGCAAGTGCGCTGGACAACATCCACACCTGGGGAGTTGCATTGGTGATGCTGTTTGTTTGAGGACAACTAGGCCAGGTGGCGCCACACTTGTATTAATATGTGCAGCATGGACAGGTCACAAATCAAGCAGATGTGACTCTGCAAGATGCGCTGGCAGCACCAGCATTAGCAGCCTTACATGGCCAGGTCCACTGATGACACATGTGTCTCTGAACACAGAGGTTTACTTGCACCTAGGGCCAACAGAGAAAAAGGTCTCATAACAATGCACGTACACCTCCATACACATGTGGAGGTTGTGGACAGAGCATGGGTAGCACCAGATGATGCAGCACAGGGGGACAGACGGCACGATTGAACACACATGGTTATGATGTGCAAACACCTGCACATGATAGCCACTAGGGATGTGTGCTTAGGGACAGAGCTGGGGGGGGGATGTGTGACCCAGGTTGGCAGCAGGGGTATCACCTGTGTGGTGTATATTCATTCCAAGAACAAAAGGGGCCAGGAGCTGAGCTGTGTGGTCAGGTGTGTGGGTCCCAACCCATGGTATTGTGAGAGACATTGTTAGATCTAGAGAGGAATGGCACATGCGGATAGCCCTGTCTGGATGTCTAGCAGCATACCTTTGTATTGTACATACAGTGAGTCTGCAAGGACCTGTAGGCCACCCAAACCATACCGACATGACCAGTCGCCCTGTCAGTTCTGTACACTGTACAATATGTGTGTCAACACACATTTGAACTGCTAATGCCACATCGTATGATTGTTTTGCACCAGAAACACAGACTGTAGGGTGTGGGGTCGTTGTGACATAGCAGTACACACACTGTTCAGGTTTGCATATGGTAGGTCGGATTCGCAATGGACCAGGGGACATTGGGCATTGTTTCACCTGTCACACGCCTGTGCTGCTGTGATGAGGCTGGCTGTTGCTGTTCCAATTGGCGTATTGAGGTTATGACCCATAACATGCTGCAACATAAACAACATCTCACTTATGTGTGCATCTGTAGGTTTGAATGTACCATAGGCTGTTATGTTGTGCGGCACAGTGCGATGAGCTAACATACACTGTGCCGTTCTGTTGTTCAATATGTCTACAGTCTACGGTAATTATAAAAATATTGCTCCAAAAATTGCAAAAATGCTGATATATATTATTCTTATGCACTTAAATAGGATCAAAAAGAGTGACCCAATAAACTTCTCATATATATAAGATATACCCCCTACAAATATATATAAAATATATATATATAAATATATATATAAACCCCCTACAAATATGGATTTGTACAGTCTACGGTAGGCAGACATGTCACAGCTGTGTATGGTATTCTCTGACATCCACCACACACCCCCCAAACAGGGTCTAATGGTTTGTGTGTGGTGGTTGTGCCAGACCTTGGTCACCACTGTTGCCTCTCATCTGTGCGCATGTGTGTGGGGACACATCTTTGCACGCCTTAATAACCACGTCATGACTGAGTGCACAGAATGTGTGTCTCTGATTAAGATCAACATCAACACATATTTGTTAAACTGTACATGTTATGCTGTATGTCAGCATTGCAGAGGTGCTAGGTTATGTCCCAGGGAAGTTACTGTGTTGCACATGCGGAATCCTGACATGTGGTATAGTGTTATGTCATGTAGGTAGGCCGGCCATTGTGTGGAGTGGATCACATATAAGATACTCCCATACGATGCACAGCTGATATTGTATGAACACTCAGCATACAAAACATTGGGGGTAACAAAGTTTTGCACCCACCTTCTGCATCTTGACGTGCAGATCTGCCATGTGCTCTCAGCTGTGCCAGCAGCACATCCTCCCCACACACCTCCTGGCTTGTTGGATGTCTTGCGGCTGGTGAATGAGAACCCATCGTCGTATCGCGCATCATGTCTGCCTCCACGGGCCCCTCGGCAGAGGTTATGCTGTCACCAGACACACCAACCTCTGGATCCTCCATGATGTGTTTCGCACGCATCGCAGCCCCCTCCGCCACCTCCTCCTGCTCCTCCTCCTCCTCCTCTCCCCCCTCCTCATGTGTCATCATTGTACTGTAGTCACCTGTATTGTGGGCACAAGATGACAACACACATATGACTGTGCAATACAGCTACGTATACGTGTGTGTTGCAGAATACACATACCTGCTGGTGTGGGGACCCAACACGTGTGCTGCAGACAGGGCCCCCTGCACACTCACATACCTGTCTCTCTGCAACATGTACCTGTACCAGGGAAACAGGTGTGTGTGTACCCTCTGCACACCTTGTGTGTTTGCCATGCCTCTGAGTCTGCTCCAATTGTGCATTTAGCCCCCACCCCATTTCTCAAACCACCTGGCCAACATATGTGCACACACGGATGCACATAACTGACAGGTACACCTGTAATTGCATACACCGGTGTGGGTGTGCCTGCCATCTTGAAGGGCATATCACATTGGGACATACTGTCATCACAGTGCTCCATGTGTTTGTCTCCAACATACAATGGAGGTAGCTACCAATGTAAATCAACACTGGGCCATTGACAGGCACATGCAGCACTGTGCGTATAGTATGGCACATACACATTCACATCTCACAGGCGACTGCAATATGACAGCTGAGGAGAGGCAGTGTTGTGGGTGGAGGTAAGGGGTTGTTAGACGTAGACATGTCTGGGACAGGTTGGAGGACTGATAGGATGAGGGACACATGCTGAATGTGTCCCTGGAACATGGCAACAGAACATGGTGACACAGGCCAATACACAGATGTCTGCAGCTCTGAGGATGTACAACATGTTTAACTCAGGACAGATGTCATCGTCCCAACACAGGCCATGTTTTCATGTCCCCACAGGGTCAGGTGTTGTATGACACATCTGCCCTTACCCCATGGGCATACGTGTATCACTGCACCTTGACAAGTCATTATCAGACACATGTGATAGGGAAGGTTACCAGACACCATGCTGCACTCGGTACCTGCTGTGATGCCAGGCGTACATGCACTGCTCTTGAGATACGCTCCTTATGTCATACACTGTGGTCTCTCAGTCCTTTCCAACAGTCACATATGTCCACATTTGCTTGCCGTGTGCACATGTGACTGTGAGGTGACAGACGGCGATAGCACAGTCACAGATCTAACGCGTTGTGTGATGTGCATGACCTCTACGCCTGCCAGATCTGCAGTGTCCAACTGCTCCATATTGTGGAGTGACCTACCCTGTCACACACTGTGTAACGTTAGTGGGCAAGGTGTAGTCCCACTGGTATTTTGGAGGGGGAGGAGCACCTTATAGGGACACCTATTGCCCCCGTGGCTGACACCACAACCCAGCCTATGTTGGCTACGTGACATATGTCTTTGAGAACACTATTCAGCTGTCCCCCTGTGTATTGCACCTCCTGGTATTGGCTTGATGTAACCTTTGGGGTGTGAGTGTTCTGTTTCTGTTTCACAGAACAGGGTATGAAGGTGTAGAGCACACACCTCTGACAGCAGCATAGTTAAATGCTAGCACAGTTACATACCTGTAAAAGGTGATCTCTGGGAAAAGCAGGAATCAGTCTCCACATATGGGTACATCGGCAACCAATGGAGCCTGCACAGGCATACCTACCCGTTTCCAAACAGTAAGCCTTGGGCAGCATACCTGGGGCCTGTACACTGACGTCCTGCCCTCTCCAGAGCCTCTCTCCATTAGGGTTCCCAAGCTGAGACAAGGGTGAGTTGCGAATAGGAGGATAGCTGAAAGGATAAAACTCATGGGGAGCTGGGAGGGTTGTCCAGACTACTACGTGCTGTTCACAGACATCACCTGTTACACCTAGCTCCGGAAACAAGCAGGAATGTGTGTTCACATATGTGGACTCCCTAGCTATGGAGGCCAGGGGAAGCTCCCTGAGATTTGCAGTGCCGAGGCACAGGTGGGCATCAGTCCCTCACGTATCTCCACCATCCCATGTGGGATGGAGGGTGGGATTTGGGATGAATGGACCTTCAATGAAAGACAAACAACTCACCGAAGGACTACTGGGGGGGGGGGGAGTCCGCAGTATGCATGATAAGTGCATTACACATATCATATGAACTCACATATATAATGTTTACGGACTGGATTTTAGGGGTGGAGGGCAGGATGGGGTCTGCTGGATACGTAGTGACGGGATTGTCACGGCGACATCACAGCAGTGGGGATGACGGGCCTACCTGGAGCGAGCAGGTGATCCAGGTGTCAACTGGTTTGGATTGTGATGGCACGTCCCCAATGGCAAGCATTATGGGACACATCTGGGACCTTCTGGAGACCCATCTTCCGAAATAATTAGGTATGACAGACGCAGACCGACCGACTGAGACACCTATCCCAGTCCTTGCGGGGAGAGCGGTTATGGGGGTAACCGCATTCCCTAGTAACATAGATGTGTCATCAAAAGGGAATACATGTACACTGTCTGTCCAAGCTGCTAAGAGATATGAAAGACATATACGCACGAAGCTTCAAGGGTAGGGAACCTAAGTAGACATGGATGCTGATAGCATCATACTGCATCATAGTGCATAACAGGCTCTTCAGACTGAAGAATAGTGTGCGGATGGGGATATACACTGTCTGATACGTCAGTCAGTTCACTCTCTTACATGGACAGTGAGGTGAACGTATGTAACATATATCAATCCCTACGAGGTATCCCCACAGACACATATCTAGGTACAGATATACGCACATATCTGTATTTCAGGATATGTTTGGAGACATGTGTGGACATATATACATAGGCAGCTATATTTATATGTTTGTATATAATGTTCATAATAAAACACATATCTATATGTATCCATCTATCTATCTATCTATCTATATCTCTCTCTATCTCTATCTCTATATCCATATATATCTATGTATAGTTAGATCTATATCTATATCTATATATACACACATTTATCTCTATATATATGTGGCCCATGAATATGCACCGGCAGCAAATTGACATATGTATGTAGAGTTATGAGGACCTATTCACATACATGACTTTATTCTTGACGACACATGTCTGCCACTGAGCCCCACAGTTAGTTTGGGATGGGGTATGTGAGTGTGAGACATTCTATTCGTAACAGGAGGCCAAGCCCACCTGACAGATACAATGATCATCAATCTCCATGGCATACAGGGATGCAGTATTGCAAACAGCGAATCACCAGGATGGTTGGGTGACAACAGGGGATAAGCCCAGTCTGTGCGGACATGGCTAACATCTGTTAGATATCTAACATGGCAAAGGTACAGAAATCCAGCCGACGGATACCAAGGGGACACACTGGAGGGATATGGCGGTACTATGCGTTCCCAGTAGCCGTGGATAGTCATGCATGAACATTCCACCCTCTATACAATACAAAACCAGAGGTTGCAGTAAACCCACACAGACCTCTGATGGGGTCATAAACCTTGTCTAGCCATATAGCGTCGCCCTATGAGGATGGTGTTCGCTCTATATCAGGGCCCTCATAGTGGATGAGCTCTCTGAGAGTGCAGAGAGCATATGGAGGTTGAATTTGAATGAACTGTCTGTAAGCAGATACAGTGCCATATCCCCTGGAAGGAGTTGTCCAGAGATAAGAGGTGTTCAGCCTACAATGAGTGAAAATAACCATGGACTAGCTTGGAACCACTACTACGGTTGAACAGGAACTGTGAGATAGAGAAACAGGAACATGTGGGATGTGTCTGCAGGGCAATCACTGTGCCTCCTGCAGGCACAGCAGCTGTAGAAATAGATGGGTGGCGGACATGGGCAATGGAACAAAGGACAGGGGATGGTCCTGTCCCTGTCTACTGAGTTATCCAGCACATATGTTCATGGCAGGACAAGCAATACCCTGAAAAGGAGGCTAAGGAGCATCTTAGTAAGGTAACCCTCAGCCTACGAAAGTCCTGGATGAGAGGGTGTGGAATGTAGGTAACGGAGGGGTGACGTACCCATAGGGGACGTCAGCTGATGGCACAGTGCTCATGTTGTGACAGACACTATTATGGGATAGTTGTACCCCCTCCTCTCAGTGATGAGAGGAAGACAGATCTATAACCCAGAAACAAGGATATCCCGACATCTTAACCTCATGAGAAAGGGTATGCAGTGTAGTCTCCTGGGGAACACCAGTGCGGCACCTATGAGAATACACTAACTGTATGTTACAGTTCCCCGACACCTATGATTTGTGTGAATGCTGCGGCTGCCTAGACTTTGTAAACATCAGACCATGCTGAGGTGTTCCTCGCTGTGCTACATCTGCATGATGGGCAGGAGACCTGACAACTCCTCATTTCCAAAAGAAAGAGGGTCAGGTGGGACATTTCCTACCCCCTGACACTGATGGTGGATTGGAATGGCCTGTAGCCCTAGGGACGTCAGATGAACAGTGGGCAAACTGACGTACAACCTCCTTGTTGATGAGGCTTTCTCCAGTACATGGTGATTGTGCCACAGTAGGTTGAGGCCATCTATTCAGACCTGCAACCTCGAGCCAACCCTTGCAACGTGCTACAATGGGTGTACCAGTGGATATGCCTACAGACCCACAAGGGTCAACATAAGCACGTGAGAGAATTATGATATACCATGCCTAGGACTTAGAAGTTATGAGTAGTCAGCTACCTTTGACTCTGCCACGAAGGGCCTCAAACGGGACAGGTGTTGTGTGACCTCCTGGAGGGCGTGACTCATATAACACATATGGGATATCATCCGGGATGGCAGCATAGACGTTTGGACATTGTGACGTCCAAAAGCATCATGTGCTTTAGAAGCACGACCTGGCAGACAGGATGACTGCTCCGTTTAACGTTTGACCTTCCGCATTGCTGATTCCACTACCAAGGAATGGTGGGGGGTCGGGTATTATGAGATCCTGGAGAGGGTGCCACCTCATACAGAGCATCAGTTGCTGAGGCAGGGGGAGGAGGAGCCCTCCAAGGTGATATCCACATTTCCAGGAGGCAGACCTGCGAAGAAGGATTTATAAGAGACGTTAGGTTGTCCGTTCCTGCAGTGGCGCCAGTGGTAAGCGGAAGGTCAGGGATGGGAATAGCCAGATAGGTTGCCATGTCAAGGTGGAATGTCTGAGACGAAGGTCATCCAAGGGAAAACATCCATGGCAAAGGTAGGTTTGCAGTAGCAGCCTCAGCACCAGAGGGTGCAGACTGATTATGAACACAACACCTAGTGGTGGTGTGGAGGCACTTGCGATCAGGAGACAATGCAGGAGGTACTGCATTGATCACTCCGGGTATCAACTCCACACTGGGTATCAATAGTACAGCCCTTGATGTTGTCATCGGTGGCTGCTGAAGCGGCACCAGGACAACTGGCGTGGCATAGCAAGTCTCCGTAGACGTGCGTATCCTGAAACAACAATGTGCAGTTTCAAAACACATCGTGACCCAATCCTCAGGAGTACATATCGGTCATGGAGTAGGCATCTAAGAGGGTGACTCGATCGAAGTATGCGTTGATGGTACGGACATCGGTATCAGCAATGCCAACACACAGAACCCGGTCTGAGTGTTATACATTGTTTTGGACGGTAACAAGGACATGCAATGACATGCGTCGGGGGAGGGAGAGGCACTACATACCGTTGCTAGTGACACGATATCGGTACTGCTCGGAGCGGATATCTACGGCAAGCATGGCTGTGGTATGTTCTGTGAGGGGTGAGGCCCTGGAACAAACTGCAACCCCTTTGATGCTTTGGGGCCAGGTGGCTCCCGCAGCCTATGTGAGGGCAATGTTTGTTTGAGGGTACGGACGGAGCCATCCCCATGCTGGCCATGAGGCGTACCACGCAAGCATTAACTAGTCCTCAGAGATGTTGTGTGGGTTACCTGATCCTGTAGAGTGGGGACAGCTTGTACCCCATGTGGCATGGGACAAATGTTATCGAGGGAGACCTGAGGACGTCATGCTTCCAGCACCGTGTTTGGACAAGGCAATGCAGGCGGGAAATGGTCATGACCTATACTGGTTGGACAACAGTAAATGGAGTTTAAGCAGGAAACGTTGTTTCCACAGTCATAGCATCCCCTCAGTGACGTTGGCTCCATTATGCACAGGCCTTGTGCCCCAAGAGGTTGGGACATGAGGATGCGGAAAATGTTTATCACGATTCTGGACATACACCCCCAGGGGTACCTGTGTCGGTGGCACATACAGCCGCACACACACGATAACAAGGGAGATAGGTGTTGACATCATTTTCACACAAAGGTTTCTGCGGTGACAGGAGGACGTCCTTCGGGCTCCATGGAGGCCTCAAACACTGAAGGGAGGCTCTGGAGAAGGAGGCAGTTCAGCGCGCAGGCGCAAGGGATGTTGCCAAATACGTTATGATCGTTAGCTGGGCAGCATTCCCGTGCAGGCTCTGTCGGTACTGACAGTCACATATGTGATGGCTCATTCCTGCTTGTACCTGTAGATGCGTCTCGGCAGATAGCAGACAATCCCAACTGCACTCACATAACTATCTACACAATGGTGATCCCATGGGGGTCATGAGTCGTAATGGATATGCGTAGCATACATACCTGCCTGTGTGTGTGCGGTGTCCAGGGCCGTAGGCAGCCCATATGTGTAGACAGGACCGAGTCTCTGTGCAAGCTGCTGCTCCAGGGGGCTGAGCATGGTTGGTAGGGGGCCGCCGCCACCTGTGCCACGTGCATGCTGTTCGTCCTCACACATGTGCTGGCGCACACCTCTTTTGATGTCGGAGAACCTCTTTTTGAGGCTCTCTATGTCCCGCGGGTGTCCCCCTGCCTCAGCCACGCTTCTGCTTACCTCCTCCCACGCCGCATTCCGCCCTGCTGTTGATGTCCGTGTGCTCAGCCTGCCAAAGAGAACCTCGTATTGCTCTAGCACCATGGATAGGAGGTTGTGGTTCTCCCCATCTGTGAACCGTGTGGCCCTCCTTCTCAGGCTTTCAGGCACAGGGACCCTCTTCCTTTTCCCAGTGTGTCTGCTGGGAGCAGGCTGGCCCCTTGCTGATGGCTCACCCTCCATAGGGCCTGCAGGTCCTGGCCCCAGTGGCACTGGTGGGCCCACCTCCTCACCCTCACCCTCTCCCAAACTCGCCCTCCCCCTATACCTCTCTCTATCCCTCCCTCTCCCCCTCTCTCTCTCCCTCTCTCTATCCCACCCTCTCCCCCTCTCTCTCTCCCCCACTCTCTCCCTCCCCCTCTCCCTCTCTCTGTCCCCCTCTCTATCCCTCTCTCTATCCCTTTCACTCTGCTCATCCATCACCCTCCTCTCACATGTCCGCTCCCCACTCCCCTCCTCACCGCACATCATCCCTTCTGCCTCTCCTACACCACGTACAACACAGACACAACAGCTATATACTCAATAGCAATAAACCAACACAGTAAACGGAACAATACACCCAACAGTACAGAGACAAATGACAACAACAAACTAGTTGGCTACAGATACAACACACCTCCTACTATGAACCCTCACCAACCTATTCCTCCACAACCTATCTCTCACAAAACTATACGTCCTCCAACAACCCTCAACGTTTTCCAGGCGTGTAGTGTTTTTATATTTGTTTTTGCACGTTGGTTACATTGCGCATGCGACATTGTGCGACGGTGCTGCTTGTGCGCGGTGCGTAACTGCACTTACGCATAGGCGTTCGTTGGTGGGTTTGGTTGTGTGCGAGGCACGCATGTGCAACTCTTTGCGCATGTGCGTTTGTGTGTGCATCGTCACGCACAGGCAACGCATCCAGACAGGCATAACGAGATGCACATGGGCGCCGTGCACAAACCAACAAACATAAGCATCAAATTGCACATGCGCCTCGCACACATCCACACGCACATGCGCTATCATTTGAACGTGTGCGGCGCGCACAGGCAAACGCCCATGCGTATCGGATTGCACATGCGCAAACTGTTGTACAGGGGCGCCGCGCACAAGCGGCGAAGTCGCACAACGGCGCATGCGCACTCTACGGACATCCATTTACCTATATAAAATGATGCTGAACATTTGGCCACATTGAGGGTTGTTTTGTAGGCGCGGCGAGTGTTGTTTGGGAGATAGAGAGAGCTGAGAGCAGGTGTTGTTACTAGTGTTGTTTGTAGTGTATGTAGTGTTTTGCTGTTGTCTGTTGTGCTTGTAGTGCATGTACTGCTGATTGTAGTGGTTTCTGTAGCGTTTGTAGTGTTGTATTGTGGTATGTAGTGATTGTAGTGCTCATTGTAGTGTTCTTTGTTGTGTTGTCTGTAGTGTCTGGTCTTGTGTGGCTAGTGTCTGTATTGTTTTGTAAGGTGTCCAGTGTTTCGGGAGGTGTGTGTGTGTGTGTGTGTGTGTGACCACAGTGGAGGGATTGATGGCGGAGATATATGTTGTTGCATGTGCCCGAAGACGTGGGCAGATGCTGCGGTTGCTGGACAGGGGATATGGTGTCCATGTGGCTGTGGCACAGGGCATGGGTGTGGACCCGCAGCAAATCAGACCTGCTCCTGTGGAGGCGGCACAGAGATGTGCTGTGCGTAGACGGCGCAGACGGCGTGCCGAGGTGCAGGCTCGGCAGACTCGCCTCTACAGGCCCAGGGCCCAGCTCCAGGGCATGCGTGAGGACCAGGTCATCTCCCTTTACCGACTAAGCACAAGGGCTATTAGGGGGCTCTATGAGGATCTAAGACCTGACCTGGAGCCCCTGACTGACCGGTCCCATGCCATACCGGGTTTAGTCAAGCTCCTTGCTGCCTTACATTTTTTTGCCTCTGGCTGTTTCCAGTCATCTGTGGCCGCAGTGGGTGGCATGAGCCGCCCCACCTTCTCACGCTGTCTTCACCAGGTACTGCGTGCCATGGTCAGCCGGGTGGGGAATTACATAGGCCTTCCCCACAATAGGCAACAGTGGGGGACCCTGAACCAAGCCTTTGCGGCGTTAGCCGGGATACCACACGTGATGGGAGCTATTGATTGCACACATGTTGCCCTGGTCCCGCCCAGAGACAGGGAGGTGGTGTTCCGCAACCGCAAACACTACCATTCCCTGAATGTTCAGGTTGTATGTGATGCTAATCTGCATATTCTGAATGTGGTCCCAAGGTTTGCAGGGTCCACCCACGACTCCTATATCCTGCATCGCTCAGCACTATTTCAGCAATTTGAGGAGGGACAGTATGGGGACTGTATATTGCTGGGTGAGTATTTCCAAATATATCATGACATCATGCATATATGTGTGTGTTTGAGTAACATCTCTCATATAGTGCGCCGTTTCCTCTATGTGCAGTTGGATATTAAACTCACATTCAGCAGACAGAGGAATGTTCTGAGTTTACATCCTTAGGGGGTTGTACACGTTGAGTAACAGGGGACATGATTGGACATGTAACATCAGTTGTGAAACAATATCTGTGATAAACGTGCTGATGGTGGTGTTGGAACTATGCACCTGTGCAGATGTGTATCCTGGTTGTAGTTTGCTACCTGTGTGTGTATTTCATGTGGCCACAGGGAGGGGGAGGGGGTTTAGTGTCCTTCTCACCCAGCTGTGCATACGTGGCTTTGGATTAGAACTGCGGTATGTCCTGTAACATTTATGTCCTTGACAATCAATGCACCTAACACTTGTCATGTGTGTGTGACGGCAACACACTCACTCAGTACTGTGGTTGTTAGCCATTTCATGTTAGCTAATGGGGGGGGGGGGTTGAGACGTATGATGTATGTTCCTGACCTTTGCAAATGGGAGTACATGTTTGCATCGGAATGTTAATGGTTTAGGCCTGTGCCATGGCAGGGGGGGGCAAATAGTCTAGGGTTTGCATTACCTTGGGCCACTGGAGATGTGTGGTACGTAGGCATCATTGTATGTGATTATCCTGCTGTTATTCAGCATTTGGTAAGGGTGACAGCAAGGGCAAGGGGCCAACTTGGGGCCATACAGAGAGGTATTGGTAGCACATACACAGGAATGTAGTCAAACTCAGTAACTGTGATATTGGTAGGCTCATGTGGGCTACAGTGTGCAATTCTGTGGAGCGCTGATCAACACGGATGGGAACATGATGGGGACAATGCCCAGGGTGTCTACTAACATGGTTGGTGGTCAACAAGCAACAGCATATGGCGTCAGGCTGCTATATGTAGATATGTAGACCTTTCAGGACACGGGGTGTGGAGGTGAGCTTGTGTTGATCTTGTCAGACCTCCAGGTCAGACATGTTGTGTGTTGGCACCTACATTGCCTCACAACACATTATTGTGGTGTTTAGTTTGCTAACATATACATTTCACATGTTATCTGTGTATTGGTGGTTTAGTCTAACCTTGGTGGTGGTAGTGCTTATAACATTAACTGCATAACAAGACGCATGTGCTACACATAGCGTATCTGTGGAGGCACAAATGGGACTGTGGTGTTGTTTGGCATGTCTGCACAGAATCAAGAGGCCCTTTGTTCCATTTCTATCACCAGAGGTCTTATTTTGGCAAATGTACATTTCTGCTGTCAGAGCTTTCTGTCATGAGGTGTTATGCATTTGTTTCTTACGTCTATACCTGTGTCAATTTGTGCTGGCATGCGTCCATGTATTCACCTGTAACATTTCGTTTTGCAGGTGATGCAGGGTATGGGTGTCGCCCCTGGCTGCTGACCCCTGTGCGTCAGCCACAGACACGTGCAGAGCGGATGTACAATGAGGCCCATGCCTCCAGCCGCTCTGTCATAGAGCGCACCTTTGGCGTGTTGAAAAGTCGCTTCAGGTGTCTGGATAGGACAGGTGGGGCCTTACAGTATGAGCCAATGACTGTTGCAGAGATAATCCTAGCCTGTTGCATCCTGCACAACATTGCTCTCAGGCATGATATTCCTGCAGAGATTAATGAGGATCTGGAGGAGGATCCACCGTGCCCCCCTGTACATGGCAGTGGTGACACACAGGCGGGCACAGCGGTCAGGCGGAGGTTGATTGCAGAGATATTCACTGGTATGTATTGCATATATTCCCACATATATGTGTTGTTGTGTGCGTGTGATGGTTATCACGGGTGATGTTTCTGACCATGTAGCTATCTGCTGCAACACTGCATTGTCATTACACTGAACATCCAATGGTAGCATATAGCCATGAGTGTGTGATGGACACTGTGCACAGGGCACAACAGCAGCTGTTGGTGTATTGTGTGGGTCAGTGTGGATACACCTTTCGGATCTTTTTGGGCTGACAGTACCAGTCAGTGGCTGTTTGTGTTAACAACTGCTGTGCTAACCCAGTTATGTCTTTTTCGTGTGTGTGTGGAGCACGGTGTCAGGCATATGGTACGGGGTTCACTGTGGGAGGGAGGCACATGTTTGTGGAGAGCTTTCCTGTGGGCTCTTTGTTCATCTCCTACAATCTGTAGGTGCTTGTGTGTGTGTTATGCTCCGGTGCGCTGGCTATGTGTGTATGTTTGTTAGGTATGGTGCAACGTGTCAGACATAGCCCAGTACACATGCGCATGACTACGTTCCCATGATGTGATTGCTTACTTGGGACGGGTGTTGGTGCAAACACACATTGTCCCGTACGGAATACCTCCTCACGTAGCACAGACATGGATATGGTGAGTCATGTGGACATGTGCAGTGTGGAGCCAGGGGTCCATATCATTGCTACTGTTTTTTTGGAGATGAGTCATTCATTGCAGTATTTTACATGTCGACACATACAGAGGTTCAGCGGGTCAGATCACCAAAGGGGTGAATGACTGTAGCCAATGGTGACACTGCATGTGTGGGTGATGTTTGCGGTTTGCAGTTTTTTCATTTGCCGCATGGCATATGTAGGTGATACTATCTCAACATTTGCCTCCTGGCTCTGGGACATGTTGTGTGTAGGGCAGGATAGCACAGTCCACATCCACAGATACCTTGTGGACACTAGCAAGGGATGTTATGTCCGCATACACACCCCGACCTAGATGGGAGTTATTTAGAGCAGATGCACATATAGCCTATCCATGGTTTAACATTCTCACTGTCACACAGTGGGATGAGATGTAGCCATCATGGTCAGGTGACAAACAGACATGGGGGTATTGTTTGACAGGCATGGTGCTTACATTGTCATGTTTGTCAACACATGCGCAGCACACAACTGTCAGTATTATTTGGTGTAGGAGATGTACACTGCAGATGATGCATTTGCACAGTGGATACAGGAGGTGTTGATGCATATTTCCGGGTGTCACAGCTATTTAGACGGGGATGACACAACATTTGGAGAACACTACACATGGAGATGGGGTATTGGTGTCAACATGGGTGACACAGTCAAATAGTGTCACCTTGGGATGCGCCCCAAACATGGTGGGTGCAGACACGTCTTTGGACCAGTGCGCGGAACAACAGAGGGGGAGGGGAGGCGAAAGTGGGATTCTGGGGACCGTCACTTAGCATCAGACATCTACATGCTGCCCTCCCATGTGAGATATCAGTACAGTGTGAGAGTGAACAGTCATTCGGCAGGCCATGTTGTGGTGTCTGACAGCTGGGGACAGTGATTTGCAGTGTGGGATTCACAGCTAGAACATGTCATATTGTTTCTGTCTGGTGTTTTGTCCACTCCACAGGACATCATTCCTGAGGATGCTGTTCCTGTGTGGCATTTGCACGTGACGGTACATCAGCCAAGATGCTGTGGTCCAGGGTATGTGGATCTTCAGCTACATTGTATGTGTGTGAGGTCAGGGGGAGAACATGTCATCTGGGATGTGTCATATTGTGCAGATGTTGTTGTTCATTTATTTTCCTTGAGCCTCCCTGACCCATATCTTGCTGTTGTCACACATCTCCCCATGTGTTTGTGTACAGTATATCCACTGGACAACTTGTTCAGCCATATTTACAGCAGAGCTACATGTGTGTGTGTTTAATCTTGTTTGCTGAATCCAACACTTGCTGCCTCCAGCAACATAGTTCGATCAGACATCAATAGGGTATCTATGCATGTGACTGGGCGGTTATGTGCACAATGTTGCACTTGTGCACATACAGGCCATGTATTACAGCTGTCCCGCTGACCTACGCATACTGTGTGGGTGTGTGTTTCTGGGTTAACTAAGTGGTGATGCAGTGTCCTGGCATGGTACATTATCATGTGGGTTGAGGGGTGTGGGTACCCGGGGGCATTGTTGGGTATGCTACCTCTACCGTACTGCTGTTTACCTTGTCATCATGGTCAACATGTGTTGTGGGCTGTGAGCAGAACTCTGTTGTGTGTTTGGTGGGACGAGTGTTGAACAACTTTTCTTTCTCTCATATATAGGCATAATGTGGAGATGCATCACGAGTGACTTTACATGCTGATTCTACATGTTTGGCTGACATTGTCTCCCTTCACTGTGACCAGATGTGGCTATGGAGTAGCTGAAGGAATTGATGACATACACATGATGCACAAACGGGGTATGTTGTACCTTTCTTATTTGGGGATTAAATCTGGCTGTACCTGTTGTTGGGTTTCGTTTCATCTAATGGACATGTCATGTTGCATCTCTGTGGACACATACAGATGCATATAGTGTGTTGCTGTGAAATGGCTGTGTGACATGGAATTGTAACTAACCATAGCCATGTGAGACCCGTGTATGCATTGACATTTACTGATGGCTATAATCTGATTTAGATTTGATGTCCATATCCTGTAATGTTTGCCTTTGCATCCCTTTATTCCCTATTTTGTGCGTTTTGGATTTTGGCAATTTGTGGTGTTTTTGCACAGTGTCTAATAAGACCATACTTATCCTCTTGTGACACAGGACAGGAGACATAATGGACCCATTTCCTCCGGTGCACCTGGGCTCGCCATCCAACACCTGTTGTGGGACAGACCACCATGTACGTGTTTCTGGAGATATCTGCCATTGGATGTTTGACGTTTGAGAGTGGAACACAGGCCTGTGATGGACATTTTTCCTCTTGGACTGCTGGTTTGGCCATGACTGACCTGTACAACACACAGTTTGTGCCATGCTGTGGCTGAGAGTCATGCTGATTGCAGGGACACAGATGACCTTTCACGGAGTGTGTCATATTGGAATGTGCCACCTTATTATGCATTCCCATGTTTGCAAGGGATGTTTTGAACTGCTCAGTTGGATTGCAGAGACACCTTGCTTTTGGGACACTGTGCGCATCAGGGACTGACATTCACTATGTATTTTGGACATTTCTCCACAGTTGGTTGGTGTATTGGTTTTGGCCATGTGTGTGACAGGGCACACAGGATACGCTCATCTGTTTGTTTTAACTAAAGCATACAGGCATGTTTGTGGCATAGAGGCACAGATGGAGCAGTCCTTTTGTCTATGTCCAATTGCCCTCCACCTGGACATGATACAGGCTTTGACACAACCACATGTTCATGGCCACCACCATCCTTGATTGATGTTTGGGGTGGGCAAGGGTGATTACATGCATGTGTGGCATCACTGTATCATGTTTGTGTGCGAATGGTGATTGTGCTTGTGACTAACTATGTTTGTGAGACACAGAATGTGGATCTATG
The DNA here is from genome assembly GCA_033557465.1 of Ichthyophis bannanicus. Classification (NCBI taxonomy): domain Eukaryota; kingdom Metazoa; phylum Chordata; class Amphibia; order Gymnophiona; family Ichthyophiidae; genus Ichthyophis; species Ichthyophis bannanicus. The sequence goes on along the minus strand of CM066032.1, from coordinate 120,523,560 downwards.
GCCTCTGTGTGGTTCATTGTAAGATGTTTGGCCATCATTTGCTTATGAACATGCTGGTTATTGTGTTTGTTTACTGTGCAGACGTGACACTCTGCATGTGTGTACACACCTTGCATTGCACGTCTGCACAGTCCTGTTTGTCCCCTGCAGTAACATCAATCTCATTGCACCATTACATTTGGTGTGTGTCAGTGTGGGTGTCCATTGTCCTCCTGCACTTCTGCAGTCCATGTACCATGCTATATATGTCCAGACACTGTCTACCCACATAAACATGCAGGGTGTACCTCCTGCATGGTATTATGTCTGTAGCTTTCTGAAGGGTTTTTGATGTCTAGTCTCTCTGTGTTCATGTGCCTCTGCTACCTGTTAGCATATGGTCATTCTGCTTGTGATGATATTTGGGGTGTGCATTGTAGCATATCTGTCTTGAGGATCAGCCATTATGTGGTTCTGGAACATTACGTTCAGAGCTTTTTTGTCACATTACAACATTGCCCCAGCATCTGTTTTCTTCATTTGTGTGCCTCCTGTGTTGGGTGATGGCTATGTTTCGGGGGTCCGGTGAGTTTTGTCGTTTCGTCATCATGCAACGCCTACAGTCTCCATGCACTGATATCTGCGACATACAATTGAGCCATGCTGCAACAAGTGGGGTGTGTGGGCCTGTTACCCAGGGCATAGCATGCACCTGATGCACATTATGTCTCATGTCTTTCATGTGTGCTCAGGGCAGTGACCTTTATGTAGCATGTGGGTTTTTAACCTGCTACATATGTTTCCATCTTTCACCATGGAGGGACTCACCTTGATATTATGATTGCAGTGTCTAACGTATGTGTGAGGAGCGACCATAATAAATATGTGTATTTGACAGACATTTGTCTCTTTTACTACTTGATCATGGTGACAATCATGCAACACAATGGGTGCCTTTGATTCAATCATGACTCCTTGTGCCCCAGGGACTCCATGGTTTCCTTGACGGTGTCCCTGCAGTGACTTGAACAAGGCACATGTAGTGCCAGTGCGAGATGAGGCCTGTTTGGTTTGTGTCCAAGACAGCTTTGTGCGCACTAGGCTACTCCTCCACTCTTTGTGCACATTTACACTTGTGTCTACTGATTTGCTGGTCATGTCCACAGCCCACCTGTGCTCACATCCTTGTACAATGGCAGCTGTGTATGTGTCTGCTGTTTGGCACATCACTGGGTATGATACGTTCCCATACAGACCCTCCCTTTGGACTATTACTTCTGCCTTGTGCTCATTGTGTTCTTTGTGGGTGTGTTTGGAGGCATGTGTTTGAACTCATTGGTTTGCAGGTTTTATCCCCACATTTGTATTTATAGTTTTTCGATTATGATAACTGAGCCATCATTAAGCAGCAGGTTCATCACCTATACACACACCCTTGTCTGTCGTCATTGTACAGCAAGGTGTGCACTCAGTGCTCCCTAGCCATCATATATTATCTGTTACATAGGTCTCTTTCGTGATGGTCTTTACAGTGCAGTGCACCTGGGGGTTTTGTTGTGTTGTGGTTCTGGTGGTGTGTGTTAGAGTTGTCGTTATGTTGAGCTGTCTCCTGTCATGCCCGAGATTGCTACCCAGCTCCACCAGGCATCCTCTGCTACCCTTGGGGTTTGTTTTCTTTCCTCTTTTGCATGCTTTATCGACTGCATAACATCTCATTGTGTGTGTGTGCATGTGTCCATGGAGCCAAATACAGACTGGGATCTGATCTGTAAACACCAGATCTGCATGTGCATTTGTTCATGTTTCTTCTTGGGGGGATTCCTGTCCTTATAACCAGCATGCATCTTGTGTGATGGCTTGGACTATTTCTGTATGCAACCTTTGCTACTGCGCTCACGTTGGTGGTGTGTCCTAGCGTTTTATCCATTTGCATTTGTGGTAGTGGTCGTAGATGTGATCCCTCTCTGTTCCCTTGGATGTGTGTGCTTGTCCTGCAGATGTGGTTTCGATTTGTTTTACGGTCATATGTCAGCAGATTGGTGTTGTGAGCACATTGTACCCTCATCTGAGTTGTGAGCCATGCTTCTGTCCATCTTCTGTCTGCCAGCTGTTGTGCCATCCTACCCTGATGTGCATGCTGCTACGACACATCCTGCATTCCTACACCTTCCTGCATTTCATGTCCCCATGGTTGCCTCTCGTGTGTGTGCTGTGCATAGCACTGCTACTCCACTGTCATCCAGATATTTCACCTATCCTGCCATTTCAGTCTCCTGTGCTGGACACATCTTCCCATCCTATGTCACACACTATCATTACAGCATGGTACATTGCCATCACTCTGTACATAGCTACACCTATCTCCAATATGTTTGTCCATTTGTGTAGCTGCCACATGGACTGGGGCTGCTTTTTGTAGTTGAGCACCTGTGATCTCTGTTCTTGTTTTACTTCTGCATTGCCTTTCCTTTCAGCTCTGTGATGTGTTTAGGTTACATATGTGTTTGCCACATACCTCTGCTGCCCCTCACATTTGGGGAGCTTAGTGCTTCTGGGAAACGTTTTTGGGTTGACCTATACATGATTGGGGCAACTTATGGCACACCTTCCATTCAGTCAGTTTATGGGGGATCTACTATGCTGCCCTGGGAGTTGCCAACATGTGAACATGGACGATGGATAGCATTATAAATCACCTTTGCTGACGTGGTTGTTTATGATGTGCATTCTGGTGCACCCTGATAGGTGCAATACTCTCTGGTGGGCTTCTGTTTAGGTGGCAGCACAGATTGATGTACAGGTGCATGACGTAGACAGACTTACCTGAGCCAACGGTAATCACTGCTCATCTAACACCATGACGCCTGCACCATCAGTCACTGTCCTAACCATTGTGCTACACTGCTGTTCCTTCTTGCACGTCTGCTCACCTACTTACGATTTCGATGCGTTACAATGCACAGTGATGCCAGCACAGACAGTGCTTCGACCTTGCCCTGCCACATACGTCACCCTGTAAAGCGCCCTATACGCAACATTGTGGGGTGCCTTGGTGGACAGTGCACCTTCAAATGTGATCTTTAAGGTACATTGTAGGGTGCCTTATGCATCACCTTATATTACAGTGCTTTTTGATAGTGCATTTGCTAACAGTAGAAATTACAATAAAATGTGACATGCCTCCTAGATTGCTATTACTCATAACAGGTAATGGCTTAATCAGCCTTATTCATTGTGCACAGCACGGGATTGAACCCATGATGCCAGCACTATTGGTCAGTGTTTTCAGCATTGTGCTATGGCTCTGTTCCTGTGTCTGGATGTTTGCGCACCGCCTTATGCCCTTCACAACTGACAGCGCACCGCCTGATGCCGGCCAAAACGCACAAGATGGACAGCGCGCAAAATTAACAGCGCAACGCCTAATGCCGCACGAACTTAATTACTGCCGCCCACAATTAACAGCGCAACGCCTAATGACGCCCAAAATTATTATGCCTCCTAAAGCAGTTTTAACCATGAAAATTCATGCCTCAGCCAGCCTTTTTCCTGGTGCACGATGAGGGATAGAACCCCTGATCCTTGCACCACTGGTCAGTGTCTTCAGCATTGTGCTACGGCTCTGTTCCTGTGTCTGGATGTTTGCGCACCGCCTTATGCCCTTCACAACTGACAGCGCACCGCCTGATGCCGGCCAAAACGCACAAGATGGACAGCGCGCAAAATTAACAGCGCAACGCCTAATGCCGCACAAACTTAATTACTGCCGCCCACAATTAACAGCGCAACGCCTAATGATGCCCAAAATTATTATGCCTCCTAAAGCAGTTTTAACCATGAAAATTCATGCCTCAGCCAGCCTTTTTCCTGGCGCACGATGGGGGATTGAACCCCTGATCCTTACACCACTGGTCAGTGTCTTCAGCATTGTGCTACGGCTCTGTTCCTATATGTGCCCAGCAGCGCCCCACTTAGCCTTCCCACGCGCTAATGTCGGGCCCGCAAATGTGCGCGCCGCGCACACGTACGGTCGGCTTTTTTCCTTTTTCTGCCTGACCCGCCCACTCCTTTTATGGCACAGGCACACTACCGCGGACCCGCACGATACGAATGTTTAGTAAACATGCCCCTAGGTCTAATATTGCTTCCCCTCTGGTCGGTTCATGAACCAGCTGCTCCAAGAAGCAGTCATTTATTTCATCTAGGAACTTTATCTCCCTAGCATGTCCTGTTGTGACACTGACCCAGTCGATGCCGGGGTAATTGAAATCACCCATTATTATTACTGCACTGTAACTTTTGCTAGCTTCCTTGATTTCTTTGAGCATTTCATCATCCATTTGTTCATTCTGGCCAGGCGGACGATAGTACACCCCCACTGCCATCGCCTTCCCCTTTTTACATGGAATTTCAATCCATAGAGATTCTACAGCAAATTTTGTTTCTTGCAAAACTTTAATCCTTTCTGACTCAATGCCCTCTCTAACATAGAGCGCAACCCCTCCACCAATTTGATCAGCTCTATCATTACGATATAGTTTGTACCCAGGTATCACAGTGTCCCACTGGTTGTCCTCCTTCCACCATGTCTCTGATATTCCAATCATATCTAACCTCTCGTTTAGTGCTATATATTCTAACTCTCCCATCTTGTGTTCAATCGTGGACAGCTGATTTGCATGAGCAGTGCATCATGGGTACGGGTGGTTCACAACAGCAGACTGTCAGTGAGGTGACGTACAGGCTATCTGTAGCCAGCCAGGGGCTACTTACAGCTGTAGCCCAATGGTTATGTCACTGCCTGTGCAGCCAGATATCATGGGTTCAAACCCACAGTGGGGTTCTGTGATAGGGGTGTCCAAAGATTTATTTTAATTTACTGTACATATGTTGCTGCCAGCAATAACACCCTCAGCGTACTGTACCCATAAGGTGCCTCTGAGGGTGCTTTATGGGGCGCCCTATAGGGCACGTTACGATTGCCAGCCATATAGGGTGCACTATACATTATCCTGTGTCGCAACATACATGCTGCCCTATAGGGGACATTCTAGGGTGCCTTGGCGGACGGTGCACTGTAACATGTGCCTTATGGGCCGCCTTATATTAATATGCTGTGAGAGTGCGTTTGCTAGTAGTTATCACAAAATACAATTAAAAAGCCTCCTACAGCACTCCACAACATATAACATACTGCCTCAGCTAACCTTTTTCACTGGCCATTGTGAGGGATTGAACCCCTGGTCCCTGCACAAGTGGTCAGTGTCTTAACCATTGTGCTATGGCTCCATTCCTGTTATTTGCACATCAGCGCGCCACTTATCCCACCCACTATTGGGCTGCCCCCTCACACATCAGCGCGCCGCCTTCTGCCCACCGGCTCGCCGCCTTCTGTTGCCCAATTTTATCAGCGCGCCGCCCTCTGCCGCCCAACCTTAACAGCACGCCGCCATCTGCCGCCCACAATGAACAGTGCGCAGCCTCATGCCGTATAAAAAAAGAGTGCGCCGCCTTCTGCCGCCCATAATCAATATGCCTCCTACACCACTTTTGCCCATAAAGTTGATGCCTCAGCTGGTTTTTTTTGTTGAGTGCAATGGGGGTTTGAACCTATGGCCCCTGCACCATAGGTCAGTGTCTTCACCGTTGTACTACGGCTCTGTTGTTTGGTAATGCAGCATCGCCCCACTTAGCCTTCCCACGCGCTAATGTGGGCCCCGCACATTAGCGCGACGCACACACGTACGGTCGGGTTTTTTTCTTTTTTCTGCCTGAACCGCCCACTCCTTATATGGCACACGCACACTAACGGGGACCCGCACAGCAACGGAGTTTAGTAAACATACCCCTTAGGGTCACAATCCCAGGGCTTTTCTAATGTTTAGTGCTTACAAAGTTTCCAGTGGATGAGACGTGCCACCTTGTGTCTTTCTGTATAGAAATTTTTCGCCATCAGAACTTCACAGCCAGCTCTTTCTTACAGACTCTGCATGTGTCTGTTTAACCTGTTTTCCTTATGTTTGCTGTGAAACCATCTCAGCCGTTATCCACTGTGTTGGACTGCAACTATCAAACTTTCATCCTTAGGTTTCATTTCACCTCGCCTTACCCACTCATGTGTCCTTGTTTGATCAATAAATGGCTCCCTGAGTAATGTTTTGTATTTCCCACTGTATTTATGAATTTGCCACTTCTTGTTCCTTGTTTGCTGACCTAATTTTGCAAATTCTATTGCTTTCTTCCCTGTATATACTGGTGGATTCTCATCCATTCCTTCTGTTCATCAGGATGCCTGTCCTAGGTTAATAATAGAGGCAGACACTAGCCATTTACTTTCATACTGCAACACTTTTCATTCATTCAGATCTGTTGATGTTGTTAAGTAGGCCTGGAGGCCTATGATGGTCGCTCCAGATGTATAATCAATTTCTCTGAGGCCCAGTCCTCCTTTGGCTCTAGAGATATACAGTCTCGGCATATGTTGATTCTTATAAACCACCTCGTAGGCATGGAGGAGGGGTTTTTTTTCATATATCTAGTTACTCAAGATATTTCAGAAGCCAATCTACAATTCCAAAACTATACGAGAGTATGGGGATTGCAAGCTTGCATGTTACTCTGTGATGTTAGTGCATGTTTCAGAATCATCTTCAGTATCCTGTAATATTCTTTGCTGGTCTTTTCTCTCAGTACTTTATACTGAGCTGTTGTTCCTTCCTCTGCTAGGTATTTATATGTTGAAGTTCCTTTATATTATAGTCATCAGTCAGAAAGATGTTTTCAGTTATCCTCAATTTTCCTTCAAGGAAGATAGTTTTAGAACACTTGTACAGACCAAAGGTCCTCCTGATGTCATCAGAGAAGCTTTTCACTACATGTAGTTGTTCAGCTAGATGTTTATCACTAGAACTATAGTGCTTTGCCACATTTTCATGACGAATTTGATGTGCTCACTCACTTTAGAATTTATTTTATACATTTCAAGGCAATTTACTATCCAGAAGTGTGGGACAATTGTCAAAGGCTTTCTTGTAGTCAATCCACACTACGCTAAGATTTCTGCTTGTCTTAGCACTTGTCATGATGGCTTTGTTTAGCAGTAGCTGGTCATTGGTTCCATATACTCCCCTTGTGTTACCTTTCTGTTCTACTGCCAAGATATTATTGGAATCAATGTGGTCATAAATTCTGTAAGCATCTATTGCAGTAAATAACTTGTAAATTGTAGGCACACAAGTTATTGGTCTATATTTTTTGGGTGTGTTAGTTGGGTCTCCCTTTGGAAGGAGAAGTGTTTTTCCTGTTATTAGCCATTGTGCTGTTAAATCTGGCTGCCTGATTAATTGATTTTTTCTGTTTACCAGGTTATGGTGAAGGAATGTTAACAATTTCAGCCAAAAATTAGTTAATCCATCTGGGCCAGGGCTTATCCAGGTTGGGGCTCTTTTTAATCTATTTTTCATTTCTTGTGTTACCTCAGGCAGGAGCAGCAAGAACATCTTTTTGGTTTGAGGGACCAAATAAACCAATCTATGGCCCTGCCCTGAAGTGCTCTCTTCCTGATGCAGTGTTGGGCGAAATATTGGTGGGGCCATGACCTCTGTGGCCCACCCCTTTCCGCTGCCTTTGATCTCAAACCAGTCCCCAATTTTGATGTTCAGCTTTTCCAAATGCTCTCTTATGATAGGTAGCCATTCTGCTTTTTGGTTGTGCTCTACAGAGGTTTCATATAAATTTCTTCAGAATTTTTCTGTCAGTCTTAGTAGTACTTTCACCTCACTGATGCTCTTTCCCAGTTCTCAGTAAAACTGCTTTCGGTTCTCTCTAAATAATTTATTTTGATATCATTCCATCCTTTTTTCTTCATATCTCCACAATTTTTGTGCTTCTGCTATTACTTGTAGTTAATTGTTGGAGCACATGACTTTTAGGTCTTCTGCTGTTAATGTAGCATTTTTCATTTTGATGTTTTCAATCTTTCGCATTATCTTTGGTGATCCTGATCCTTTGAGATACCCATCTATCAGGGACACCTCGGCACACAGTGATTTTATTTTTTCTTCAATACATTTTTTCCAAGGAGGAGTTGCTATCTTTCTCCTTTTCTTCTGGCCCTGTGTCCTTTTTGGTAATATTTTTTGATGGTTTCTTAATGTAAATTATGGCCTTATTAATTTTACTTCTCATGCTTTTTGCCTTAGATGTTAGGTGTAACATTGGCAGTCCATTTCTCTCTTGAGTCCCAGCATACCTATCAACTTCCATGCAGGCCAGGTGGTCCATGGCCAGTTCTTCAATCTCCTGATCTCTCTCCCATTTCTCCTATTCCTTCTGCTTCCTGGCCTGTTTCACATTATTCAAATTCTCTCCAATTCCTCCTTCACTCACTGGGCCAACCCGCATTTCCCCCTCTTGCTGCCTCATGAAATTCTGCCCCTCCGGGTCGATGTTCTCATCGTCCTTAGATATGTCCTTTGTTGCTTCATCTAAGTGTGATTGTTGCTGTGGCATCTCTTTTTTTTTTAACTCCTTCCTGAACCCTTTATCTCTTTCTCTATTTCAATGTGGCACTGCTCAGCTGTTTTAATACTTCCTGACTTAGATATTTCTCTTTAATTTATCCAATCAAAGATCTTATATTTTCATTGGTAGCCTTTTCCAGTTTTTCTTTTGGGATTTTATCTCTTTCTTTCATTTATGCCAAGCTCTCTGTGTATCCTATGTAACCAAATACAGGGTTTATGGCATTATAGTAGCAATACATTATCTCTTTTTTTTTTCTTCAGGCATCCACTTAACAGTTTTCTGTCCTCTTCGGTTTTTTCATTAGTTTCTGTGGTTTATCTCCTGCTGCAGGTGTGTCCATGAATGAGTTCACCGTGGCCTATGATTGCATCAGGGATGTTATCTTGTCCTGAAGGTTTTGTACTATCACTACCACCATTATTAATCAGGGAGGCATATTTCACAATGGGGCGTTCAAGTGCAATCTGGGATGTCAAAGCCAGAATGTCTGAAAAAAAGCAAGACCATGAACACTGCAGCCAGAGTTCTGAACGGGGCCTCGAGGCGAGACCATATAACACCCATCCTCAAAAGTCTCCACTGGCTCCCTATACACTGTAGGATCGTCTTCAACACATTACTTACTAACATTTAAGGCCATAATTGGGCTATCCCCCCCGTCCCTTGGTGGTTTCGCCAAACCCCCCCCCCCCCCCAATAGAGCCACAAGAACCACTGCAATAAACATCTTGGCAATTCTCAAAACACTGACCCAGTGCACTCAGGCTACAGCATGTAGGGCCTTTAGCATCAGTGCTCCCAGACTTTGGAATGCCCTACCTCCCAATATACGAGCAATCCCAGAACTAACTAATTTCAAAAGGGCATTGAAACACCACCTGTTCTGCGAATGTTACCCAAATGAAGATGCACCATCCCCGTCCTTCCCGCAAATAAGCTCCATGTCCAATATAATTTTCTCTCACAGGATGTATATTTGTAAATACTAACATGTTTAAATATGTGTAAATAGTTAATTTTTGACTATCCAAGTTGAGCTACCTGTTATCTGTATTTTTACGGTTAATCCCACCGTAAATCATAAATGTTCCATGTAAACCGCACTGATGTTGAAGAGCGCAGTATATAAGAGAAATAAATAAATAAATAAGCACGTGCAAGTTTAGACACGATTTCGGAAACGTGGACATGCCTGATATGCATGTGTATGAAATGTTTATATAGACATCCCCAGGAAAGCATTTCTGAACCAAGATGTCTAGTAGCATAATGGCTTGAGTAAGAGCTTAAGAGCAGAATGATGAGGGTTCAAATCCCAGCATGGGCTTTGTGATCCAAGGCTAGTCACTTAATTGTACACTCTCTGGATGTTTTGAGGTGAGAACAAGCCCTTTCCTGATGCCTATTTGTGGCTTGAGCAGATATAAACACTAGCATCCTGTAATCGTCTCTGTTGTTCCTATGTAACATAGGATGAGGGTAAAAGGGGATAGATTCAGTAATAATATGCAAAAATATTTCTTTACGGAAAGAGTGTAGATGTGTGGAATAGTCCTCCCAGTGAAGGTAGTAGAAGCAAGGACAGTATCTGACTTCAAGAAAGTATGGGAATAAAACACAGAAGATCTCTAAGGGAAAAAATGGGAGTATTGTAGTTGAATGGAAGGGCAGACTACATAGGCCATATGGTCTTTTTCTGCCATCATGTTTCTATGAAATCAAATGGGGGCATGTAAGTACATTGCCACTCCTCAAACATGCCTCCGCCACACCCCCATGCTTACTTGAACATTCCGACACCTGAGATGTCTGTGAACGTCATTTGTGGAAATGGCTAAGGAGACGTGTTGGTGATTTTGACGTCCATGTGCACATCTTCAGATGTCCAAATCATGACTAAACCTTTTAAAATGAACCTTTTAGTGCATAAGCTATGGGCGGGTACCTTTTTATCCTGGGCAATGTGAGACCAGTATGTATCTTCCTTTTTTCTTCCTACCATACTTTTATCATAATATTGCCTTCATGAGATTTGGTATAGATTTTATACCACAGGGTCACCGCAGGAAGGTACTCAGCAAGACTTGGGAGGAAAATATTCCCATCCCCCCTCTTCCTGTGGAGAGGGGCTCATGTCTTCAGTGAGTGATGTCAGTGACTGTATGGCCCAGTAGATGGTCATCAAGGAAACCGATTGCAAGATGCTATAGACTACTCTAAGAATCCACTCTGGATCCGCAATCCAACTGCATGAAGACAAAGGGGAGTACAATTGAAAGAAGCACCAAGAGTGGTACTTAGAGGGAGAGTAGACCATAAGCCTGACCACCCACCATCAATGTCCTCATTAGAGTCTGTTCTGAACTGGGGATAAGGACAACCAAAACAATGCCCCATGTAGTTGTCCCTGTTTGGACATTCCTGAATGATGACCTCACTGATAAGAACTCCTAATGAGAACCTGTATGGGAGTATGATGCCAGAACAGCTAGGCCTCCGCTTTGCCGAGTAGATATTACAATACATAAACAGGAAATTTCACCCTCTTAGTTTACTGTAAAAAGCTCTTAGTTAACATCATGGTATGGGGGATTTTATGTAGTGAAACTCACATAATTAAAAATAAGGATTATGCCCATATGCATTTAAGAGGATTTTCCACATCTGAAAACTACATTTATGAATAAATTTAATCACATGTGTTCCAAGGGGCATATTGTATTTAAGTTCACAACATGCCCCTGGAACACATGTGGTTAAATGTATTCATATATGTAGTTTTTAAGATGTGAAAATCCTCTTAAATGCATATGGCATAATCCTTATTTTTAATTATGCAAGTTCCACTACATAAATCCCCCTCTCCCCCCCTCAATTATGTTAACGAAGAGCTACAGGGTGCTGCTTTGCTTTACTCAGAGGTCAAAGTAAGAGCACAAGAATGAGTGCAAAGCTTTTAACATCTGTAATATTTCAAAATCCTTATTACAGCAAACTAAACGGAGAACATTTCCGGTTTATGCATTGTAAAATCATTACAAAATCAGTAGATGTGTAATAGAAGTATAACTTAAAGAGTTTGTCAACCCCTGCCAATCTGGAAGAACTCCTTTGGGACACAACAACTCAAAACTCAAATGCTGTCCCTTTCCATCCCCAATTCTCGGGGATAAGAACCATAAGAGTATGCCATACTGGGTCAGACCAAGGTCCATCAAGCTCAGTAATCCTGTTTCCCAAACAGTGTGCCCAATCCAGATCATCCCCACTAGCTGTCCGGTTCCCAAAAGCTATAAAGATTCCATGCTTCTCTGCTTGTCCCCAGGGATAAGGCGAGTGGATTTCCCTGGTCCCACTTTATTAATGGTTTAGTGGGACTTTACCCTCCAGGAACTGTCCAAAACCTACACAGCTTTTACTCGATCCTCTGGATAACAAATATCAGAGGTGATTATGCATTGAATGAAAAATAATTTTTCTCCCAATTTTGTTTCTTAAATTGGACTATGGTGGCAGCTTCATTGCATGTCCCCTAGTCTTTCTTACTTTTTGAAGGAGTAAAACAACCGATCAACGTTTACCCATATCCACTCCCATTCATTAATTTTGTAGACCTCCCCTCAGCTGAACTCTTTTTCCAAGTTGAAGGAGCACTAACCTTTTAAAGCCTTTCCTCATTAGGGAATATTCCTTCCAACCTCTTACCATTTTGGTTGCATTGTTAACCTTTTCCAGTTCTTACTATATCCTTTTTAGGCACACAATATTTCAAATGTGCGGTAGTACCATGGAGCAATACGAGAGGCATTATATTTTTTAAGGATTTATTCTCCATTCCTTTTTCTTATGAGTTCCTAGCATTCTATTTGGCTTTCTTGGCACCATGCACACTGGGCAGAAGGTTTCAACATATTAACCACAATGACGCCTAAATCTTTTTTCCTGGGTGGTGATTTCTAATGTGGAACTTTACATTGAGTAGCCATACTTTGCGGTTGTTCTAACACTAAGAGGCCATATTCTGTACTGGCCATCCAGGCCTCTTGTGTGGCTGATCAGAATTGGAGGGTACAGAAGGTAGACCCCCTTCTGATCCATGGGGGCTAGACATGCCTGCGAGATCATAAACAGGTCTAACGACCTGGACAGGAAGGCCGAGCCCCTTTTCTGAGCGGCAGCCACATACCTGGCTAACTCAAGAGCCAGGCCCCTGAATGGAGCCACAGTGACCATGGCGTCCTTGGTCCGTCACACAGCACCGTGGCCTCCGTTCAGGGGCCATGCAAACTGGTCCGCAAATCCGAGAACCCCATTTCCCTGCAGCCCGACCCCCAAATCCGGCCTCCACATGGCCAGGGTCGAGCTGCGGGAGGGGAACTCCCTGTGCCCCTTACCTCCTTTTGCCACCCGCCCAGCTCCTGCATCCCCCATCTAAGCAGATAACCCCTGAAGTACAGGGTTGACCTCAGCCATCGGCCCTGTACATCCAGGGTCAGTCGTTGCCGCCCGCCATCCTTGCTCCTCCCACAGCCCTCTCCCTCCCACCCCCACAAACAAAAAAAGATCACTGTACAAACGATTACTGCATAGCGGCGAGCTCTGCTGCAGGTAATGTGATCCGGGCGTTTAGTGGGTCTGGACATCCGGATTGGACATCCAGACCTGCTAAACACCAGCTTCAGAATGACCCCCTAAGTGCCATAACGTTGCACTTGGTGCAACGTTAAATTTTATCTGCCATTTGGACAACCCAGTATTGCAATTTTTTCAAGGTCCTTTTGTAAATTTTCACAATCCTCTTGTTTTTTTAACAAGTTTGAATAATTTTGTGTCATCTGCAAATTTGATCACCTCACTGGTTATTTCCATTTCCAGGTCATTTGTTAATAGTTAAGAAGCAGCGGGCCCAGCACAAATCCATGGGGTACTGCAACTATTCACCTTTCTCCACTGAAAAAAATTGGCCATTTAGCCCTACTCCTCTGTTTTCTATCTTTTAGCCAGTTCCTAATACGCTGCCTGCCTATCCCATTATTTTTTAATTCTGTAGTACCTGAAGACTGGAGAATGGCCAGTGCAATGCCAGTTTTTAAAAAGGATTTCCAGAGGTGATCGTGAAACTACAGACCAGTGAACCTTGATGTCCAGTACTGGGCAAAATGGTAGAAACCACTATAAAGAATAAAATCACCAAACATGTAGCATACGTCGAAGTTTAAAGAGGAGAAAGACAACATGGATTTAGCCGTTGGAAAGTCTTGTCTTACCAAACCTATTTTATTTTTTGAAGGTGTGAGTCCAACAGGTAGATAAAGGTGAGACGGTTGATATAGTGTATCTGGATTTTCAGAAAGCCTTTGAAAATCCCTCATGAGAGAAAGTCAAACTAGCAAAATTAAAAAGTAACTCAAGGGGAGAGGAGGCAGTGTAACTATTGTGGATCAGGAAACTGGGTTAAAAACAAGATAGAAACAAAAAAAACACCAAAAAAAAACTGAAAAGCAGAGGGTAGGGCTTACACAACACAGCAAAACTTTCCAAATACACTGGAGAACACAAGTGAGTAGTGGAGTACCCCAGGGATCTGTGCTGGGCCAGCTGATTTTTAAAATATTCCATATTTGCCTTTAAATGGGAATAACGAGTGAGGTGATCATATCTGTAGATGACAACAACAATTATTCAAAGTAAATAGTTAAAACACGAGAGAATTGTGAAAATTGCAAGAGGACTTGTAAAAAATTGGAAGACT